>OZ037780.1:23134835-23262335 GCA_964035525.1 Porites cylindrica
AAAGCATGTTGAAGCAGATCAGAAACAGCCAGTTGGAGATTGTGGCACCAAACGAGCTTATAAGACTGTCACTATAGCGGAACTGCAAAGTGTGTGCCTCTGTTTGTAACGAATACAGCTTAATATGAAGTTCGGCAATTATAAAGAAATGTGTATCATTGTCCACTGCATTTGCTCTGTACTCAGTGAGTTTAACAAATGCTCTTGATTTACTTAATTTCTCGCCTTCCTCGACCTTCCAAGCTGCTCTACTTTTCTTCTTGCGTTCCTCTGAAATGTATGCCTATTTCGCACTTCAGCCTTTTTAGTACATTTTCAAGGAGCGTTCTATAAATTAATGCTTGTACCGTTAAACCAGTGAGCTTCTCAAATCTTCTTTTGTTGATTCTTGGCAAATATAACAACGATCCTAGTTAATATCCATCCTGGTGTGTAGAAAACATCTCAGCTTCACAAACCTTTAACTAACCAGTAAGTTAATAAACTCAGTATAGTCATTCATACTCGGCACAAAATATGAAGCGAAAATGTAGCTTTCGATAACAAATTTATCACTGAAGAAGAGCTGAAAACTTCACTTAAACCTGTCGTGATTCAAATTGTACACAAATTCCCCTAAAAAACGGCAATTTATTCTAGGAGATACTTACAGTCCATGAAAAGACACCTTCAAGCCGCCATCTTGAAAGGTTATTTGGGACTGAGTACACGTCCGAAAACATCTTCCTTGGATTTTCCATTTAGTTGACTTGTTGACTTGTCATTGGATTCAATAATAATACAATTTCTTTTTTTATTTTCTTGTCTTTCATGTGATTTTCATCAAAATAATGGCAAAAATCAAGGAATTGATATTTTTAGCACAGGATACCCACCATGGTATATCATAATTGCTATATCATTAAGTTGACTTGCTTTAGTCATTGGTTCAATAATAATAGTATTAATACAGTTTCTTTTTCCATGTACTTCCCTTTTTATGTGATTTACACCCAAAAAATGGCAAAAAACAAGTGATTGCAATTTTCGGCACAGGGCACCCATCATGGAAGGTTGTTGAAGAACTTCAGCGAGCTGTTGCTGCAAATCCTGAAGAGGTAGCTGTGGGCACCGATCCTAATATTGACTAACATGCCCTAAGCTACAACCATGCAAAGTTTGGTGCTTTTGTCCACTCTGTATAGATCTGAGCCTTTAGCCACCTGACTATTTTCGTTAACTGCGAAATTTCTCTCAATTTATAATAAGGAATGCAAATCTCGCACTTAACCATTTTTGTTAACTGCGAAATATCTCTCTGTTTATGTGAAGAAACACAAATCTCGTAGTTAACCATTTTTCATTAACTGCGAAATGTGTCTGTTGATATGAAGGAACAGAAATCTCGCAGGTAACCATTTTCTGGGTTACTATAGCTGACAAAGATCTATAGAAAGACCGGCGATTTCCGTCTTGGGTGAATCGATCCGTGTAAACTTCATGTCCTGTCAAAACCAAACCACAGTCATTCGAAAACATTGCGTACATTTTTAAAGCAATGCAGTTGCTGAAAATTCATCACGCAAAACAAAATGGTTCACGAATCACGTTTCGAATCTGTTGATGTCACCCTTCATTCACCTAGGTCACGTTGAAATAAAAAATTTGTTCACGTGGACATGTCGGTTCAATTTCCTCCGTCTTCTCGAGTCTGGTCTTTCGAGCCTAGTGGGAAACGATTTTAATGAAAAAATTTTAAAATCGTGATTTTAATCACTAATAAAAAATTTTTAAATCATGATTCACCAGAAATAAATCGCCTAATCATGCTTCACGTAACTAAAAAGTGTTGCAGACCCTTTCCACTGACAAAAGACAAACTTGAGAGGGAGATGTCCGAAATTCCAGGTGAGCGGGGCAAAGCATTCCTGAAAATGGCTGGGCTTTTCTGATTTCTTTACCAAAAAAAAAATCTTTTGTAAGTTGAAACAAATGAATTCTTGAACTGGGGACAAGCAATTTTCACCAGCCATTGTCTGGCAATTATCAACAGCAACATCGGCGGGGCCGCTTCATTTTTTCATTAGATTCTCAAAGAGATCGGTAGTGTGTCATAATGGGTCCCATTATTGCTCTTGAAGATATTTAATTTACTAAGGATTTTCTTCATGAAGACGTGTTCAGCTGTGTTTTTCGTCTCTTTTCCTAAGTACTAAGTACCCACAAATCGATGGCCATGATACTGAAGCTTTCTAGCATTTTTGGAGTTGAGCTTGTTGCCACTCACCCAACAGCAAAAACAGGGAAAATGTTTCGCAAATAACAGAGCCTGAAAGACTGACATTCCAGCTGACATTCAGCTGGAAAAAGACCACAAATTGGTCTGTGTCGGGAAATATCTAATTTGTGTAAAGTGTCCTCCCTATGAAGTACAGTCTGCCTTCCTGTCTCACTCTGGCTATAAACCACACGACAAACTAGATTGCTTCTAGGATTGTTCGTTAAATATATTTATAGAATTTTCTTTTTTCTCTTGTACCTGCCTCGAATAGCCTTCGCTATTAAAATTGCAGGCACAAGCTTTGTAAGCTATATATTTAATTTAAAATTAACTTGTTAAGGAAAAACTGGTTAAGTGCGAGATTTGAGTCTTGTACTATAAACAGAGAGAAATTTCGCAGTTAAGGAAAAATAGCCAAGTGCGAGATTAGTGTTTTTTACTATGAACAGAGAGAAATTTCGCAGTTAAGGAAAAATAGTTAAGTGCGAGATTAGTGTTTTTTACTATGAACAGAGAGAAATTTCGCAGTTAACGAAAAATAGTTAAGTGCGAGATTTGAGTCTCTTTACTATAAACAGACAGAAATGTCGCAGTTAAGGAAAAATTGTTTAGTGCGAGATTTGTGTTCTTTCATGTAAACAGAGAGAAATTTCGCAGTTAAGGAAAAATAGTTTAGTGCGAGATTTGAGTTCTTTCATGTTAACAGAGAAATTTCGCAGTTAAGGAAAAATTGTTTAGTGCGAGATTTGTGTTCTTGCATGTTAACAGAGAAACTTCGCAGTTAAGGAAAAATTGTTTAGTGCGAGATTTGTGTTCTTTCATGTAAACAGAGAGAAATTTCACAGTTAAGGAAAAATTGTTTAGTGCGAGATTTGTGTTCTTTCATGTTAACAGAGAAATTTCGCAGTTAAGTAAAAATTGTTTAGTGCGAGATTTGAGTTCTTTCATGTAAAGAGAGAGAAATTTCGCAGTGAAGGAAAAAATAGTTAACTGCGAGATTTGAGTCTTACTATAAACAGACAGAAATTTCGCAGTTAACGAAAAATAGTTAAGTGCGAGATTTGTGTTCTTTCATGTAAACAGACAGAAATTTCGCAGTTAATGAAAAATCGTTAAGTGCGAGATTTGTGTTCCTTACTATGATCTACTATTAACAGAGAGAAATTTCGCAGTTAAGGAAAAACAGTCAAGTGCGAGATTTGATTCTTTTACTATAAACAGCCAGAAATGTCGCAGTTAAGGAAAAATAGTTAAGTGCGAGATTTGAGTCTAGTACTATAAACAGACAGAAATTTCGCAGTTAAGGAAAAATAGTTAAGTGCGAGATTTGTATCAGTGTAATTAATATGTATTTAGAGTAAAACCTCACGATTGACTAATTGCAAAAATTTGCTTCGTATATATGAGTGAGTAAAAAACTCGCAATTAATTAATTACGAAGTTTCACTCTGTATATATACAGAGTCGTTTATTTGCGAATTTTTGTTTGTGTCTGTAGAGATACTTAAATGCAAAATTTGCATTTATCAAATCACCGGTTCCAATCGTTCAGATAGTGGAGAGCGGTGCGAAGTAAAGAAAGCTAGATTTAGATAGGGCTAAAGGCGAAGCTCTGGTTAATAATACGTGCAAACAAAAAAAAATTAAATCGTGTAATGCTAAACGAGGACGACAATGAAAATGGCTTCAAGACTAATAGATCTAATTAGCCAAAAAACAAATTGCACGTGCAGCACACTTTTTCTTCTAATTAGCAAAAAGCAAATTTGCACGTGCAGCACGCTTTTTTGTTTTTCCCTTGCCGTTGTTTTGCACGACTACAACACTGTTTTGTATGACTAAAACGTCAAACTTTCTAGTTACACATCATTTTTATGGAGGAATTGTCGTATGTGCTTACCCAATATTTTGTTTCCTGTATTCATGTTCGCTTTTATTTTTTACTGCTGCTCATTTTCACCTTGCTGGCCGCTAGCATTTCTCATTTTCTCACCGTCGCTTTGAATTTCCATGTTCTTCTTCCTACGAAAGTCGTCTCCTTTGTTTTCAATAACTCGCTCTAGCTCTTTCTCTGTTATCCACGTTAGTGAAAACATAAAAAATAACGGCGAAAAAGGCACGACGTTGTTGTTGTTTTTTCTTTCGAAAAGTCCGGGCGGCCATGTGATTTCCTTCCAAATAAAACCTTGAGTTGCATTTGCGTTTTTATTTTTTCGCGCTCCTTCAAACTTCGCACCGCTCCCCACTATCTGAACGCCTGGAACAGGCTAACGAAACGAAGCTACCCAGGGTTTGACCCAGGGTAGGAGGGGACAAGACAAAAGAGGATATCCTAACAAGGGACGGAACCGGGCGTCACTGGGGTAGACTGCGAGCAGTCTCTTTTTTTTCTTTGCAAAGTTATTACACGCAAAACCTAAGCACGCGAGCGGCGAAAAAAGGGCGTAAGCCTGAGAAGAAAGAGAAAGAAAAAAAAAAAAAGAGACTGCGGACTCTTTTGTTCTGTCTGGGGACAACGAAGCTGTCAAGGTAATTTAATTACATAAACAACTGAAAATCTTACACTTTCTTTAAATCCGGCCTTGAATTCGTTTCCCTGGAGGAAATTTACAGCAGTTTCCTTCTATTACTGCTTGGTTCGCTATTGTTTGCAGTTGTTTGTGACGCGTACGCGACTATTTTTATTGCTTGCAATCTCACCACACGTCTTTTCTCGTCTCGTCTCGATCCCTATAAAATAACATCGTGGTTTGCAATCGCGCTGGATGAGATCAAGAACTAGACGGATTTTAAGAGAAAAGTCGGACTGCAAGCAGTCTATCACTGGGGCGTCTCCCGGCCGGAGGACTGCTGATATTTCAAGTATTTCAGGGCGGAAAAACGTAATGAGCATGCGTGAACTTTTTTGCCCAGATCCCCTGGCCGGGTTTGAAAAAATGGCGGGATTTCAAAACTTTTTTTGCCTAAAAATAAAATGTTTCCACTCATAACCTGGAAAGAACAGGCAATTTGTCTTCAAAAGTTGCAAGCTGTGGTTATAACCTTGTCGTTACTTAATTTTCTCGAAGAATACCTCATAGTAAAACGGACTTTAACGACATTAATTTCCTTGCGTTGTACTGGAAATGTGCATGCGTAGGTCCGATTTTTTTCAAGATGCAGTCACAAAATGTGTTCATATAAGGAAGTTCCTGGATATATAAGGTCCGGAGCTCCACTGTGGACACAAAAACAACATACCTTTCGACAGTGATTTGCCCAAAAAAATTAACGCTTGCCCACAATGTGTTTGAAGTCACTGAACTTTGTCGCGCTGGAGCTGATATTTTAAAACCCTGGCTCGATCGGACACTCGTAGTTTCGCAGATCACAAAAATATAAGCAAAATCCTCAGTGTAGAAGTTATTGGGTTGATATATATATGTGGGCAGAAAAAAGGTCAATCTTTATCTAGTAAAATCTTCCCAAAAATCGGTTTCAAAGCAACTATAGTTTTTTTAAACTTGCTCGTATCGCGCAGATATATAAATTTTGCTTTGTGTTATCAAGTTGAACACGCATAACATCTATCAAAAACCTACGCGTAAATAGGATTTCCTTCAAACAAAGTTAAAGTTACATTATTTCAAAAACGTTTTGCTGACAATGAAGAAATGAATTTTCTGTACGAAAACAACCTACCTAAAGATCTTAAAAGCAAAAGATCAGTTGTAACTTGGCAGCCAAGCCATGATTCACCATCTAGCTATTTTAAGCTTAACTGGTCCATGCGAGGGTCTTCGTTTAAGCAAATTAAACTCAGCGGATCATTAGAAAATACAGAAAATTGCACATAAGGGTTTGTTTTGCTCGCCTCAGTAAAATCCAGCTGCAGCAATTCATTTACCGGAAAAGAGTCAATTGTTTTGAAGTCACTGCCAGCACAGTTGTCGTTCTCTACTTCACAGCAAGTGAAAAGGATAATTTGCCTATAGAAAGTTATTCTAAAAAAAACAGAAACTTTCACAGTGTACTGGAAAACAAAACCATGTAATGAAAGATGAAAAAAACTCTGAATACTATTACTTGAGCAACAGAAAAATGATTCTGAGTAAGCTTGCTGGCCTTCTTTTTCCGAGAAAGTTTAATAAGCGCACAAATTTGTTCACTCTGATGCGTTATAACAGCAATATGGTTCTTTGACTGAACACAAAGATAAAGCTGGTTCTGCAAAGGTAATAATTCTGGGCAAGTAAAAAAAGTAAGCGTAACTACTAACAACGGAATACAAGCGGGTTTTAATATTCAGCCCGGCGAAATCAACTCATAAACTAATCGGATGCACAATCAGAAAAAATACTCGCCTCTTTAAAAATGTTCAAAACCTTTTATTCCACCTCAGACTGACGGAATGATCTGTTTTTCCTTTAACAGTGGTTGTTCTGAATCCAAAGTAAATTTCAAGCGACGAAAAAAAAGCAAACCCGTCAAATAAAAACGCTTTACAGGAAGCAAACGTTCGCACCTCGTGCACTTCACTCAGAACTCCAGTAACAAACAAACACAGTCAGGCTGCCACACAGTCAACACACGGAAAAGCCCGCCTTGAGCCTGCGATAAGGGATGCGCAGAAGCTTGCGCATAACGTTTTTCCGCCCTGAATTTCAAGTAGTCCCTCTTCAGTCAGTCGAGTCTAAGCTCGACAGGACTGGAGAGAGCGAAATGGCCGAGAGCTTCCCCTCGGCTTCTTGCTTTTTACTTTCGCTCGCTTCCCTCGATTTCCTCGCTCGCGTGACCATCCTGAGGGACTGTTCGCAGTCTAGTATCATAAATATTCCCCATTGTGCAGAGGACGTAAATTATTTACTCATTGGTCAGGTGACTTGCGATCGAACTTTGCCATTGTCAGATTGTGTTCTTGTGCCTCTGGTTCGCCCTTGATCTGGTACTATACTTCTGCCCACGGTAAGAAAGCGCTTTGGACAGATGTAGTGTTCAGAATCTAAGAAGCATCTCATCTGTGTCCTCCTCAAAAATTGACACGTGGACTTGCACTCGGGTAAATTTTGAACCCTGGATATTTCCTGTATTGGGCTCCGGACGATTTGCCCCTTGCTCTTATATGGTAAAAACCATATCTTCTCTGACTTTTTTTAACCGAGCTAATATATATGTTTTTTATTTTAAGAAGTATTTTATATGTACCATACCTAAATTCGCTTTACATGAACACTTTCATACAGATGAAACATGTGACGCATATAATCCTGCGTAAATCGCTGAGATGAAACCCGGCTGGTGTAGCTGTTTTCGATTTTTTTTCTTTGCCTTGCTGATTTTCTAACAACTATCAACGAAGATTCAATACATTTTATAGCAGGCAAAATGAGCAACTCTACATGAAATTTGTTTAGGTGAAGCCAATACATTCCTATTTTTATCGCACAATGAGCTATTCCAAAAATTCCATATTCAGAGCTAGCCCTACCCTGGGTTCCAGAGCATATATTTTTCTTTTTAGGTATTTTGAGACCGGACTAGCCCCAGGTTTTTGGCGGTTTTTCAAAATGGCTATTATCAGAAACAAAGTCAAGTGGTCTTGCTTGAAAAGGACTCCTAAAGCAATTTTGAAACAGCATGCAACGGACGAACTTACGTAGTCAGAAGGAACACAGTTTGGACTAGAATGGGATGTTTATAGTTTGATCGGTTTTGTTCTGTTCGTGGAACAAGTCATAGCTTTTATAATTTTTTTCTTGGTTCCATCTTTTATTTTGCTCAAGTTACTCAGAGTTGAGGGCGGGGCTTCCACAGGGGTCCCTCCTCGGGCCACTGTTGTTTAATATATTCATTAATGACTTGAATTATGCGGTCCCGGACATGTCTTTGAGATTATACGCTGATGACACAACTCTGTATGCATCAGATGTCTCTCCCGTTGCCCTGCAATTTGTTGTGACCGGGGTCTCAGCCGCCTGTCGGAGTGGTTCGATGCAAACTATTTGTTGATAAACAATGCCAAGACGCAAGCCCTTTTGATCGGTCCCTGCAAGTACGATTTTGACTTAACTTTGAATGGTTCTGGCATTACTAAACTTCACTCTATTAGAATCTTGGGCATGGAACTTGATAGCATGTTAAACTTTATAGAGCATATTTCTAGTCAGTTAAAAAAAGGCGTATGCGAAGACCGGCGCACTTAGGAGAATTAGGCATTTTGTACCTATGGATGTTATGCTAGCATTATACAAATCTTTCATTTTACCACATCTAGAATACTGTGGTCCCCTCCTGTTAGGGATGGGGAAAGTCCAGGCGAATAAAATTGAAGACGCCAATCATTATATACTAAGGACTCTGACAGGGCACGGGAAATCATTGTCTTACCAAGAACTCTTAAATATATGTAAGTTGGACACTTTAGAGTGTAGGAAAAAGTAGCAATCTCTGATCCTATTATTTAAATGCATTAGGAATATAGGGCCGAAATACATTAGAGACTTTTTTAGCATAAGAGAAACGTCTTACAATTTAAGAGGAAATGGTATTTATCTTTGGGTTCCCCAGAAATTTAATCTTAATTTTATGAGGAACTTTTATTATTGTCATTATTATTTTTTTAATACTAGATTTTTATTATAATTGTAGATAGTCTTTAATTTAAGGCTTATTAGCTTGTATAACAAACATGAAAATAATTTTCATGTGACCCAGATCTTTAGCTGTCTTTGATTGAGCTAAAAGGTCTTTTAATGAGCTAGTCCAGGATCCTCTGGATCTTGTAGGTAAGTGAATTCATTCAAGAAAGTTGGAAATTTTATTCTCTTCAGAATCACAAACAGAATGAGTGAGGTAGAAAATGATTTAAAGGTGGCGGATGAGTTGCATGAAAATGGAGAAGCACAGAAAGTGTATGACATGTTGATCAAATACAAAGACTTGCAAAATGCAGAAGTTGAGTGGCGATTGGCAAGAGCCTGCAGAATATTACCCATGGCTGATTCAGAAAAGGAAAAAAAAGCATTTGCATATGAAGCTCATGAACATGCTAAGTTGGCTTTGAGCTTGGATGACAAAAATGCTGCCTGTCACAAGGTAAATTGTATGTGATGCATTATTGACCAACCATGAGGTTACCCTGGGTTCCAGAGGATATTTTTTTTCTTATCGATACTGATCATTCGCAGCGAAGCCACATCAACGAGGGGCGAAGCGCTCTTAGGTATTTTGAGAATGGACCTACCTCTGGAGCCAGGATACCATGAGGTCAAGGTGGGAAGGAATGTGTGACAAAGCCCTAAGAATGTCTGGGTAGGAGGGTATAGAGCCATTAACAGTGTTTTAGCTCTGGAGCCCTCACTGGTAAGTAAAAACCTGGATTAGCACTTAATATCCTCTGAACAACCCAGACGCCTGTTTCGCAAAAGTCCTGATAATAATATTAATAGGCCTGGAAATCTGTTGTTATTTTACACAGGGTAGAAGTTTCGATCGTTTTGCAGATAACATGATTAACTATCAGTAAGCAAAACAAAATGGACTAGTTTTTCAGCTAAGACTTGCTCTTTTATTCTTTAGACTATGATTTACATGTTTGATTTTGGACCCAAAAAGTTGCCAGGACTAATTATTTGAGAAACAGGCCCCAGGCGTGGACGTCTTAGAACCTCTCTTCTGGTCTGAAAATTAGGAGAACAGTGCATTATACACTAAATCACCATACATCCATTTGTTCTGTTTTCATTTACAGTGGTTTGGAATTTCAGTCTCACTTGTTGGTGACTACTTAGGAGCAAAGTATAAATTAGAGAACTCAATCACCGTCAAGGAACACTTAGAGGTGAGATTTCTGTATTCATTAACTTCATCCCTTCTATAATCAGTGGTAGAGAGAAATGCCCATTTTTGACACTGGAAAAAATATCTTAATATAAAAGAGGCACATTTTGACAAGTGGTAAGTATTTTGGCATTTAATTTGTAGGCCAGTAGGTTTTTGTATAGGCCATGCCAATGCTTTTCTCCTTCAACAAGCAAGTAATTAGTACAGCTAATCCAGCCAGGTTTGCAATTGGCTTTATATAGACTGTAATCTCAGGGGCGGATCCAGGATTTTTTTTAGGAGGGGGTGCACTCGTCTCTTGCTCTACTTTGACACCAATAAACCACATAGTTTTTTTTTTGCAGAATACCAGTTTTATTAGAAAATCGCAGGTCATCTCGGGGGGGGGGGGGAGGTGTGCACCCCCTGCACCCTCCCCCTAGATCTGCCCCTGAATCTAGTGATGGAATACTGCTGTCTCACCCGAATTTTAAAACTTTAACATCCCTGGGCGACTGTGCTTTCATTGCTTCGGTGCCTATCTAAACTCTGGAACGATTTACCTCCAGAAATTGGAATGGTCAAATTTTTTGACACTTTAAAAAAAAAATTTAAAGACGCATCTTTTCAGTAAGGCTTTTCATTCTTAGTTAGGTTTACTTAATACCTAACACAACTATATTATTTTCATTTATTTTTTAGCAAAACTTTTAATGACGTACCTTTTAGTAAGGCTTTTTACCTAGCCTTCCTTTAAGGTTTCAGTAAGAGACGGGTTATAAAATGGCCTGGGTTTTTACATCGTTGTCGAATCGCCCTCTGCTCTTTAAAGTGCATGTCTGTACTGGCGAAATATCATGTGATATCTTATTTATCATTTAGTTATTTTTATTTTGTGTATTTTTGTAATGCGCAGTTGATCATCCCGTCATGAAACTGCGCAATATAAATTCTAAATTATAATTGTATTATTATTATTCTTAATATTATTATTATTGTTGTTATTATTATTTTGGTACAAAGTACTTGCTTGTTACTCTTATTTGCAGGATTACCCCCGGGGTATTAGGTGTTCAGTAGTAGCTGGGTAAAAACGGACAGCAACAGTAACAACAATGACATTTTAATGAAACTGTTTAAACATTAATTTTGATGCAACCTATAATTATTTATTGCCTTTTTCAGGAACATCAGCCTCATCTAGAAAGTTCATTTGAACATACTGACAAAACCGGAAAACAGTTTCTTCTCCAAAAAATTAGTGTCTTGAATGAAGCAGCTTCTTTTGCAATGGAGACGTTATCACTCAGGCAAAATGTCCCCAGAGCCAAGAAACGATAAAAGGCAGTTGTATTCACAGGCTACCAATAAATAAGCTTCAGTAACAAAAACCCCTTTGTCCATGTGCTTACAGATTGTATTAGTTAAAAGGTGACTTGTTTTACACAGATGAGCTCCTGGGCCTCAGAGGCAATATGGTACTAAATATGTTTTTAATTACCTTTAAACAGAAAGCGGCAGAATTGGATCCAAAAGATCCCATCTGCCAGCATTTCCTTGGTATCTGGTAAGTATCATCATTAATTTTGTTAACTCATAGCCATATGTGTGTAGTAGAGTTTTTCATAATATTTATATTTTATAACATTCAGGTACTTTAACTTTGCTGAAATGAGCTGGCCTACCAGAAAATTTGCAAAGAAAATCCTTGGGTCGCTACCAACATCTACATATGAAGAGGTAAGGAGCTCCAGGCGGGGGGGGGGGGGGGGGGGGGGCATTGGAATTGTGGTTAAAAATTATTTAAGAACATTGTATAAGAATTTTGAAATGATATTTGATCTGCCCAAGTTTTTGTGATCTAAATAGTTGTCTGCTTTTGTTTCGTCTTCCTTTACTGAACATTCGGTTTTCATTTTTTTAAAACAAGGAGAGTGGTTTCTCAGTTTTGCAGTTATCTGTTTCTCTGTCTTTCCAGGCTTTGAAATGGTTCAGTCACTCAAAGCTACAATTTTTGAACAGTTTCAAGGGCATTCATAAGTTTTTTTGAAAAGTACATTGAGATTTATGAATATCTGGGGCACCCATCAACTGTCTTCTGTAAATTATCTCTTCGGAGAAGCAAATATTGCCTAGAATTTTCTATTACTTGAGGAGGGCTAAAAATATTGCCAGATGACCGTTCCATTCATGTACAATTTTCGAAGCTTATCAAATACATTTCCTGCGATTTTCTGAAGTTTGATTTTTCACATTTCATTCCCAAGGTTAGGCTATTTTGTGTACGAAAAAGGAAACCTAAAATTTTCGGATTCAAAAATGTGATGGAGAGAGGAATCAAAAAATTAATTTTCTTTTTCGTAATGCGCTAAATTACATCTATTATACTACTACATGAGAAATTTCTGCAATTTGATTGGCTTAGAGCAGTGGTTTTTCAGCTTAATTTGAAATACCACATGTGAAAATTACAAACCGTTTGCAGGTAGTAGTATAAACAAATAATGGCATGATTTGTACGTGATATTTGGCAAAAATACCACTCGTGGTATTTCAAAATTGTCTCAAATTTCACTCGCAATTACGTATAACAATTTCGAAATATCACTCGTGGTATTTATGCCAAATATCACTTCTAATCATGCTATTACCTATACAAATATTACGAAATAATACTGAAGCCCTTGTAATTTCGAAAAGCCTCAAGTTCCCTTAGGATCACCAAACAGTTAGAAATTTTATGGCGCCACTGAGAATGCATTTCTAGAGGTCTTGAAATACTCTGGATAGCCTAAAAAGTGTTTTCAATGAATTTTGGGGGAAACTAGCCTGCGTAGCTGGCGGTATTGTGTAGTAGTCGAGTGAGATTTGGCGGCGGAGCCGTTGTAATATATTCGAGTGAGATTTGACGGCGGAGCCGTCACTCGTCCCTACTCCCTTTTTTCGGAACACGGCTCCGCCGCCAAAACTTAAATCTCGAACCCACAAAATACCGCCAGCTACGCAGGCTAGGGGGAAACCGTCGTTTAGTGCCCCTGGAATATGCTCCTTTTCTCGTTTTTTTTTTCGTGTTAGTATTCATTTAGTATTCATCGGTTTTTAATGTACCTTTGTGTTGGTTGTCGATTTTTATAGGCTGTGATATTCCTTTCTTAGAGGGGTGTTTTATAATAATTATAGTATTAAAAAACAAAACGAAAGAAAAAACAGTTGGATGATAACTTTGTAAAAGAAGCGAAAAAACTTGTTAAGTCACACAAATAAGCCAATCAATTTTACTTTTTGGGATTACCGTGTCAGGTGGCGCTTTTCAAAACTACAAAAAACCTTGGTTCGCGCACAAGAGCTATTTTATAAAAATATGAAACAGCCTGATAGTTTCCTTTTTTTGAGGCATCCACTCTTTTACCTTTAATATTGAAGGAAAATAAATTCTTTCTAGGTAATTTACATATGTGGTCAGTTTCAAGGGAGTAATGGTCACGTAATGGTACTCTAAAAGAACTTTAAAAAAATATTGCTGTATTTATCTCCGGTCCGTCTGACCGCCAATTTTTTTTCTCCCTTTAACAGGCGTTAGAACATTTTCAGAAAGCTGAAGAGAGTAAGTATGGAAATAGTTAAAACGCAGGGTCGGGGCCTGGGTCGGGGTCGGGGATCTATCTTTTTTTTAAAAGAATGCTCTTTTACGGTTAGGATTAGTGTCAACCCTAACCCTAACCCATGGAGGACACTAGACTATTTCCTCATAAGAGGCTGGGACTGAGGAAACAAAACTGGACCACTATTTTTGGAATTCGGTTTATGCAGAACACGTTTTAGCTTTTTAAAAAGATTACAAATATCATGATGACACAGCCCATTTACGTAAGTGTCCAACTTAAAACCTCAAACTTGGTGCCGAAAGAGATCAAAAGAAAGCGAACATATTTTACCAGTCCCTTGGCCCTTCTTTATGTCAAAGATCCACTGTATAGCTTACGTTCGCAAGAATTCTTGTTTAAAAATCTAAAATGTCCTTCATTTTGTTCGGATTCTTGTTTGTCAACAATTACCCATACCATTTCAATTTCTATTTTCGTGGTCTGTTCTAACAAATTTCTTGCCTAAAGTTTATCTTTCGAATGTAATATCATAGTTACGCGAGTATAAACAATAGCTTGATTCTTGCGCTGGGGATATCAAACAGCGTTTGCAGGATGCGGTGCAGTGCTTGAAGTCCACTCATACCCGAGTTGCCCCATGGGACTGGGCTCCCGGCAAAAGTTACTTAGCCTGCAGAACTGGCGCATTTTTTTCGCGTTTTTCAGGCGAGCACGAAGCGGACGTGGAGCGCGAGACACGCTCGATGGGGGAAGTCGTAGCCTGACAAGACAACCGACATTTCGCGACGTCACCACTTTTTTCCCCGCGAAATGACGTCTGAGAGACGAGCGCGGAAATTCCATACTGATGACGTGTCACTACCCAGACCTGGGCAGTGCTTCTGATTGGCTGAAGCAAATTCCCCCCCCCCCCCCCCGGCACGAGTATTGCGTCATCAGTATGGAATTTCTGCGCTCGTTTCTCAGACGTCCTTTCGCGGGGAAACCAGTGGTGGCGTCGGGAAATATCGGCTGCTTTCTCAGGCTAGTGAAGGCGCGGAAAAACAATAGTGCGTGAACAGGCGTTATTTTTCCGCGCCTTCCCCAGCGCTCCACGTCCGCTTCGTGCTCGCCTGAAAAACGCGAAAAAATAGTGCCAGTTCTGCAGGCCAAAAATGCAGGAGACATATTAATTTACTCTTTTTTTTGTACGCACTAGTGGAACCAAACTTCTCTGGTAAAAATGATCTGATGCTCGGAACAGTATTTCTTAGAATGAAAAAAATGGACGAAGCAAAGAAATGGCTGGAAAAAGCTACCCGTAGTTTTTGCAAGACAGTGGAAGATCTGGAGGTAGGTGCCATAAATTTCTTCACTTCTTCATCTTTCCCTCCTGCTCCTTTGTATTTTTAAAAAAGGGTCCTCTTGGAAGCAATTTTTTTTCTCCTTTCTTTGACGAATCTCATGTAATTGTTTGGGTGTCACCCAAATAGAGTTTTCGAGATCGCTTGTTTTGATTCAAAGTTGCAATAGACACGCAATACGTGCGAACGTAAACAGGCCACGCGAACGACTCGTACAAGGTAAAAATATATGCCAGAAAGAAAGCTCTGCTAGCAGGGTACTTGATCCCACTCTCACGATCTCAAAACCCTTGCAACAAAGAAACACAATTTTCAACAAAGAAATTTAAAGCGATGAACATGTTAAAGCTACGCAAAGATAATTTTCAATTTGGAGGACAAGATAAACTTAATCTGAAGCTTAGGGTATTTTTTACCTCACCTTAAAACCGGACGGTTTTTTCAGAAAAGTGGAAGTATTAAATCCAGGGATTAAATCTGTCAAAAATATTTGGAATTTAAAACGGGTTTGGATCTCACCCAAGAGTTTGAGCGAGTTTCATGCCTGCTGTAAGGTGTTTGCGTTCGTGAGGAATGACTTTTTAAATGTCATATTACAGGGAACGTGCTCTGTTTTGACTTACGATTATTCGCTTAGCAGGGTTAATTTTTTTGCCATTTCTATCCATTCGTAATTTACTAATGTGATGGTTGAGTTTTAGTACTAATGAATATTTTTGAATCGTTGGTAGTGTTAAACATTGAAAATCACACTGTGGAATTGACGGGTTTGGCTTATAGCCAAAAATTTAACAATATATTTGCCCTCAGTCGTCGAGGGACAAAGAAGATGTGACGCAAAATTCTGTGATCGTGCATGAGATAAATAAGGGTTAGTGCGCGGCCTTTGGTGCGCAGGGTCCCGAGTTCGATCTCCGGTGACATCACATCCTTGTTTCAATTTCTTTCCTTTCTGTGTAGCTTTGACTAGCTTTAAATACCCGTAAAACGGAGCATTGATGGAGAGAGGGGCGCGCGGAGGGGGGGGGGGGGGGGGGTGAGCACACAGTCGACCTCAAGTTTATCAGCTATTACTATCACGAGTTATTGACGTAAAATATGGTTGCTGTACCTTTAGGGGAATGACATGCAATGAGTGGCCACATATAAAGTATTTCGGCAGCTTGATAATTTATTTTAGCTAATTGATCTTAGCCTATTTATCTTATGAAATATGGGTCGACATAGAAAAATGCGAGTCTAACGAAGCACTGAAATTACGCTCTACTTTAACAGGCTTAATATCAATAGTGCCAACACGGACAGAACAGTGACGAATTTTCAGCAACTGTTGTCTCGATCCGATAACAAGAAATTCAGTCTTGTCATCGTTGATCTTTAGTTTGTCCCGGTACATCCATTTACGTAAATCACTAATGCATCGCTCCATGGCTTCCAATGCCATCGCTTGATCCGTAGGACTGTTAGGATCGAAAGACAAGTAAAGTTGCGTGTCGTCAGCGAAGCAATGCGCATTCGGCAGGTGGTCTTGTACTATCTCAAAGAGCTTGGAGGCGTAAACCACAAACAGAAGCGGGCCGAGAAAGCTGCCTTGTGGGACACCAAAACGCAGATCAAAGCTATCAGATGTAGCTCCCTCAAACAAAACACGCTGGCTGCGTCCCGACAAATACGACGAGAACCACTCTAAAGCCTTCCCGCCTATACCAAAATCAGTCGCTTGACCACTTATACGTCAATATACGCTCCCACGTCTTGTTGACTAATTAACAAGTAATTATAGAAACTTTCACCTGAAATGTTGCCACAATTAACTTTAAGATGCTCTTAAAATATTTTTCTTTCACAAAAACACCCTCTTGCATTTTTTTCTATCCTTAGGCGCAGCTTGAGGCTCAGAAGATGTTGACGACGATTTTTTAAAAGCAAAATGTTTACCTTCCAGTGGCATAAATGAATACCTCCACCAAGTGGACACGTTAGTCTGGTGCAGTCCAGTCCGCTCGTGGAAGGTTCGAATTTTGAATCTGTTAAGTCATTTTAAATATCCCATTAAATATGAATAATTTATAAAAAGAATCAAGTTGTATTCGTTCTCCAAAAATGGTGTCACATCTACACTCCTATTTCCCCAAGAACCTTTACTTCTCATGAGCTCTCTATAGCGGCCCGACTCAACTCGCCACGTGGTGTTGCGCCGAAAGCTTGGAACCATTTCTCTTACAGTTTGTGGAATGAGGCCGGGAATTGATAATAGGGAGCTTTAGATTCTGAGACGAGGACGACTACGAGTACGAGATTTCTCAGTACTAAGTGCACGCGCGCGAGCCAGCGTCATTTTGGCGGGAACACGAGATAGCCGTCCTCATTCTACTTCAGCCTGGTTCACACTTGCGACATAACGACATAAGCCATAGGATGCTTATGTCGCAAATGTGAACATCGACATAACGACATTACTGTACGTCCAGTAAAGAAAACAAACTGGGGGAGGCGCTCCTCGTGGCGTTTGCCATTGTGTTGTTTTTTCTAATGAGAAGGCAAGAAAAAGTCTCCAAAACAAGGCAACTGCGTCAAGAAAAAGTTGGGTACGCCCAATATTTCAAGAGGAAGCAAGAAGAGCCAATAGCCATTACTATAACTTTGTCAAAGAGCTTGGGTTGGGTGACAGGGAATATTATTTCAGGTAAACTTGCCAACATTCTATAGGTGAACTGAGATATCTTAAGTTTTTGCGATTTCATCTTGCGATCTTTAAAGAGTTGGGATATCGACGAACGGCTTCGGAAAGCCTAAATCTGAATTTGTAATAGTAAAAATTGAAGTCATTTTACATAATAATAATAATAATTTGGAGGTTGGGCATCCACAAAGTCGTTCTTCGTCCGCCTGATCCCTGGTCGAATTGGAATTTGAAAATGTTGGTTTTTGAGGAGAGGGGAAAAGCGGAGTACCCGGAGAAAGGAGCAAGAGAGAGAATCAACAACAAAGTCAACTCACATTTGGCGTCGACGCCGGGATTTGAACCCGGGCCACGTTAGTGGGAGGCGAGCGCTCTCACCACTGCGCCATCCCTTGCTATAAAAGCTTTTCCTTTTCTTTTTTTTCTTTCCTTCCCTGAAAAGATGACCGCCAAGACTACATTTATTAACCCTTTTGCCACTGGGAATTTCGCCCAAAATCGCGTTTTGAAGCTCTTTGTGGCTATGAAGAGCGAAAACTTACCACAAAACCGTTTGCAGGTCGGTGTCGTGCATTTCGCGGCCTTCTGATCAAGATGCAACATACGGCCAGGCCCGTAGGCTGGTTTTTGCCTGGGTGGGTTCTTTTTCGCTTAAAACGGACCTTCTTTAACTTTCTCACTGTTTTTGTTCCACTTTCGAAATGGTTTGGTGACAAACTTGCTTTTTGATGCATCGGAACAGAAAATAGCACAAGCTGTACAGAAAACACCATCAACACGTTCACTGTACGTCATCCAGGGGTACTGTGATAACCACTCTAAACGAAAACTACGATTGCAACCAGCAAGGTACTGAGTAGAAAATGTCTCCTCTTTAAGTTGCCCCTTGGGAATTGTCAAGAGGTGATACTTTTGAGACATGGTTAGAGTCTTCATTGCGTAAGAAAATTCCTTCGGCGTTTTCGATTTGTAAAAGGTTTCACCAGTATCTACCTTGCTGGTCTCTTAATGCTGACAGACATCATAATCATTACATACAGATTCTTGACTTGTACTTGGGGGTGAGGTGTCCGTAGCAGGAGTAGTCTGTAATGATGGCTGCATCTCATTCTGAACTGAACTATCATTTAACTCTGAAGACACCTCACCTGTTTTCGACTTTTTTGACAGAAATCTTTCTAACATTTGGCATGAGGCCGCTGCCCGTTTTCTTTCTCTTTCTTTTTGCTCACGACGCCCCAAAGTAACATAGCAAATCAACGGCGATTTCCTAGGCCAATGCACTCGATGCTATGTAAGCACAACATGGCGACCTCTCTTTTCAGGCCATTTACTACCGTTCAAAGATGGACGTTGGGTTCCAGGCTCAGAAACAACCAAAAGCCAACGGTGTACTGAAATATTTGTTCACTAAAAGGAGTGAATACTAAAGAAAACTAAAGCATCGAGATTTGGAAGCCGCCACAGATCCCAAAATATGGGAAATTTAAGAATAACAAGCTAATTATATGGTTTCAGTAATTTTTTTATACCTGCGAGACATGTTTGAAGCCGGTCAAATTATTTGTGATTAGCCCACCGAGGGGACCTTTCCAGGCAGTGGGGGGGGGGGGGGGGGGGGGTCGTCCGAACCCACCGAACCCCCCCCCCAGCCTACGGGCCTGATACGGTGGATGTGTTGTGGTTCAATTTTGTCCTTGGTTTAAGGTGTTTGGATATATTTTTTCAGAGCGTATACCGATATTTTTCAATCGCTTTAAAAGTGATTTTATCCTTGTCAGATCTTCATAAAATGTTCGCCAATGATTGACTGTAGATTGAAATTTATCAAAAATGTAGGTTTTAGACAACAATAGACAAAAAACTTTGAAATTGATAAACACCTTATTTTGCGCGATCTAGACCAGCTACTGAAAATCGAACACTAGGAACTTAAAGAAAAATAAAAAAAATTAACCTGAATTTAATTTTGATCTGTCACATATCTGTTCGTGTCGAAGTGAATAATAAATAACTTGTTGGAGCCTTGGAAATACCAGAAAAATCATGAAGAACCATTCTAGACATACCCCCTTTCGAATGTGCGTTGTAGCTTTGTTTTTCGTTTTAGCCTGATGAAGAGTATTTATGACAAATTCTCTCCCGGCAAAAACCGCGCGAAAGCTCCAGGCAAATCGCGATTTCTGAAAAGCAGCCGCCATTTTGAAACCCGTCGGTAGGGAACTGGGGTGATTTCAACCTCGTTTCGAGAAGTTGTGGACTTTGACCGGGGACAAGGCCTGATGAGAAACAAAAACAAAGCAAAAAGACCCTCATCGATGTGAATCCAGTGACCTTCGAAAGTGGAAGACATGACGCTTGAAGCAGCACCTTACATTTTGTTTATGAAAATGTTTACATATTGAGGAGGGGACAAGACAGAAGACAAGAGAGGATATCCTTTCATGGGACAGAACCGGGTGTCACTGGGGTGTCTCCCGGCCGGAGGACTGCTGATATTTTATACATTGGTGTCATAAATATTCCAGGATATTCCCTATGGGCAGAGGACGTAAATTATTTACTTATTGGTCAGGTGACTTGCGAACGAACTTTGCCATTGTCAGATTGTGTTCTTGTGCCTCTGGTTCGCCCTTGATCTGGTACCATACTTCTGCCCCGGTAAGATAGCGCTTTGGAGAGATGTAGTGTTCAGAATCTAAGAAGCATCTCATCTGTGTCCTCCTCAAAAATTGACACGTGGACTTGCACTCGGGTAAATTTTGAACCCTGGACTCCGGACGATTTGCCCCTTGCTTTTATATGAGGAAAACTATATCTTCTCTGAATTTTTTAACCGGGCTAATGTTTTTTATATTATTTGTAGAAGAATGTTAATGTACCTAAATTCATTTTACATGAACTGAAACATGTGACGTAATCCTGCGTAAATCGCTCGGATGAAACCCGGTCGGTGTTGCTGTCGTCTTGTTTGCCTTGCTGATTTTCTAACGACTATCAACGAAGATTCAACACGTTTTATAGCAGGCAAAATGAGCAACTCCAAATGAAATTCGTCTAGGTGAAGCATTTGACTCATTTCGATGAGCTACTCCAAGCCAATATTCGTATTTTTATCGCACAGTTTTTTTTGTCTATTCAGAGCTAGCCCCAGGTTTTAGCGGTTTTCAAAATGGCCGTTTTTAGAAGCAAAGTCGTGCGGTCGTGCTTGAAAACGATTCCTAAAGTAATTTTGAAACAGCATGCAACGGACGAACTAACATAGTCAGAAGAAGCACATTTTGGACTAGAATGGGATGTTTATAGTTTAATCGGTGTCGCTCTGTTCTAGGAACAAGTCATAGCCCTTACAATTTTTTTTCTTGGTTCCATCTTTTATTTTTTGAAGCTTGCTGGATAGTCTTAAATTTAAGGCTTATTAGCGTGTATAACAAACATGAAAATTATAATGTGACCCAGATCTTTAGCTGTCTTTGATTGAGCTAAAAGATCTTTTAATGAGCTAGTCCAGGATCCACAGGATATTGTTGGTAAGTGAATTCATTCAAGAAAGTTGGAAATTTTATTCACTTCAGAATCACAAACAGAATGAGTGAGCTAGAAAATGATTTAAAGGTGGCAGATGAGTTGCATGAAAATGGAGAAGCACAGAAAGTGTATGACAAGCTGATCAAATACAAAGACTTGCAAAATGCAGAAGTGGAGTGGCGATTGGCAAGGGCCTGCAGAATATTAGCCATGACTGATTCAGAAAAGAAAAAAGCATTTACATATGAAGCTCATGAACATGCTAAGTTGGCTTTGAGTTTGGATGACAAAAATGCTGCCTGTCACAAGGTAAATTGTATATAATGCATTTTATGATGGGGAAGCAAGGGATGGCGCAGTGGTGAGAGTGCTTTCCTCCCACCATAAGGCCTGGGTTAAAATCCAGGCGTCGCCGCCTTATGTGGGTTGAATTTGTTGTTGGTTCTCTCCTTTGCTCCGAGAGGTTTTCTCCGAGTACTCCGGTTTTCCCCTCTCCTTAAAAACCAACATTTCTAAATTCCAATTCGACCTGGAATCAGGTAGACGAAGAACCACTTTGTGGATTTGTTACCTCCAAATCATTATTTATATTTATTATTTATTTATTTATTGACCAACCACGAGGTCAAGATTGCTGGATATTGGCCCCAAGGGTTGTGCGGGAACACCCATATATAAGTGACGGGGATGCTCGTTGTCTCACTTAGGGGGTGTAACTTGCAGATTTTTGTCTCAGTTAGTGTTTGGATGGAAAGTCACTATATTTGCCCATTCAGGTATCGCTTAGGGCTGCGCATAAAGACATACAAAAAATGCCTTGATACTGGCCACACAGAAATCTCTTTTAGGAGTCACTTTAAGTTGAGCCACACCCACATTGTTCTCCCTTAGGGCCAAGTTCTTTTTTCTAATTTTATCGACTGAGACAAAGTGGAGATCATTAAGAACACAAAGAAGAACGAGGCTAATATTCAGTAGCCTGCAGTGCAGACGTATTTTGGGTGGGTAAAACCTTGTTCATGTTCCTATTGTTGTAGCCACCATCTTTGGTTTTATGACAGAGGAAGATTGGGGAGAGTAGAAATGGCGCTTTCGCGAGCAAAAACATTTGTGCACCCGATGAAAACGCCTGTACTATAGGCTAAATATTCAGCCTTCTTGGTCAATAAAGGATGTATTATATGGCCAAAGAAAGAACTTTTCTTTCAGGACCAATGCAGAAAATCCCAAACAGGCAGGATGGACCCACCGTGCTTTCTCGGGTAGCCAATCAGAATATTTGCAGATTATTAAATATTGTATTATTATTGATTAAAATTCGATCACTTCCTCTTTGGGGGTGTCACCAAAACCTCGATCAGATCAGGCTGGATCAAACACTGTACCTCACTATATGCCAAACTGTTATATTAGCACTTAATATCCTCTGAACAACCCAGGGGCCTGTTTTGCAAAAGTCCTGATGGTTAATGGGCCATGAAGTCTGTTGTTATTTTACACAAGGCAGCAGTTTCGATCGTTTTGCAGATAACATTATAAACTATCAGTAAACAAAACAAAATGGACCAGTTTGTCTGCTAAGACTCGCTCTTTTATTCTTTAGACTATGATTTAAATACTTGATTTTTGACCCAAAAAGTTGCCTGGACTACCATAATTCGAGAAAAGGGCCCCAGACCTTGAGCCCTGAGAACCCCTCTTCTGGTCTGAAAATAATATTAGAAGGACAATGCATTAAACACTAAATCACCATACATCCATTTGTCCTGTTTTCATTTACAGTGGTTTGGCATTTCAATCTCACTCGTTGGTGACGTTGAAGGAGTAAAGTATAAATTAGCGAATGCAATCACCATCAAGGAACATTTTCAGGTGAGATTTCTGTATTTATTAACTTTTAATTAAGCCCTTATATTATCAGTGGTGGAGAGAAAGGCCCATTTTTGACACTGGAAAAAATAGCTTAATATAGAAGAGGAACAGTTTGACAAGTGGTGAGTAGTTTGGCATTTAATTTGTAGGCCAGTAGGTTTTTGTATAGGCCATGCCAATGCTTTTCTCCTTTGACAAGCAAGTAATAATTAATTACTAGTGCAGCTAATCCAGCCAGGTTTGCACTTGACTTTATGGGACAAAGTTCTTGCTTGTTACTCTTATTTACAGGATCAGGTGTAATAGCGGGGTAAAAAAGGACAGAAACAGTATAGAAAACAACAGTAACAACAAATGACATTTTAAGGAAACTGTTTGAACATTTTGCGCAACCACAATTTATTGCCATTTTCAGGAACATCAGCCTCATTATAGAAAAAGATTGGGTTGCGCAATCTAGACAAGATGGGCAAGTGCCTCTTCCTGCCTACTGTTACCTGCTAGAAAAATTCATTTGAACACACTGAGAAAATAGGAGAACAGTTTCTTCTCCAAAAAATTAGTGTGTTGAATGAAGCCGCTTCTTTTGCAATGGAGACGTTATCACTCAGGCAAAACATCCCCAGGGCCAAGAAATGATGAAAGGCAGTTGTATTCACAGGCTTCCAATAAATAAGCTTTAGTAACAAAACCCCTTAAATTGTCCATGTGCTTACAGATTGTATTAGTTTAAAGGGTATTTGTCTGACACAGATGAGCACCCGGGCCTTAGAAGCAATATGGTACTTAATATGTTTTTAATTACGTTTTAACAGAAAGCAGCAGAATTGGATCCAAAAGATCCCAGCTGCCGTCATTTACTTGGTATCTGGTAAGTATCAGCATTTTGTTAAGTCATAGCCATATGTATGTAGCAGAGTTTTTCATAATATTTATATTTTACAACATTTAGGTGCTTTCACTTTGCTGACATGGATTGGTTCACAAGAAACCTTGCAAAGTCAATCTTTGGGTCTCCACCAACGTCTACATATCAAGAGGTAAAGAGATCAAACCAATTTAAGAACATTTTATGAGAATTTTGCTTTTGATAGTTGATCTGTTTCAGTTTTTGTGATCTAAGCAGTTGTCTGCTTTTGTTTCGTCCTCGGTTTTCATTTTTTTACAATTAAGAGAGTGGTTTCTTGGTTTTGCAATTATTTGTTGCCCGTTTTGATCCCTTTTTTGTTGTTGTTAGTATTCATCGGTTTTCAATGTAGCTTTGTGTTGGTGGTCAATTTTATAGGCCATGGTTTTCCTGTCTTAGAGGGGTGTTTTATAATAATTTTATTATTAAAAACAAAACAAAAGAAAAAACACTTGGATGAAAACTTTGTAAAATAAGCGAAAAAACTTTTTAAGTCACACAAATAAGCCAATCAATTTTACTTTTTGGGATTACAGTATCAGGTAGCGCTTTTCAAAACTACAAAAGACCTTTGTTTGGGCACAAGAGCTATTAATTTTATGTAAAACCTATTTATATAAATCCACCTAATGCTTTCCTTTTTTTGAAGCGTCCACTCTTTTCCTTTGATAACGAAGACAAATAAATTCTTTCTATTGTAGGTAATTAACATGTGTTGTCATTTTCAAGGAAGTAATGGTCACGTGATGGTACACTAAAAGAACTGAAAATGTTTGCTGTATTTAACTCTGGTCCGTCTGACTGCCTATTTTTTTTCTCCCGTTAACAGGCATTAGAATATTTTCAGGGAGCTGAAGAGTGTAAGTATGGAGATAGTTGGCTGTTTTCTGTTCCCATGGGATACATGTCAGTAAAACGGAGGATCAGGGCCAGGGGCAGGGCCATGGTCGAGGATCTGCTGTTTTAGAGTTAGGGTTACAATAACGGGTCTGGGGAGGGTCAGGTTACAGTTAGGGTTAGTGTTAACCCTAACTCTAACCTTAACTCTAACCCTAAAACAGCATTCTTTAAAAAAAAAAAATGATTGAACCCAACCCCGATTCTGCACTTTACTAACACTCGATCCCATAATGGACACTAAACTATTTCCTCATAAGAGGGTGGGACTGAGGAAACACACCAGATCAGTATTTTTGGAATTCAGTTTATGGGAAAACAGGTTTTAGGTTTTTAAAAAGATTACAAATATCGTGACAGCGCATTTAAGTAAGTGTTCAACTTGAAACCTGAAACTTGGTGCTGAAACAGATCAAAAGAGGTCAAAAGAAATCAAACATATTTTACTAGTCCATTGGCCCTTCCTTATGTCATAGATCCATTGTATAACTTACGTTCACAACAACTCTTGTTTAAAAATCTAAGTTGTCTTGCATTTTCTTGGGATTCTTCAGTTGTTTGTCAACAATTACCTAGACCATTTCGATTTCAATCAGCTCCTTTCTATTTTCGTGCACTGTAAAGTCCTCTTTTTCTCTTGGTTTGTTCTAACAGATTCTTTTCAAAAATTCTCGCCTAGAGTTTATCTTTCGAATGTAATATCGATATTAGTATAAACGATAGGTTCATGTGCTGGGGATATCAAACAGCGTTTGTAATATGAGGTGCAGTGTTTCACGTCCACTCATACTCTGGATGCCCTGTGGGACTGGGCTCCCGGCGTGAGACACGCCCGATGGGGGAAGGTGTAGCCCGAGAAAACAGCCCACATTTCGCGACACCACCGCTGGTTTCCCAGCGAAATGACATCTGAGAAATAAGCATGGAAATTCCATGCTGATGACGCCTCACCACCCAGATCCAGGTACTGCTTCTGATTGGCTGAAGCAAATTTCCCATGCGGTATGACCAATCAGAAGCACTACCCAGATCTGGATAGTAATACGTCATCAGTATGGAATTTCTGCGCTCGTTTCTCAGACGTCATTTCGTGGGGAAATCCAGTGGTGGCGTCGGCAAATGTCGGCTGTTTTCTCAGGCTAGTGAAGGTGCGGAAAAACGATAGTGTGTGAACAGGCGTTATTTTTCCGCGCTTTCCCCAACACTTCACGTCCGCTTCGTGCTTGCCTTTTAAAAGATCATCAAAAGCAACGCTACTTGATATCCTTCAAACTGAAGACTCCTATATTGACGTAGACACGATTATTATGAAAATGAAGAAGTAACTCTCTAGTCCTGTATTTTTTACAACTCACTCCTGTATTTTTTCCTTGTATTTAAGTAGAATAGTATTTATTTATTGTAACATATATACTTATATAACGTCTAATATTTTTGTTTTTATTCAGTTTATTGTAATGTAATTATGTAGCCTGGCGTACGTCATATAGCCTCGCTAACTGCAGGCCAGTCCCAATGTATTTTGTAATTTAGTTACGAATTTAAATAAATTTTGGTAAAGTTGGCTGAAAAACGCGAAAAAATAGTGCCAGTTCTGCAGGCGAAAAATACTGGAGACGTAATGATTATGTTTCTTTTGTGTGCACTAGTGGAACCAAACTTCTATAATAAAAATCATCTGATGCTCGGAAAAGTATTTCTTAGAATGAAAAAAGAGGACGAAGCAAAGAAATGGCTGGAAAAAGCTGACAGCAGTAATGGCGAGACAGTGGATGATAAGTCGGTAGGTGCCATAAATTTCTTCGCGTCTTATCTTTCCCTCCTGTTCTTTTGTATTTAAAAAAAATGGCCCTCTCTTAAACATTTTTTTCTCTTTTCTTTGATGAATCTCATGTAATTATTTGGGCGTTACCCAAAAAGAGTTTTCGAGATCGCTTGTTTTGATTCAAAGTTGCAAGACACACGCAATACGTGCGAACGTAAACAGGCCAAGTAAAAAAACCAAGGAACTGGAATGTCTCCCACGCAAACGACTTGTACAAATCAAAAAAACATGCCGAAAGAAAGCTCCTAGCAGGGTACTTGATCTCACTCACGATCTCAAAAACCTTGGAATAAAGAAACACAATTTCCAACGAAGAAGTTAAAAGCGGTGAACATGTTAAAGCAACGCAGGGATAATTTTCAGTTTGGAGGAAAACATAAACTCGATCAGAAGCTTACGGTATTTTTTTACCTCACCTAAAAGCCGGACGTTTTTTTTCAGAAATGCGGAAGTATTAAATGCGGGAATTAAATTTGTCAAAAAAAAAAAATTGGAATTTAAAACGGATTTGGATCACACCCAAGAGTGTGAGCGATTTTCATGCTGTAAGATGTTTACGTTCGTGAGGAATGAGATTTCAAGTATCATATTACGGGAAAGGTGCTCTGTTTTGACTTACGATACTTCGTTTAGCCCGGTTAATTTTTTTTACCCTTTCTATTCATTCGTAATTGCTTTATGTGTTGTTTGAGTGTTAGTAGTTATGAATATTTTTGAATCGTTGGTAGAATTAAACTTGAAAACCACACTGTGGAATTGACGGGTTTGGCTTATATACTAGCCATGAGTTTGACAATATTTTTGGCCTCAGTTGTCGAGAGCCGAAGTAGATGTCACGCAAAATTCCGTGATCGTGCGTGAGATAAAAAGAGGATTGTTTCAATGAGGAGAATGGTATGCAGTGAGTGACCACATGTGAAGTATTTCGGCAGTTTGATAATTTTATCGGAGCTAATTGATGTTAGCCTAGTAATCTTAACATTGAATGATGCATAATTTCATACAATGCAGATGTTCGGAAAGGCGGCGATTTCTTAAAATCGTATTGAGCAAAATGACCTCGTAAACAAGTTGCATTTTTTCACGTTTGAACCGTTAAAGGGGCAAAGTCCAACATCTTTACGTACAAAGTGCGTGCGTAACAGTTATTTTTAAAACCCTTGGGTAAATTAGATTAAGTCGTATTTTCTCATACACGAACCACGGAAGCGGCAAATTCCAAAGTTTTTACATGCAAACTGCGTGACAATACAACTCACAGTAAGGCCTGGTTACATGAGCTGGACTGGACTGGTTTGTCGGGCTGGCTAGCTCTGCCGAGGTGACTTTTATCCCGGTATTACATGAACCGGGCCAGCCCAGAGCTGCCATTTTTATATAGAGATTGGAAGCAGTGCGCATGAGCAGTGTGTTACCCTCTGTCCTGTTTCTCGTTTGGTTCATTCACCGGGCTGCCGCCCAGCAAGCGTATTTCCATACATCCCTCTCCATATTAAATGAATTTTTCCTTATCCACGTTCTCTCTGTACAAATATTATCAAAAATAGCCGAAAGACAATCCTAAACAGAAAGCCTAACAACATTTAAAATAAGTACAAATATGTTTTCGACTATTGATCAGACACTGATAAAAGACCTTTATTTCACAACCACCACTTCATTTCAGGAGACTGTAACTACACTATCCCTTCATAACCAAATTAGCACTCCCATAACTACCTCACTGCAACACCTAAAATAACTTTTACCTTCCAAATAATTATTTTTTGTTACTTTATAACAAATTCCACGAGAAACCAGTTTCACTGATTGACAAACTACAGCCATTATCTTACCAATCCATGTCCAATATAACTCCACGCCTTCCATTTCTGAACCACTTTTCACTTCTCAACCAACACCTAAAATATACAACGCTACTGCACTACTCTAATAGGAATGAAAAAAACTTCACGTACGCGTAGTGCAACGACGCCCAAATATACGCTCCCACAACGTCTTGTTGAGTAATTATTTCAGCTTTGTATTTCAAGTAAAAACTTTCAAGACGAATGTTGCCACAATTATTTTAAGATGCTCTTAAAATATTTTTCTTTCGCAAAAACACCCTCTTGCATTTTTTTTCCATCCTTAGGTGAGGAAAGAGGCTAAAGAGCTGTTGAGGAAGCATTTTTAAAGGCAAAGTGTTTACCTCTTAGCGACATAAGTGGACACTTTCGTCTGGTGCAGTCCAGTCCGCTTATGGGATGTTCGAATTTTGAATCTGTCACGTCTTTTCACAAATCCCATTAAATATGAATAATTTTTTAAAACGAAAAAGTTGTCTTCACTCTCCAGAAATGGTGTCACATTTACACCCCTATTTCCCCAAGAACCTTTACTCCTCATGAGCTTTTTACAGCGGCCCGACGCAACTCGCCACGTGGCCTTGCGCCGAAAGCTTAGAGCCATTTCTCTTACAGTTTGTGGAATGAGACCGTGAATTTATAGTAGGGAGCTTTAGATTCTGAGACGAGGACGACTACGAGTACGAGATTTCTCAGTACTAAGTAGTGCGCGCGTGAACCAGCGTCATTTCGGCGGGAACACGAGATAGCCGTCCTCACTGTACTACCAGTTTTAGCGAGAATGGCGTCCAGTAGTAGCGGGAACAAGTTATCAAATGTAAGAAGTTTATAATTTTGCTATTTGGAAAGGGCTTTTCCTCCTTAAGTATAAACAACCGTACTAACTTTTTTTCAGAAAAAAAAGTAAATTGAAGCTTTCCAGGGTGTCTTTTTTTTAGAATACGCGCAAAAACTTTAAGTTAAATCTCCTATTCGTACTAGTTCTCGTCCTCAAATCTGAAGGTCTCTAATGCCACATTACACGCCAATTTCAGAGGTGTGCTCATTCTCGTCCCCAGAGCCACTCGGCTTAATTTGTAACCGACCAGTGGCTTGCCGTGCCTTACGGCTAGCCCCTCGTTTCCCACCACTTGACCAAGAAACGACGGGCTCTGGGGACGAGAATGAGGTGTGCTTGATCACATTTTGAATTTCAAACCATTTGAGAAGAGCTTTCCCTTACCAGAGGGCTGGTTCACAGGCAGATTTCGGTTCTCTCCAAGCTTTAGCACTGCAGCTAGCACGAGTTTACGCTCAAAGACCGTCTTGTTTTGTCTCCTTTAGTATAATGTTTTTCTCTGGGAAGAATAAATCTGAATTTGTAATAGTACAAATTGAAGTTATTTTGGATAGTAATAATAATAATTTGGAACCAGATTCCTGGTCGAATTGGAATTTGAAAATGTTGGTTTTTGAGGAGAGGGGAAAACCGGAGTACCCGGAGAAAAACCTCTCGGAGCAAGGGAGAGAATCAACAACAAACTCAACTCACATATGGCGTCGACGCCGGGATTTGAACCCGGGCCACATTGGTGGAAGGCGAGCGCTCTCACTTCTGCGCCATCCCTTGCTATGAAAGCTTTTCCTTTTCTTTTCCTTCCCTGAAAAGATGACCGCCAAGACTACATTTTATAACCCTTTAGCCACTGGGAATTTCTCCCAAAATCGCGTTTTGAAGCTCTTTGTGGCTATAAAGAGCGAAAACTTACCACAAAACCGTTTGCAGGTCGGTGTCGTGCATTTTGCGGCCTTCTGATCAAGATGCAACTTACAGTGGATGTGTTGTGGTTCAATTTTGTCCTTGGTTTAAATTTTATTTTCCTGTGTTCTTGGGTATGGTAATATATGATAATGAATTTGAAACAAAGGAAAATAAAATTTAAATCAAGGAGGAAATTGAACCACAACAGATGCTCTCGTAAGCGGGCACCCTTGGGAAGCGAAAAAGGTGTCCGTAACTAGAGCTGGCCGCTTACGAGTTTGTCTGGGAGTTAAGAAAATCCAGGTTCCGGAATCCGTGAAATTTGTGCTTGTGGAATCTGGAATCCGGGGATTTGGAATCCGGAATAAAGCTCAAGGATTTCACTGAAAAAAGACTGGAATTCAGTACCTGGAATCCGGAATGCGTGAAGTGGAATCCAGAATCCAAGACTGTCTTGGATTCCCTTACATGCGGCGAGTGTTTCGTGAAGGTGGCCGTAAATAGATCTGTCCACTTACGAGAGTGTCCATCAGGAGAGCTCCCACAAACCACTGTATTAGCCTCTGAAGTTCCACGAGCAAGCACAGAAAGCAAAATTTGCTTGTGGGTTTAAAAGTGTCGCAGCAGTCTTGACTTTTTCTTTTCGCTTTCTCTCCTCCCCTCTTTTTTCGCTCTTCTGGCCTCATATTCCTATTTTCTATTCATTGCTGGGCATTTAGTAGTCTCCGCATTTCGGTGGGAAATGTTTTTGGAAAAGGTTTAGATGAGAAGGGCGGGCGAGTAGTGGAACAAGATTTTCATACAAATTTTAGGTTCAACGTTACATAGTTCTTTGTCTTTTTCTCCCACCTCCTTGACTGAATCGAACTTATTCTGGTATTGTTTGAAAGATCTCTTCCCCCTGCACAGGTTAGCTAGTACAAGTTGTCCTTGGCCGTTTAAACTGATGACGTCTCGAGTGCTAGAAGAGACGTGGATCCGCACGTGCGGTTACGGGGCGATATGGGTGGAAAACTAAACTATCGTCACGCACTTTTTATCATGAGTGAGAGACCATGCGTGACAAAACGCGTTCCTTCAGTCATTCTCCGCGCAACCAATTGACCGCTGAACGAAACACTTTCAAAACTTGTGCACTTTGTGAGTGGGGGCTTATTTATTTCAAACATATTTTTCTTGTGGGGGGTGGGGGGTTAATAGAGACGGGGGGCTTATTAAATTTAGCCCGGACGATGGTATCAGTTCTCCATAAAGAACTAGAATACAGAGTGGAAAAGCTCAAGTATCAAATGTCGGAGGTCATACAGCTGAGGATCAAAAACAAATCCGAACCTCCAGTTAGTGAATAAACACTCCCGGATCAGTCCACACAAAGTTTTACAGTCGTGATTCAATAATACCGTCTATCATTTATTAGTGGAGAATAATAAGGGGAAGGGGACGTGGGGCTTGAAAAAGAGGGACTCTTTTTAACTTTCTTCCCCTGAAAAGGGGGGGGGGCTTATAAGAGACGTGGGTTTATTTGAGAGGGGGGGGGGGGGCTTAATAGAGGATTGACGGTAGCTTACGACATGGAACCAAATTTTTGCAGCGCAGGTTCTACGGTCAACTCTCTCTAACTGACAGATACTTTTGCAGTGCCGGATCCAGACTTTTAGATAAGGAGGGGGCCCGGTCATCCGGACCCTGAGATGGGGGAGGGGGGGGGGGGGGTCAGTCTCCAAAAATTTTTTCGGCACCTCGGGCCTCACTTTGGTTAAAAATAAGGGAGGGGGGCCGGGCCCCTCCCCTTGATCTGCCACTACTTTTGGGAGCGGCACTAGGCGTCGTTCTAAAGTGTTGTCCGCGTCTTATCAGGTGTCTGATACAAAGTTAAATAGAGGGAGTAAAGAGAGGCAAAGACCTTTAGCGCGAGGTGTCCGTCTTATAAGAGGTGTCTGTTAAGAGAGAGTCGACTGTAATTCTTGCGATTTGCGCTTTCTTCTTTCTATTAAATACAAAAGGGAAAAATTCTTCGCATAACATTAGTCTAAGATCGATTTTTATAATAAAGAGGTTTGATCGTTCTGTCTGGGAAGCGCTGAATACGAACAGTGAATACGGTGGAAGCTCTCATAACGGACACCATCGTAAGCGGACAGCTTACGGCCGCCTTCACAAAATACAAACTCTGTATTTTTACATTCCCGTAAGCGGCCAGCTCCGGACACCTCTTTCGCGTCCCGAGAGCTTCCAGTGCATGATGTTGGCCTAGGAAAAAAAAATTGAAGTTGATATTTTATCCTCCCTGGGAAAAGCTGACTCACTGTGACCAATGTAAACTTGGTCAACTCGATCGTCATGCGTTTTTATCATGAAAGGAGACCATAAGGTCCACAAGCCGGCGTTCAAGTCATGCTTTGCGCAGCCAACCATACACTCATCACGCTTAGCCTTGCATCATCGGTGAATGATTCAACAAAATCTGCAGAATGTGAATCTGCATTTCCGGTGATGCAAACACCACGCGTGAGACACTAAGTGGGACAGAATCAATGAACCGGCTCAGAACTTAAAGTAGAATACTGACCGTCGTAAGTCACAAATTGACTCAGAATGACACTATAAAGTCAACTCTTTCTAAGATGGACACCTTTGTCCGTCTTAGAGTCAAAAAGGCAGGCACCAACTCCAGGTGTCCGTTTTTACAGAGAAGTCCGTCTTATAGAGGTGTCCATTAAAAGTAGCCTACCACGCAGGCGTTTTTAGGGGAACTCGTATTTCGTCCCTCCCCTGGAAGAGGGGAAGAAATACGAGCTCCCCTAAAAACGCCTGCGTGGGAGGCTACATTAGGAGAGACTCGACTGTATTAATAAGTAGTGCGACGTTTAGTGCAATATTTTTCATCTGATTATTCCGGCTAATTTTTCCCTGGCTAATTTCGAATCTCCATTTGATCAAGAAACAGAAAAAAGTCACATCATTTTTTTAAATTTGCGACGAATTTATTCCCTACAAGAAAAGCAGTCATTCTTGGCAGTTCGAAATAATAGTTCCCGTAAAACATTTGCTAACATCCCGTTTTACATTCATTTCGATGAAGATTTTTGCCATGTTTTTGTCTTCGTCTGCACCAGATGAGACTATTAAATATGACACAACAGCAAGTCAGTAGCCGCAATTTTTAGCAAGCCGGAAGTCGCAAGTCCCTCCAAGGCTTTCGTAATCAAAGTTAACGAATTTTTCGAGAAATTTTCTCCAGAATGACTAGAATTTCCAAGTCCCCCTGCACAAGTCAGTGGTGATCCTCGGTGTTTTTGTATCCATAACTTCGATCTCAACTGACCCCTCCTGTCTCTCTCAATAAAGCGAAAAAACATGTAGGTGCATTTGAACATTTTTATGAAAAATGCAGATTACAAAAGTATTTTTATTATTATTATTAGAAATTTCTCTAGTAAAGTGACAAACTACCGAGTCAGCAAGCCGTCTAGGAAGGTGTTTAAGTAGCGGTTTATTCGGTGTCGGTTGTGCCAATAAATTATGATAATCAGATGTAGATTCGTATTTTGACAATTTTCGCGAGATCTAATTCCGGTTTGTAATGAATTTTGTAGACCAAATCGAGAATTTAAATCCCGCAAAATATCTTCGTCCCAGTTCTTGCGAAATTAAGTTTTCCCCCAAACAAGTAACAATCAGAGGGACAACCTCGTCCCCCCCCCCCCCGCCCGGGGCGCCCCCCGCTCCCCATTTTTTTTTTTTTATGGAAAAGCCCTGGATGTTTTTGTTAGCCTAAAAGCAACCAACATTACTTTTTCTTCTAATTTATCACTGCTGAGGTCGATGAGCTACGGAGCCATCGGAATCGCCCTTTTAGACAAAAGTATTTACTATTCGTATAATGTTTTAACTGGATATCCAGTTGCCTGTTAATTTATCACAAAAAATTGGACCACATATTGTCTTTTATCAATCACAAGGCAATTCTGGGGTTTTATCATAGCAACAGAAAACTGAGGGCGTTGTATTTGATCCATAAAAGTGGCGAAAAAGTGCTGGAAAACGTTACAAACCATTGTGAGCCACCTTAATAGAATTTTGTTTTGAAATAAAGTGAGAACTTTGACACCATTTCGCTGTTCTTAATTTCAGTTTCCGTCAGAAGACTTTCCTTCAGAGATAATTAAACTATTTTAGTAAGCCGAACAAAAAAACAAACAGAAAAACCAATAAAAAAACTATCTGAAGTCCCCGGCGCTGTCATATAGTTCACGGAAGAACTTCACTTACTACAAAATTCTAATAAAAGAAGACATTATTCATTTATAATTTTAAAAACAGTTACACGAGAAGTGACGAGGCAGAAATTTAAGATAGGATACAACAGAAAAAATAGATTCCTGTCAAAACATTTTCCGAAAATTTACGTATGAGATGTATGTCTATAAAGTTGACAACGAACAAAAGAAAAATTTCTCCTTTCTGTCTTGTCTTTCATTCAAGATATAAAGAATTAATTGCACAGCTCAGCGAAAAAGCAATAACTCATTTTTTCTGGCACAGTTCCTGAAGGATATAACTTATTATTGTGCTAGCGGGTTACTAAGTTTTTCGAGGCGTAGATCACGCACGTCACCTGTGCAATACTGATTACCACTGACAGACTACGGGGTGCCAGCTAATCGAAGCAAAAATAATGCAAAAGTATACACTTATGATGTTTGGAGTTAATTCTTATCTGAAAACTACCATAACATTGCTCCCTTCGTAAATTTAAAGACTTTTTTCTTTCTTTTTTTTTTCAGCGATTATTCATTGGAGATATTTGATTCTTAAAAAACAGTGCATCTTAATAGCAAAAAGGCTCTGAAAAAACTTAGCAAAACAACTATGCATGCACACCAATAAACGACCAAGACGGAAATGGGCTGAAGACAGAAATTTTTAAAAAGCGTTTTCTTTGTAAGTTATGCAAGTGCATGTGTAATGTGAATTTATATTCTATGAGTATACGTTGGTTTTGATGTTGTGTGGTACAGCCGGCAGCCTCCCACACTGTCGATCCATATATGGCCGCTTGTCATTTGTTGTGGTTTGAATACATCCGCAGCATTTTTGTTCTCCATCGTTTCTTTTCATTCTGCAAGTCATAATTGATACACAGGCTACAAAAAAAGTGGAAGTAACAACGAAAAAATGGTAAAACATGGTGGCTTTTAAAATACTTTTTAATTTTTAATGAAATACAAGAGTTTAACCATTTCGATTCCCCAGTCAATATATAATAAAGACATGCAATGTGGTTTCACACTGAATGACTCATGAGTCTGTGGACGAACTCATTCCACGACACCACATTCGAAAGAAACCTTTCCCAAAACTCTTGAATGATTATATTGGATTTTCTATATCTGACAGAATTAAAATTTAGAATTTCCCTCGCCATTCAGGAGGTGAAACGCCCGGGGGGGGGGGTACACGATATATCCCTGGGTGGGGAGGTGCGGCGCGGCCCCTCATACCCTTACCCTGTTCAAGACAAATATCGCTGATTTTCCTACCCTTTTTAAGACAGAATTTCGATTTTTGATACCCTGTTTAAGACATTTATCCTGTTTAAGACAAAAATTGATAAATCGATACCCTGATTAAGACAAAAAATGATAAATTCGATACCCTGTTTAAGACAAAAATTCCGAAAAACATACCGTGGCTGGTCGCACGTCCCCATTAAGCCCTTATAAGGGAGTACCCCCCCCCCCCCCCCCCGGGGTGAAACGGCAAATAAGAGCCAGCCGCCATGGGATAGCCTGTGTGCAGCTATTTTTATCTGTGTAAATGTTTTTTATCCCGTCGAGTAATAGCTTGCTACCCCGGCTAGCGACACAAGAAATTCAGCCGATATACCGCAAATAATCAAAGAGTGGGTGATGCATAGAATCATGAGTCATGATATGCACGAAATCCCACTCACGTATCGCGGTTTAGAAGGTGTATGCACGGAAAGAAAGGTTGGACCTCCAAAGGCACCGCAAACTAGCGGGGTCTGGGAGCATGGTCCCCCATAAAATTTTTCAAAGTTAGGGTCTCAGAAATGCCATTACCTGCGTTTTCCGCGGGACATTTTCAGTAAATAAATACGAAGGAAAATGCAATAATAAGCCGGTTGTTTTATTTTCATCTGCTAGTGTTATCGGTAACGAGCAATGTTTGCGGAAAAACGGTAAAACAGTCAGCCATTGAGGAGGTTACAAGCAAAGGGCGAGATGTCTTAAAACAATTCAGACAGGTAAAGACACCAATATAATGCGAAAGATTTATCAATCATTTTTTCCCAGATTTCAGCTGTTCGCACAGGGATATGTGCGTTCAAGGAGCTACGCCCCTGCTGTATACAGAATGCATACTATAACCAAACTACAATGTAGCTCTGTAGGAGAGTCATAATAGAGTTCAGCTAAGGTGAAGGCAATAAAGGCACAACCAAAAAAGGAAAAGGTTTAAAAAGCGAAAATACAACTCTCCCTGCTCGTGTGTCACACTCTTTGGTTACATTTCTTTGTCTCCCTGCGCACAAGACTGACGACGTGAAATTTCCGATACACCTGTAAGAAGGAATCGTACCTCGCAGGTCTTACATTACTGCCGAGGGTGGCCACCTCGCCCGGAGAGGTATGACTTATTAATAATTAACTTCAAGCTTAAAATACTACCGTCTAGTAATTTCGCAATTCTCCTAAGGGCTTTTCGAAAAGCTCTTAATCTGTGTCTGAATGCACTCCCCAAATTGCTCAACATGTCCACGAACTTAATTCCAGAAGGGAAAGACCGAGTAGCCTGTGTCAAAGGCACTCTAAACCTTCTCAGACCTTCTGACCATAACAATCGTTTACGCGATACGTGGGCCGGCTGCAACGCAAGCTAAGACTGAGAAATATATCTAAAAAAACTAATTTTCCTAGGTAGAGAGACTACCCAGACGGTAAATAACACATATTTATGTTTTGTGAATGGTGGACTAAAATCTTAACGAGTTTCTTGCCTTGAGATGAAATGTAAAAAGGCATTTATCATAAAACAAATAAGTACGGAAAAAAAAAAAAGAAAAGAAAAAGATAAAAAAGTTAAAAAAAAGTGAACGCAAACACCCTGCATGCAAGACAGACCTGCTATTAAGGATATTGAAACCAAAAAATCCTGTAGTGTAAGACTCTCCGGAATGTCTATATCCTATCACAATACTAGAAAAATTGCGATTTTTAAATTCTCCCCAAGACAATTCTTCATAAAACAGTGTTTCAAATTTCACACTCTAGACTTGCTTTTTTCTGAAACAAGAACTTTTCTGAAAATTGAGTTGCACGGCTGGACAACGAACATGTCCTCAACACCCGTGCTCCACTCATCAAACACATCAACAGCCACACTTCCGGTTGAAAACATGGTTGATGTCACGGATTTCGGTCACGCTAAGGATGTTAGAGATAGTATATCCTTGCGAAAAACGTTGTACTTTATGGTATGGGACACGATGAGACAACAACGTATTTTTATTACAGTTCCTCTAATTAATACATTCAAACCAAAAAACACTTTTTCTTTTAGTTGAGTTTAAGCATAACCGTCCTTTAAGGGTCTTTAAGGCCAGGGCAAGACTGAGCTTTTTAAAAAAATTCAGATAAAAACCGGATGTGATTTGCGTAATATTGATCCTTAGTAAGGATCTTTATTGTCTGATATTCAGTCAAATATACATAAAACTATACAGGCAACTGCACAATATTGTTTTAAAGGGACCCATTTGCACTGCATTTGCAGTTTTGCTGTAAAATTTCGCAGCCCACGTAGCATAATTGCGCGTTTTCTAAAACACGGAACATTCGAACAGGGTTGCGAAATGTTCTCCCGAGGCAATCAAGCGAGGAAACACTTAACCTTTTTGCGGTTAAGTTACGTCAAGTATTTATTCAAATCCAGTCGTAGTTGCTTCACTTAGCACGTACATTGTGAAAAGCATCCACTTCGGAAGAGAAACAAATTGGAAAAAAAAAAATGTCTCTCGATGGTTCAGTTTTACCGGAAGAGAAATTTGAAGCCGTTGCCAAGTGAAATGTTTATCAAAGCAGCTCGTAACCATTTCCGCCAAGGTTCTATTTCACGCACGCGCCCTTCGATATAAACAACTTGGGATCATAGCGACGCAAAGCCAATCAAAAGCCCGCATTTGGCGTCTGCGGATAATGCAATTAACTCGTAGCAACCAAGTTACCAATGAAATAGCAGAACGTTGTTTATACCGCCTTGTTACTTTGATTAATGGGTCTAGTCGGGAACAAAAGCCCGAGGACTATGGTTAGTCATTACATTTGCTAGTGATTGCTTGCAATAAGCGTTTGCCTCTATATGCTAAGTACTGAAAAGAACAAATTGGCGTCCAGTTATCTAGGGACATTCAAAATTGTCGAGCATTAACACCTTAAAGGAAATGAATTGCGCCAGCCTGGTAAACTAGCGAAGTACCAGCACTCAAATTCTGCCTTACAATTCGCCTGTTTTGATCACGTTTTGGAGCATAATTACTGACGTTTTTAAGCTCAGTAGTGAATTATCTACCGGCAAGAAGGAGGTATTTCTGTGGTTGACTTGTGTTTATCGACTGGCGAGTATATATACAAGTCGCCTGTGGACATTAGCAGTTGACGGAAACACCAAAGTGCTTTTATTTTGCATTCGAAAGGATTCCAAATTGCAACAGTTCTCTAGTTTTCAAGCTCCGATCTACTTGCCTTCGTGTTTCACCTTGTGAATTCATCTGGAAAACCCAGCACAGTCTGACTCAAGATAGACGTTCAGGGGTTCAGGAAAGACAAAAAAACATCAATATTAGTTCACTTTACTGTGTAGGTAGTTTGAAACGGGACATCTGCGTACACTTTTGACTTGTCGGGAATATTATGAACAGCAAAATGCCGGTTGCAGTACAATCTTATGCTGAGAGATTTGCAGCAAATTGGAAGGCACAGAACCCTGAAGACGACGAGGACGAGAAATCATCGCTTGATGACAGTTTGACCAATCTGCAGTGGCTTCACAGCATCAGTATTCAGGACATCGCGCCGGTGACTACTTCAATTGCTCCTTCGCCTAGCCCTTCCTCAAACTCATGTGATTCGGACGATCGAAGCGATACCAGCGACGGATATAAGGACATCAATTCCAAAGAACCAAACATTGATTACAAAAATGATGCGAACCACAAGCCCCCGTATTCCTACGCCACGCTAATTTGTATGGCCATGCGAGAAACCAATAAGACCAAGATCACCCTTAGTGCGATTTATAAGTGGATCAAGGAGAACTTCATGTATTACAGAGTAGCAGATCCAACATGGCAGGTACGAAATTTTCAGCAATTATTTTTCAGTTTTTATTATATTTTTCGAGATTTCAGCGCAAACATTCACCGGCTAAACACCATCAGCCGACCATTGTATTTGATCTACCTCGTTACGCATATTCTCGTTAATGAGGGGCGTTTAAATTGATACGATTATAAGTTGTATTAGCACAAATTTTGATGGAAGATTTTTCCCTTTGTGTTAAACAATTTTTTTCGCATTTATTGGCGGCTTGTCTTTGGGTGCTTCGAATGTTTGAAAACCTGTATTTTGCTTCGACAGAGCGGGTTGCAATCGACTGAGACAGCAGGTCATAGGATCTTGTGGGGCGGATTGTGAATATGGTTTACAAATAAAAGCCACTTGGATAGCTTATGAATATATTTTGTTTACACTTGCATGGAATAATTTCCTTACCAAAATAATTTGAAGCGAAACACGCTGATCAGACTTAAGGAGTATTGTCCACCGAAGTTAAAAAATAGTCCTAATGGATTGTTTGCACTATTGCGGGATAGTTTTCGAATGTTATAAAGTGTGTTTTGACCGCAGACGAATTGCTCTATCGTGGACAACTTAAGCTTTCGAAGAGGAAAAAGTGGCAGTTACGCTCGCTGTTTTATTCGCTTTGCTTATTTAAATACATTTTCAATAATACCCGCAAATTCATAATCGTGGGCGGAATTTTTTCGGCTTGGTTCGGTGAATTAAAGACAAGTGTCAGTGACATAATACCATTACCACCAATAACGATGTCCTGTACATTGGAAAGCGAATAATTATTTTTCTCGCATTCGCTTTCAACTATTAGATTTCGGGAACAAAATCCTCGATATTCGTGTTTTCTTGAAATTTGAAGGTTTCATGCAAATGTCTTGTATGACGTGTATTTTAATGTACTTTTCAGATTTTCACACCGGGCAATCCGGGGCTATTTACTTCACGTCGAGACGAAACAATAGCAGTTTATGTAATTCTTTCACAAAATAATCTGACTGCCCCAATGGTGGTAGAACTCAAGTTTACAGTGAACAATAGGTTTGATTGCAAATATCCCTCCATAAAAAAAGGAAATAGAGAGAAAATAAAAAAAATATAACATTCAGCAATGAGAAAAAGGATATAACTAAAGTACTTTTTAAAACTGTTGCCAATTTCCTTGCCAACTGAAACAGTAGTCATTCTAAAAATAAATTTTTCAATTAATAATAGAATAGCATAATATTATGTCTTACAAAAAAGAATATTATATTTACTTCAACATTGTTTTTATAAACCTAAAACTTTTAAAATGGTTTCACTGTTTCTCTCACTTTTTTTGCAATAACATTTCTTAATGTAGGAAAGTTTCAGTTAATTTTTTTTGCAATAACATTTCTTAATGTAGGAAAGTTTCAGATAAGTAAATACCGGTATAACTACTACTACTTATTATTATTATTATTATTTGTTTTCACACTATAAAATATGGTAAAATAAGGTGACAAGACATTAAATAATGTGAAAAGTTACAAAATGCAAGCAAACTGTTAATGGAAAGGAAGTCGGTGAGAAAATTACAAAACATAATTACCTAGGGACTATCACAGTTATATTTCAATATTCAAATGAATTCTCTTTGACTGTTAATTACAAAGTTAGAATAATTTTAATGAGACAAATAATTTTGAGGCAACACATTGCTTCCTTTTAAACTATTTTCACGCAGATCAGGATTAAAAAACTATAACCATCATTGCAAAATGCTATAAAGTAATAAACTGCCAGAAAACTATAATTTTAAAGTTAATCATTCTGGGGTGCTATCTTAGGAATAACCAGAAATAGACTAATCCCTCTTGGCTTTACCAGTTATCAATTAATAAAAATTTCTCAAGCCTCATATTATTCACAGCTTTGCTGTTAATGTGTCTTAATATTTTTTTAGCATTATCACACGCAAAAGTTTTCCTGTGTTGAGGTCACATCACTTAAACTGAAGAATGCACCAAATTTTGATCTTCTGTTCTGGAGGTCTATTAACAAACACCCGTTACCTTCAAAAGAAATAGAGAATGAGCTGTTGTCATTTAATGCCCATGGTACTAGGAAAACTGAGATGATTGCCAGTTGCCGACAAGAGCATCTCTTTGTTACACAAGACAATAACAATATACTGTGAATTATAACCTTGAATCATTTTTCACTCTACCATCATGCAGTACCTGAGTCATGATAAGTACATGTGCCATATTAGCAATGTTGGTTTAGTCCTGGATAAAATGTGACAACCACTGTAATAGTCATTTACTTAAAATTCTCTGCTAATTTTTTGATTCTTTACATTCACTGAAAAATCAAGACCTCATTAAAAAATAATAATTATTGTTGACAAGTGCATGTGAATTTAAGGGTGCAGGCTTTCCTGTCCTCATTACTGGCCATGGCCTTCTGGGGTGGTCAGTTCTGGAATATTTAAGGGCCTGTTTTCATGAAGGTGGGGGACCTCAGGTAGGTGAGGTAACATGTGGCAGGTTACCCCACCTAACCTGTAAACGTGATCACATTAAAATGAGATTGTATGGACAGGCGGGTTACCCCACCTAAGCGGGTTACCTCATCTACCTGGGGTCCCCCACCTCCATGTAAACAGGCCCTTAAAGTATTCCATTTTATCTGTTACGGTAGACCATGAGTCAGACCCTCAGTTAGCAAACAAAGCAAATTATGATTTTTGCTTTATTTTACTTCAAAGAGGCTCATTCAGCTCACAAACTAACTGACCGACGATTGTGCTGGTTAACTTAGTTTTTAGTAAAGGAGAGTTTGTCTGAGTCATACTAAAAGATGTGGAAAAGGTATAATATATTTATTTTTGCCTGACTGATCGGCATGAGTGTGCACACAAAATTAATACATTTTGGTCCAACAGTATCACATCAATGGGTAAAAAAAAAGAATATTTATAATGTAATAAAAAAAATATGTGCCACCATGCCATAATATTACAAAGGTCTCATTCACTGTAACCGTATTCACTGAAATTGTCTTTGCTTGCCTTTCAGAATTCAATTCGCCACAATCTATCCTTGAACAAGTGTTTTGTAAAAGTTGCCAGAAATAAAAACGAACCAGGCAAGGGAGGCTTTTGGAAAATTGATCCTGCTTATGCTGATATGTTTGTTGATGGAGTATTTAAGAGGCGAAGGGGTGTTAACACACAGAAGCCTTCTAAGAGAGGTTCTTCTTCAAAACCAAGTAAAAAGGCTTCAAACAAGAGACCATCAGACAGTGTAAAACAAGAAAATGACGAACCATGGGCAAAAAAGAAATTTAAACCAATTAAAATTAAAATTGAACCAGAGAGTGATGAAGAGGAGTTCTACGAAGAGGAGGAAATTGCACCATTTTCTGGTGGAATTAAAGAGGAATTCAGTTGGATGACAGTGTTAACAAATGATGAAATTGATGAAAGCATTAGAGAAATAGCTGATGCTCACGGAATTTCCTTTGAGAATTCACTATCTACTGTAACCCTTTCGGGTATTGCCACGCCCAATTGCTTAAGCCCCCCGCCATCAACTGAAAGTACTGAGGAGAATTTTCAAGTTGATCCTGACCTGGACTTAACAATAAGAGGAGTGGGACTCCTTCCTTCTCGTGAAAATTTAGCAACACCATCACCAACAACCTTGACAGATGCTGCACAGTCTGTGTTCAACATGCCGCCATCCCCACCTCTCATGTATGAGGAGGAGCATCCCTGGGCAGAGACTGGGAATGACTTTTTTGACTGCTTTGAGCTAGATGCAAATAATAATATTTGGTAATGTTAAGATGATCAGCTGTAGGCTTTTTCCTTCAATAATTTATTAGTGCCCATAAGTTCTATGTCCAAGATGAAAAACTCATAATTTTTGGAATGATGACAGTAACATAGAAGTCAACTCATCCACTTTTGCATTAATGGTTTAAATGAGCACTAATGGTTACAGTTCAAATTAAGGTTGAAAAAAAAATGCCTCTTCAGAGAACTCACGTCTTCTTAAAACAATAATTCAAACTATATATAGATCATTCATTCTAATACTGTTGCTAACTGCAAATTCTTAACAGATCAACAGCAGTCTTATTAATTAACAGCTGCTGTTGCAATCATCTGAAGTTTTCTCATCTAAAATGAACATAATAAAAGAAATCATTCAGACTAATGCACTTTTCATGAGGTCAGGTATAAGGTTCTTTTTTGAAACATAATTCTCATAATATGTAGCCAGTTTCCCCAAGAGCTTTTAGTACAAGCATGAAGTTAACATATCTTCAAGTTATGTTGAATTTCATGTTAGATTTTATTTAGCATTCTCTAAGAGAAAAAGTGAATTTTGTAACACAACATGAAGGTTTTAAGTAAGAAGAAACACTAGCTCTAAAAGCAGTATTTTTGTAAATAAAGAAATGTAAAGTGAAGTTGTCATAATTTATAGAACTTTTAGGTTGTAGTTTATGTTGTATACTGTAGATAAGTAGTTACCATATGAATGACAGCTATATTACAAACAACTGGCAAGAATGAGGCGGGGCCCTCGTTCTTTACAAGGTGTTCTGGTGTACATATATAAGGATTACAAATTTCAAAGGATTCAGATTAGATCAGCGAGTCCACTTAGATTGTTGACTCTTAAGATTTTTGACTCTCTCCTCCACGGAGGCTCCCCTGGTTTTTCCACTAAAAATAGCAATAATATTATTATTTGGCATGCAGTGGACAATGGAAAGAGGGAAAACGCTTTGATTTTCCCCTCTCTCCAGCCTTCCTAAGACACAAAGAAACAGTTTGGAGGAGAGAAGGATTTTGATCTTCACAAAGAAGAGCACCCTTAGTAGCCCACGAACACAGACGTATTTTCAGTCGACACTTCTCTCCACCTGTTATTTTAAGTGACAACCAGAAATACGTCTGTGTTTGCAGGCTACACCCTTAGTTGCTGGATGCAGTTGTTACAAGTAATGGGGTTGCAGTCATGCTGCACTCCCTTCATCAACTTATGCAACACAGGGTATAAAATAACTACAATTCAAAGATTTAAATAGGCAAAGTTTAATATTTTGAAAAGCTATCAGATAATTTTTGAGGAGACTGAGAGAAAACTAACTGTCAAACATTGTGTGCCCAAGCAATTTGGATCAGTTTTCGGTAATATTTCATTATGACACGCAGAGGCAAGTAGACTTTGCAATTCTTAATTTTTCAGAGTAATAATATTAAGAATGACAGTAAAAGGTATTGCACAAAAGTTGAGATTATGGTTTTTGTTATAGATTGAATTAAATATTGTAAGAAAGAAACTATTGCTATTTTTTAAGAAAACAGAGTGTATAGCAAAGCATAGTGTATGTACATATTTTATAATATATTATTTTGCACCACTTCCATATAAATTCCACTTACCACTCGTCTACAAAGCATCAATGAGATTCACTGAGGATATTTTTAATTTGGTGGTTATTAATATCTTGAAGTTTGTGGAAGACTAGTCAGTTGCATATTGCTTAAGTTAAAGTAAGCCTTAGCCATGCAACAAAGGAAAGTGAAATAATTTTGGTGTGTGAAGAATGAAGAATAAACTGTGTGTATTTTGAATACTGTCTGACATTTTACCTGTTGAAAAAATGAGAAAAAAAAATCCCTTTCCTGTTACAGTGGAATCCCAATTTTCCAATCTTCCAAGAATAATCAAACAAGTTTTGAACAAGGGCCAGAAATTGAAAAATTAGGCTAAGGTAAAATGATGTCAGTGTTTAGCAGGGAAAGGAAAATCAGTTTTGGTTTGAAACGTTTTCTCCTGTCCAAGGTTCAAATAATCATGAGGTTTAAAAAAGGACAAGTAGGATACATCAAACAATAATATTACTATTCCAGAAGTTAGGGTAAAGTGTAGTTAAATCTACTAAATTTTAAGGTTTGGTCTGCAAACTACCAAAACTGAACAAGACCCAACTTTACTGAACAAAAAAAACAGTGTTCCGCAAACTGGAGTTTAGACATTTCAAATGGCTCTTTCTTGAACTTGTCCACTAGGGGAAAACATTTATTATTTTTTTCTTGTGACTTCAAACACAATCTTGAGAATTACTGTGCTTTACAGGAGAAGAAAAGCAATCATTGGATTGATCAATCAGTAGGTTATCAAAAATCAGATGCTACCAAAACCAGTTATTTTAAGTCATTTTCAAAGTATTTCTTTTTTCCCAAAGAACATCATGAAAGTTTAAATGGATACTAAATTTTAAAACAAAAATATTTTATTATAAAACTAACCTCGATTTATATAACTTAAAACTACCGACAGTGCCCATAACACAAACTTGCATGATGCATGAATGAGATTATGTAATATAATTTGTATGTTGCAATGGAAAATGACTGAAAATTTGGAGAATATCTTTGTACATTGTATATACATCATATAAGAGAATAATAATAATAAGTATTATATAATACCCTAGGTACCTCAAAAGACACAAATGCCAAGTTAAATTTGTAGTTACTAGGTAGCTTACTAGTTCATGCACTGTATACCAGTCATTAAAAGGTACAGTAAGTAAAAATGCCTTTTTGGCATAAATGACCCTTGCGCATGATTACGCCAGATGAGCACATTTCCACACCAAGCCTCATTTGTAAGCAAATTAAATTCTTCACATATTTACCCTCTTTGTGAGGGTGTTCTTTTCAACTCTTACTGCACTGCCTTAGGAATATTCACTTATACAGAAATTGCAACTTTACAATTTGAAAATGAGGGTTGGTGGTGAAACTTGCCTGTATGACGTAAACATGCCTAAGGGCTATTACATTAATTGTACTTTCATCTGAAAAAAGATATACAATACTGAATGCAACATCAAGATCCTCGGTGTTAGCAAGCTGTTCCTGAAGGTAAGTCTAAGCTTTGTAAGACTGAGAGACTATTTATAGCAAAATCCCACACCTGCAGATAAAAAAAAGTGTTATTTCAGTGGGTTGCAGTTTGTGCTGATTTTATTAACATGTTAATGCAAGCATAAATAAATAAAGGGGTGAGTGGAATAAGGCCCTAAATAACACCCAGGGAGTTCACCATTCACACAAACCATCTAGACGAAATCTGGTGCATATAAAATATTTAACAATAAAAATATAATAATTAAATTTGACCTTGCGGGAAATGGACGCCTCTGTCTGCAGCCCATATTTTCTAAAGCTTCCCAAATGAAATGATGCAAACCATTTGATATTCCAACCTGAAGATCCAGTTTGCAAATGTAAACGGTAAGTACTTCTGATTTAATACCAAATTCTCTCTTTAATTTACAAGCAAGTTAAAATGAAAGGAGTGACCAGGTATTCTCAAGTTGCTCCCACAAGTTAAAAGTTTACAAAGCTGTTGGACAAGACTATCCACAATAACAATACAATAAATTATTTGTGATGAACACCAGAGTTTAGTACTCTTACCTTGATCTCACCACAGTTATCACCACTAATAACCCACTGATCATTAAAAGTTACACAGGAAACCCCTGAGGAGTGGTCTCCAGGTAGAGTCAACTGGCAGTCACCACTCTCCAAGGACCATACCTTAAATGAAACAAGGATACTGTCAGTCCTTGTCATACTCTTGAGAACAGAACCATTTGTTAACCCGACATCTAATGAGAGTAAGGAGCTTTAGCAATAACAATGGTGACAGCAAAGAGAACATAAAAAAGGCAATAGGTTTAGGTTAGCAATACAACAACTTTGCACGTGCATCAGGCTTGGCGCACGCTACTGGTGTACACGAGCGTAACACCGTGCCTTACGCACGATTCGCGCTCAAGAAAAGGCACGGTTTTTGTGCCAAAGCACGGGAAAAAAACATGCAAAGGCACAGATTAGGCACACTTTAGGCACAGTTAAGGCACGTTTTAAATATTGCTAAGGCACACTTTAGGCACAGTTTGGGCACAGTTTTGGCACGGTTTAGGCACGGTTTGGGCACAAATATTCAACGCTGGGCACTTTTTTGAAAATCTTTGTAACCGACTTGCAAAAAAGAACAAACTTGGTACAAATTACAAAAATAATTCAGATCAAACACGATACAGTTAGAAGTATAGGAAGTGTAAGTTTTGAGCCGCGCCGAAAGTCGGGAAAATTAAAGTATTCTTTGACAGTCCGTGTTTACTCCGAGGATAAAGTGGAAATTCACACGCGATATATGCCGTTCTGAACCTTTTCGATTGCCATGCAATTTTATAGACTCGCTTTCTTTCGTTTCTAAAAGAAATCGTGAAAGAAAGTCGAAGCCATAATAACAAAAACAAAGCTAAAGAAGTGAGGCACAAAAATAGCCAATAAAAGTCGTAGAAAATACTTTTTGCGATCGCGGTAAAATTGGCCTGAATTTGCATAACAACATGAAAAGTACAGAGTGGTAATTTGAAACCTTCATGCCAACGCGTGTTATTTTTAAATACAAAATGCTGCTGCTTTTTAAAAATATTTCTCTAACTAAAAAAGTAGGATTTACACTGTAGTAAAATAATTCAAGCTGCTTGTTTGTTTTTGTTTTCTGGCTCTGTTAGCAAATTAAGCTTTGATCGTATAATAATCGATGAGACGTGCCATTTATTTCAAAACTCATCGGCGTGCAATCAATTTTTTCGTTTTCATTTTATAAGTCATATCACAAGTAAATTCTTTTTTTGAATGCAAATCTGCCCTCCTGAAAAAAACAAATATTTCGTTCCAACTAAACGCTCCATTAAGAAGGGGAGAAGAAACCTACTTGGAAATTTTTTAACATCGATGAAATTAGCATAATATCAACAATGTAATTGCATGCTGAGCACTTACTTTAAATACGCTAACCTGTTTAAGATTCCATTTTCCTGTTTGTCGGGGCTTTCCCTGCTGTCTCTAACCGTATTCTGAGTCATGTTATTTCTTATTAGGGGATAAAAAGGTCGTCAGACCGTGTTTCTAGACTTCGTAAACCTCAAAACTGACATAATTGCCTTGCGCCCTTTTCGTTCGCTGTGGAGCTCGATGGGCTGGACACGATTTTCCGAGTGACTCAATATTTTGGCACAACTTGTGCACAGATTAGGCACAGTTTGGGCACAACTTAGGCACGGCTTAGGCACGTTTTTCAAAACTAAAATGCACACTTTATGCACATCTTAGGCACATTTTAGGCACAAAATCTTTATGCCAAAGCACACTCTAGAATCCGATTTTCGGTCCAACGCACGGTTTACGAATTTTCACCTTAAAAAAATGCTGTCTAACCTTACATATTTGATCTTAGCGTAAAAATGGGTTTCCCGAATTCTTAACAGTTAGTCTATACGGAAAATTTAACTTATGAGCATTCCAAAAATTATTATTTCTTCTCTTAACAACAACAGAAAGTCAATGAAAAGCAATCTTTTAAATTGACGTTCGCGCTGCACAGAGATCGTATGTAGACAGAACATCTTTCTGAAAACGCCCTAAACTTTGTTGTTTTGCCATTATGTTCAGTAATTTTTAATACAGTTAGTACTCATAAGTCACTGACCTCTTCGGAGAAATTTTTCCAAGGTACCATTAACAGAAACAGAGAAATCCCACAATATGCGTGGTTAGACTGTAAATGTTACGCGAGCTGTTAAAAAATGGTCCCATTTTGAGCCATATTTTTCATATTTCAATTTTATTTTGGTCTTACAGCCAGGAAAAAAATATTCAATGGAAAGCTGTTTATAAACTTTAACTTCTTGCCAAATATCGATGCGATCTGAGTTTTAATAAGTTCATAAGAGCCAAATGATGTGAGATTCTTAGCCGTGTACACCAGTAGCGTGCGCCAGGCCATCACACTTTTTTGTATATTTCTTTGCTGTCCCTGCATGACTACAATGTGAAAACGACTAATTTCACATTTTATGGAGCAAGTAAACAAGCACCTATGAATTTTTCTTTCTCTTTCTAGACTTGAGAGCAGTCCACAAGGAATCAATCCAAGGGAAATTCGCCTACATTTGACTTTTTCAGCAAATTTTAATAAATGTGACAAAGTTTGGAAAAATGCAAATTCATTTTAAAAGTGACGTTTTTGCTACTGTTGCCATCACTGCTGCTAAATCTCCCTATTGTGTCTCTTGGGCAGCAGTCAATGAAATGAATGCTTCCAAAGAAATTTCACTCAAGCATCTGAAATGTAATATAACAACATAAGCAAAAGGCAACTTCATGGGGAAGGAGAATCAAATGTGAACATGACAGGAATGCTTGTCATCTTATTTTTCTCAGGAGTAGTCTCATTTAGGTTGTTCAGGACAGAACTTCAATATTTTTTCCCATAAAGGTAAAGGCGCTGTCACAAAGAAATATTGCCAAGCCCAGATTGGTTTCCTGCTTATTGATGAGCATCCCTGTCTCTTTCACGTGGGAGTGTGAACCCATCTCACTGCTATGGTACAATGTATCTCAGATCAATTTAGCTTTCTGGGAAACTACCCACCTAACCCTCCCTTAAGCCAACATTAACACTTACTTCTCACTTAGGGAAAACTGTTGGATTAGGGGAGGGGTAGGTGGGCAGTTTCCCAGAAACCTGTATTGATCCTGTAACTCTGACTGCAGTCGAACCCCCACTAACGGCCACTTTTTTTGTCTTAGCGGACAAATAATCCATACATTGACTCCCCTTTATAAAACTCTCTACGCTGGCCACCTTTTTATAAAGGCCACTCTCATTTGTCCCCAAGGTGGAAGTTGCAGAGAGGTTCAAATGTACTTTTTGGAAAGGATCTACAGCTTTCTCTCTTGCCTTGGGTAACAATCCAATTACCTTCTGTGGTCATGCTATCATACACCTTACAAAGAGTTTGATATAACTATAGATCTCCTCTTTAAAAGGACGGTTTCCTCACCAACTTAGGATGCATGGCAAAAAGCAATACATGTTCAGAAAACGTGATCATTTTTGATGAAAGGACCCTTTTTTATTTGGGACACAGTCTTACAGAGCTAGTAGAGTGCAACTTTCAAAAAGCATGACATGCAGTGAAAGCTTTCCAATTGTACTATGTAACTTGGTAGAGTACATTGATAGAGAAGTTCTCACATACAATAATATTTTGCGCCAACTGTAGCAGATTGTCCTGTATTTATATTTTGCTCGTGAAATACAAAAGAGAAATTTGGCATTGCATCAAGACACTACTGGGCTTTACTCCAGGCACCCTTTATTATTATTAGCAACTCATGCAGTGCATACAACTTGGCATGAAGTAACTGAAAAACTTATTAACTATTTATCATTATGAATATTAACAGCAAACCTCTTTACCTGCAAGAACAAAGCCCCTTAAAACTAATGGGGTACAAAAACATACCTTTACAGTTCTGTCATTGGATCCACTAACAATTTTATGCATGTCCACATCAGTGCATGTTATGGCACCTGTTAAAAATAATCATGCCAATATTGAAAAAGCGAAAACCCCAAAATCAGCAGTTGGCTTTAATCCCAAAATTGATAGGGAACTCAGCTTTCCATCTTACACCTGTGTTGTAGACTGTGGGCAGGTCTGAGCCAATTAAACCAAATAACTTGAACTGATTTACCAAAAAAAAACATAAACAACTGCAATATGTATTTTTTAGACTTTCTTAAAATCCTGTAAGATTTCTCCAACGTCCTTTCTGTTAAGGACCTTTGCAGGGGAAGATATTAGTTGTGAAAAAACCTGTATTGACTGTATCTATCACTTACTAACTCATGCCAGGGATACCCACAAACCTCTCAGTGATCTGTCCCGATCAGCAGCTGTAAAATTGACCAATCGGTTACTTTGTTTCTGGACTGACAGAGGTTTTGTTGACTGCAAAGAGACCACAGTCTGCCCTTTTTTGTCTCATACCAATCCCTTACTGTAACATCATTGTTTGCAAATACACTGGCTGGGACGAGAACTCAAAGGATTTTACGAGCAAAGGCAGACTTCAAGCAGTCTACTTGTGATAAATCCTATCACATGTGTAATTGATTTTTTTCATTTCCACACAGTCATCAAGAAAAAGTTACTTAGATAATAGTACTGTTAGTTGTAACGTTATTGTAACTATATAATGTACCTGTATGTCCAAACAGGATATGCCTTCGGCATTGTGTGGCTGTGTCCCAAAGTGAGATAGTGTTATCATTTTGGCCAGATGTTACTAATTTGGTACAAGGACTGATGGAAAGGCAAGACACAGATGTCCTGGAGCCCATTTGCTGCAATAAAAGAAAAATCACTTCAATCAGACCAATACCACCATAACTGTAAAATAGTTGGTCCTAGGTCAAGAATATACAAGTAAATTATATACGTTGTTCCATGGTATGAAATTAAACAACTACAGAAGAAAAAAAGTGTAGAAGACTTTTCCAGTAAAAAGGTATTCAAATACATCTTTCTGATTGGCTTTGGGGCTAATTGTAGCCCAGTTTGGAAGATTTACATCATTCATAAAAAATATTTTTTATGAACTGCGCGATTGATAGACTTAGACATTTGTCATTTTCAGGTAATATTTGTAGGTATTACTAAATCTGTAGCTATTATCATATCAGTGTTATTACAGAGATGAGAAATGTGTGACGTCACAAAAAGTCAAATTTGTGAAATTATGGGATTGGTTAGCATAAATATTCAGAAAGACCAAGATGAAATAAACTCCCTTGCCAAAAATCAGCCTGTTAGTGAAAATAAACACCTCGATTGTAATGTTGTTACGTTAGGCCTGGATTGTAAGATTATGATCCAAGCCAATTTTAGAAGGATTTGTATGGAGTCATCAGAGCAAAACATTGCTTATATCTTACTGCCATTTTGCACCAACAGGCTGATTTTTAGCAAGTGAACATTTTTCATCTTGTTCTTTCTGGATACTCCAACCTATCCCATAATTTCACAAATTTAGATTTTGTGATGCATTCACTTCTCTTCTCTATTACAAGAATAACAAGAAAATTATCAAAAACCCTCACAATCAAAATAATGCTTACTTCCTTCTGTGGCTGCATCCATGTTTTAAGATTATTTGATGGATAGCAAACACTATCATCCTCGTCATCAGAACATTCTATATCTTCAGCTGTATAGACAAATAAATTGCCAGTACACTGTATTAGAAAAAAAAATCAGAAACGTCTTTACAACATATGAGTCATTCTCAAAGCACCAAAAAAAAAAATAATGAAGAGCTCTCAAACAATTTAAATTGCTGTAACAAATACTGATTAGGTCAATCATTTTGTTAACATTGCCTTTGGGGCCAGTCACTTTAGCCATTTTTCGCTCCCTGCCCTCCCTTCCCTAAGTAAGTGTCTGTGAAACTCTCCACTGAGACACCTTTCCTGCACCCATCTATTAGCCATGGATAATCAACCAGCTGCAAATATCTTTCATGCTATAAGTTGCGTATGAAGTACAAACACTGTACATACCCACAACATCAAGTCTAGGTCCAACATCAAGAAGTCTGGAACCTTGAAATCTCACTGCCTGTTGAAATATGTCAATGATAGCACTTTACAACATACATGTAAGAGATGCTGTGGCCTAGTGATTAGTGCTATACACTCCTTATTAAGAGGGCCAGGTTTAGGTCCTGTTATATTAGGGTCATTGTGTTGGGTTCCTTGGCAAGACACTTTACTCTCATGGTGCCTCACTCCACCAACATGTAGAAATGATGGCATCCCATCCTAGGGGGGAACAGAAGTACTCCAGGTTGCTTCATGTTACAGAAACCATTCAAGGCTGTGCTCTAACATAAAAGATTTCCTTGTCACGCAAGAGCGAAAGTAAGGTGTTAGGGGCCACTGAACACTGCTAAAGCACAGCCCTGCGTTTTTGGACTCTGGCCTGATGCCCCACTTGGCTTAAATGCAGACATAACCTTAACTTTAAAAATGGAAAAGAGCTACATGTAATCTTTAATGTATAATTTCTAATAAACTACTGTAATACAATAATATTGCCACAAGTAGATGCCTTTAGACCAAGGGCAGTTCTCTAGTGTGCAGTGTCCACTCTACATCATGCTATGGGGGATCATAAAACTCTACTGTACATACAGTGGACCCACAGACAACCTCTGTAATCGACATAACTAAAGAATAAGAAGCAATAATATCTACCTGAAAACCAATAAGATTCCAATTTTGTAAAACTTCTGCAGCATGTGATATAGACACAGACCATACATCATCAAACGGTTCTCTTTTTAGTTGAATATCTAACACAGAACACCTGTGAAAGTGAAAAGTATTAATACATCAAAAAATAAAATACTACAAAATATATTTAATATCAAATATCATATTAATTAATGTATAATGTTCACAGCAGTTAATTTGTTATTTTAGTTAATTTTTATTTTCCCATTGTTTTTGGACTTGGCAATCTAAATACTAATGAATTTGAAACAAAAGAAAAACAAAAAGTACCAAATAACTGATTAGCTGCGGCCGGAAACTCATTTCTGCTATGACATAACTATATAAATTGCTCAGATTTGGGAACTATTAAATGTGTGCACATAATATGATACAATTATTATAAAATGCTGGAAATGACGCTTCCCAGCCCCTAAATTTAAAAATTTTCAGGGGGAGCATGTCCCCAGACCCCCTAGGTTGGGCTACCTTTGGCACTACAACTTTTCTTCCCGTGTGCATACACCTTCAAAATCTCAAGCTACATCCCTGGTTATGCAGCTCATTGTTGAAAAATAAAACAAGTTAGGACACAGTGTGATGCCAGAGAACCATGAGAGCCATGCAAGAAAATTACAAAACAAATTTAAAAAGCAGTGATATGAAAAAAAAAAAAAACAGCTAACCAAGGTAAATATATGTAAGTGTTTAACCCTAAACAGTGCTAAACCCTAATCGGTAAAATGAGTGCTTAACTCAAGTCAGTAAAATGGGCATTTAACCGTAATCATTGTAAGTCGACCAAGACTGAGTAATTCTTCAAATATTCCAGCAGCAAAACCGCACATACCCACAAAGAACTAGGCAAGAAACATTTTTCATGTATTTGCAAATTATTTCATAAAACTTCATTTTTTTTCCATAACTCACAGATTGTTTGGTCCCAATATTATATTCAAAATTTGATTATCATGTTATAATGCTATAATACTATTTAATAGTAGCTGTGATAACCCAATTTCATATTATTACTGGTACAGTACCTTGGTTTAAAAGTTGTCAGAGTATGGAGACAAAGACAAGAAAGCTGACCACCTTTACTGAAATCCAACTGCCAAACTTTTACAATACACTGAGTTGTAACTGTTGCAATCTTGTTATCCACTAGATTGACACGACACACGGCAGTATTAGGAGTAGAGGTGTTATTTCTTGGAGTAAACTCTCTTGAAATCTCTGATAAATTAACCTGAGTTAGGAGAAACTTCTCCCTATGGAAATCCCAAAGGCAGAACTGTAAATGAAACATTTAGTATTAGTTATTTAAAGTATTGTATCAAAGAATCCTATGCTGTGTTGACACACAGATAACATTTTGTGAATGTCCTGCAAATATTTAAGAACTTCATTCCTTATTCGATTAAAATACTTAAACGTTCGTCCTTTTGTAAAAAGATAAAGGAATTATTACTAAATTTCTTGCAGTCAGAAGATGATTATGTTGAAGTCTCCCATCTTATTAAGTTATTTAATACTTTAGGTTACCCTCTCTTCCTAATTGTTACATACTTGCCTTGTTGTATGTTAGTTTATTCTATGTACTGTATAGTAGTGTCTTTACTGTTATTCAGTCCATCTATAGATAAACCTTGTACTTGTAATATGTCTTCAGCTCTCCCCTGCCTCGATTAGTTTATAAGCTTTTTGAGGGTGTGAAAGTAATGTAATTAGTTATATTTCCAATTTTCAATAAAATTTGTTGTTGTTGTTGTTGTTAAGACCATAAACATGATATCAATGTTTTTTCCAGGTAAAACTGATTATAAATGAATACTAAATAGGCCATTTTAAAGTTGTGGGCTTAGTGTCCTAGCCTTTGAGGGAAGGTGAGGCTGAGGTCTAAATTTTGCTAAAAAAATACTAGTTGGCATAAGAACAACATGATTTACATAATAAAACAAGAAGCAATGTATCAAAACAAGGTCAACTCCAGTCTCGCTTCCAGTAAAATGGGCTGTACAGATGTCAGAACATTGATTCATCTTAATTTTGATATCACTGATTTTTAACACTTTCACATGATCAAGGTAGTGGCCATAGTAAGGGTACATAAATGGATAATTTTTTCTTTTTGTTTTTGCATCTGGACAAAACCAATTTAACAAACTTAGGTATGTTGTGAGGTTAACAGATATAGTACATTAGTTCAATGTTCAAACAACACTGATGTGACCTCAAGAAAAAACTTGGGACTGTTATGAAGTGGTTATCTTTACCAGTAAATGTTGTGATTCAATTTTGCTTTTGGTTCACGTTTGATCTTATATGTACACACCTTGTTACTAAAGAGGCCAATTGCCAGTAAGTTTCTTGAACGTTCACTTCCAAAGTCCACACAACCAACAATGCTTTCACAAAAGACCACATGAAGTGATTTCTTGTTGATTAAACTCCACAAGTGCACTAATTTAGAGTCATGATTGACACTCGCTAAAAGGCTACGGCCACAATTTGAGATTTTTAAGCAGATAATCCTTGAGAACTCCTTCTGTTGTGTGGTGACAGTCTTTCTATGGAGACTCTGAACATGGCAGTGACCACTGAACCAGTTTGATCGTAGTATAAACAATTCCTTCCACTGAGTTGGAAACACATTGTTATAGTAAGAAGGGTCTAAGATAAACTTGTCAAAAGTTTCAATAAATAATTTTTTCCACCTGTATGCAGGAACAATTTTTTTAATTTAAGGAAAATCAGTAACAAGTTCTATCCTAATTTGCAATAATTCATTTCTCAACAATGAATAGTAACATGTACATCATTTGTTAAATTAAAGAAAACTTCCTTTTAGTTTGCTTTTATACATGCACAAAATTGAATGAGAACCAAATGTATCTTGCACACTTTAAAAATACAGTAGACCCTCAGTAACTCGAACTTGAATACTGTAAAAACCCACGACCAAGATCCTAATTTTAAGAACCTTTTAGGCTAAAATTTTTCAGTTAGGCCCCCTCAAGAAAGGAACCAATTTAGCCTAAAATTTTAAACAGGTTATAATTTCTAAAATCTATAAAAAAAATAATTGCCTATGCTTGGGCCAAAGGACTTCAAATTTATGTAGTCAGTTCTTCAGTCCTTAACCCTGCAAGCAGAGGCCCTTCGACCTTCCTAGATAAGTCAGGAAGAGGACTTATCTATGAAGATCAATCCCGACTTATCAAGGAAGATTGAAGGGCCTCTGCTCGCAGGGTATCAGTCCTTCTTCTCATAGTCATTTTTACATAATTATTAAAATTAAATATTGAGTACTAATTTGGTATGCAGATTTTTTGTAGAAATACACTAAATACCGCTAATACTTATAGCTACCATGCTCTTTTTTTCTTCAGAAAATAAGAACCTATTTAAGATCCCAACATTTATATAAGAACCTAGCCATCTATGCTAACTTGGGAGAATGTAGGTTCTTAGTCGTTGGTTTTAACTCTAACTCAAACTCCCCTTTTACTTAGAGTTCAAGGGGTTCTACTGTAGACACATCAGGGGTGGACTGCTGACAAAAGAGGTTTAAAATACTTGTATCAGTATACTGTGCAGTTTGAGTCAGCGTGTTTGTTGCATTTTCTCACATCACGTATTAAATTTTTTGCCCACAGCCATATTGAACAACCAAAAAAAGGATACAAATGAAAGTCGTTTGCCAGACGACACCATGCAGAACACACCTAAAGAAATACGTAACAAAAACACAAGTCAAAAATCATTCGCCGGCTCTTTCACATTGTCCATGATACAACTTGTTTACCCCACAAAATTTAACACAAACATTGTTTTCGCTTTCTCTTGGGACGAATGTAATACCCAAGAGAAATTGAAAACAATTCTTATTGAAAAAAATTGGAGGTAAACAAACTCGTAAACTTCCCGCCCGCCTCCGGCCGCCTGGCAAAAAAGCATGCGAACATCAAGCATTTTTTCACGAAACTGAGCAACATTGCATACCTGGGAACATCTGCAAAGATCTCGAGCCGATAAAAAGCTAAAAATTCTCACTAAAATTTCATCACTTAACTTCTCCATGACGATTTCAACTGCATAAAAACTAAAAAACGCTGATACAACGAGAAAATTCATTAATCGCCGCCATCTTGATACTTGTTTACGTGAAACAAGAGAGGTCCTGGAGCAAACTAATTTCCAGATCTTCGCGATCTTCGCTTCTTCAATGGGACCAGTGGGACTGGAACTAAGCAAACGACCAGGTAAAAAATTGCCAAAGCGTGTGCGAAAACCGTAAGTAAATACCAGCTTTATGCACTTGTTAACAACAACAACAACAACAATGCGGCGAAAGAATGAAAGATGGTAAATTTTAAGCTCGGTGAAACAAATGTGAAAATGAATTAATCAGCGTGTCACGAGCGTGGGACAAAGAAAAATTCTGACTAAAAATAAACTGGTCCGTGAAAACGCCGTGTCACGAGCGTATAGAAGTTGCTCGGCGCTCCGGGTCAGTATGGTCTCCTGATCAGGCTAAAAGGCAACTCTCACTAAAGCGTGTGTACGGAAACTCAAAAACAACACTCAAAACGTTTTTCCTATTTACTGGTCGTTGACTGTTCACTGTATCCGCTGTAAAAAAGACATAAATAGTTTCACTTCGTGCCACTTTCATCCATAAGATTTTTTTAGAACAGTTTTTATCTGGTCAGTGGCATCTTCTAATTTGAGAAATTGTCAACGTGAGTCTGAAGTTTGACGTTTGTCGTAAACGTGATTCAAAATCTTTCTCTTATAGCGTTTGCAGTCTTGAAAGGAAAGATAACGCTTTCACCGGACAAATATCTATTCAGAAGACTGATTACTACGTTTCCCTTGCTGCCTGGCTTATCCGCTGGTATACTGCTTTCCACCGTTTTGATCACTTAGGTCAGATAAATATACTTTCTGGCCAGTTATCCCACAGGCCTTATCCCACTAAAACAAGAATGCTGGACTGACCGGCGCGAAAACTACTTTCGCGATTTGTCATGATTTGTGCAGTACCAAGATCGAGTACTCAGTCTCGTATTCATTCATGCAATTGATCATATTCTGGAATCTCTCTCTGCAATAGGAATTCATAGAACTACTATACTGAATGAGAGTTTTGCGATATCCGGAATAACAAGGTCGAAGTAAATGTTATCGGTCTGGCCCGAAGGCCTAGGTAAATAACACTTACCGAGATTTTGATTATTCCGGATATCACAAAAGCCGAATCTAATTAACTGCCTAACTGTATATATTTTTTACTAAAGAAAATAACGGCAAAAGCGCTGGACACAGTTTATTATTTCCAAAAAAGGATAGAAAATGCTTAGAAATCATACATTGCGCGCGAAAATGAGAAGATAGTGCGTGCAATGCTTAATAATCCGGGATATCCGTTCGCTTGGAATAAAACGGAATAACGAAGGCTGGGTTTCCGACAACAAACAAATGGCGGAAGGCGTTAGTGACTATAAACGATATTTAAACCAGAAAGAGAAACTAATTCGTGAAAGGGTTGACTACTTAAGCGGAGACAAACTCTTTGGAAATTTTTCCCACAAGAGGGAAGCGAAGAAGCTGTTCGTAAATTTCCCAGTTAGCACAAACCCCCAGTATTGGGAAAAGCTTCCCTGCATGCTGGCGCTATTCTACAACATACAATGCAAAATATCTCGTCTCATATTATATGAAAATGTTATCCCCTGGTAAATCCTTCTCGGCTAAAATTTCTTCTACAAAAACAAAATGTTTCTACCAGTCATCATAAGACATTACTGTTCATAATAAACAAATCGCAGTGCAGTCATCAAATTTTATATTTTAAAACAGGAAAAAGTGGATTTAGTTATTTTTATCATAAAACTAAACCAATTAAGGTAATCCAAAATTGATATATTCCCTTTTCAGAATAAGGTCAATTATGTTCATTAAAATGTAGAAAATTACCCAAATTTAAGCTGTCGGAAATTGCTGACCGTTTCTCCTATTTTAACAAATTATTAAAATGTTGACCACTTAGTTAGTTTTTATCTTAATAAAAGATGTTCTCCTTAGATCTGAAGTTCCCCTTTGTTCTTCTTTACAATATAGTCAAGTAATCATACGTAATCATGGCATAAAACGCGGAAGTTTGAAGTTCCCCCTGAAAATCGCGCAGCATTTCCTTTACAAATTCGAAGACAAAACCGGCAACGTGCTTCCTCTGATAAAGTGCTGTTGATAAGTTTGTTGTTGTAAGATTTCCTGGATAAACACATGTTTATCCTGTTTGAGGTGGCCGTTACGTCTAAGGAGTTGCTCGACATCATCGAAGACGCAAACATTTTTACATGCTTGCCAGGAAATCAGAATCCATTTGCAGACAAATGATACATAGCTTAGGATACTTTCAGTGAGATGGGGAATTTGCAAGGTGCACAACGCGCTACAGTTATCGCTGTTGGGGAATTCTTATCCTTAATTCTCGCTATAATTGTTCTCTGCTTTTGCCTCTTCGTCGTCTACAACTGCTTCTACCATAAGGCAATCCTAAGACACTTGAAGATGAAGGATTCTGCAGCTAAATCTGAGACTCAATCCACAAATATCGATATTTCCCTCGCTGAATGTCAAGACCTTCTGCGATGCGGGGTCGAATCCGAAGGAAGCAGGCAGTGACAGGCCCTGAGCAACGTTCAAGAAACGCTCTTTTTTTCTTCTTCAGTGAAGGAAATTTTCTCAAATTCAAGTAACAATTTCTGACCGTTAGTTTATTTACTAACGGTATATAACGTGAAGATGACAACATCTCATTGAGGGTGTATTTTAAAACGTCATAGTATTTACATTTGTATTTCAACGCAAACTGCTGTGATGTTTTGTCAAAAAGAAAATGCAATCAGCTCAGGAAAATATACAATTTTAAGCGTCTAACTGTAAATTGCGTCCAACTAGTCAATAAAAAAGTTGTGTGAGAATTTTTTTTCGTCTTTCATCGGAATTAATAAATTATTATAATCATGAATAAATTAATGAACACTATTGAGACCAATTTGTTTATTTTACTTTTTTCGTTCTCTATGACCAGATCTGACCAGTAGGGGTGGGTTGCAACGCCTTCCGGAAATATACGTAGCCCGAGAAGCTCCGCTTTAGGGAAAAAAAATCGGCGAGTGATCATGAAGCGAGTTACGTGGTAGTTTTTGGAGGGGCCAGGGTGACCCAATTAAAGTAGACTTAGAACGAAGTATTGTTAAACATCGTTTAAACCAGCCCTAAAGTCTTTCATTATGAGGCAAGGAGCGCCAAAGGTTTAAGCCAGTGACGGCGCGTAAGGATGCAGTGAAACCTGTATTAAGAGGACACCCTCGGCGGGAATGAACCAGTGTCCGCCAAATACAGGTTTCGATAGAGAACGTCGTATGAACTGTGGAAACGTTTGGAATACTCCCAGGGTGTACCTTGATATTATGCGTCTGCATTAAATTCTTCGGACCAATTAGCCAAAATACTTTAAACGTGGATTGTTCCTGAGGTATAAAACAAACTCTATACAAACAAACCCAAATAAGAAAACAACTACATACTGTAAAACCGATCAGTGGGTTAATGCTCATCGACGTGACAGATTTTGTTCTAACTTTTGAAAAGATACTTAAAATGGCCAACGAAAGGAGATATTGTTTACTAACCATTCGTGTACTTGCTGTATTTCCGGTCTCGTTTCTCCTTGAGTATTCAACAATGTTAACGCACATTAATACATCTTTTGCCAATCACAGTTTTGATTGAATTGTATAATCGGCAAATGTTTGGGTGGAAATTTTTGGACTTTGAGGTGTCTGGCTTGTTGGAAGGTGGTAATCAGAATTAATACAGGTTTGTAAAAGAGAAATCACCATTGTGTATTATATTAGGTTCCAGACCTCTTATATTTTGGGGCAAGTTTTGCACATGCGCAGTTGCATTAAAAGAATGACCAGCACATGAATATTACACATTGCATCCACTTAATTGATGTCCGCGTCCGCTTAATAGAGGTGTCGGTTTAATAAAGGTTTCATTTACAGTAAATAAGGGGAAAAAATTAAATTGGGAACTGGCTACTGTCGCCTTAATAAAGGGTGTCCGCTTTATAGAGGTTTCACTGTACAAAGCCAAAGCAATGGCGAAACTGCTTTTTATAGATGTCAAATGAAAACTGTTATCAGATTGGAAACCCTGCAATGCGTCAACTATATGTATTTCAAAGGAGCCTGAACTTAACTTCGTCCAGTTTTGAACTTATATTGTAGCACTAGGGTGATTTATATTCACGCTTACGGCTTTCGGCAAACGTCAGATTTAAGTTGACAGTTTCTTAAATTATGAAATGAGCAGATAAAAGTGAACTGTCGCAAAAAATTCTCATGGATAAATAACACTGGCATGAACAGTAAAGGACAAGTACGGGAAAACACCTGGTCACGTGGTATAAATTGGCGGCTTTTACCGCAGTAACATAACATCTGTTCTTTTACACAGAGTCATCAGGCTACGTGGTCGGGGAGGTTGCTGGGATGGAATCGAATCTGGGGGCAAGAGCCGATTGCTAGGGGGGCAAATATTATAAATTTTTAAATTGCTTGTCCGTGAGAGGATACATAATTATAAAGTGTTTCCTTTAGTGGTCTATTATCGTCTTCTTGCGATTTTCATCACTTTTGGGGGTGATAATTATTTTGATTGTGGGGATGAGCGTTGTGAAAAATGATCGTTCATCCTCGTAATCCATGCGGACAAGTCTCGTCGCTGACAGGATCAACCTTGTCCCCAGGATCTTTTCATTTTCGGAAAACGAGACCCTGGGGAAGAGGTTATTCGTTATCACCATAAACAGGATCACAATTCAACTGTCCTGAGCATGCGCAACTGCGGTCTAACTTTAAGGGCTTTTTTTTCGTGACCCACCAGTGCATGGCGTCCAAAACGTCGGTATCTTTTCTTGTGGTATGTGGAATTTTCTTACTGATTTTCCTCGTCGCACTCTTCTTTCTCCTATATTATTTCCTCCGAAGAGCATGCCTCGTAAAAGCCATTGAAATTATTCACACCGAAGCAAACCAGCAACAAAACCAGTTAAGCGTGGACCGGTTACATGTATTTACAGAGTCGAACATGACGAGCATTTCTGCACCTGCGGTACAAAACGATCACTGTAAAACCTCTTCATTTAATGTACGACAAACACTGAGAAAAGAAGATATAGAAGTCACCATTCTTTGACAGGAAGTTTTAATCTAGCTACAACCAATTGCTATGATGAACAGAAGACAAAGGCGAAAACAGAAGACGTGAGAGAAACGAACGCCGAGTCAAGGACAGCTGGTGTTACATTGAATGCTACTGTTTACAGCCTACGTCTTTGGCAAAATCCACTTAATGGCGAAGTCGCAAAAACGAGGCGGTGCTTTTGAAGTTAATCAAGAATATCTACAGTATCTTATACAAACTGACTCTTTCACAAGAGACTGAATAGTCTAAGAAATATAAATTTCGAGTTTAACAGCGGGATGGTAAGTCCCCATGGGTATAAAAAAAACATTCGGCAAGGACGAGAATTTGACACGCTGTATGTGACGTGGTTTACATTTTAAACTGACCTTACAATTGTGCGGTGTATACATTTATATATTGGCGGTTGGCGGTAGGAAAAAACACCAAATTAACACTTGCTTGATAGGAAAGGTACACAGACAGGCATGGCTTAAGCTGAAACTTATAAAACGCGGGTCTTTGTACTACAATTATTTGAAAAGAAAAAGTGACAGAATGAAAATCAAACTCGCCAAACATTCAGTTACCCAAGAATTTTATTTCCAATAATCAATGCTCTGATTTACGTCATTTCAGAAAAAAAATAACATGTATTATTTTAAGATGGAGATGATTTCCTCGTCTAATGCTAATCAGATTAAGTAAGTTTCATCCTACGTTTTAGATGCACTAAAAGCAAAACATTCGAAATTTGACTAAACGGTGGCTTTTAAAATTGCCTTAAAGAAATAACTGTTAGGCAAAATAAAAGACTCATTGCAACGTCTAAGTCGCGTTTTTTTTTGGGAAAGTAAAAAAAAAAATTGTGACTCTGATCTTAAAAAGCTTGGAAAAATAGCAACCGCAAATCCTTGCAACAATTCGCTGCAGTGATTAAGTTCTACTTGCTAAACTGCTTAACTGACCTCTGCTAAAACATCATGCATGGGAGGAGTGTGAAAACCGCCGAGGAACATGCAGATTTTACAGTTTTTAATTATTTTCACATTTCAAAATATCACAGCTAACCGATATTAAAATTGGTGTATTCTATGTTACGTTGATTCTTCTTATTCATGGTAGAAATGTGAACGGTTTTCACTAAATAATCATTGTATAAGCAAAACGGCGAGATCTCTGGAGGAGAAAATCCCCAGAAAATGATTGGCAATCTTTAACAAGCCATTACCTTATATATGTCAATTTTTACAAAGACGATGAAATCAAAGGGATATATGATCGTGCAAAAAGCAAAAAAAAAGAAATAAAATAAAATACGCAAAGGTGCTAAAAACTCGACGAACGAGAGAAAGACCGAATTGATCAAAGATGATTTAGAAAACTACTGAGTTTAAACGTAAGACCCAAATTTATGCAAAAATAATCATTTTTAGTCATAGAGCGCTTAAAATATGCCAAAACTAACGATCTGAAAGTGATTTCCTTCAAAGAGTTGAACATTCTACTGTAGGAGAGGGCATCTCATCGCAAAGATGGGTTACGCAACGTAAGCAACGTTTCAAAATGGACGAATGAAACTCAAAAACGTTTCGCGCGCGCGTCTCATTTTGATAACTACGCTGAGTAGATTCCCAATTCTCGTAAGCTCGGTTTTTCGAAATTCCAGGTAATTCAAACCAAACCAAACCGCCCTTCACCAGTAAACACTGGTTATTTTACCCCCGATATTTCTAACCTCCCGAAATCAAATTCGAACCAATCGGCTTTCCCCAAGGTTGTTCGAAGAATCAGGATTCCACTGGTTCTAAGTACAAATTCTCTTCGCCTATATATTGTTCAAAAAATTGAAAAAAGGCTCTATTTCTACTTGCTTTAAAGGTTTCATCAGGTAGTCGGTTGAAAAGCGCCTCGCTGGCTTTGATCACTTCTGACACGTTTTTCACTTCTCAAAGCCGAACATCCTGAAGCGATCCATCGGACGATTCTTCATGACCATTTCTTTCGCTGCAATGAAAAACCTCCATTTCGAATACTTGGTTGTTAGCACTGTTGCACTTATAACGACGGCCGCGACGAGGGGCTAACTCCTCGTCCGTCGTGTCCTCCTCGGCGTCATTAAATTCAACAGGGCTCATTGCAGAGTCCATCAGGATTTCCTGATCTTCTTGCTTCTTTCTAAATCTTGTAAGACACAGCACGCAGCCAACGATCAAGAAGAAAACGATCACAAAAAATATAAAAGCTCCAAGAAGCATCGCTAAGGCCGTTGTTTTGTCTATCGCAGTCATTTTCCGTTTTCGGCCGCCCGATGATGGTCTTTTGGTCTTCGGGTGATTTTATGGAATAGCTGACAGCACGCGGAACTTATATCGAAGAGGACGACATGGGTGCCATTATCATGGCGGCAGAAGCTTTTACATTTCAATTTTTTGAAATGATTCACATCCGTTTATCGAAGGAGTTTCCATCGGAACTGATGCTAATCCTGTCTTAGAATTTTTTCTTTTGTCGTTCAGGCCACGCGTTGTTGTTTCCAGCTCATCTATTTTCGCAGTAAACTCGTTCTTGTTATTCCTGACCAATAAATTATAATAGAAGGAGCCATGGTCGCTTTTTGTCGAGCAAGACTGTGAGCCAAGTCTCCCTTTAGCTCGAATATCTGTGAAGGAGTGGCATGGATATGTTAATATTCGAGCGGCGGCTGCGAGCATCGTCTTTTGCGAGCGCCAGTACGACACGACACGCTCAACACGCTTCTCGTGGCTTTGCTGCTCGAATACTCAAATGTCCCACTCCCTCACAGATTTTCGACTAAAAGAGAGACTGCTCGCAGTGTACAAGGCATATTAACGTCATTTCACAACAGAAGACACATTCACGGAATGGCCGGAAAACTAGCTAATAACTTGTCGGTTTTCGTCGACACTTATATTATGTAAAGTGCATGTTGTAGACTTTTTAAAATGTTTTTCTTTTTTTTCCTGTGATTTGAATTTGTTATATGGGTATTAAATGTCGCGGGCATTTTTATTCCCCGGTCTTTAATTTTGCGCTTTTCGCGATTGTGGATTAGTGGCAAAGTTAAATAAATTACCAATAAGGTAAATGTAGTATACTTAGTCAAGGCTTTCTGACTCTCCCTAACCTGCGATCAGGAGGTGTTTTCTCGTCTCCCAAACAAAAGAGGAGAAGGACCCCTGATCGCAGTTTAGAGTCTCCCTTAGGTGACTGCGATAATTAATATTTTTCCGCAATCCAATAAGAGCTTTTGAACGAAATTAATAAAAAGCGCACGACTGTATCCGAAAACGAATGTAACGCTATACTCGTCGTGGGGAAGTGTACACACGTTTTAATACATTTCTGTGAACTCTATCCTTTAAAAGATGTGTATCAAACTTCAAGACAAACAGTTACTTACGTACCAAGGGCAGATTTAGGAGTGGTCCCAGGGGGCCCTGGCCCCTCCTTTTGTCAGGGAAGTTGTTTTCTTTTGTAAACGTGTGTCGCGGATGGTACTTCGAACTTTGTTACTTAAATATATTTTCTTTAATAAACCGTGCATTGTTGATAAGAAAAGAATCTGTGTTCGAAGCCATTTTTAGTCGCAAATGACCAAAGCTCCCAGAATGCATGCAGTACTATTCGTCTCCAACAAACAGGATTTGACAATTTTCAGGGAGACAATGCTGCCGCCTTTGCCAGGAGGTTGTGCTCTCCCCGCAATCACTTCTGCCCCAGCTAGCATTATAAAGTGTTATATTACTTCTTTGACCACAACCACACCCGTGGTTTATTAAATATTTCAGCATTACATCTTCAATATGGAATCCAGGCATTTGCTAAATTTAAGCGTCCAGAATGCACTAGGTTGCATCTCAGATAACTTCAATCTCAAAAATTTTCCGGGAGGAGCATGCGCCCGAAACTTCCTCGAAAAGTGTGCCGTTCGCAGTCCTGATGGGCGCTATCGCGCCCATATTGCCACTTTATGCTATATCTCTAGCCCCCCCCTCCCCCCTCGTCCTATGATAAAATCCTCTATCCGCCCCTGCGTACAATAATTCATATTCATTCATCACCGAGAAGTGAGAATCGCACTGGGTTTTTCTCTTGAGGGAACTGTAAAATCAGTTGGAATTCTCGTAATTGGTGTTATCTTTTGCTTTCTTTGCTTTAGTTTTGTTTTCTTTATTTGCTGTGACAACCTGAACCATGACATTCTTATTCGTTTATTTTTTGTTTTTCCTCTCTTTTGCCCAAGTGAATGTATTTACAGCGTCTTGTTCTTATACAAGTACTATGATATTCATGTTCAGGTAGGAAAGACTCAAAATATATAGGTGACCGCTGCTTTCTCTGGTGCCCACGCAGTCTTTGAGAATCAAACACGCTCTCAGTATTGCAAAACGAACACACCTCAAACTGCTTTTTTCCCTTTAAATTAAAGGTAAGTTAAACAACTACTTCTATGTCTCAAAAATGAAAACTCATTAAGATTGATATTTTTAATTGAGAATGGAAGGATGACGAAGTAAAATTGAACATTGGCCTTGCTCCTTCCGTGATTTAGAAAATAGCCTTTTCTCGCCAAGGCAATTACAAGTTGCAATCTTTTAAAAGACTTCGTATCATTGGAAGAGTTTCTATGCCGGATATAGTTTCCTGACAGATAATTGTTTAAAACAGGTATTGACAATGTGAATTTCCATAATCTACATTGTGCTGAAACACCTGTTATCTGACTGGATAAAAGCGAGAGATCAATTTTATCTGATCTGGTTTGTGCTTCCAAACGAACTGAATTCAGGGATCGGAATTTAAGAGCAACACGGTGCAAAAAGGAAGAGAAAGATCATCCATCAACTCGATATATTCAAAAAATTCAAGAGCAATTAAGTTACCGAACTTGGACAGTAGAACATCATGGTCTAACAACCTAATCTGGATTTGCAGTCTAGCTCTCTAATGAAAAGCTAACAGCCTAGTTGTTAATCTTTTATTGTTTTATTCTTTGGCTAGCCAAACTTCAGTCTCAGGTTCCAGGGCTCTTGCTTCTTTTAATGATGACACTGAAAGCTGATGACTTGCGTTCGGCCATCATTGTTAACTGCGTCTTGAACGCCTTTTTAAGTTACACAGCCACCGCGCTGAACTCTGTAACCTTACTCGCGTTAAGGAAATCTTCTAAGACTTTGCCGAAGCCTTTGAGGACATTGCTTCTGAGTCTGGCTGTTTCTGATCTTGGTGTTGGCTTACTGGTTCAACCTTTGTACATTCTATCTCTTGCCATGGTATTTCAGCAAGGAAATACTGAAACTCAAATTATCGAGATCACATCCAAGGTTTCCATCGTCAGTATAACTTTTTTTGGTTATGCCTCTTTCTTTGGTGCTGCGGCTCTAGCGGCAGACAGATTCTTGGCTGTTCATCTTCATCTAAGATATCAAGAACTTGTGACTCACAAGCGCCTTGTTGCTGTGGTGATCTCGGTTTGGGTGTTCAGTGCCATTCTTTCCATGACAACGGCTGTTTTCCAACACACTCGGCATATTGTCGTTTCCATCACTGGAATAGTCGTTGAAAGTGTTTGTTACTTATCCGCAGCCCTGTTTTATATCAAGATTTATTTGGCCGTACTGTACCACAGCAAACAAAATAAAATTCTGCAAGTACAGCCTACACAGACTAGGGTTGAAAATATGGCGAATACTGCGAAGTTAAGGAAATGTGCAGTTGGTCCATTTTATGCTTACCTTGTGTTTTTGGCATGTCATCTACCAAGCTCGTGTATACGAATAATTTTGGAAAAAACTGGCTACAATACCGTGACATGGCAGTTGATAAAGTATACCCACACTCTAGTGTTCCTCAATTCCTCTCTGAATCCTCTGATTTACTCCTGGAAGATGAGACACATTCGACGCGCTATCATGGATATGCTGCGCAACATATCACCACGTCGATAGAAATGAGGAAAAAAACCACCTGTTTACTTGTCATAGCAAACTGATTGTGTTGTCTTTGTTTACAGCGGTTCTCAAACACGCGCGCCTTTATTCCCTGTAAAAGCGCGCGAAGAAATTACATGTCCTGTCCCCAGAGGTCACTGGGCAGAGAGGGCAAGGTGCCACGGGAAGGACGCAAACCTCTGCAGTGCAATGTTCCCAAGATCCCACGCGCGCAGCGTAAAAGTAAGGAGGAACACGGTTAGCGTTAGATAACATCGAGTGAAGCCAGATTGGACACCTTATGAATTTTACACAACGTATTTTTTCCATAATGGAACGAGACTGGAATGTAGAATGAGGCTAGAATAGCTGAAGAAACAAAAACTACAGAGCTCCAGTTATGGAGAGAACACAGTATAGAGTTAAGCACTGGTCTGCAGTGATTAGGGTTAAGCACTGAGCTGAAAACGGTTAGCTTTCAAATATTGTAATGGGGTACGGCATATATAAGAACATGTATATTTTAAAAATTACTGGAATTGGCAGCTAGTCCTCGATGGTGTAGTGGATATGGACGTAGGCTATAAAGCAAGTGACCCGGGTTCAAAGTATCACAGTGGAGTTTTTCTATGTCACTTTTATATTACACAGTAAAGTTGGACTTAAGTTGAAGAAACAATCTGACTTCAGCCGATGTTACCTAATGCTAACCGAGGAACACAAGCTTCATCAGCATATTTAATAAGCCTTTTAAGCACTTGATTAGTCGCCGGATTCCGGTTCGCTGAGCTAGTTTTAAAAATTTGCATTCAATATCGCTTTGATGTCTTGTCATTCGGACTTGTAAATAAGAGAATGTCATTTCTGTACTTTTTCCGTGATCAGTGGAATACAGTTAGGCCTCAACTAAGAACGGTAAAATAAAATCTAAAACAAAACACATTATCACGCCCCAAACTTTCCCGGCCTTTTGTTTATCACTGTAATGATATATTGGTTAAGCCAAAAGTTGATAAATACTTTCTAGAACACAATGGAACCTGCTAACTGCTCGCAAAATCTTAACAATCAGAAACAATGCCAGTGAAATGGAGTCTAAGTCATTAGCGACAGGAAGACAAGAGAGCAGTTAGGTATGGTATGGTGTCAGTGTGTTGCAATAACCCTGCCTCAATTTCTCCAGTGAATTTTGGAACGCTTTTCATACTTATAACCTACAACATTGCAGTTTGCACACCTGTATTAGAACGAGACTAATCTTGGCCAGCGTAGAAACCGTTTCCAGTTCAGTTATTGCTTGAAAGTTGGAGCGAGAGGAAAAGAATGGAAGATCGGCTCAACTTTCTCGACAAACTCGCGCCGAATTGCCTGCTATGCAGGGTAGACTAACACAGCTGCTAAGCCTGCTACGTGCGTTCGGCATGCCAATACTGATCACGGCACTACGATTTTAGAATTCGGCTAAAATATTAACTTTCTCAAAGTAAACAAAATGTTTACTGAAGGTCAGATTACCAACGACTGATGAGTAAACGTCTATGTTTTTGACAAGATCTTTGCATGACTTTTTTTCCCCTGAAATCACATCTTAAGACCCCCCCCGGGGGGGGGGGGGGAGGGCTACTCTCTTATACAAGCCGTACAGGTATGTGCCGCCCCAACGGGTAGGGTTTTTGCGCCGTTTTGGTCTGGAATCGGGTATGGTTTTCGAGGGAACTACGGTAGTGCATGAAGGTATTTATCGTTCCAATTCCAAATGAGTAAGAAAGAAAGAGAAATATGCGAATTCGAAATGGATTTGCATTTTTTTTTTGTTTTACACCCTACTCTAAGTAATGATGACATAATTTTTGCCTAAAGGCCAGGTCTGAAAACGGGTGTGGAAAATTACATTTTTTGGTCTGAAATAGGGTCAAAATCTGGAGAAACGGGCGCCACACCCCCACCAAGAATTTGAAAGTAAAGATCTCAGTGGGGAGGCAAAACGCTCCCGAAAATTAAAAAGATAATTGTACTAGTTGAGGGTTTTTTCCCTAATACTTTTGGCCTTCACATCGGTTAAACGTCGGAAAGAAATTTGAGTATAGCTAAGAAAAGTATTTCAAAGCTAAAATGTTATTTTAACTATCTCGTTCTCAAAATTCAGAATATCCTCGATCCAAACCGGTAAACGTTCGCACTTTTTGACGGGGTTTCGACAAAAAGTTAGGACAACCTTTCACGTTTTCTGTACTGTGCTGTGGACAGCCATAGCTAACCACAACAGACTAAAATAAGAATGCCTAAAATGTTCAACCATCGGTCAATGAAAAGTCACAGTTATGTCATTTGTGAGCAAAGCAAAGCGCGAGGGACAACTAAATCTGATCACCAACCGAAATAGCCCAACAAGCTTGATCTACATTCCTTCAAAGTCCGTTTTAGTGACCAAAGTGACTATTCCCCATCCTCGTTAGTTTATAATAAGTGCTTAGCAACACAACATACACTACACAACCACAGTTTACAGTCGTGATTCCCCCTCCTTATATTAGTTGCAATCCAGAGTTAAAAACTTTTTTCCATCTTGTTACTGAATTCATGAGTTAACTCCGTCTCTGTGTAGTTCCTATTTTTAACGTATCAGTCTGTGGATTTCTTTTTACTTACTTCTTTGTGACCGAGGAGCCTAGACTTCATAAGCTGTCTGGTTTCTTCTGGGCTCCCTTGCAACCTTACCATTCCTATATGCACTCCTGTATTTTATTATATTTTGGCTAAATGAAAACGAACTGAACTGAACTGAATATGGGGCTCTCTGGAAGAATTTACAATGAAGTTTTTAAAGCAATTAGTAGTAGATTATTGCTCAGCTACTCCTATCTCGAAAAATCATAACTGGCTGTTAATAAACAGATTAAAGTAGATAATTCAATCCTTGAAGTTTACACACATTTCTTTTTCTAAAACAAAATTGAAGACCAATTCCTAGCTTTTAAACAAAGTTTGGTCAATAGTTCATAGAAACTCTTTAAAAAGTCATTTCATATCTATAGAATAGAAAATTAAATTTCAAGGAAAATTTTGACACCAACTTTAAATGTCAAATTGTAAGTCTGAAAATAAAGATATTAAAATGTGAATATCTAAAATATTATAGTAGGTAACAGTTGGATTATAGATTATACTATTACACTTTTGCTAACGATCTGAATTATTAGCTTTGTAATCGGGGAGCATTTCCGCTGATTCACACTTGTGACTGTTGCTTCATCGTAGACGCTGTGACGTCAGAGCTTCCCTTCTCATTATCACAGTTACCACAAGCATATAGTAGTGTTTAAATATCAAATTCATCATCCAAATTAGCGCGTGAATAATAGTTACTATTGTACTTGCATTACGCATTAATATTTCCCCTAACTTCTTCTACTGTTACTGTCCCACCAAGTACAAAAATAATGATAAAAAGTAAAGCTCTTGTAGCAGCTCCCTTCAACTTGTTTCACGCGCTTTGGACCGGCCTTCCATGTTTGCTTCGACCTGTGGCCATTTCGTTACGGTACGCTATTAGACGCAGCGTTTGTTGTTAGAAAGGTCAAGTGTAATTACTTAAGTTTGCAGTTCACAATACAAATAAGAGAGCAATTAGAAAACCTTACCACTGATAATAACTTTTTCTATTATTGCTTTTGTTTGACTATAGGTTGCTCGTTAGGCTAAAATCACGCCTTGTAAAAACTGGTGACTGTAGATAAGCGAGAAATGTTAGATCCACTCTCTTCTTCGTCTTAATTTTTTCCAGTGTTTCATGAAAATGACTTCTTATAGCTGAAGCTGAAGCTGAGTATAAACGAGATCATTCTTGTTCATTTGTGAGTGATATCACCACGTAATAAACCTAAGGCCATTCCCAGTCAAACTGGCAATATCTCTTCCGAATTGCCAAATGACTGACTCTGAAGTTTATAGCAGCACTGGATTGTACGTCGAGAAACCCGTTACTTTTTTCTGGTCCGACTTTTCTATTTTTTTTTTTGTAACTCAGTTAAATGTGTTAAAGACAGAATTTTAGCGTTTGTCTCCAAGACCGATGCCATGAATGTTGTAGTAAAGGCTATAAAATTTAAACCTGCTTCGCTACCAGTGAAGTGTCTATAAAAGTACTGCTTTTCCTTATTTGTAACAGAGGATGTTAGGGGACCCTAAAGAGGCAGTGCCCCTCAAATTTTATGCCACTGTACCCTTTCTCTCCCAGTGGTGGTCAAAAAAAATATAATTAGAAAAAATACAAATGTCTTTTCATGAAATCCTAAGGAATTACAAAGTACTATGGAAACGTTCTACCAAAGAGGTTCAGTTCATTTGAATTGTAACATCATAGGATATTGTCCAGAGATTTAAATTTAGATTGACTAATAATCTCACCATTGATGTATTCTAGGTATGAAAGGGTAAACCTACAACAGCAGTGTTTCATTAATAGAAATCCTTTTAAAATGATCGCCTGCTTGTTCTCCTATAGGTACCATGTATTAAGCACACAAAAGAATGGTTAAAAAGTGTCTCCGACTTAGTATATGTAGGAGGAAAATGGACTGAATCTTGAAAAAGTCAGTCAAAAACCTTCCATCATGTTTCGTTTTGTTTCTGCCTTGGAGAATGGATTGATGTATTTATCTTTTCGCTGAGGAGTTATTTCTTGTAGTATTGCCTATCGTAATATATGTTTCCAACTGAAGAGTGCAAAGATGAAATTGAAAACCTTGTTTTTATTGTGCCAATACCATGGAAAATGCTCATGAATAAAGCACACTGTAACTTTAAAATTTCTCAGTTCCCGTGGAATATCCAATCCTGGCCAAAACTCGGTTGCTTTGTGCGGAAATGGCTGGAAAAATCACAATAAAAATCCAAATATTCTTTACTTCAATGCAACAAGTTTTCTCAGTCGCCTCTGCGCTGTTTGATAGATAAACGAGAAAATTTTAAAAGTAGCTCAGTAAAACCCCCATGAAGTCAATGCTGTCCTCAGTTTATTCTATAACCCGTTGAAGATTATCACGTCACTCACCAAGAAAAAAATTTAAGCAAGGTTCAATATTGAGTTAGTAAACTTGATAATTTGATTAAAACTGTAGCAAACGGTAACCACGCCAATTTTAGTGAATTTTTTCCCCATACATTCCTTCGCATAAACGGGAATCAACCGGTTGATAAAATGTCGATTTTTCTGGATGATCCAAACTATAGAAGGAATTTTTACTTTGGTGAAGAAAGAGAAAATACAATTTTCTACAAAAATATACTCATACCAAAGTTGCAGCACATATACTTGTAGACAAGCCGTTTAAAAACTGCTTCGTTTGTAAAGGCATTATAGATGCTTGAAAAAGCTGCAAGAACTATTATGCAACGTTTGCAGAAAAAAAAAACTGAAAAATTGTTACCCAAGTAACGATTATAAATTTATAATTCAGCTCACGTTTTTGGCATTAGCTGGGTTTTTCCATTGAACACCTCGTTAAAATTAAATTAGAAACACAAACGTCCTGCTAAGGATATGAGGCAATTCTGTGCAAGCGCGAGAAATGTAGCTTGGTTTTGAACCGGAACTAGCCTCACTGTGTTGGCTGTAGTAAATGAACTGGCTATTGAGTTTATTGGCACCTTGACCAACAGCCATGTGCTAATGCTCTAATCAAAAGAACTTAAAGAATTGTTAATTACTGCCATTTGCAGCCAGTCCTGTGTGACGTTTTTTCGACTTAATTGGTTGATTGCAACGATTTGATTCCCGGCTCCGCCTATATCAAGTTAGGAACACTACAAAAATGAACGGCTTTTCTCGTTAGGCACGACCACGCTATTGAACAAAGTGAAAAGCCAACAATTATGCCACATCTGTAACAATGCCTTTTCATTCAAATCCCTGTTAATTGATTTAATGCTGTTGAAGGACTCTTGCACAAAAGGTGATATTGGAGCCGGAGCAAGCCAATAAATGTGGCTCACTCGTTAGCTTTTCACACAGACTAGCAATCCTTTTCAAACACGTTTTGCTATTTCAGAGTCAGGGATTCTTCCCAAGCGTGCGAAAAAAAAGAAACAATCAGGCAATGGATTCCGAGCAAGCTAAAGCTGGATTTTCAATCTCAAATCTTCTTGGCTTCGATCGAGCACAAGCCGAACAACCAGAAAACTCTGACAACAGACATCAGCTAAACCTTTCGGAAAATACAGGTGAGAGAGAACGACTTTTTGTTCGTTACTTTACCCAAACGTTTAACATTTTACTCCATAAAACATTTTCCGATGTCTCAAAGGTTTTTATACCTACAAGAAATCGGTTGAATCTTTCATTCTGAAAAACGCAAATCAAAAACATAACTAACACGCATATAAATAGGTTCGGGCCACCTTAAAGGCAAGTCTAGAATTTCACGATTTCTACCGTTTGAGCAGGTTTCAAGAAGAATGACAAAATGTGAAATCACTTATCGCAGTGTTCGAAATCTTACCAAGACAAGTAATAAAACACATCGATGCCTTAATTTTGAAGTCTTTGGCAACATGGATTCTAACGGACTTATGGACAAATGACAAAGTTCCTATGCCGATATAATAACTAAAAATATATATATTTTTTAAAGGTTAAACCAAAGGTAACTTGTTCCCCCTTAGTGCAAGTTATTATGGACACTTGCCTCTTCTGCGTCTGCTAAAACTCCTTAGAACGCTAAGGGAGCCACTAAAAACCACTGCTTCATAAAAAAGCACTTCCATACTCTGAAAAGTGATTATCAGATCCCCTACTGCATGATCGATCGTGCCAAAGAAGATCTCTGAATTGCTTTCGTTTGAAAGTTTATATTTAAATATGAATTTTACCCACCTATTCAGAGTAGTACAAGACAATATCACATTGAAAGGTCTCGATTGACTAAAACTCCCTTGACATGATGTATAACAAAGGATCGAAACAGAAGAATATCTGATAAAACCATTCTTATCTTGTGATTACATCCACCCAGAGAAGCAAAAAAGAAAAAAAAAGTAGTAAGATTCATAATATTTGATAGAATGAAAAAACCCGTGCAAGGACTAAAAGTCGTACCGTCTTGGCTTTAGCTCATCGCATTACTCGAAAGATAAACTGGCCGAAGAAATAATTTTGAAACCTTTGATCCACTTAGCTTGTACATAAAAGAGATTTTCAGGCGGTGAAATATTTTGGGGCACAAATTTAAACGTAGGACAAGACAACAACACACTTTGTTCCCAAATATTAGCTCATTAGTAGGGCGGGACTAATTAACGCGAAGCACTCTCCCGGGAATTATAATCAACAGCCTTCAATAAAATAAAAATTAAGAGGCCAAAAAATTAAAGAAAGACCAGACCAAAAACATGAAGCCTTTGTTGTCTCCTCATCTGCTGGGAAAATTGTGATCAGTAACTAGGTATGCAGTCAAGCGTACTCTTCATTACAAATGTAGGCAAATATGTGTTACGCTGTTGCTAAACTTATGATTATTGGAAATAATTAGAGTGCGTTGTATTGATCGTATTCCGGAATAAGAAGACGCTGCAAAAGTTTTGTTGCAAATCTCTTGTGTCGTAATTTTTGGACCACTTAAACGCTACATACAGCGGAATATTTTATTTCAACGAGATTTCTAGATATTGCGATGCAATGAACGCCAAAATAAATGATTTCTAGAGTTTATTCCGTCCATTTATTGTTATTACGGAATACGGTCAAACGAACACGCCCTTATTCGACAACCAAGTTAAGTATACTTTGGGCATAGTCTAAAAGACATGGATAAACTAAAGAAGAAACGAGTCCATTGTAAATCAAACCCTTCTGGGTTTAACTTTTGAAGAGTGAATTTCAATTCGATTCAATTCCACATAACCTAATGAGGCAAACAAGAGATAAAGTGAAATAAATTGTTAAAAATTGTTTGCATTGGTAAGAGGAATTCAAAGATTTTTTGCTATAAATGTTCATGATTCAAGTCTCTTTCATATCAACAGATAAGCAAGGACCCAGCAACAAAAATGTAAAGAAATCAGAGAAGGCCGAAAGACCATCAAAGAGGATCAAGAGGAACCTGAATGCAGGGGCAGAAGACAGTGAAAAGAGATACCGAGCAACCTTTGATAAGTCCCAGATTTACCAGATGGAAAGAGTATTTCTTCTTAATCACTACCCTGATGTGGCTGCCAGATCTGACCTTTCGAAAAGCACAGGCTTATCAGAAGCCCAAGTTCAGGTCAGGAGACATTTTTGTTGGTCTTAAATGCGGTATCTTTAACTTTGCCTTTAAGTGACGCGGGGTGATTAAGTGTCTTGCTGAAAAGCTGTTAGAAAATGATGTGACCCAAATTAGCTCTAAGGACACCCAGAAGCAATATGAATTTATTGATATCTTTCGGGGTAGTAAATTCAGTTACCTAATACGGGATATGAGTAAGTGCTGTAAGTCTCAGGACACACTCAGACCTGACACGGAATTTTCCATATGCATTTGACGAGAAGTCTACCAACTTGAACCCCCGCATAGGTTTTGAAATCTGCTCTTTTATAGACTTTGTCGAGACATTCAAGCTTTTTATTTAAACCTCGATTTTAATTATTTGACCAACCCCTACAGACAGACAATCCCACACGTTGTGTTTCCCCGGACAATCACTGAATCTTTGTTTTGTTTAAAAACAGATCTGGTTCCAGAACAGAAGAGCGAAATGGCGTAAGCAACAGCGAAAGCGCCGTCACGATGTTCCAACAATCTTCGGCTTGGGATACCCTAGTCATCTGGCGCGTTACTGCGGCGGATTCGAACCTTACAGTCTATTCCCGTACGAGTATTACAACACCGACTTCTGGACATGCGCACGACAGCAAGTAGCAGCACTTCACTTTGCCTCGCTTCCAAGCACAGTCACACCACTAGCGCCCAGTCCTAACGGTTCGTGCTCACCGAAGTCCACCGACTCAGCAACGTCAGGCCCAGAGGAGGTTAAAAATGAAGCTGAGAATTTGGAAATTCGAAACGATTCAAGTCTTGTTTCGCTGCGGCTTAAAGCCAAAGAGCATGTTGCAGCAATGGAGGTTTCACCTTAGAAAAACTTCACGGAAGCAAAAAGATGTTATATTTTGAGAAAAAGGTTTCTCCTTTCTCTACAATCACCCAGGTTACAGGTGCATTAGAAAGAAACTGTGAAAATATCAAATTGCGTGAGAACAGAGGGGAAGAATTGGTCTCCCTGACGACTCTAGGATACGCTATAAAAGAATTCAGCGTACCTCGAGATTTGCTCGAAGCCATCCTTGATTTAACACCATTTCTTCGTGCCATCGAGAGGGAAAGTTGACAATTGAAGCATTATATATCAGTTAAGATTTTATGATTGAAATTAGTTTTTTAAAAGATTAAAGAAAGCAAATTACGTTTTATAGCATTGTATATTTAGTACTTGCATTTATAGATCTAAGGAAAGTGTTTTTCCTTTTTCAATGGAACTCCCTTTAGTTTTTATACTACATACGCTTACGCTTCTTAGTACTATTACACACTCCAGTTCTGAAAAAAACTTAAATAAAAATGAAAGTGTAATTATGTAAGAAAATGTTTAAGAAAACCTCTGCTTAGAGTGTATTTTAGTCATTTATGGAGATGTAATAAAACGGAACTTTTATATTTAACACCCAGTATCGAGTCATTTCTCCCATCTGGTTATCTTTTTCCTTTCTTTTTTTTGGTTGTTTGCTAGTTTTAGTTACACTCGTCCGCGCCTCCTTTCGTCCAACATTTGGACTTTCGGTACACTTTAGAATTGTTTTCAGGGGCGTAGCCAGCCATTTTTTTCATTTCAAGCCCGAGTCGTAGAAGTTCCGAAGGAGCGGAAAGGGCGAGGGGAGTGGGGATGTAGTAGGAAGCCAAGTTAATGCTGAGCTATAAACAATTATTTTTTCTTACAGCACAGTTTCTTTTTGCTTTAAATCGTGTGTTAAATAGACTGAAAACAGTCCGTATTTTTGCGTAATTTAGTACGCTGTCAAACAAAAGGTCTGGAGGGAGGCTGAAAACGGAGAGGGAGACTGTGCAGAGAGAGGCTAAAAACTGCGGATTGTCTGTTTTGCATACGTTATATTCGTTCGACTTATCCGCTTCTCCCAGGGACGGGCAATTCCTATTAGCTAAATTTTGATGCGAGCTGTCAAGTCACCCCTACGGGCGTGTGAGGCTTGCGCGCGTCTCGCGTGTGAGACTCTTACGCTACGCTAAACCGATTTTGATGAAAAAAAAAAAAAATAAAAATAATAAAAAAACCCGCTTTCTATGCGTTAAATGTATAATTAGCAGTGAGTTATCAACGAATGGGCTCTTGCAGTTGAAGAGTGCACTATCATAACCAGCATCTGGAAGGTTTATCTGACCTTGATAAGCTTTTTGCGGGGAAATAGAATTGCAGAGCAAGCCTAGTATTTAGATCGATCTTAAAAGAAAAGAACAATTCAACGGGATTGGTTTGCTCCAAGCTACATTCGAACATCGATCAATACAAAATTAGCATAGTTAACCGAGCCACTTGGATACTGAATATTTTAAAGTGGTGGCCATTTCTATAAGGAATGAAGATGATGTAAACTGCGGAAATACAAATCTAAATGAAGATATGATCGTCGCAGTTGCACTTGCAATGCAAGCATTTGCAAATTTACCCAAAACATTTTCGGGACTTTAACAGGATTCGGACCCTTGGCGTCTGCGTTAGCGCTGCACTGCTCTACCTACTGAGCTATGAAGACCCATTCATTGCGAGCAGGCCAATTTGTTGATTGTATTTCCGCAGTTTACATCATCTTCATCCTACATTTCATTCCATTCACGGGTTAAGAAGAACTCAACAAATTGTCGTCATGGAATTATGCCACGCAGCAAAAATGGCGGGCGCCAGGAGTTCCATTTCGAGTGAAGAGAATTAGATATCAATGACTGAGCTCAGAAACACTTCACGTATTTTGAGAGTAACTTTTCAGCACCGTCAGCGTGTGTGCATGTTAGTCTCCTCTTTTTTTTCAGAAACGCTTTATCAAATCTTTAGCGTGATGTAACAAACTCGTGGCCAGGTTCATCTCTCTTCCGCGAGAAGAAGAGAGCCAAGGCCCGTGGTCTATCTCTTTGTCCGTTGCTTGCGGAGGAGGCTAGGTGTGGCCATACCAGAGAGAGAACGGAGAGTGAGGAGCGACGCCACTGCACAGTAATGGGCAATTGAAGTCTTTCTGTTTTGATGCCACTTGTCTGGCAGGCAGCTTTGCTGATAGGTATGTCGGAAACATTTTCAAAACAATTAACAAAAACAGGAAGTTGTAGATACTGTAAATGTGCCGATTACAAAATTTTAAGGCGATTAAAGAAAAGTATGATCTCGTTAATCTTGTTACCTGCTCAATAAAGAGGTGCCGCGGAAATACTTCACAATCGAAAGGGATTTGTTCACTGTCGTCGACTGCTGCAGCATTCGGCCTAACTGTACCGTCAAGGGAGCCGGAGACAATTTTAAAACCTTTATAAGCTTTGACAATACTGTTTTTAAGTGTATTAGCTATTTTCAAATTGTCTGAAGCCTGTATTAGAAAATGTTACTGTAGACAATTTACCAAAGACCATCGCCGGAAATTATCAATAACTTCTCGAAGTTCATTCCTATTCTATTGGGTTGGATGGGAGTGGATTTTCTTTAAACCTACACAAGATTTTTTTTCTTCTTTTGGTTCTTCTATTTCAGCCACCATAAAGCAAGATCTTCCAAGAAATATTTCCACAAGAACCATGTTGTTTTTCGAGCCTCTTCAAGTTTTAATCGCACCATTGTGACCTTTTCATTGCCTTGTAGAACCATGTCGTATTTTTGTACCTTTCGAGACTGTGGACAAAATACTATGGTATAACAAATTTCGAATTCTTAAAATTCATTCATGGATGCGAGGCTGAGGGGTATAAAACATCAGAAATCGTATTAAAATTCAGGGATAAAGAATTCTTCTCCGTTTTTTTCTTCTCCTCAGCCTTGGTGCCAAGTATGAATTTTGTTAACTCGAAAGTGACCTGTTTAAATTTCGGCATAATTTATTCCCAAATATAAGCCAACAATAACAAAAAGTAGAAAAATATGTTACACTATACTTCAAGATCGACCATTTCTCGGAATCCTCTTATTTTCTTTATTAAAAACTGTTCACGTTAGCTGTTTACCTGTCTGAGGGCCCTGAAAGCCTTCAAGCATTAAAAAAAAAAAAAACATGCTAAGAATCACAGTCATTTAAACTCACTATGTGGGGGATAAAAATAGGTTGTTTGTCACATAATAAAGCATTCTCACGTTAAAAAATACCTGACCTATATGATTACCAACTATCAAGGCCAGTTGTGTGCTTTATAAAGATAGGCCAAACAGCGAAATAGCCTTATTTTATTCACATCCTTATAAGGTATTTTATAAAGCCCTTAGCCTACTGCACTGTCAGAGTAAAATTTCGATTTGGGCATGTGCTGTTTTCACTGCCGCTGGGCCAAAAGAAAAATACTAACCACCCGTTGTTTCTTATGTACAAATTAGGCAATGTTTTTTTTCTTAGAGTTTTTAAATACGCGCAAGGAAACCCTACACTGAGAAGTGCTCAGTGAAATGTAGACATGGAACTTGAAAATAATTCTTATTTCGCCAAAGAGTTTGCACAGAATGCTTACTTCTATCAAAACAAGATAAAACTGGGACATTATTTACACCTGTGTGTGTGTTTTTTTAAACTGGTCTTTGATCGATGATTAAAATCGATTGTACTCTTTTGCAGCTTTACTATATTTGGACGGCCTCACCTTTCTTGATCCAACTTTAGCCGTTTCAAACGTTTTTTAAACAAGCTGTCATCGACTGCATTGGTGTGTCACCAAAAGGCTAGTAGATCGATCAAAAAGGGAAATAAAACTCTTGAGTTTGCTGTATCGCTGGGCAAATAAAGATTTGCTCGAAGATAACATTTGAATATAGCTCAAGGTCACTGAGAGAAATAAAATCGTTGACTGGAGGTTACGCAACATTACAGAATGTGCTGTTATTTGTGTTAAATAATAATAATAATAATAATAATAATAACTGTCGTTGTTTTTTTAGTTTTCTAGACGCTCAATGTAACCAAACATTTTAGTTGAATTTATCATTGAACTGTTTTTTTTAAGCATTAAATTGCTGGTTCAATTCAACAACGTGAAATGCTGCTATTACCAGAGTAAAACCAAGAAATTGCCGGGCTCGATATCCGTATTTAAATACCATTTGCAGGTGTTTCAATATACTGGATGTTTATCGCTATTTTCAATAGGTCCTAAATGACTATCGTTGATAGAGTGCTACTTACTGTAAAGATCGAATTAACAAGGGCTCTGTCGATCACAAAGCATAGTTTGTCATTTCGCACTCAAAAAACACACTCTTAACACTCAAACATCAAAGCTTGCCGAAAACAAAGAATGCGAGCTTGAACTTGTCACAAAATAGGCCAAGTACTTTGCAGCTAAATTACTAAATGTACATTGTTTCTGAAATTACAACGTCTTTGTCCTCAGCGTACCCTAGGGACAAGAGTTCAAATCTATTTCGTTATCGTGCAATCAACAATACTTATAACATTCGTGTTTGCTTGGGTAAAAACATTTTAATTCCGCTGGAAAACTGGATTTTATGATTACCGGATCGCCTTGCGGTATCGCGTACTCGAGGAAAAGCTAGGTTGAAGGTGCCCTCAAAGGAACTGAGAATATTTCAATAGATATCACGAAGATCAATGAACAAAAGAATGTAATTATGTTATGGAAATCAGAGGCAAAACAGACGTTCAAGACTCCGGCTTACTATGCAGATTAGCGTTTTCTGTTTTGAAAGTTCCGGAGTGTACAGCAGCAAAAACGTAAATGTTACGAGAGCATGCAAACAGCATGGATCGTAATGAAACGACAAGCAGCGAGCAGGTTTTTCTAGAGGAAACAAGGTTACTTAGCGAGTCAGAAAGAACAGAGCTTCGCAGAAAAGCACTGGAAAAAATGGGAAGGAGCTTTTCGTTTGAATTGGAAGAGCCAGACAGTAATGAAAATGTTTTTGTCAGAATTTCAGAGGCCTGTAAAACCGAGGCAGCCCGACAAAGCAGCATGTTATTACAAGTCGCTGAAGGATTATGCAATGAAGAGTCGCCAACCTTGCAGCGAAAAGGAAAGGTTTACAAAAAACTCGCTCCTGAAGTAGAGAAACACGTTTTTAACGAAATGCAACAGGACTTGTGTAAAACCATGTGGCGCGAAGCGAGACAGCGAGTTTTTGGAACACCAAGCCATAGCGATGCGGTCACGAAAACTTCAACCGTTGTGCAGAATGGAGGATTGTAAACCCGTGTGGATGTTATATTTAAACTATGATTTATAAATGTTAAGATTTCACTGGATTCCTGTGTTAATGGTGTTTTGTCAGTGGGCAAACCCCTAAAAACTATGGATTATAAAGACCGGACGTATCGCCCGCTTGGTTTGCTTATGACTATTGCCTTTGCACCTGCGTGGTATCGATGTTCTTTTCGCCGACTCTTTTCATCGCCATGCTAACTTCACGAAATAGTTTTCTTTTTAAAAAACAGGCAAGGATTTTTGAGGGCGATGAAAATATGGGAATGTGGACACAAGTCATACTATGTCTTATAAACTGCGAGCGAAGCGGATGAAATGAATGTGATCCTTGTGGTTACATAATCAACAAGAAGATTTCTTTTTTAGAAAAAGAGGTGATTCCGTGCAGTAATGAAAGCCTCCCCGGGAGCGTTTACTATTTTCACAAAACAACCGGATGGAATGGAACAGTTCTAGAATGACTAGACCGAGTCCCTCGCGGACTTAACGGCTTCGTCTTCACTCAAATACATCGTTCTGCGAAACGTGCACGAAAACGGGTTACAAGATGCGTGTGGCGAGAAATACCACTTACTAGGCGAATTTGAAGCAGTCTCCGGCCACTGGGCGTTACTGACCGAATTACTTTCCCTCGGATTTATAGGCTTGTTACTGAGAATACAGAACGGTGATGGGCTGAAAAGATGTAATCTTGATTAAAACCCGCGGTTTCGTAACCGAGCAAACAAGGCTAGTAAGGTGTTGACCCACCCCTCTTCGAATCAGCGCGAAGGAGAAGACTGCGACTTAGCTGACCAGTCACAAAGGGCGAACTATAAAGGACAGTATAAACAGTGGTTTAGAGCTAGTTTGAGTAATACAGTAGTTCTTCCAGACATCTATTTTCATTGGCCTCTTTAAGTATTGGCTTCTTTTGTTTTAAGGGTTAGGGATCTTGTTTGTGTTGAATCATCTATTGTTTTGTTCTTCAATCACAGAACATGTCTGAAGAGCTACTGACCTAGTTTGGGATATTCCGTCACTTTAGTTGCATTTACAGAAAGGAAACCCTCTGGAAATTTTTCCATTTTTCTGGAAACTTCTCCCTAAGATGAGTTGTACCAGCAATCGCTCTAAAATCCAGAAATTCAATCACCATAGCAAACGCCCCTGGATTCAGTCAAGTCTTGACCTTTGCGATGACCAAGAGACGAAGTTTCCAGTAGGAGGAATAATTACAAATGTCAACTGCCACACTAGAAACTGAAAACACAAGTTGTTCTTGATTTCAAAGGTTCCAAGCATTTTGACGGCGTGCGAGAACCGTTTTCTCACAGACGAGTCTCAGACGACGGAAAAGCTTTGAATCTGTTATATCTGAGGTATAATTTACTTAAGTACTGATTTCCGCTTTTGATATAGAATGTCTGACGAAGATTCTTATCAATGTGCACATTTAATGTCACCTGATGTCACACGGATGCATTGAACATCCGCTTAAAATAAATATTAAAAGTACCCGAGTTTTGAAATTTGTTACCTGTACACCTGACTAAAAGAGAACTGTAAACATTATTGAGAACTCGTTAACCGTCACGAACATTCCAACTGATTCTTTTAACGTAAACTTTCTTGCTGCCTTGGTTTGAGATAAAAGAGTTAAGTTGCGGTCAGCTTGCACTAACAAAATTCTTGGATACGCGCAATTTATCAGCCCCTCTCGCTCGATAATAGTTATGGGTCTATGAGAAATTTATGTTGAACTGTCATAACCAGTGCATTGTACGTCCTAGGATGTACAACCTCTCTTAAGATGTTTTGTCATCAACTCCTTCCTTGGCGATCAATCGAATAAACGCAACTGCAAACCTTCTCACTAGCGTTTTGGTAAAAGTAAATGAGATTGAAGTCGACCGGCTGCACATTCAAACTCGAAAAATGATAGAATGATCAGACCATTTTTTGGTAACGCACTTGAATGCCAAACTGGTAATTTGTTTGTTTGCATTTTACCAATAAAATCTTTAAATTTGCGATAATAGCTCATTCAATTTTCTCTTTGAAAATTTTTGATTGGACAACTGCATGTTGTTGAGACAGCCTTCTAATCATAGAAACGAATGAAATGCAATGCACCAAGGAAAGAGGAAAAACTACATCTTTCACTGTACCATAGCAAGAGAAAAGCCTGAAAAACTGAGGAAGCTACTGAAGAGGAACTATTAAGACAGATATCTCAGATGATCACAAAGGAGTGAAATCCAACGCAATGGTCAAAGTTACTTTCACTCTCATTTGACACAAGTTCCAGTATTTTTAAATGATTTAAAAAGTCGTTGCTTTCGGAAAATTTAGACAATGAAACAAACAAAAAGAAACGAAAAGAATCGCGGTTATTGTACATCAATTTATTAGAAGTCTTTTCAGTGCAAGTTAAGAAGCTGAATACTTTGCAACAAGGGGATGCCGACATCCTGGGCCTCGTACACTGCCAGAGAAAACATCTTTTGGAGTAACGAGTCGGAGTGTTCTAGAAACAAAAAACGAAAACTCAGTAGAACATGAGAGAGCCGTTCACACCGGCGATTGTTACGCGACGTGAAAGTTGACCTACGCACCGGGTTGCAACCCAAAATCGCGCGTGTTAACAGACGACGATTTCAGCGCAATCTACCGCAGCCAAGTTCTCGGTAATTCGATGATGCATAGTTGAACTTTAGTGTACCGTTTGTCTTTACAAGCGAGGCACGTACACTTATCAATAAAAACGGTGCTTAAAATACCATGGACTATTCACAGTCCCCTATTTTTTTTGTAAGATCGTCAGGATCGAGCACTTACAGATACGGGCGGCCATCTTGGTTTCATCTGTACCGAGGGGGGCGGACGTCGGGGTTCATATTTATTCTTGCCTTCTCCTAGTCTGCTACACAGCCGTTTTTACAGTCGGCTGTGTAGCAGACTAGCCTCCTCCCAAACCGTCCCCCGCCCCATAAGGAGATTTGAAACTCCTCGCCAGGCTAGAGTCGGAACATATGAAACCAAGTTGGCCGCCCGTACCGGTAAGAGCCCGATCTCGACGATCTTACTGAAAAACAGGGGACAGTGAACAGTCTAAAAAAAAAAACACTTCGAATAAAATGGACGAAATCATCCTGTAAAGAGCCCTTTATTAGGGAGCTTAAGCAAAGGACGTTTTTGAACGATGGACGTCAACCGCAACTGGACTTTCTGGGCCGAGGTTTTGTCCAAATTTTCGAGCAAATCGCATCTATAAGAGTGAAGACACTTAGCGACACAAATTTGGTAGCGTAAGGGCATATTAACCCTTTAAGCCCTAAGAGTGATCAGCGTCAAATTTCTCCTTGTAATATCACTGCTTTATAAACACAGTGGTCATGAGAATTGAGGGCCTGATCACACAAGATAAATCTAATTGATACTTCAACCAATTCTGCCCACTGCTTCCATTGAAAACATACAGGGACAACAAATGAGAATTTGGATTTTGATATCAGGGTTTTAAGGGTTAAAAGGGAAAAAGCCTCACTTCCGGTTGACACGCGTCGCTCAAAAATGCCTTTGCCTGTCAGCTAGTGGTAAAAGTTCCCTCCCGAGGAAGGGGGTATGCACAACAAAGTTTTAAACCGGGAGGTTCCGCCCCGCAGTCCAACCCCTTACCCTTGTATATACCATTTTTGATAGCAAAGGTACCCTTTTCGTATACCTTCTTATTATAAATGGTACCCTTTCACATAACTAGTTTAGATCTTGGCATCCCTTTTAAATGCTGTAAACGCACCGTCTCTTTTTTAATAGTGAGTTTACGCAACAGGACGGCAGGAAGAAGAAGACGGCAGAACGCTCGTGTGTGACAAACGTGACAAGGCTATTTCTTACGTGTTTTGTCGTGATCTTCACTTAACATCAATGTTTTCTGGTCTTTTACAAAAAGATCTGTTTAAAGGAAGGTGAATTTTGGCGAAAAGTTATTTCAAGCAAAATTATTGTCACGCTTGTCACACAAGGTTTGCCGTCTTCTTTCCTCTCCCGTCCTGTTGCGTAAGTTCACTAATATCAGGAGGGAGGGGGCGTCTCCAAGGAAAACAGTGGTGCAGTCCTCATGCCAGTATGACGTATATGTGAATAAATCACTTAACAAGGGAGTTTTCTTGTCGCCATAAAATGGGTCTGTTAGCCCTTTTAGAGATCACAATGACAGGTTCTCCTACCCTTTCATACACTTCAGATAGTTAAATCCCTCTTTTCATATACCTCTGAAGGCCTCAAAAAAGTACCCCTTACGGGTGAAACCTCCCTGTTTAGGCCATTATAGGGAGTACCCCCCGGGTAATGGACCTCATGAGGTGTGAAACTAATGAATGGCGAACAATAAGTTAGCAGTCCCAAACTAAAGCAAGCGAAGAAGACCCTGATCATGGCAATGTTTATCCATAATTATAAAGAGAGTTAATTTCACTGTAAATATAATTCATGAATTATCCAACTGATAGTCTCCTTGCCGGTGTGAACCTGACGAATTGCAAACGCTAGGCCATTTCCGAGTTCTTCCGGGCCTCTGTATCAAAACGAGGTTAAGTGCTCAGCCTTTGATACAGAAATGATTTTTCATTCTCATGCAAATACCATTCATTTTCACAAGAAAGGTTGTGCACTTGTCCTCATTTTGAAATTGAAGGTTTTTGCAACTCGGATATGGCCTATTTTTCACTCCACAAACTACAGGGAGAATGGTACCAAGCTTTAAGCGAAATGATTTCTGGAATAGCTGGGGTGGCCAGCCGTCAGTTCACAAGCGGGAAATATAAGATTATAATTAAGGGTCTACTTACCATTGTCCAGAACAACAAATTCGGGTAGGAATTTTGCAGCAGTCAAAACTACCTCAGGCTCTGAGCTGTTCAGACAATCCATGTACGCGTCCACAAACTTGTGAGCAGTTCTGTGACAGTGAAAAGAAGCACCGAAAAAGTTCAATTAGTTGAAAAATTGGCTTTTCTTTACTACATTATTAAAAATAGTAAAACGCAATACCTAAAAACATGAAAACATAAAAAAATTATACATACTTTTATGAAATATTCCTAGAACACAAAAACACGTTATACTAACTAGTAATAACCAAAGGTTACGGAGTGTGGGCGACAACGATCGAATGTCAAAACGCTCTTGCTGCATCGCTGTACTTTGCATAGGTTTCACGTGACAGATAGTCAAAACATGCGTGGTCAGATAACGGGTGATAGAAGGTCCAAACGCGCGTGATCAAATTGCGTTCTGTGCGTTCCATTCATTCTAAGTTGAAGTCCAAATGAATGATGGCTACATACATGCGACGCATGCGTAATAACAACCTGGAGTTTAGGATTGCGGGCTCCTCTTGTCGCCCGCAATACATTAGTATAGGTAATAGCATGATTTGTAGTGATATTTGGCATAAATACCACGAGTGGTATTTCGAAATTGTTATACGTAATTTCACGAGCCGCTAGGCGAGTGAAATTTGAGACAATTTTGAAATATCACGAGTGGTATTTATGCCAAATATCACGTACAAATCATGCTATTATTTGTTTATACTACTACCCGCAAAAGGTTTGTAATTTTCACATGTAGGTATTTCAAATTAAGCTGAAATACCACTGCTCTAAGCCAATCAAATTGCAGAAATTTGTCATGTAGTGGCATAAGTAGAGAAATACATTACCGTACCCAGGACTCTGTCGAATATGTCGCAGGAGAAGTGTGTGGGCCTGGGTCCTATGGCTGCTCGTAGCATCTGAGAGAAGTCGAATCAAATGGGGCTACAAAAAACAACTAGTACTTCAGTACCAAGTATTTACCTGTACACTGTGAAGAAATACAACAACAACAAAAAAAGAATAAAATGTAATTTGGAGGAATTTTCACGTAAAAACCGTTATGATAAACAGTTGTTGGAGTAGGCTGAGTATGATACAACGGACACGCAATACCGTAGGTTTCCAATTGTGGCCAATGCTGGCTCGTTTTTTTTTATAAATAATAATAACCGGCTGATATGGATCAGAAACGGAGAAATATTTTGGATAAATATTTAACAACAACAACAACAACAACAAAAACAGCATTCATCCGTATCTTTTTTTTGGAAGAATGGTCACAATTTAGAGCAAGAAGGCTAAATCATTTCTTTATATCCATCTTGGGAACAGAATATGCCAAGCCGTACGAGACAAGGAAAAATACTCACCACAAAATGTTCTAAAATGTCCACTCTTCGTTTAGAGGTTTCGTCTAAATCAACAAGAACCTTCGACACGTCTGTGATTAAAAACAAGCAGAGGTCAAAACTCTTTCAGTTGATAACAGCACTTTAGCTAAGGAGTTTACCATAGCTTAAGACATATATTATTATTATTATTATTGATTATTATCTTTATTGTAAACACAATTTAAAACACTCTACCTTCAACTGGTTGGCCTGGGGCAAGCCGTTGTACAAAAGGAGCGAGCTGCGCAGTTGACCACGTGACATTCTCGGGTGGTGTGATAATGGACCGGACCTTGGGTTGGATGCTCGTGGAGGCGCCCTCGTCTGAGGCCTCCTGAGTGGTGACTGGTGTCAATTGATCCTCGTAGTGCGGAGTCCAGGTAAGTGACATCGCGCTAACAACACACTGAAGGGAGGGGAGGGCAGGGAAATCTTGTAACAGGTCCCTGAGAATAACAGGTGCAATTGTCAAATTTAGAAGAAAAGTGGCGGTATGAACAACTTCCCACAGAAACCTCAAGTACCCTTCTGTAAACGATTTTTGATGTTAACCTCTTCATCAAAGACTAACTATGATTATTTTTAAGACAATGTGCATAGGTTTTCAGAAATAGAGTGGTTTTACTTAACCCGTGGAACAGTTTCTCACAATTACTGCCAAATGGATTCAAAGAAAACAAAAGAAAATAATAAACTTAGATTGTAATACTGCGTAGAAGTCAAGAATTAATTTCATGGTTTAAGTAAAATCACTCTTGAACTTCTGGGACCGTTTAGGTAACCAATAGACCTGTATTTCCTGTATTCAGTTCTGCTTCAGTGAACACAAGCAATGAAACAAGGTGGAGGCGCGACTGGGTAGGCAATACGTATCACTGTATTTTGTCCAATCAAGCCTGGCGTCGGCGCCTTTGTTCAAAGGAATGCGTAAACGGTCTCTTTTTATCATGATAATGTGATGGTTTCTGACGCAACCATTGACCAATCAAAGCTCTTATCCAAAGCAGGCAATTGGTTCTCCCACACATTTGAAAGAGGCGAATTTCTTGTTATAAGAGCTTTTTATGTTTTAAGAGCGCAACATGAAGGTGAAGATCAGATCTTGTAGTGCAGAGACCATTCTAAAAGAAACTTAACAGATCGATTAAACATACTCTTTTAGTCTACACACTCGATGAATTAACTGTGCTACTTACTGAAATAACGGAGCTCGCTTATGAAGGATTGAAAAAGCAAGATCCGGACTCTCGGCGCAGAAATGATGAAGAAACGCCATTAATTTCGTCACAACAGCAGCTACTTCTTTGTTATGGAGACATCCGGCCTGGAAGAGGGCCACAAAAAAGGGAAGAAAGAAAGAAAGAAACGAAAGTCAAACTGAACATTACGTAACAGAACACAACTAAGAACATGCAACTCAAGCTTTAACAAAAAATACTGTTGAGCCTTTACTCCGAGATACAGTAATGACAGCACAAAATGTTACTCTAAGCAATACATAGAAAGGTAAAATAAAAAAATGGAACAAATCTTTTAATTCTGGATTAGCGCTGATCGGCCTTTCAGGAAGCGGGCTCAGCTGAATTTTGACCCGTGGGACTCTTTCTCAGCACTTTCAATAAAGTATAAGGCTGCATCAGCCTGTGGTACGGTCCCAGAGGGGGGGGTACTTTGGGAATTTCTGGGTGGGGACGTTCCGCTGGGACCCTGGAATCCTTAACCTATACCAGAGCTAGTTCAGCTGAATTTTGCTACCCTATACTAGAGTAAACTCCCCAAATCCCCCTATCCTAGAGTAGCTGTTCTCTAGAAACTACTGAGGTTACTAGCACAGTCGATAGCCAAAACAAAACCTTATACCACAGTCCTTAGTCTAGATAAAATCTTCAACCAACTGATCAGTTTCCTGAAAAATGATACCCTATTCTAGACCCAAACGCTCTGATTTATATACCCTATCCTAGAGTAAACTGCTTGAAAACCATACCCTTCACAGCGGCACATACCTCTATATAGTCCATATATGGCAGTAGCCCCCCCCCCCCCCCCCGGGGGTACAGTTAATTGAGCACTACAAGGTAATTTCATTGCGAGGTGATTAATGCAAATTACCCAACAGTACATAATTCCCTGTGGTACCGCTTGGTGGAGGGTGTAAATATCGTTGGTTTTACTGCCTTACCTGGATAAGACCAAAGTAAGCATCTAAAATGTCCCGTAAGCCTTCTTGAATTAGCTGTTAAAACAATATTCAAACAGCTGTTGAGTCTTACAGAAGAAAAACCAACTGACTCTGATTCTAACTCTGACCAATTACAACACGCGGAAGCGATTAAATAACCAATCAGAACTCGAAGCAAATACTTGAAGTTGGTGCCAAGCGCGGGAAAACAGGTCACAGCAAGTCACGTTCAGGTTTGGTTTTAATTTTCATTGGTCTAGAGAGTAGCGATGAGCCAACTAGGACTCATGGCGGAGGTATTAATACGATATGGGACGTTCAGTGTCGAGTGGGCATTTGTAAGGTTATTTATTAAGGGTTTACGGTTTGGTGATAGGGAACTTCACTATAAAAATAACTGTTGAACGGACGTAGACATACATTGAAAGCCTGCTTCGCCTCTCAAACTCATTACCAATTTATTGCTGGTTTGCACGTGACGTCACGGCAGCCATGTTGGTGGTCAAGGACAAAAGCATTTCTCTCCTCTGGGAACTAAACTCTATTTTCATGTAAATTTTTCGAGCAAACGTTCTATTATATTGACCCCCAACATGGCCGCCTTGTCACGTGGTTGCAAACCAAGAATTGAGACAAAAAGAAACAAACAACAAAACAAAAATAATAAATAAATAAATAAATAAATAAATAAATAAATAACAACAACAACTACAATAAAACAAAAACCACCGCAGTGATGGTAATCCCGATACACGATAACATATTACATGAATTGCTACGCACGTAATTTCTCTTAGTCCTTAAAGGCTTTCGCCTGGAGAATAAGACAAACCTTATCATGTCTGAAGATATGGGGCCTGAGAAGATCCAACATTCCCAAGATGTGAGAGAACACGAGCAGATGCTGCTGGTTTGTAAATTCTTTAGATTTGAGATGAACTCGACCTCTCAGTTGTGCAGCTATCATCGGGAGGTGCCTACAACAATAATATAATTATTATAAAGTAAAAAGCATTTAGACCGGTACAAACGATCAACTGACAACAAGACCACAAACAACAAACATTTTTTTATCGGTTTTGTGCAAGGTGGCGGGCAGTTTTGAAATCATGGTGACTTAGGCAAGCTTATGTATCGAATGATTTGAGAAGGAGCTGTTGAAAAATAACCAGAGCAACAAAAAGAAATGTATTTACCATGGGTTATGTGACCCTTTCTTTGGGTTGTTGCACGGTAAGCTGTTACAATTGCCTCATTAGCGGTAGGCTATATATATTTGAGTTGTTGCCATTTATATTCATTCGCGTCTTACGACCGTCCCTACGACCTCATAGTTAAATACCCAGTGGCTAGGGGTTATCAGTTTCTCTTAGACGTAGTTTTTGCATGCTGCTATATGAAAGGCTTAACACGTTTACCGTCTCATTGTTGTACGAGCATAGTTTAGATCGTTTTGAAAGGTGTTTTTCTTGCCGTATTTTTTACATTTCCGAGTTTTCATTCTGTTTGTTGTATCATTCCCATCCTTTTTGTTGATGAAGGCATAATAAAGAGGCTTGCACAAGGGTCGTGTTGACACACCCTAATTGTGGTTGCTTATTACAAGATAAATGTTTCATATTCGTTTGAGCGGGGTAGCGAATAAGAATATAAAGCGAAAAAAGATTTTATGGAGGTAGACAATGCCCAGTGATCCAGAGGGCCTGATCATAGAGAGAGCAAAATGGAGTCATTTTAACGTCACGACTTTGGCCATACTACCCGAATCACTTAACTCACTCCGCGTCCGCTTATCAAAAAGGATAAGGTTCAAATCCCACATTAAGCCTGAATTTTGTCAGGATCTTTCTTAGACCTAAAGGTGCAAAGATTACGAGCGAGAATGGATAAGATTTGCCCAAAACGACAATAATTTCGCTTACAAAGCACTTTATATCAGTCATTTTTCCAGACTTTATCTCCAGTTTCATTCCAGACTTCTTCCAGGTCTAGAAAATAGCTGAGCAAATTTCAAGACTTGTTCAAGATTTCTGAAGAGTCTGTACGAACCCTGTAAACAGAATCAGGGTTCGAAGGCCTCGGCGGCACACTTCTATCAAAACTTCCCTCGAGTACCCATCCCCGGGCCATCAGCCTACATTACAGTGATTTTCGGATACTTCTGAGTCCTGCGTCCCTGACGCATAAAAATCCCTAAAGAAGCGAAATAATTCATTCGATCGATCTGAACATGTGTATTTGTGGAAATATCCGGCCCGTTCGTGTAATTTCTGTGGAAGTTATTATGGCTGTTGTTTAACCATGGATATTTCTTTTAGCCTTTGTTGTGCTTTAAAATGAAGGACTATATTTTAACTTCAGTATACTGTAATACAGAATTTTGGAGTCTGTCTTCAGATTAACTATCTTGCATAAATGCCCAAGCATTTTCAATTTCAGACTCGTTTTGTATTTAACTGGGACTCATTGGTTCTGGACTGAGATTCATGATTTTTCACAAGATGTGTATAACTATTTGTAACAAAATCCCTGTACATACCTAAGAAGCAGCATGGGATGTTGACAGGCCAGTTTCCGTAGCAACAGACTTGTGTTATAGGCTCTATCTTCATATTCTTTACCCGGCTTAGAATCAGCAAGAGTTGTCAATACACGGTGACACAGGACATCCAACTAATCAAGAAGTCAAACGACAGTTAAGTTAGGCTACAGGACTATCAACCACGGCAAGATTAATAGTACCTACGATACTCGAACCAGTTTGGAGAATAATGAGAACACTGTAAGGATTTTGAACAATTGTGTAAACGACAAACCTTAGATCCTTTATCAGTTGTAGTTACAGTTTATCAGTTATGGTTATTTATTTTTTGTTACTCTTTGGTAAAAAAATAATAATAAAAGAAGGTACCATTATGTTCGCTTACGAGGTCAGTCTGCAACGACAAATCTTAAAAGATTTTAGCACCACTTTGTCAGATTGTTAGCAAAGTTTTCTCGTTTCCTCTCTTTGTACTTTCTACTTTATCCTGGAATAATTAGTTTCAAAATTTATATCGTGAGATTCCCCGTTATTTTTGGCGTTATAAGTTATTGTATTTTATATGAACAGGAGAAAAAAAAAGTACAAAAAGTTATGCAAGAAAGTCATGATTTCTTACCTGACAAACACTGGATTGAGTGATTGCTCCGGAAGTTGTTAGGGAACGAAAATCTTTAATACTCCTCATCACCCTCGGTTGTGCGAGATAAAGTTGAACAAGAAACTGGGCTGTTAGCCATTTCGACCACCTAGCGAGAGAAAAAAAGCTCTCAAGATCCCATACTCTTTAGTCTGAGTGCAGACGTTCCTTATCTCTGTTTCATCACACAACAAAACACAGATAAATTAGACACGTCTGCACTCAGGTAGTACGCTACGTAGCCATCATTTGGGGACGTCACGCAACGCTTCTACTCGATTGGAGAGGAGCGTTGCGTGATGCGTAGACGAAACAATAATGATTAAATCTTCCTAGGAGAAAAGCACAAGGGCAAATATCGTTTGATCCTTATTCAGATTCAACAGAAAAAATTATCACATTTTTACATTGGGATGTATAATCTGTAGGTCAGAGAAAAAAATTCTAGCACAAATACCTTTTACTGTTCAATGTACAACGGACAACGGACTGAATCTTCCTCTTGTCACCATGGCAACACAACGAGATTAACTGAAGCCGAGTTGCGATAACTTTCGAAGCAAACTGCTCTACATTCTCTCTAAAATAAAGAGATGAAGGAATAAACTATAAATAACCAAAGGTTAGGGAGTGCGGGCGACAACGATCGCATGTCCAAACGCATTTGCTCCAACGCTACGCTTTGCGTAGCTTTCACGTGACAGATGGTCAAAACACGCGTGATCAGATTACGAGGGGTAGAAGGTCGAAACGCGCGTGATCAACTTGCGTCTTATGCATTCCATTAATTCTTAGTGGAAGTCCAAATGAATGCTGGCTACATTCATGCGACGCATGCGTAATAACGACCTGGATATTAGGATTGCGTACTCCTCTTGTCGCCCGCAATAATTGTTAAAGCAATCTAACCGTGGCGTAAATCTTGTTATCAACAGTACCACTACCTCGCAACAGGGTTTTCACGGTCGACCAATAAACATTGCGATGGATTAATGAGATCTCCAAAGAGGAGAGAGACTACCGTTTCTCCGAACTAGTTCAGTAGAATACTACATTTCTAAATGTTCACCGAGGCTAAAAAGGTTCTGCAGAGAAAAACACAACAAATTTTTTTGATGAAAAAGTGCAAAACTACTGAGGTCGAAGCGGTTAAGGGGTGTACAGTCCGCGAAAACCGATTTGCGCTAAGCGATTGCCATTCCTATGAAACCGTTTCTTATTTTTCAAGTTTAAATTTCATTTCTCTACTTTCACGCCTTTTCCCTAACTTTTCGATCCGTACCTTATTTCCTCTGACACGTATGGAGTTTTGCCATCTTTTGTTTGTTCAAGAAAGTCTGTGTAAGTGGTACCTTAAAAGAAAAAAGAAAGTTAAGATACCTCTTCTTGGTCTTAGACTCTTACCCATTTCAAAAGTGAAGCAATCAACTCGACGTACCTTTTTTCAAACACCACTCCTCGACACTATTAGAAAGCTCGGATAAAATTAAACTGGTCAGAGAAGAGATCTGAGCTGGATTTAAATCCAAAACAGGTTCTTCAAACACAGCCTTCAAGAGAGAGAAAAAGAAAAAAAAAAGAAGTATTTCACACAAGTTCAAATGGTTCTAAGGGTTGTAGAATAATATATAACAATTAATCACCAAAGTGGAGGTGGCTAGTGGGGTAAATATCCATCACTAGCCACCGACAATGAAATGAATAATTGTTTTAGTATATACTAAAACAGTGAGATAATTGAGCCAAAAATGATGATTTTTAACTCATTGATTGCTGCCAACGATAAAAATTTTGGCGCGCAAATGACCGAAGAGCCGTTACGTTTTCTTGCCGATAAACATAAAAGCATTGATTTAGCTACTGCGGGTACATTTCTTCAAAAAGTTTGTAAATTATCTAAATTTTTTCTGTATTTGAAACCATTCTGTAAAAAAACCCATTTCTTTGGGTTTTAAAGTTATCTATGAACTTGTAAGCTAAGTAAAGTAACGCAAGAATTAATTTGCATTTGTAACCAAACAACTTTTTCATATATCCGTTCTACACAAATACAAGTGCAAAAGAAGGTGAATGAACGTACGGAATTTGTTCCTTGGCTGCCCACAGCAGTAGACTTTTGATCCCTTCCTTGCCAGAGCCGAGGACTGTGGAAACACGTCCACACAAAATCTAAAGCGGCGGTTGGGTTGAGCCTTGAAAAAAAAAAAAAAAAAGAAACAAATAAATTAACAGCGAGAGTCGAGAGTACTTATTTCTTCTGCGCGACCCCTTCAGTCACAATAAGTATTACAGTCAACTCTCACCTTGCGGACACCCCGCTATAACGGACACCCCGATAATATGGACAGCAGCTAAATCCCCGGCAAAAACAAGTTGCAGACGTTTGACTCAAATAAACTCCCGCTATTACGGACTCTCGCTAATGAGGACACCACCTCGAGGTCCCTACAGTGTCCGCTATAAAGGGAGTTGACTGTATTCCCTGTTTCCGTTTCGGTAGCTCTGGATAATAAAGCATTCAATCACTAAATAATTAGACGTCGACAGCAGACTATCTGCTTTAAGGTCACTCATCCAGTTAGCAAATAACTTTTTTCCTAACCAAACCAAAGCTAAATGATCACACACTCATCTTTGTTTAACATCGTGGCGGAAGCCGAGCATGCTTGGCTGTTCTACTACCTTCCTCAACTTTGCTCTTAGCTAGTTTCCCATGTTTGGTCTAAATGAAACATTTTCATTGGACATTTTTTGTAATGGACAAATGCTTGATTGTAAAGCCCCAGATAAAAGACCAAACATTTTCGTCCCACATCGTGTTGGAAGAGCATGTTTTTTCGTTTAGCTGCCTATCTCGACATCGCATTTAAATAATTGGCTTTCGTTGTTTCATCCACCATTTTGATGACAGTCAAGTTTTTGGGCATTGTATCTGTATATAATTATTATATATGGTTGGATTACTATTATGATACAGCAAGCATGAAGTTAGCACAATAAACATGTTGTACTCCCTACAAAATTGTCATATTACCTCCCTACCTCCCCATAACGGCCACCTCTCTACAACGGCCACTTTCTTCTGTCTCCAAGGTGGCCGTTGTGGAGAGGTTGGACTGTAAGCCCAAGCCGGTAAAATCAACCAATCAGAACGCCATAATTTGTATACGTAATAGCATGATTTATAGTGATATTTGGCATAAATACCACGAGCCGTTGGGCGAGTGAAATTTGAGACAATTTTGAAATGTCACGAGAGGTATTTATGCCAAATATCACGTACAAATCATGCTATCATTTGTTTATACTACTACCCACAAAAGGTTTGTAATTTTCACACGTAGGTATTTAAAATTAAGCTGAAATACCACTGCTCTGAGCCAATCAAAGTGCAGAAATTTCTCATGTAGTAGTATAGCAGTGGTAACACGCTTAAAGCGTTATGTGGGCTTACAATGAACAATCATCTTTGGCTCACTTACGTTGGGTGTGACAAACAGCAAGTTGGACCAAAATGTTTGACCTTCTAGCCGAGTCTTGGAGACCTTTTAGCTATTGCCCCGTATTTTACCTGTTTTCGTCACCGTTATGACCCAAAAGCCAGTCCAAGCAGTCCTGCAGGGTTTCCCAGCGTGCTCGGTGTGTTAGCAAGCTCAACAGATAGGCGGACGGCGAGCGCTCTTCGTGACTGGTCAGTGACCTATCACAACTGGGCATGCTCAGTCTGTCTCGAAACAAGAGCATTCTCTGCAGGAGAGGATGCACATGAACAATTTCCGGATCCACAATCTCGCACCAGTCTACTAACAGACCACTGACCACGTGATCAAGCGATGGATCAGAGTCATTGGACTGTTCCAAAAGCTGAACAAGGATTTCTGAGCATGTTTTCAAGGGGAGAGACTGCTGAGGAGTCCATGCTGCAGACGCGGACTTCGAGTCAGTTCTGCTGTGCCCAGATATAAGTGTCTCCACAATAGCCTGGATGAAATCCTCAAAAAGCGGAGAGTTTGTTTTTCTCACTTTCAAACAAGCTGAAATGAACAATGTAAACTGCTTAACAATTCACAAAGGGAAGTTAAAACAAATTATTATTCATTCAAAATATTTCTCTGTTTCTGATTGGCTAAAATTCCACGCATAATTCATCATATCCTGCTACTGTCTACCAAATTTGGAAGAATTTTGCGATATGTGAAAATTCACGTCAATTGTGCAGCATAATTGCCAGAAAACTGAACAGTTAACCGAGAAGAACTGGAGACGAGGTTCAGTTGTTTGGCAGTGAGTACAAAATGGCGGAACATTTCACTCGTTTCACGAGGCAGAAATAGGCGAACTATTAACTAAAAACATAGCAAGAACAGCAAGAAGACAAATCGACGGAGGAGAATATTTGCAGTACTGAAGAACCCTCTATGCAAGAAAACTTAAAGTTAAATACATCCTTCTAGTCGTCGAATCTAAAACTCTCTAATGGCGGCAGCCAAATGACGTCACAAAAAATCGAGCTAAAGGTACACTAGAATTTTGGACCCGCGAAAACAGGCGACATCCTGTATTTAAATCCCTTAGATGGGACACTACAAACTCATACCCATTTATTGAAGACTACGGTCAAATTTGTTTACCATTTTAATGCAAACTAAACAATTCTGGAAAAGGAACTTTCTCACAAACCTTTCACTGCCAAATCCACAGTAACAGATTCTGGTTTAACCGCGCGATCTTTTGAGGTGGAAATAAATTTTCTAACAAGGGCAATGTCATCGGTGTTGTTGTCTGAAGCGAGCTGTTCAAGGATTGTGTCATCTGACGGGGGAAAAAAATCTTGGTAAGCTTCGAGTATGACAGTAAACAAATATTAATATGTATAATATAGAGCATATTTACCCGCGCGGCCAGTATCTATGCAAATTCATGACGACAAAAGAAAGCGTTTAAGGAACCCCCACAGGATTTGCTTGGGACGCCAACGTGGCCGCCGTTTCTTCTTGAACAGCAATAGGGAGCTTAGGCAACGATGACAGAGATTAATCCAGTGGATAACGGAATGACAACCGTGGAGAGAAGCGCATTATCCAAATGTGAATACAAATTAAACAGGAACAATTATTTTCTTGCCTGGTTGTTTCTGTTCCGTGATTCCCAGCTGCTTCTTGTACTGTGAAATGGCGACACCTAACGCCCCGCCTGTGAACAGATTACCGGTATGAAAGGTTAAGGACTCTTGGACACTGAAAATCACACATCCTTCACTACACACGGAACTGACATACCTTTAAGAGTGTAACTGGAAAGCTTACTAATGGTTTTTACAAAACTACAATCCACGCCTTTCTTTTCCAGTGCTATCTAAAAATCAATCAAAACAAGTTTAAAGTTAGCTAACGTATTGCTTTAATCTTTGGTAAGTATAACATGCCTAAGACAGGCAAAAATTGATTAGTTTTTTCTTCAGTTTAATTCGTTTTGAGGGGTAACATTGATTCTTCAACAACTTTCCTTGAGTAGAGACCAAGACACGACGTCAAAATGTATTATATTTCAATATATATAAAACTATACATCTAACTGTTGTTTATTTATTTTTTTTTTACAATAACATGCCTTTCTTGATCTTTCTTGGTGATTACTAATGCAAATACAATAAAATTGAAAGTCTTTTAAACGTCCATTTCCGAGGAAAACAAATTACGCCAGGATCTCTTTTTCATTGATCTTTGGGTTGATGCTTCTCCTCGATAATGCGCAGGCGTGGAAAAATTCAAAAATACTGATAAAAAATCTCGAGTTCAGACAGTGACAGACCGCGTGACAGACCGTCAACTCTCGTTGCTGACTACCTCTATTTCCGTTTCAGCATTTAACTTGTAACATTTTCAAATTTCGGAGAAAAACAAATAAAAAAGTATTCTAGAGAATTTCAAGGCCTTTAAAAAGCTGAAAAAGGTTATCACAACTGAATCACCGGGTTAAAGCAGAGTATTAACAGACTGAGTGGTACCTGTCTTGACTTGAAAAGTCTAAGCAGAGGACAGGAGAAAGTAGCCTTATTAGACAATCCATCAACAAACTTCTGGCCGTGATCTGAACCTAGGATCTACAAACAGCACAGAAAAAGAGTTAGATGACGAAATGAGTTTTGAAATTATGCATGAAATTATGCACACAATTTAGTATTTTTCTTTTGTAGGAAAAACTTCCGCCCGTATTGCTTTCAACTCTTTTCGACAGACTGATCGACAAAAACTTGCAGAAGCAGAGGTAAAAATTTGTTTCAGTATACCGTAAATGACCAATACACGCCCAGGGTGTCTATTTAATTTTAGAGATCCAAGCAGGGACGTTTAATATATAGGAAGAGTTTAAAAGAGAGAGCTCCTAGCTATAACAAGCTCAACAAAACAATATGCATTCGGCGAAAATATTAAGAAAGCTTAAAAGTAGCGGAATATCCACCCAATCAATTGATACGTCTAGGCCGTCTAGAGATCCATATCGCTCTTTCAAATCCCAACATCGATGTCAGAATCCTCGCTCAGGATTACTGTGTTGCCATAGTTAGTCTATCCTTACTTTGAACTTCACATTGCACAAAATGAAATATGCAAGGCCTTGTCAATCAAGCAAAAAACTGAATGAGTTGAATGATTTTGATCCTTTTTGCTAATTCCAAGTATTCTGAATTGATTCTCATATGGGGCGTCTATTAGACAGGGGGCGTTTATTAGGAAGTGGGCATTTATTAGGCCATTTACGGTACACTCATCTCCGAATTAGCGAATCAGATTCCTCACCTTGCATCGCTTGCAAGCTTTAACCCGCCAATGTTTGTTTCCCGCGTTTGGCATCAAATGAATGCTTTCCCGCGCTTAGCAAAGATGACAGAAATCTGCTTCAAGACCTGATAGGTTCTTTAGTTACTTATATTTGTTATGACTGGAACATGCGAATGCTATGGCTTTACGTAACCGTTTGTAAACAAAATAAATTTATCAAACTAGTTTTACTGAGTGAATAAAAACTTTCACAGCAACCTCGACAAACTTGTGCATGATGTTTTCCGCCAACGAGTCTTGTGGATTCTCCCCACGGTTCGCACTGATAACTTCCTTGGTCAAAGCCTAAAACAAAATCCAACGAACAATATTCTAACTTACTAGATAAACGTCGTGCTGCTGGGGAGTTACATTTTTAAATTTTCTACTTGAACTAGTTGTTCCACAAAATAGCCAAGTGTGATCATCAAGTGAAAGATACCAAGCAATACTTCACAATGATGTTCACTGCGTGATCTTGAAACTGTCTTGGCAATTAACAAAAATGCTATTTTAATGTGGCCAGTCACATAAAACCTACGTCAACCGTAACCGATTATGTCTGGTAATAAAATAAAGAGTTTGTCACCCATGTAATATAATCCACACTCTAGATTCCGGGGAGATTTTTGCTTGTGGAATCCGGAATCCTTGGCCTTGGAATCCGGAATTTCGCTAACAGTTAGAATCAGGAATCCAAGACTGTCTTGGATAACCTTACAGGGGCCAAGTTTGACTGGGCTGAACGTAAGAAGGTAGTGGTTAAGGCGGACCATCGTAAACGACTTTTTATTGGCCCCAGTTATTAAGATTCAATTCAAAGTGAGTTCACCTTTTGCACACGATTTTCAATAATCCTTTGTTCTTCAGTTATAACATCCTCAGGAGACAAGAAAATCTACAAGACAAACAGAGAAGCATCTTTGTAACCTTAAGCCTCCGCGAGGAGGAAAATTATTACGTTAGAGTTGCATAGAGACTCGTACCCAGTCGCTGTTTATGTGTATTTGGGGTGAGAGAAGACTGGTGAAGCGCGTGGGGACTCATGGGAAGGGACGAAGGAAAAATAGCGTCGCTAGAAAAAAACGAGCGAGTCTACTAGTATAAAAGGAATCGAGCCCAAAAATCGCCACAACACCGTTTGGGCACTCTAACCTTTGAACTACGGGCGAACTCATGGAACTCGAGTACTCACACTAAGTCCAAATGTGACATGCGTCGTACATGTCGTTAACATCAAAAATACATCGAATGCCTCTTTTGTCCCAGTAAATAGAGAATGGTTAATGTTCAGCTCCGTAAATAAATGAGAAAGAAAAAATCACCGCACATTAAACGACTGTTACTGTAAGTTCGTCCTACCTTGACTACTTTGGCAGCCATCTGCTGATTAGTTTCGGTATCATCGACACTAAAACAACATGCAAATGTTTTAGGGATTTTGCTCGACTGACTGTTAGGCGCTAAATAGTGACCGCTATGTAATTTCTCCATACAATATCCCAGCTTAATTAAAAATGAAGGTAGTGAGAATATTGTAGACTAAACTGCTGCTTTTAAGTCCTAGGCTTATACATCTTCGTAAGGGGTGTTGGGAGAGCTTATGTACGGAGGGGCTAAAATCCGAGGGGATTTATAACCGGAATAAGAAAAGCACTCGAAACAAGCTATAGCAGTGCTCAGTGGTGGGGGACACCTGTCAGGGGGAGCTTATAATCCGATGGACCTATAACTTGGGGGGAAGGGGGGTGTTTATAAGCGGCAGTTTACGGTAAAGGAAAAAGCATGAGGGATAAAACGTAAATGTCTATTCCTCTAATCGGTAGCCTGCAAATACAGCCGCATCTCATCGCTCCCCGCCAAAAATTCCCAGCGGCTGTATTGGCATGCCACCTCATCAGTACCGCATGAAATGCATCAAAGCTTCAGTGGATTACACAACTTCGTCATACTGAGCCTCAAGCAAAAAATGCAATAAAGATGTAAAATATTTTATCACACAAACAAACAAACAAAAATTAAACAAACTACAAAATAAAATAAATAAATGAATACGAAATGCCAAACCTCATTGACGCGTCTTTAGGACGTAGAGACGGAGCAGCAGTAGCGAGAGGTAAGGGAGTTATACCACCATCTAGGGACTCCAAATCTGCACCTGTGAGACAACGCTGGTTATGAGAATGGGCAGGAAAACTCGAAAATACGAATTGCAAATTAGTCAAAACTTCTGGTGTAATAATAACTAAATTGGCTAAATTGGCGTTAAATAATAAGATAATGTTGTTCGCTCTCGTCATCGTATGGGAAGAACCATCTTTGATTTGCCCGCCACCTTTGCTGATCAAAACTGAGTTAGAGGTTTGGCAATTCTTTGAAGACACATGCACTCCTTGCCACAGACCCTTCCTAGTGATAGGTGAACTAGGTGATAGGTGGGCTGGTGGGCTGTGCCGTATTGTCTCGGCAACAACTTAGGCCGGAAGATCTCTGCCTGCTACAAATCCCTACTCCCTCCACACTATTTTAAACGTATATCAAAAGTCGTTCGCGTTTTGCTGGATAGCCTGGGACCACACTTCTGGGTAGGGATAAAAGGGATAAAGACTAGCTAGTTATAGGGAGAAGGGAAAGGCCCAGCCCACTTCCCAGGGGGAGGGAAAAGACCCCACCCACTTCCCAAGGAGAGGGGAAATTCCCCACCTACTTCCCACGGATAGGGGAAAGACCCCACCCACTTACCATTGAGAGGGGAAAGGCCCCGCCCACTTCCCAGGGAGAGGGGAGAGGCCCCACCCACTCCCCCTCTTCCAATCCCGTCCGATATTTAGCCCCGTTTCCTCAAATGGAGAGGCTGTTCACAGGCTAATTGACGGCAATCTCAATTGTCTTGGTCCAAATTCTGGGATAGCTAACAACACGCAAAAAGGCTATACAATGGGAGAAACTTATTGCGTTTACAATGAGCCTTTTCCTGCGGACAAGGCCTTTCACTAACTGAACGATCTGATAAAACTGCATGTGTGACTGCACCTTCCCAATGAACATTTACTGTGGGACATAACTACGGTTACGCTAGTATTTTCCACGGAAGCAACCTTGAAAGTTACCGAAATGTCGAGATGTTTGTTTCGGGTTTCTTAGTTTCACGACAAATCAATGACTAGTTTTTAAATTTCCAGCATAAGCGACGCACTGTACGAGTCGAATACCGCGTCTAACTCAGAATATTAAACACCACAGAAAATGCGTTGCGAAAAAAACACTTAGGGAAATTGATTTTCTCCCCTGAATGCGTAACCACGACTATTACAAAGAAATGAAAACTTACTTTCTTTCTTAGAAGGCGGTTCCTCGGTCAGTAAACAGCAGAACATGTCCCCACCAACAGCTCCACGGAGCTGCTGAACTTCAACAAGCTGAACCATGTAACCTAAACAAGACAATAAATGCACTCAAGGAAGACTTAAACTAAATAACGCCTCAGTGGTGATAAAAACCTATAAAGTGCTTCTTCGTCTACCATGCTCCAGCACGAATTGGAATTTGGAGAGACCCTTAGAGTCGAAGACGAGGGCGAATTTTCATTTTTTGCGTATTCTAAAAAAATCGACACCCCGGAAAACTCCATTGTACTTTTTTGTACGTTTTTGTATCACGTCAGTGACTCACTGACGTGATACAACTCTCTTTGACTCTGAAGATGATTACCGCACAGGTTGTCCAAACGTCAGTCACTGTCAACAACAACAGTCCTATTCAGGACTACGTTCACCCGGACGATCAAACTCAACCTTTTGTACTTTTTTCATGAGAAAAGTTAGCACGGTCATTTTTATTGAAGGAAGTTAAGCCCTTTCTCGATCGCAAAATAATATAATTTCTAACCGCTGATACCTTGTTTCCGACACAACGACATTTTCGCCAAAACTTGTCAGGACGAAAACAACTACGAGTACGAGATTTGAATGAAAGTTTTTTCGCATATTCTCAAAAAATAGACAGCCCGGCAGGCCTCATTGTACTTTTGATTTACCAGATAAGTTAGCACTGTTATCTTTATTGACGGAGGTTAAGCCCTTTCCCGCTCACAGAATGATAAACCTTCTAACACTTGATAACTTGTTTCCGCCGCTACGGCAATCTCGCAAAAACTCGTAGTGGAATGGCGACGGCTATCACGTTTTCCAACCAAAATGACGCTGGTTCACGCGCGAGCACTACTTAGTATTGAGAAAATCTCGTACTCGTAGTCGTCCTCGTCTTAAGGGTCTCTATAACAAAAATAAAAGTAACAAAAGAATTCGTGCGTATTACTTTCTTTGAGGGAAGACGGGAACCAAACATGTGTGCGTAAAATGCCGACTAGGGATATTTAATTGTCGTTCTCTGTTTTGGCTAAGGAAAAAAGAAACAAATACAATCTGTAACTAAAGAGGAGATACTGAGCATGAAAATGAGTCGCTGGTTATTGACACCCGAACTAAATCCCGTACCAGGGGAATTCGCAGCCCCAACGGCAGTACACTCGGGCTTAACTTTTAACAGATACAGCCGGTATAATATTATCCCTCAAAGCAATCCAATAAAGCTCTTTCATTATTTACGCCACAAGCTCACTAACCTTTGTCTAACACGGCTTCCTCTATCCCCACAGGGTCCTCCTGAGCAGCTTTGTCCAGCTGCTGGAGAAGTTTGCTGAAAAGCAGAAGCACACAAATGTCAACAATCGACTGAAGAAAGGCAGTTTTCCTCGTTGTTGAAGAAATTCATCAGGCTAGTGAAGTTAAACAGTCGATTGAAATGTTCTTAAGACGTCAATAAGACGTTAAGACTGGTTATGTTTTAAGAACATTTCAATCGACAGTTTTCCTCGTTGGCTTTGGGCTCTGGTTTGGGCTTTTGCTGTTTAGACATTTCAACTCAACTTCTTCTTCCCCTGCTTTTCACTGATTCAACAAATTTTCTTTTTTTGCGGGTTTTCTAATTTTTCGAAAAAATCGCAGTTTTAGTCACGGCCCTTCCAATCTTTGACTTTCGCTGCTTTCACTGAGTTGACGAATTTCCCATCAGTTTTTTTTGCAAATGTCGCAATTTTCGCAGCTGCGAGCAAACCTAGACAAATCTATCGGATTTTGTGAGCGTCTTCCAAATTTGGCAATTGCTAGCTGGTTGTGAAGAATTAACCGGGGGATTTGAGCCAATCAGAAACGGAGAAATATTTTCAATGAACAATAATATCCATTATGGTCATTTTTGTTTGATCAGGTATGATTACTATAACCCTATCATTCTCTTTCCCAAAGGATTTCAAACCCACGGCTTCAAATAATCAAGATCTCAAAGTTCATACCTCATACTGTTGACAGGAATTCCAAACGACTGGGCAAACAACACCAGCTGAGATGGCATCAACTCTTTCAAGGCTGAAAAGAAACTCAAACGTTTAATTGAGTTCACATCTAGGGGGCCCTATCCTGACAAACAAAACGATCCCTTTCTATTTCTTTCTTACTGGACGAAAATGTTTTTGCCACAGCATTGTGCAACTATTCCTAACAGCGCGCTTACATTTATGTGCACTGGCTTTCTAGTTTAGCCACGTGGGTATCCTGTGTAAGCACAGTTTAACCAAACCTTACCTGCATCGACTACCCTGGGGACCTGGGACCTGATCATGCGCAGTCTGAGCCATTCCTGTAGCAGTACAGCTTCTTCTCCAGTGTCAGTTAGATAAACCTTGACTTGTCCATTTTCAGGACACCAAGCATTTAGTAGAGCCATGTATACACTAGTGTCTCCTGTATTAATTTAAAAAAAGGAAAAAAAAAATCTACAGGCATGAGTAAGCCATGCTTCACTACAAAGTCGAAACTCGAGGTTGCACACACAAAATATACCAATCTGAAGCAATCTGAAGAAGACCAATTTTGATAAATTAGAATTCTTATTTGGCTCCAAGGCTTGGGCAAATAGAACAACAGAAATCACCTCGTATTTCTGGCATAAATAATCCTTTTTTTTCGTATGATTTACTTCCCTATGCCTTGTTGCCAGGTATGAATTTAATGTATCAAAATTATGCCATTAAAATGCAGTTCAGTTTTTATTCTGCAACAACGACTTACTGTTAGTTTTGTTAAACATGATACGGTATCTGCAATGCGTCACGACTGCCTTATCGTATAAGCACATTGCATGAGGCCCGTACAGTGTAAATTTAGCCTGAGTCTTTAAATGAGCGGATTTCCAATTCTTTCTGATTCGGATTACTTATTGATGCAAAGCTACATGCAAGTAACACAACAACAAAACAAATCTGACTGGCTCACCTTTTGGTTCTCCGTAAGTGAGAAGAACAATCATGGCATGTATAACCAACACATGTATAGAGGCCGCATTCCCGGCATACTCTGTGTCCTTAGACCACTGGATAAATAACTGATCTGGCATTTCTTGCTGTTGTATTTATAGAAAAGCAAAATTAACATGCCACACCATATCACTCTAGACAGTCCACGCCCCTCGATTTTTTCGTATTTTTCTTGTACAACTTTTTTGCAATTAATAAGGTGATAAAGATTGAATTTGTCGTGGCCGATAATTTCCTTACTTCTTAGGGCCTCTCCTATTATTACAAGGAGACGTTTGTTAACGTTTTCTGAATTGAATCTTAGCTACATGTATAAACGAAGAATTATTAAAGGAAAACAAAGAGCAAAAAAATCTTGGAGAAAATCTCCATTCATCGATTAATAGTAATTAGTTAAATGTATTCATGGTAAAAGCTAACTTCTTTCTTTATATACAAAATAGATGAGGTTTGATAACACTGAAAAAAGTTAAATGGCTCATCTGGGATGCTTACCATTTGACAGAAAAATCCAGTGGGGTTGTCGAAACCATAATGGTAAGCGACTTACCAGTTTACCGCAGAATTGCAGGAATTTGTCAATTCAGAGAACTGTATTTTAGTAATAATTTTACGATAAAACTTATTTCAAAATGATTTGCTTTTGCCTTGGTTTTGATATCAATGAAATTATTTAAGGTCTTTTTTTCCAGACAACATGCACTCACATTGTTTGACTTAATCACGAAGGTTCTCCGCTGTTTGCTATTTCTTTTTCAGAATGTTATATTCATTACCACTAAAAAGGGTTAAGATCGAGTGTAAAATTACTACGAAAAGGGTTCAAAGGCTTACCCAGGAGAAGTTTGCTTCCTGCATATTAACGGCTTGTTGTAAAGCTGTAGTGTACAATCTTAGCAGAGCTTGATAAGTTTCTTGACCAGCGATACCCTCTTCCAAAACTGGGCTCATGATTGTGGGACGTTCGATTATCAACTGGGCGATGTCCTGAAAAAATTGTAACGGGAAAGACTTTTCTCTTAAATCTATGCAGTCTAAGTTTCAGCGCGACCACCTCGCGAAAGCAACGTAACCACTTTCCCAAAATGACTAGTACTTTACCCAATAAAATCACTATATGCGAAACCTATCGCGCATGCGCATGCAGCCAAAAAAATATCTCCTGGCCCCAGTTGTTCAATCTCTATCCAGTGGATAGTGCAAATGGTTCTTCTAATACTTATCCACTAGGTAGAGATTTATCCGATGGGTACCGCTATCCAGCTTTGGAACAATTGGGGCCTGGAATATATGTAAACCGAATAATACAAAATAACACAGCTCCAACGTGTTGCAAACTTTGCCTTTCACAACTAACTAAACTAAACTAAATTAACTCTGGTAAGTCAGTCTGTGAAACAGCACTGAAACCCTTGTTCTGGGCCTCCACTTGTGTAACAGGATTTGAGTACGCACCATGAATGTCATCGTCGATTTGCCAATCAAGATGAAAGGAAATCCGAAACCCACTTCCGGTAATTCGCTAAGTCCGTTGGGGACCCAGGACAAGAATCTCAGCACTTCTTAGCCAAAAGTAAAAGGTATCAACTCTACTCACAATAACTGTTGCCAAAAACTCCTCTTCACCGTTATCAGTAGCGTGTTCTGCCAGAAACATAAGATACGCTTGTGTCCTCTCGGGAATTATCTCCACTTGGCAGGACTACGACAAAAATATCGGTAGCCAACAATTAATTGACAAGAAAAATAAATCATATATTTTACAGAGCGTAACGAGACAAATAAGAGATCTGAGAAGCCGGTGCTTTGTATTCTATGTAAAGTTTCTTAGGGCTACGTTACGTGTTCCTTCCCCACCACCCTCCCCCTCCAAAAAAAGATGCGATCTTAGTAATTTTTTTCAGAGATTCCACTTCTTAGAGACCTCTTACTATGCTCCCAAAGGTGTCACATGCCTCTTAAAAGTTTGAGAATTGGTTAACTTTGGAGAAGCACCTATATCAATAAGAGCTACGACGCTTTTGAGGATTCCGCGATCCTGACCCAAAATTTTGTTCAATCCCTTTATCCCGAAGGTTGTTTCCAGCGTCCTGCATCCAGTGCACATTTCAATCCCGCATCTCGCCCTCATTTTTTTGATACCGAGCATCAGATAAGGAACTTCCCGGATCCCGAGCGTCAAATAAGGGAAATCCCGAATCCCAAGCGTCAAATGAGCAAAATCCCGAATCCCGAGCGTCAAATAAGGGAAAATCCGAATCCCGAGCGTCAAATAAGGGAAATTCCGAATCCCGAGCGTCAAGTAAGGGAAATCGCGAATACCAAGCGTCAAATAAGGGAAATTCCGAATCCCGAGCGTCAAATAAGGGAAAACCCGAATCCCGAGGGTCAAATAAGGGTAATCCCGGATCCCGAAAAACCTACTGGGGAACCTTGCTTTTATGGACAGCCAAAAACCGTTGCAATAATGAATTGCCCGTATAAAAGGCTCACCTGTCTGAGAAAAAAGCAACACGTTGCTCGCACAATTTCAAAGTGTGGTAAGCTCTGTAAATTCTGCAGTAACCACTTGTAAGTCTTGCTTACTGTGCTGTCTGCAGGGAATGATGGGGAAAATAGCTCTTCCACTGTGGTTACCATAGCACTCCCCTCCAGATCCTCCTCACAAACGACCGTTACGTGATCATCCACTTGAATTGTATCCTGGGATAACACTAGTTCCAGGCCCTTGAAGAAAAGGGCAAATGCGTCAATAAGGAGGCAGCGTGGCCGAGTGGTCAGCGCGTCGGACTCGCATCCGGGGTTCCGGGTTCGAGTTCTGCTCTGATCATTTGCTAATGGATTTGTTCTCGATCGTCCCAAGTTCAAATTCCTCGGTAATCAACTGGTTATCGCCTGCCAGTTGAGGTTTTAAATCCAGGTATTTTATATTTGAATTTTTTGCTGCTAACTATTTAAGAGGAGTAAACATGCTGGATAAGCTAAGTGCACTTTCCTCTGAGACGTTTTTTTACAATTTGATCGCTTTATACCTTGACTGCTGAATCTCTTTCGGCGGTTTGTACACTGGACAATCTTCTCATAAAATATTCCAGCACCTCGCCTGTAGACTCTGCATCAGCATTATCACCAAACAGCAAAGATCTTAGTCGACCCAGAACATGGCGCTGAATACCCTACAAACAAAAATGAAATATTTGCCAGTGAATCATCTTGTTGCGACTGTTTAGGGCGTTTTCAAACTGGTAATCAATGATCATTTCATGGTTTATTTTGGTTTTTCACGCTTTGTGACATCTCGAGATACCTATCTTTCTGCAAAAGGACTTGAACCTGTTCTCGGACTCCCAGAAACGCCAAGTAGTATATGAAATCGCGAGTAGAACAAGTTTGTATCTGCTCTTATTAATACATACTGCTATCGTGCCACGAATTAATTAACTGAAACCATGGACAATCAAAGCTATTGTTGGTTAGCTATCATCTTGTGGTGTGGGAATAATTAACTGTTTTGTGTTTAGGCTTTTCACGATCGCAACATCCAAAATGCTAGCAAATTCAATCACACGATATTTCCCTTTGTTTCATGATAGAGATCAAGATAAAGGGCTATAACATCGTCAATTTTACTGTAATAGAAGAGATTCCTCCTTATTCTGTGGAAGAGATCTAGAAAATACGCCATGACCTCCCCCTCATTGTATTACGGAAATCAAGACAGTAAGTTATGAGGTTTCACTTTATGGTGAGATTCCAACACAGAAACTAGTAGTAAAACATGCGTCCTATACTACTTACAATTCTCTTCTCTGACAGTGTTTTAGAGAAGCCTTCTTCTTTATCTTTTTCGCCAGTTTTCTCCAGTAGCAAGAATTCACACAAACACTGCACGGGTAGTACATCCAACGAGCCCTCTGAAGATTGAACAAGCTCTGCCAGCCACGGCATGCTCTGGGATGTACCCTGAAATTAGAGTACCAACTAAAGGATAAGCAAAATGTAGAACTTTCGTGATTCGAATACCACCAAGGAAAATAAACAAGTGTCCAAACAATCGAAGACCCAAATCTTGCAACACTACACGTCCTTATGACATCCTGTACATTTGGTCCCAAAGAAACCAAGCGTTTATACAGACTCTTAGCTTTAATATGGACGCCTGCATAAAACCGACATTGGCTTTCCTCTTCATGGATCCACATTAAAGAACTTTTAGTCTCCCTAAACGAAACTAATGTGATCTAAACACATTCAGAAAACTTGCAGGCTGAACTCCCGTTCACAAAGAAACGATTACTGAACACAAAAGCAAACAAGAAAAACGATGTCAAATTTTCGCCATCTTGAAAATATGATAGGCTTTGGGTAAACTGTACGAGGGTCGCTACGTTGGTTACCCTGTGTAACGTAGCAATTGCAGTTAAAGGTTTCACAACATTTTCTTACGCATGGTATCCAAATAAAAACAACACTGATTATACTTGGCCACCGGCGATCACATGAAAATTTTCTTACCTGTCTCTGGATAATCTCTAACAGGAAATCAGGTGATCGACTGCGGCAAAGTCTTTGACCTAGTTTGAGACTCTTGTTTGTAGCCTTCAGCTGATCAATTACAGTCTGGGATGGGCGTCGCCCAGGGCCTCTAGTGACAGAGAAAGAAAGTGAAGAGATTGGGTGAACTAAGACTTTTTTACAAAGTAAACATTCCATTTTTTCGTTAGATATGCAACTATTTGACAGCTACTTTGGGAGGAAAAACAATTATTCCCCTCATGAGTGCATACAACTTATCGATCGTTTTTGTGAAGTTATAGGACTCAGAGTAATTCTATTGAACTAGGAAGGCTGGGAAAATACTCCATAGAAGCTGAAACCGGGTTACCCAGGATAATTGTGTACCTCCTTTCTGCAGTATCCTTTATCATAATTTCGCCTACAACAGTCCAGTTTTTCCTTAGAGAGTATGTATGTGAGCGAGTAGAAGGAGGGTGGCACCAAATTACATTACGTGCTGATTGGTATGTGCGAGTCACATGGGCGCAAGAAAGGGAGTGTTCTCTTAGCTTTATGCCCATTTAGCCTCTTCCAGGCGTTCAGATAGTAGAGCGGGCGAAAAATTGACGAGGAAAAGAAAACGAGGGAAGACTCCCCTCGTTTTCTCTGTGTACGATTTACCTCGATCCCCACCATTTGAAAACCGCCCCCTACTATCTTAATGCCCAGACCAGGTAATGCCAATTACACTGAAAACCCTGTTTTCTCCCCTTTTCCCTCGGCTTTGATAAAAAGATGGTGACTTCAAATAGGAAAAAAATATCGTTTGCTTGCCCATAAAATGCGTCTGCACTGCAGGCTATACAAACGTGACCATTTTTGTTGACTTACACTGGGTCCATACTGATCAACTGACTCAGTAACAAGCTGTTACTCTCTGTAATTGTCACCTTTGTAGTGGCTGCAGCCAGGTGTGACTCAAATAAAAGGATTTCCTCCTTTTCGGCTTGAGCTAGCTGCAAACAAAAAAACAAACAAACAAACAGACAGAAAACCCCGTCTTAACCAAATAAAAGATTCCAGGAATTCTGTCTCCACTGCTTTTTCATGTTAAGAGCAAAAGAAAATTACTGGCAGAAGACAAGAGTGCTGCAGTTACTGTTGCAAGAGTAAATTACAACGACGTATACCTGAAGTTCTTGAGAAAGTATCTCATCTTTCTCCTCGCTTGTTACAGCAACAGTTGGCGGAGGAAATGTAAAATTGCTAAAAGCGAAAAGAACACAAGATTCATGAAGATTTCATCTATCGAGTTTATTCAATTGACGTCATGACGGCCATGTCGATGAAAAGAAACAATAAAATGGCGAACATATTGGTGTAAGAACTATTTTTGTGTATTAATAATAATTTATTTTATTTCAATAAGTGAGTGTATAATCTTAAGCTTTTGGCGTTTTCTTTTTTTTTTGCAAAGTGTCAACCTTTAATTTATTTTTCTGTATGTAGATCGATTGATTGCAAAACAATGCCTGGGATCATTTGGGTGGTCAAACGTTACTTATGATTGGTTGATGGATGGTTTGAAAACCATCGACCAATCATAACTAACGCTTGTCCACCCAAACGAGCCCAGAAATCGTGCACCCAAAGCTTTAACCTTTTTTCTCTCGGGTTTCTTCAGTGGGATATTCAGTTAAATCCATATCTGGGATCACCTTTGGCCTTTGGCTCATGTGCGCCTTTACCTTCTACCTTACTGGGATGACTAGAAATGGTAAGTACTTCATGTCAAGCCAACATATAGTCTCCTAAGGGTCTCCTTAGGAACGCAAATTAAGTAGGGAAAGCACCGAAGTAAGCTCAAGTAGGTAAATGTGGAACACGTAAGAGACACTATATGTTGGCTTGACATGAAGTACTTACCCTTCAAATAGCACCTGAGTGTAACTTTGATCCCTACAGATAAATAGCAAAGTCTGTATACGGTGTAGGTTATTATCTAAGACATAATTTCATAGAGCTGTGGTAGTTAATGTACTTACTTAGTCATCAGCATTTCCATGATACACTTAAGCATTGGAAAGTTTTCCCATCCAGAGTGACCTGGAAATGAAACAAGTAAATGTGATACGGTTTTGTGGATTAATTTGGTTCCCAAAATTTGAGAGAGATTTGAAGACCACTTCAATCATCATAAAATTTTGAGAACTTTGCCCTGAATTTCTTCAAAAGACAGTCAAAAGAATACTTTAGAAGAAAAGCACTCGAGAGGAAACCACTTGAAAAAAAATTTCATCCCATAAAGATATCTTGAAGTCGGTTTAAAGAAGCTGTTCCTAGTTTCTTAATTCTACTTTCTGGTGTATTTGGATGTGACCTCATGTTTGATATTATTACTTCAGCAATTTTCTAACTTAACGCCACACATTATCCAAAGAACAAAATCAACCCTGAATAATTACGAAACCACAACATTTTTTGTCATATTTTACCTCATCATTTCCCTATTCATTTTTTGCTCGTAGTTGCAAAATGAGCTATGAAATGGATTTTACCGTGACATTCTATACAAATCAAGGCTGTGCTTAAAGAAAAAAATGAACCCCAAAAGCTTCAACCCACAAAATTTAGTATGCTCATCAAAGAAAAGAACAAAAAGATTAATTTTTGTCTTTACCGTTCAAGAGCAAAATTTATGATAGGCCACAGAAAATTGCTATAGCATAGCCTACCCATAGCAAATCCTTTAGAATTGTTTATACAGTCCACAAAGGGTTATTACACTTGTGCCTTCTACAGACAGACTAAATCCTTGTTGCTCCAGCAAAATAAAATGCTAACTGTAGCAACTGTTTATCAGTAGGATGCCAAACTGCTTTCTGCTCCATTTGATAGTTACGACTAACCACAGGATTTTTTCATTGTTCTAAAAGCATCAGCTGCCTTTTATTAGTAATTTATTGTCACTCCATATCTTTGTAACATCACGCTAAACTAAGTTATGGGAACAATCCACAGCTAACTTGGTAAAGACATGCAGTGAACCTTGATGATATGGTCACTGCCATAAGGGGAGGTGGGAGGTGCGAAAAGCGCTTCCTGCAGGCAATCCCATCAAACTGCGAGAATTCGCACCATGTTGCCCAAATTTGGTGCAGAAGACTGCAAAGGATCATAATCGACCCCAACTGCCGAGAACTCTGGGATTGGTAAAATGCAGGCATGTTTCTGAGACACGCTCATCATATATGCATTGAGAATACCTAGTAACTCTTACCTATGGTGGATGGGTTGAGTGATGCAACAATGGCAAGTAAAATCCAGCCTTTCCAGTATAAATTAGCAATTGCTAATTTAGGAGCAGTATAGCTGTCAAATAAACATTAAATCACATATAACTTAGTGACTTAACATGTAAGACAAGTGAGCATGAATAACAGGTAGGTACAAAACTTGGACAGGATCACCTCATTTACATACTTACCAGACAATAGTTCCCATTGTTTCCCTATATGTAAATGACCTGATCCAGTCTGAGTTTTGTATCTACCCCATGATTAACGGACATTTCAACAGCAAAGGCTATGAAAACATCACTTAGTGATACCTAAGAAATGTACAAAAAAGTGTTCTGCACATGTAGATTAGTACTGTTGTTTTGCTTATCTAAACCTATTGCTTTTTTGCCATTCACATTGCAGTTGTGGTCGTCATTCGGCTAGTGCACCACATACCAGGTGAACAGTAAGTCTCGAGTTACATCACAAAGAACACAATAATGATCCTGAGCTGTTACACAAAGTGAAACCTGTATTAAGCGAACCTCGGGCAATGCTGTGGTGTCCGCTTAACACAGGGTGTCCGCCTAATACAGGTTTCGATAGATAACATCATATGAGGTGTCAAATGCCATTCAAATGAACAGTGGAAGCGTTTATAATACTCCCAGAGACTACGACGATAGACTTTTGCATTAATTTCTTTATCAAAGTGAACCAATTGATCATAGTACCATAAACATGGATTGCAACTCAAATTTGAAGAAATCAGAAGAGTGAAACAAGCTCTATACAAACAAAACGAAATAGAAAACAATCCTGTACTGTGGAACTAATCAAATAAGTTCGTCAAGTCACGTTTTTTAATGTAAAAATTGAAAAATTTGTGGGTGGCAATTCGAGGCAATCTTTCGCATTTCCAGTGTCTGGCGTGTTGGGTGGTGGAATTTAATTACAAGCGTCCATTTAATACAAGTTGGCAACAATAGAAATGACCATTTCAGGTACTTTTTAGGCGTCCGCGTCCGCTTAATGGAGGTGTCCGCTTAATAAAGGTTTCATTTAAAGTAAATAAGGGAAATAAATTTGGGGACTTCGGCTACTGTCCGCTTAATAGAGGGTGTCTGCTTAATACGGTGTCCGCTTAATACAGGTTTCGTAACACAATAAACTTCATGCAATAGAACAACACAACAGTACATATATTGACTTAGTATATTGAGCATCGCCCTGTTGTTGCTTGAGCTCCCTGTTATGTCAAATATGCCTCCAAGTACTCCAGTTAGATTCACCAAAAAGATTTACCAAAAGGTTCTTAGCAATTATTTAATTACATACCCTGCAGGTAGGATAATGTCTTTGGGATGGTGATAAGCACAAAGATTGAGGACAGCATCTAACAGCTCCAAACGACTAACAGAAAGAAATGGGTTCCCTGTGAAAGATACGGGACATGACCAGACATTCGCTACTTTACAAATGAGAAGGAAACTGGGCCGAGTTAACTTTCGCAAAGACTTCTGGGATGATTACTGGGTACAGGGGAAAAATTTGCCAATGGCTGACCGAAATGTCCCCAGTAACCATCCCAGAAGCCTTTGCAAAAGTTAACTCGGCCAAGTCTCCTTGTCGTCTCTAAAGCAGGGAATAAGTGGTATAGATATCAATAAATATTAATACATTGTAAAATACTAATAAAATTATTTTACCTCATCTTATCTCAAAATTTTAAGGACTATTGAAAAATTAAATGCACACAGTAATGACCTGAGGTTTAAAAGGAGTTAAAAATTACCTGAGTAAATTCTTATAAATAATGTGGAGAATAATATGATGAACATTTAAACCAACACCTTGAACTGCCTTTCCCTAGCTTCACAAGTACATGTACACATAAATTTGACAAATTTTAAAAGAATCCACTTCAAGAACAAAAGTAATTGCACTTTCAAAATCAGAACCAAGAGGTTGGGATTCCATGTAATGGATAACATCAACCATGATCAGCTGACCTGACTGTGAACCTTGCATCCACGCTGATGGTACTTTTATAGCTGCTACTCTTCTCACCAGTGAATCAGCTATTTCAAGGGTCTCGGGTGCAGTAAGGGGCAGCTCGTTAGACAGACCAATTATGATGGTCCTCATTAAGGTATCCTCTTGAAGGGGAACCTCTGTGACTAAACTCAGTAATAAGCTGATGGACAAAGAAGAGTTGAGTAATAAAAAAACAGTTTGAAAGGAAGAAGAGCAAACTTTCTAAATTACTATGTAAATTTCCTCCACACAAATTTACACCATAGTCAACTAGTGAAGTGAAAGTGACTTAGACGAAAATGTGGAATACATGTACCAGCAAGAATCAGAGAAATGATGATAGATACATCTGGATTTGCCAGACATACAGTTTAGGGCTGTTCTGTTAACAGTGCCTGATAGCCACTGACGCCTAACTTTTTCTACTGGGCGACTAGAAAATTGTACAACTGTATTTCTTTATAGAAATCATATCCTGACCACCCTGGATTTCAGAGAACGGCTTCAGATCACTGGGCTCCCTTTCAGTTTTCCCATAGCACAGCCCTGTACATAGTGTATCTATACTGCAACAAGGAATACTGACCAGTGTCAAATACAGCACAATAATTGACATTTCTAAAAGTAGTCCTTACATGTAGTTTGAGTGTATGAATCAATATTAACTTCAAGTGAATCTAAGTACACATAAAAGCACTTGTGATAAGAGTGAGATGCAATAACATTACATACTGCTGCCAGTCGTTTTTCTTCTCAACTGCTTAGTTCATATAAATTTCTTTTTCTTACCCTCGATCATTCTCTGGTGGCCAGTTGTCTTTCCCAACATAAGTCTCCACAGGATCAAGGAAAAGTACCTTATTCATGCTGAAAACATATATGATCAAGTACATGTAAACAGTGACATTGGTAAATGGTCACATATGGCAGGAAGAAAATGTGTTTTAAGCAACAAATGAATTAAAGGAAAGAAGCTGCTTTAAAGTGCGCGTGAAGTCAATAATGGACGGCCAAAGATACAAATAGTCAGAGAAGACCTCTATGCCAGTATTAGTTTGCCAGCTGCTGCATTAAACTATACACAAACACCATGACTCTTTTGGCTTTCAAATTTATTTTTTATTTATACCGGTAATTTATATAATTTCTAATGCCATATCTAAGCACTGTGCAAGTACAACAAACAAGAATCTCACCAATGAAGGAAATCTTTTCCACTGGGGCTGAACATTTTAGGAACAACAACATGGAGCCACCAGACAGCATCTCGCTGGATTGTGGACACAGACTTCTGAAATTCCTGCAGCCCTGACATGTCTGAAAGAAAAAATGAAAACAACAAAGATCTCTACATGCACATGTACCCTTGATTTCTGCTATTATTTTCTACTATTGATAAAGAGGGGGCTATCAAAATATGTAAGTACGTAAGTAATTAAGATATTTAAACAGGGAGCCCATGTCACAAGGTTTGTTTTCAGCCGGGCGCTGCATTAAATAAAATTACAGATATAACAATGCATACAAATATTTGATGATAAAAATGTCAAAACTTTAAAAAATAATAATTTAAGAATTAAAAAATAAAAATAAAATATAAAATACTCCTAATACATCTTTTAAAAGGTAAAATGTCAGAAATGTTTTTAGCTTCATTAGATAAAATGTTCCAGTCATTGACTGCTTGGTAGATGAAACTGTTTTGACCCCGGAGCAACATGACGAGGGCCTACAAATGTTATTTTTGCTCTGAGCATTATAGTCATGAATGTCTTTAAAACTGTAAAATGTAAAATAGGACACCACCTTCTCATGGTGGAAAAGGGGGTACACAAGGACACCACAAGCCTTTCTGTGGAGTAGTTATGTCCTTGGCTGTACAAAATATGGCAAGCAAGGAAACACAATGTCAATGTACAGCTGTACCTCTCTTTTCTCCTCTTGCAGATGAGCTGAATGCATCCTTAATGGCTGGTGTGACACTAAGAAAGGTTGCCATTGTTATTAGATCAGCTAAGGATAGCAGCATACGTTCCTGAAACAGACATACAAATACATTCTACAACATATGATAAAAAATATAATTATTATCATCACATAGTAAGAAGTACACTGTTTTGTATGCCTACAAGTTGTGCCCTTCATATAGCTGAACACAGTTGCTAATGCAAATAATAATCTACAACAATAATAAATTATAGTAATAATTTTTTTTATTGTAGAATATTACGAGAGAAAAGTAAAAATGTTAGCCTTATATCAAAGTTTTACTCAGGTTAAGTAATGGTCCAGATAAGAAGGAAAGAACCATATGCAAAGAACATGCTGAAATGCAGAAAGGCGCTAACTTTACCATTGTCTCTAATACACTTCTGATTGGTTTAAACATAAAATTTTAACGAAATCTTCACAAAGCAGTATGTATATTAATCCCCTGTTTTCTAACCAACTTCCATATAACAAAATCTTGTCTGAGTCTAAGTAACACAGAAATCCCATGTTAGGAACATGTATAATTAAAAACTATTCTCAGCTATTATTATTTTGCAACTCTTATGATTGGTCAAAATATTTTAACACACAAAAAAACACCCTTTAAAAGTGGAGTTTAAATACATTTCATCTCATGAACTACCTATTTGTAGGTTAATACATTCTCTGTGTGAAAATGAAAATATTACTATGTGAGGAAAGCCTATATAATTATTGTGCCATAACAAAAAAAATTAATTCCCATCTTACCTGGATCATTACTTAAAGGTTATGGATTTAACAATTTGTTACTCCTGCAGTCGCAAGAAATTGGGTACAGTACTGTTTTGTAACTACAGTATATATAAGGCAATTCAACTTTTATTTACATGTTTCCTCAAGAATAAGTAAAAAATATTAATAAAATCACACATAAATAAGCCATTTTAGTTGTGGACTTGCCATAACTGCAAAGCCTTCACTGCTTACCTTTATGGGAGCTTCCAGGTCCCTAAACTGACTTTCTGTCCTTTCCTTCATGAATCCACGACACAAGGCAACAAAGTCCATATCATGTCTCAGGGCCCTGACAATCTCCCTAAGAAGGGCACGTGATGCTCGAAGGTAGTCATCTCTAAAAACAAGTAAAACCTTTTTGTAATGATGGGTGATTTTATTACTGCGCACAATTTTTATGAGGAGAAAATTTACTAAACACCCATTGACCACTTATTGCACTTATTTCCTCCATATACCAGTACTTACATGAATGTCACTGAATAATCACCAGTTACATGATTAAGGTAAAGTGCCTTAATTAGAAAACAAATTACTCTGACTTGATAGTATTTTGCACTTGACAGAAGAAAGAATTTGATTTAAACAGTCATAGATCAAAACACAGGATACTATGCTCTTGAATTACATGCTTCAACTGTCTGAAAAGGAACCTGAAACTGAATGTGTCTAGCTGTGTTGCAAAATGATAAAAACGTTTGCATACTTACTTATTGGTCAACAAGTCTTGAAACACCATGGCGAGCAGCTGAAAAAAAGTTATTACGTATTAATCTATTATTAGATTAACCAAGCAACTTACAAATTTTTGTTCTACCATATTTACACTGTCACATCAGGGTTTTCAATAAGGTTTTAAGTAGGTGGCAAAAACTTTGGAGTAGGCAGTGAAGGAAAAAACTCGTGCCACAGGTGTGACTTGCAAGTGCCAAAAGCATGAGTTACCAGGGGGGTCCAGGGACATGCCAGAAAAAATTTGAAATCTGGGCCTCTTAGAGAGCATTTCCAGCATTCTGGAGCAAAAGGCAGCTAGTTCACATGAAATAGTTGGTGAATTTTGCCGGCCGCCAGCTCTTATTGAGAACTTTGCAAATGAAAGAAATATAATCAATGATGGCCACAGTGGAAGGTTTAAGACGAAATCCACCAAGAAATTGAGAAATTTTAACTTTCAGTGGACAAAATATTGCAATCTTTTTTGCATTTTTCAAGGCCCGAGAAAACAAATGTCAAATTTCACGAGAATTGAGAAAACGGAGGTAAAATTCTGAAAATTTCATGTGTAAGATGTCATTTTGTGAAATTTGACTTTTATTTTCTCGGGCTCCCATAAAAAATTTTCTTTGGTGTCATTACAGATAACTAATTACATCTTTAGCCCTTGAAAAATGTAAAAAAGAATGCGATATTGTTGAATTTATTCCGTACAAGGTTTTTGTCCACTGAAAATTAAAATTACTCAATTTCCTGATGGATTTCGTCTTAAACCCTTAAAATTAATGGTTCCAAGAATTCTTTTCTATCAATTCTTAATCAAGGAAAAAGGTTATGAGATTTGTTAAATTGATCACCACAGGGGAACTGCTTTGATATTCGATCAAATTCTCTTGAGGAATTCTTTAAGGATATTATGGTGATCAGTCTGGAGAATTTGAAAGTGGATAATGAGGCTTTTAAAAACGGATAATCTAGTTTTGATATGACTCACAAACCTTGGCTGCCACTTCCTGGTTGTTCTGGAATAAAGACCCCAGCAGTGTCATGTTATTGGGATTGCGAGTATTGGAGAGTTCATTGTAGATCACATACTTCAGTACTGTTCCTAAATTTTCAGAGTGCTGGTTAGCCAACTCCCTGGTAAGTAAGACAAAAGACAATAACAAAATTGTAATTATTACACGTTAAGACTCATGAAACACCTAGTTCCACACATAGATGTATGCAAGCAATGAAACATGAGTGAGACATCTGTGAGGCAATGCACACGTAACATCTAGTACTTTTTAAAATAAAGTTCAGATAAAATGTGCACTCTGATTGGCTGAAAAGCATGCTTTATGAGAGTAGAAAACATGGAGCTAAAGCTGTCAAGCCATCTGCCAATTGTTTATTTTAAAAATCAGAAAGTAACACATGGGGAATTTAGTTTATTCTGTTGTTCTTTTCTGTTGTAAGGGCACCAAGGAAGCGGCTAGACCACCCAAAGTAGAGAGAAACACTTGACGACTATGTCTTGTGTTTCCCCCTACACTTCTTTCGTGCTCTATAGCCGCTTGCTGTGTGCTTTACAACAGAACAAAGCACAGTCAAGGCTTCTTTATTTGTTAAGTAACTCAACTGCATGTTTATTTCAGCATGGTACAGATGTTTTGCCAGGGTGATATATAAGGAAACAAAGTTTTACTTTACAGTCAAATAATTATTTTATGCCTCACAATGTAAATGTAACTACATGATAGTATACTTTGCCCTCAAAAAAATGCTGTTTCTTCAAATATTTCTGAGTCACGTATTATAACAAAAATTAAGCCACAACAATAATATGTGAGTGAACTTTGGGTTGACCTCAATTCCTGAACTTGGCTTCACTGAAAAAAGTATTAAGTACTCAAGAAAGTGTACGTACTTGATGCAAGTCACATAGTGGTTAGCAAGTGGTTTAGTTTTAAGTCTCATCCTTATTAGATTGCTAATTACTTCCACATCCTCGGTACTGTGGCTGTTACAGTTCAGAGCAAGAGACATAAGCAAGTCTTGAGCTGGCCGGGTAAGCTGCAACAAAACATATTTACAGTGCATTAATTTTACATTAACTGTGTAATTCACATGTTTAAGTTATGGAGAATTAATAATTTAACAAGACAAAGGTGACGACAATATTATTATGATAATGATGAGGAAGATGATGACGATGATGGTGACAATGGTGAAGGGCCATCAGTGATCCTCATGACAGGCGCTTAATCTACGGCATGTAGAAACACTACAAGATCAACACTATGAGTGAAGAATTCTTTTCACAAGGTTACTGGTCAACCAGTCTTTTTTCCAGCTCAAATCCTTGCAAGGATATTTTTACTGATAAATGTACTAAGTTCAGTTAAATCACCACTTGGCATACAACATGAGGGTGAAAAAAAAAACAAACAAACAAACAAACAAACAAATGCATACCTTTGGGTTCTGCAACCACATTTCCAGCCTTTGGGAGACTAATAGCCTGATCTGACTGTACCCACAAGTGACTGTCAGCAACTTCAGCAGGTTACGTGTGATGCTGTCTAAGGTCTGACGTCTTGTTAACTGGTCATGAACAAGTTCAAGGATGTATGTCTGGATGTTGTGTTCAACAGAAGCTGACATGAACCTGAAAGTTCAACAAATAAAAAAATACATTGTGCTATTATTTTCCCGATAACAGGAAAAATAATACATGTAAACAGTGAATTTTAGATAGTTTTATGTGGTTTTCTTGAGATTAATACATTTGAAAGCAGCACATTCTGTACATTGTATCATACATGTACATTGCAATTCCATCATTCTACAAAACTGATATTCTGAAATAACCAGGTTACACCTTTTTTTTATGGCTAAATCCAAATAGCTAGGTACTTTCAGTACAAGTAATTCTGTCAAATATTTCTTGGCAAGGAAACCACGAACTTATTAAACCACTACCAATTTCGCCCAAGAATTGAGTCTATGCAATAAATAGGGTCATTTACAGTAAGTCATTAATATTTTCTTTGTGCTCACCTCCTTTGTTGCTAAAGGCATTAGTTTTGAAGACAGGTTGCAGGCTATTTTTGCTAATACACCAGTTAACACAAAGCTAAGTACGTACATGTAATTCATGTATTGTTTTACATGACAGCTAGTCTCCACCAAAAAAAAAAAACATATTGGAGAATTTTGGATTCCCAGCAAAATTTTCATTCACAGCCTTTTCAGTGGACATCTTAAGTGTTTTTTACTTGATACTTTACTTTACTTGATTCTGGTATAATATTCAATGCACAGTACGACTAAATTCACTCAATCTCATGCCTTGAAGCTCAAATACTTTAAGTTTTGAGAGGTAAGAATTAATCAAGTCTTTGAGTCTTGAGTTCCAAAACTCAAGTTTAAAGTTTGGAGTCTTGAGATTCATTTTTGTTGTGCATAATTTATTTATTAATGACCAGCTACAATATGCTGCATAAGTATAGGTATAATATTAAAAGTAAATTTCATAGCTTAATGACCTGGATATGACAGGTATAGAATCTTCTTCAAGTGATGTTGATGTTTCCATTTCTTCAACAACTTCTTCTTCATCCTTAGGTGGAACTATTAAGTGTAAAACAAAATAAACCAGAGCAGAAGACACAATTAGATGCTTGTGTAAGTGAGCTCACACAAGTACAGAGCAAAATAAAAAAGATATACATGTAATAAAAACTACTCACAGTGAGTGTTTATTAAGTGACTGTCACATTTTTATCTCCAATTGCACTTACAATAAATTAAACATCATAAAAACATTATATTTACAAAAGGAGAAAAAATACTGTCAGTTCTCTCTTAGATGGACACCTTTGAGATCAGCACTTTGTGTCTGTCTTAGAGACATGCCGGTCTTACTGGGAGTCAACTAAGAGGAATACGAAAGGCCTGCATCAACTCTAGATGTCTGCTTTTTTGTCTAGACATCCAGTAAGAGAGAGCTGACTGTAAATAAAACTGATCATTGCCAACCTCCTGCTTGAGTTCCACCAGGTTGGGCCTGTTCAGACGTTGATTGTTTGCCAGTGGGATCACTTTGCTGCCTTGCCAATGTTGCTCTCGGCACTGTTTTTGTTCCAAAGGCTGTCCATATGTTCTCCACAAAACTGCGGCAATGATCATTATCAACCCAGACTCGGTCGCCAAGGGCATCCTCAACATACACTTTAACAAATGACTCTGGCCAATCATCTTCATCTTGGAAGGCATAGAGTAGAATGTTACAAGCCATTGTTGGTACCAGAGCATTTGTTCCTTTTGCTGGCTTTATACCACCGCCCTCACGTTTGAGTATATTTGTAAGTGCCTGCGACAAAACAAAATGTTAAAGGCTAAAATTTATGTATCACTGTCTGTGCAGTTTTGCATCCTGAAAATACATGTACAGAACATACATGTACCTCATCATGGTGCAAGGAGGGGGTGGATGAAATTTCCCTTAAATAAGTTTTTTTTTTATTTACACTTCTGAGATTCCTGACATAATCTTAACTTCCATGTTGTTGTGCATGTTTACGCCCTTCATAAAACTTTATACTAGGAAGTTCTATGTCATGCTAGCAGATTGATTGCAAAGAAGAATTAATAAAGTCCATGTACCAAGACATGTGATGCCCATGCACAGTAGTTGTTCTGCTTATTTTATAAACCCTACTAATTTTTTATGTTTTTGTTTCCATTGTCAATGGCATTATTGCTTTACTCTTTAACCACTCAGAGTGACCAACATTTAACTTCTCTCAGTAGCACTGCTCAATGTGCACCGTAACATAAACATTGTGAGAAACATTAGGAAACAATCAACATATGAAAAAGGTCTTGATTGTTAAACAAATTCTTCTCATGATCAATACCATTATAGTAATGAATGGAGAGCAGTTAAGAGATTATGCATTCTGACATCAGGGTTTAAAAAGTAAAGCTTTCTTAGCTTGTAATAGACTCACCTCAACTATTCTGCTGGATAAGAACAACTCGGGTTTGCTCTTTGCCAGGTAAATTAAGTTCATGTAAAGGATAGCATCAGGTTTAGCTTTGTTCAATTTAAGGTTTTTTATAGCTCCAAGGAGGAGAGCGTCCACTCTTAACTTATTCCCACTAGCATCTGCATCAAGAACCTGATCCTCTAGTTCAGATGGAGCAACTGCAATCATTAAATCATTATCTCAGTAACCAAAAGAAGTGTTTTCCAGCTTGTTTACCACTTGGGAAAAATGATATGATGATGATGATGATGTTGATGATGATGATGATGATGATGATGGTGATGAATGTCTATTCCAACAGCAACAAAATACATTTATTTTGTAAAGATTAATGTGGGCGAAAATTTTAAAGACTACTAACAAGATTTGTTGTAGCAAGCGATGAAGACGTACACTGTAAATGCAAATACCTTGTTAACCATCTCCAATAGAATCTGAGAAAACTGAGGTGGCTTGCTTTTTACCAAAATACAATGGATCTACAGGAGGACACTTTTAAAACTGACAGAAAGGTAAAATGTGCAAGTTCATGCTGGTCATACGAAACTGCTTTAATGGGTTCATAGTGAAAAAAAGATTTTAAAAGTAATAGTGTCAGATCGTATAAGTCAAAAGACAGCAAAAATCTAAATTGAGTTTTCATTCTTTAACACCAGTTCATAAGTATTCTCAACTGGTGAGTAACTGACTGTTAAATCTCTTAAAATTGATTTCTTTTCATGAATTGCTTACATGTATATTTGGAAATTATAATAATTATCCATAACCTAAACACACCTTCAATAGGAGCAACCT
>OZ037780.1:23267335-23457335 GCA_964035525.1 Porites cylindrica
GTTTTCTGAATTCCTTGGTGGTTGTCCTGTCTTTGAAATTCCTGGACGTTGTTTTCCTGTAGAAAGTGTATTCCTGAACTATGTTGGTGTTAAAGACTTACAGACACCCAATTATCTGAAGCGTGTAAGTTTGCGGCTCTTAATGTAGGAAAAGGAAAATACATAAAAATTTTATGTTAATTTTAATAGTAAACTAACAACAGATATTATCTATAAATGTTGCTCTCTGGGTTTTTTCGTTTTTCATAATAATCTGGTTGTTAATTTATTATCTGCAGACTACCTACAACTGTTATTGAAGACAAATTGCTTAAAAACTATTGTTTTCTCAAAACCGATATCAATTTTTGACTATCTGCTAGTTTCAGCGTTAAAAGTGGACTTTGATAGCAAGGAATAGTCCTTAACACTTTAACTCCCAATAGTGCTCAAAGTCAATTTTCTCCGGCCTTACTATATCCATAGACTATCATGAACAAAGTCTATGAGAATTAACAAAATGATCACAAAGAGAAAAATATCCAAAATGTCCAAAATGTTGATAGGTGGAGAGACCAGTCATAGGTCAAAGTTGAGATACCATGATACACCTGTCCCATAATATTTGTAATAAATTATTATACAGCTTTCTAATGGTCTCTGCCCAGTATTCAATACCATGAATCCTTTCAGTCGCAAGATTATGGTCATAATATTATTTTTCTCACAAAATTCCTTGGGAATTCATATAACAGTATTGACCAGTATGAGTGAAGTGCATGGCTGAGCTCTTTACTATTTGCTGTGTCTCATATTTAGGCGGTAGAAACAGTGATGAGAATTCATCTTGAAGAACCACCTGGAGATGTTTTAGTATTTTTAACTGGTCAGGAGGAAATTGAGCATGCATGTGACAGGTTGTTTGAGGCTGCAGAGGATGTGGATTATAGCCATGATGTCTATTATAATGAAGTAGAGGCCATGCTTATTTTACCCCTCTATGGATCCATGACAACAGGTTTGTGTAATATATTAAACATAGCTTTGTTTTCAGAGAAGTTGATCGATATTTTATGCTGTGCATGTGCAAAGTAATGACATTCGCTAATGTACAGGATGAAATAAACACTTACTCTGAAGGTACTTGTAGGATAATTATTATTTATGTAATAGGATTGGAGGGCAGCCTCTTATAATAGTGTACATGTAATAATATTGCACTTTCATTAATATGTATTTTTTATTTTACTATTTTACTATAGCAACTGTTTGTAAATACCATAGCAACCCCAAGTTAGCTTTTATTGCCACTTCTTGTAATTTAACGGTCATTCATGAATATTGCCTGATGAGTGTGGCCATTCTTTGACCACCCAAATCAGCTATCGTTGTCGCAATAAAATGATGAATTGAAATCTTACTACTCTTGATCATTATATTTTTTATTTTAGATTTTTTTGTGCACAGACACATACACACTCTAGAATTTTGGCTGAAACTGTTCAATACATTAATGTTGTTGACATTAATGTGAATTTTATGAAGTGTCAATTTTCTATATGAAGATAATGTGAAAAGTGTTTTTTTGCTTATTGACAACTAGTAGCATAAATTTTGTGTTTTATCTTCTCCTTTTTCTCTAGAATAGTCATAATCCATACTTAATATGCTTTATAGTGCTTTCTTGTTTTAGAACTGCAGAAAAGAGTGTTTGATTCTCCCAGCCCAGCTGTGCGGAAAGTTGTTGTGGCGACCAACATCGCAGCCACTTCACTTACTATTGAAGGCATCAGGTGAATGGCTAGCTCATTCCTTTTCCCCTTCTACCACTGTGCAAAGTCAACCTTCATGGGTTCAATTGAAAATTTTAAATTATTAGCTAATTATTATTTGACCAAAGAAAAATGAACCCAAATGTGAACTGTGCTTGCAAAGCCATTACATAATAATAATAATAATAATAGTAATAATAATAATAATAATAATAATAATAATAATAATAATAATAATAATAACGAATATTTATACAGGATAGCCCTTCAGTGCAAGAGCACTGTTATCAAAGGGGTCCTGTCATAATAACATAATATAAGGATAAAAACTAAAATAAGATAAGAATGACTAGGCAACTAAGTAACTACACTATACAAAAAATTGATCTAAAGACTCCCTAAATAAACTAGGTAAACTAATAATAGGCTAAAAACTACCTCTTTATGCTATTCTACCTGACATCTCAGACACTGTGGTTGCATTAGGTCACTACTTACTGGCTGAATGCACTGTTGTTGATTTGGAAAGTGTAATATCATACAGAGCCACCAATCCTGTTTGTATTTTGCAGGTATGTTGTGGACAGTGGTTTTGTAAAGCAGTTGTCTTACAACCCACGCACAAGGCTTGACTCTCTGAATATTGTCTTGATATCAAGGTGATTTAAGAATTTGCTGTCACTGTTGAAGCTCACAAAATTAATTCATATTTAATATTAATCATTCAATATATAGTATAATTATAAAATTTTTTAGCACTAAGAAATGAAGTTGTAACTGTAAGCCATAAAATGTTGTAACCAGCTTACCGGTATTTTATTACAATGTTACATTGCACAAAATAATGTTCTTTTAGTAAATGCAAAGCTGTATACCATGCCAGGTTTAGGAATGAATTTTCTGTTTTTTTTCCTTAGTACGCCTGAACAACGTACTATATTTACTGTAAAAAAAAAGACGGGACACAATATATGTTTAGTGAAGAGCTGGATTCCGAGCTCATTTGTTTGAGAAATGCAGAACTCTTGGCCATACAGTGGCCATAGACCATGTCCGTAATTGGCGTATCAAGGTGTTTATAACGTGATTAGGGTAAATTTAAATACCAACATACACAGAAACATGGCTGAACTAAGACGGAATAAAATACAGATATGCATAGAACACGGCCGTACTAAGCGTACTCACGTACTAAGACTGAATAAAATACCAACATGCATGAGAACATGGCTGTACTAAGTGTACTAACGTACTAAGACCGAATAAAATACAGATATGCATAGAACACGGCCGTACTAAGCGTATTAACGTACTAAGAACGAAAAAAATACCAAAATACATAAAACATGGCCGTACTAAGCGTACTAACGTACTAAGCCCGAAAAAATAGCAACCTACATGAGAACATTGCCGTACTAAGCGTACTAGCGTAGTAAGACCGAAAAAATACCAACATACATAGGACATGGCCGTACTAAGCGTACTAACGTACTAAGACCGAAAAAATAGCAACATACATGAGAACATTGCCGTACTAAGCGTACTAACGTACTAAGACCGAATAAAACACAAACATACATAGAACATGGCCGTACTAAGCGTACTAACGTACTAAGACCGAATAAAATACCAACATACATGAGATCATGGCCGTACTAAGCGTACTAACGTACTAAGACCGAAAAAAATACCAAAATACATAAAACATGGCCGTACTAAGCGTATACTAACGTACTAAGACCGAAAAAAATACCAACATACTTGAGATCATGGCCGTACTAAGCGCACTAACGTACTAAGACCGACAAAAATACCAAAATACATAAAACATGGCCGTACTAAGCGTACTAACGTACTAAGACCGAAAAAATAGCAACCTACATGAGAACATTGCCGTACTAAGTGTACTAGCGTAGTAAGACCGAAAAAAATACCAACATACATAGCACATGGCCGTACTAAGCGTACTAACGTAATAAGACTGAAAAAATAGCAACATACATGAGGACATTGCCGTACTAAGCGTACTAACGTACTAAGACCGAATAAAACACAAACATACATAGAACATGGCCTTACTAAGCGTACTAATGTACTAAGACCGAATAAAATACCAACATACATGAGATCATGGCCGTACTAAGCGTACTAACGTACTAAGACCGAAAAAAATACCAACATACATAGAACATGGCCGTACTAAGCGTACTAACGTACTAAGACCGAATAAAATACCAATATTCACGAGAACATGGGCGTATTAAGCATACTAACGTACTAAGACCGAGGAAAATACCAACATACATAGAACAAAACCGAATAAAATACCAACATACTGATAGAAGAAAGTTAGTGAAAAAGTGGAAGAGTTAAAAGAGTAAGAAGATTAAGAAGAATATAGGCAAGATGTAAATCAGATTCCTGGTTCCTCATCGTGTAGCGAGGGAGTTGCTCGAACACACCCCCACATATTTTGGTGGAGAACCTGTTACTTTGGTGAAGAGTTTTGTACGTGGTTTAAAGCGTGAAATACGTGAACATGTTATTTTACAACAACCGCCTGATTTCGAGTCTGCATTGAACATTGCAAAACTGAAAGAGTTAGTAACTCTTAGCCGTAAATCGAATAATGGTCAAGAAGTCGAGAATTTGGAAGAATTACAGTTTAACCCCTCAGAAGAGGAAATCAAACAATCTGTCGGGGACGAATTTAATGTTTGGAGTACAGATTTTCAAAAAAGTGGAAATCGTCGCATTAATAGCAAATCTAGATCGGGCAAACTTAATCGTTTTCGTTATGGGGGTAGCGTTTTCAGTAAAAATCCTAAATTGGGCAGTTATGGAAGTTCGAAACCCAACTTTAGAGGCCTGTATCGGAGAAACAATATGCAGAATGCTTTTCACCAGGGAAAAATTGGCGCTCAGTTAAACTGGCTGGCGCCCCTACGGAGTGTGGTAGTGAACCCGTGATGGGGGCGCTTGAAAATTCTACAAGTAATAACCATTCTTAAGTCGGATCTAGTTCTGATAAATGTGCTTTCAGTAACTCTGGAAATTCGGCCGAGAATGTTACTAAAAAGAATGTTCAAGAGTTAAGTCATGTTTCATTTTTGTTTTATCTCGTCAGACTTTAAAATGTTTAAACCTCAAGTTACCGTTACATGTCAACATGGGTGTTCTCAAGAAGGCCAGCCTCAAAACGTCCCTAATGAAAATATTATGTTTGGAGTTATTAAGTGTCTTTCTCAGATGATAACAAAATTTGATGCTGTAATCGCCGGGTCTTCACCAAATGAAAAAGAAAATGCTCATTCGCCAAATGTACCTATGTTTTCTCCTAAAAGTGAAGTCATTTATGAGAAGTGTTCAAGTGAAAATTTATCTCGAGAAGTCAGTTTAAAAGAAATTAAAAAAGATGAACAGTTGGCGCCCGAGTCTAAAAATGAAGAAAATGTGGAAGTAAATATTCATCCTTTCGAGAGTGACAATGTTAATGTAAGTGTAGCAATAAAAGGCAATACTGTAGTTATCGTGCACTCCTTGACACAGGAGCAGCTGTAACAGCAATTAGTTCTCAAGTTTGAGATAAGTATCTTAGACATAAAAACTGTTGTTTAGATTCCTCGTCGACCAGTTGTGTAACGACTGTAAGTGGTTCCCCTCTTAGTGTTCTTGGTAAAGTATGGCTCAATTTTGTTATCAAGTCTGATGTTTTTTTTTTGAGTTAAATCTATGTCATCAAAGATTTAACTCATTACGTTGTTTTGGGCAGAGATTTTCTTCAAAAATATTGTTCGATAATTGATGTTATGAAGAACATCATTGAATTTTTCCACCCCGAGGATCCCCTTCCCTTTGCTGATAGTTTTGGTGATGATTTGGATGCTGAAGTTTTTGATAATTGTATTTTGTCAGTGCATGCTGATAATTCTTTTACTATTCCCGCTCAATCAGAAGTCGTTGTCGTTGGTAGATTAAAGGGGCTGTGTCACGGCAGTCCAGTTCATTTTGTTTAATTTTGCCAATTACTCTCCCTAAATCGCTATGGAACTTAAAGTAAGCAAAGAAATTACAGGTAAATGACAAAATCAGAGATCCGAGACAAACAAGTATGTCTCCTGAGCATTATTTTTGAAGTTGCAAGCAGCAGGGATCAACTTTGAAAAACTGTTAGGCTGAATAGTTTTCAAAAACCCTAATTCAATCCGTTTCAATCTTCTTCAGTTTTGCCCATCCGTGGCATCTGTTGTTTCTGTTATGTTATTTTAACCTTCCTTTAAAGTTTTAAGCGTCTATTTTTGTTTCTCTTAATTTAAAGGGCATTTTGTAATTTCCTAATTTGGCTGAATTTCGTGACACAGCTCCTTTAAGTTCAATGCCGAAAGGTGTAAACACCAGTGCCAGTGAAATTTATGGATTGGTCACGCCCAAGTCTGATTTACCTCACTGTTCCTCAGTTTTTGGAGCGTCAGAGCTCGTAAAAGTTTTTAGTGATGCAGCTATTCCTGTTAGGATGGTTAACCCTTCCGCTCAACCAGTTAAAATTTTTCGTAGGACTAAATTGGCAGATTTTGAGCGTGTTGATAATGATTTAGCAACATTTGAGATTAGCAAAAATTCCCCTTCTTCGGATGCTCAAAATAATTTTTCAGATGATCGGCAACAGCCAAAATATTATTCAGAGTTTCCTGATTTGTCGAATAGTATTTTGAATGATGATGACAAAGTAAATTTAAGAATTTGTTTAATAGATATAGTAATGTTTTTGCTTTTCCTGGGGATCAGTTGGGTAGAACATCCCTTGTACAGCACGTCATTGATACTGGTGATGTTACGCCTGTTAAGCAAAGGCCATATAGAGTATCTCCTTATGTCAAGAAAGAAATTGACCCTCAGGTGGACGAAATGCTTGAAAAAGGAATAATTCAATAGTCTGTCTCTGCTTGGAGCTCTCCAGTTGTTTTGGTAAAAAAGAAGGATGGGTCATATAGATTTTGTGTTGATTTTCGTAAAGTTCATAAAGTCACTAAAGTAGATAGCTTTCCAATGCCTTTAGTTGCTGATGCACTAGATTCTTTAGCTGGTGCAAGCGTGTTTTCAATGTTGGATCTCAAAAGTGGTTTTTGGCAGATACAAATGCAGTAGGATTCGCAACAAGACAGCCTTTGCTACGCACAATGGCCTTTATGAATTTCTGACAATGCCGTTTGGATTAGTGAATTCAGGAGCCAGTTTTCAAAGACTTATGGGTCATATTTTGAGAGGCTTAGAATACCGTTTTGCTTTGATTTACATCGATGATATAAGTCTGTAGACGAGCATTTATTCCATTTGAAGGAAGTTTTTAGAAGGTTGCGTGACGCCAATGTTAAGTTGAATCCAAAGAAATGCAGTTTCGTTAAGCAAAGAGTAGACTATCTTGGTCACGTGGTTACGCCAGAAGGCATTAGTCCCAACCTAGACAAAGTAAGGGTGGTTCAGGAATTCCACACCTCCACAAATTTGAAGGAATTGAGGAATTTCTTCGGTCTTAGGCTAATTATTACAGACGTTTTGTAAGAGGTTTTTCAAATATTGCCAACCCTTTGAATGCTTTGACAAAGAAGAACGTTCCTAGCTTGTGCCGAGGCTTTTGACAAGCTTAAGCGTGCCTTGGTTTCTGCACCCATTTTGACATATCCTAATTTTCGGGAACCATTTTTGCTATTTGTTGATGCTAGCTCCACTGGTATTGGTTTTACCTCGACACAAATTCAAAATGGAAAATAAGTAGTCATTGCTTATAATGGTCGTGGTTTGAATCAGGCAGATCAAAATTATAGTACCACAGAAAGAGAAGCTCTCGCATTAGTTGAGGGTATTAAGAAATTTCATCCTTATTTACACAATCATAAGTTTACTGTTGTTACTGATCATAGTTCTCTTCGTTGGTTAATGAACGTTAAAGATGCTTCTGGTCGTCTCGCAAGATGGGCCTTACTTTTGCAATAATATGACTTTAATATTGTTCATCGCCCTGGTAGAATCCATGGTAATGCTGATTGTTTGTCTAGACGTCCATATGATTCTTGTGAAATAAGTTCGCTCAAGAAAGAAGAACCTCAAACGCCCCACACTCGAGAAATGCAAAGAAGAGATCCTGAACTGGCTGCAATGATTGATTTTCTAGAGAATGATATCCTACCTACTAACGATAAATATGCACGCAAGATTTTACTGACAAGCGACAATTTTTATATTGGTCAAGATGGTTTGCTTTACCACATCGATTTTATTCGAAGGCATAATGCTTGTGAATCTTTTTCTAAGCTTGTTGTCCCAGCTGCATTACGTTTTGAAATTCTCTCTAATGTACATGACCATATTGCCGGTGCTCATTTTGGCTTGAACAAAACTTTTAGTAAACTTAAGCAAAGATATTGGTGGAAAGGTATGTTTAAAGATGTAGAACATTGGGTTAAGTCTTGCGTTGAGTGTTCAATGAGGAAGTCTCCACGAAATTCGACAAAGGCCCCTTTACTTCCGATTCCAGTCGAGGGTGCATTTGACAGAGTGGCTGTTGATGTTTTAGGTCCTTTTCCACCTTCTAGTAAAGGCAGTAGGTATATTGTAGTTTTTAGTGATTATTTAACTCGTTGTGTCGAAGCAACTGTTATTGCACGTCTTTTGATTCATGAAATTATTTCTAGACATGGGGCACCACGTGTGTTCCTCTCTGACAGAGGAACTAGCTTTTTATCTAAAGTCGTTGCAGAAGTTTGTAAAATATTTCAAATTCAAAAGGTCAATACTTCTAGTTATCACCCAAAGACCGATGGTCTTGTAGAAAGGTTTAATTTTATCTTGTGTCAGTCTTTGTCAATCTACGTTTCCAAAAACCAGAAACATCGGGACAAGTTCATACCGTTTATTTTGTTTGCGCGTAGGACTTCTGTTTTAGATGCAATTGGGGATTCTCCTTGTTACGTTCTTTATGAGCGAGAGCCACGCTTGCCAATTGACGTTAAGTATTTGCCTCCTGTGGCTGATGATTTGAGTACTTTGGTCCTTGACTATCGAAACCGTATTGTCGAAAAAGTCGAACTGGCTCAAAATTTAGTGAGAGAAAATTTACAACGTGCACAACAAAAAATGTGGATTATTACGCTTAAAATACAAAAAAACCTGTTTTTGAAGTTGGACAACGTGTTTGGGTTTATACCCCAAGAACTAGGAAAGGGTTATCCAAAAAGTTAATGCATAATTGGTTGGGTTCATACAGAATCATTGAGAAATTGTCACCGGTTCATTTTAAGTTGCGCACGATCACCAATAAAAAAGTTGCTTTTTCGTGTCACGCAAATCGTATGAAGCCGTTTGTTGATCCAAATTTGAGACCAATTGACCCTCCGCCTTTTGATGACCCTGCCGAGCCGTACATTCAGGAATCTGATATTCCAAAAGATTGTTTTGAACCAATTTCTGCTGAAGCGAATCCTAAAGACACTGACTTAAATCCAGTTAGTATTGAGATGCCACTGTCCCTACAGCCTCAAAAAGAGAAAGAGTCAAACAAAGAATCAGACCAAGAAAAGACAAAGAATCAACTTCAAAATGCAAAAGAATCAACTCCGGAAGCAATTGTTATCGACAATGAAACTGTGTTTAGTGCAGAAAATATTCTGGAACATCGAAAGAGAAATGGAAAGGTTGAGGACTTGGTCAATGGCTCACCTATCCTAAAAATCAATCAGCGTGGGAACCGGAACAACATTTATGAACACCTTCTTTCCGTTTCTCAAGTCTCTCTATAATCTTTTTGTAAGTTGTCGTTTACAATATTTCATGAATTTGATAAGTTTTTGTCTTCAGAAGTTCAAGTTAAGTTGTCTTCAGTATCAAGTTATGCGCACGTGAAATTATTGCATCTAATGTATTTTTAAAATCTTTTGATCTATTAGCTTTCTATATTTATGTTTTGTTTCTGAGGCTATTTTCTTTAAGTCGTTTCTGTAAAATAGTTATTATAACCTTAGACGTCGGAAATTAGATAATTGGATACATAACGTGCTTTGTAATAGTTATTTTGCAAAGTTGCTTGCATTGGTATTTCGTCATGTATTCAATCACCGATTCTTCTGTTTTTCTTCGATGGCTTGTCAGCGATTTTTGGTGATTTTTTGAGGGGTGCACTCAAGGGGAGTCTTGGTAGAGCTGTGCCGCCGAGGCCTTAAAAGCTCGACCCTGTTCAAGACATGGCTCACTTCGCTACCCTGTTTAAGATTCTGATTCTGATTTGTTTCGTTTTACGTAAAGAATCAAGTAGTTTTTCAAACTAACATCACAGAAGTAGTTACTTTGGAAAAAAGTTATTGATATTGCGAATGTAAACTGCTCATTGCAAGCCTTTACAGTCTTTCTAAGGCTTCCAGCCCCAAAAGACACTGTTCAAGACCCTTAATAGTAAAATTCTACACCCTGTTTAATACTCAAAACCTTGTGTTCAGCAGCCCGTACCTGGCCTGTATAAGCCAAATAAGGGAGTGCTCCCCCCCAACCTCGAAACAAGATAGCCTTGTCTTCCAAGTATGCGTTCTCCGCTACATTCAAGTTGAAATGGCATTTCTAGCAACCAGTGTTATATGCTACTACAGGATGATTTATGCTGTTAATTCTCAACGTTTTCTAGTGGTTCTTTAGTCAAGTCCTTCACAAGAACACTGTCATCAATATATTTAGCTCACGTTTTCAAGTCTCAAGATTCAAGGAAAATGTATTGAACACTGAACTATTGACATTGAACTGTTGACATTGTTCTAATTAATACTAAGGTATTTTAATGGGACTTACTACGTTAGTACGCTTACTACGGCAATGTTCCATGTATGTGGGTATTTTTTCAGTCTTCGTACGTTAGTACGCTTAGTACGGCCATGTTCTCGTGTATATTGGAATTTTATTCGGTCTTAGTACAGCCATGTTCTATGTATGTTGGTATTTTATTCAGTCTTAGTACGTTAGTACGCTTGGTACGGCCGTGTTCTATGCATGTCTGTATTTTACTCGGTCTTAGTACGTTAGTACGCTTAGTACGGCCATGTTCTATGTATGTTGGTATTTTTTTCGGTCTTGGTACGTTAGTACGCTCTAGTACGGCAATGTTCTCATGTACGTTGCTATTTTTTTCGGTCTTAGTACGTTAGTACGCTTAGTACGGCCGTGTTCTATGTAGGTTTGTATTTTTTTTGGTCGTGGTACGTTAGTACGCTTAGTACGGCAATGTTCTATGTATGTTGGTATTTTTTTCGGTCTTGGTACGTTAGTACGCTTAGTACGGCCATGTTCTATGCATGTTGGTATTTTATTCGGTCTTAGTACGCTTAGTACGACCGTGTTCTCATGTATGTTGGTATTTTTATTCGGTCTTGGTACGTTAGTACGCTTAGTACGGCCATGTTTTATGCATGTTGGTATTTTATTCGGTCTTAGTACGCTTAGTACAGCCAATTGTTCCATTTTATCGGCATGCATGCATGGCTTTCTTCAGCTTTACCACAGAGCACAGCATGTAACAAAGACAGCTGATATAACACTCAGTGACTAAGGGAATAAAACAGGCGCTCTTCATACCTAACCTTGTGGAGTAGTAAGTAAACACATCAGCATCCAGGATACACAAAATAAACTAACAAAGAACTTACTAAATTCTAAGTACACTTGTCCGGCGTACTAAGCAAAAAAAATTCAAAAGAGGTGCCTAGAATGGGCAGCATATGCAAAGCTGGGGAAATAAAAGAATACAAACTGTTATAATTTAACATGCATGTACGTACATTGTTTGTACATTTCAGGTCTGAGGCTATTCAAAGAACAGGAAGGGCTGGTAGAACCGCTCCTGGAAAATGCTTTCGACTTTTCTCGAAGTAAGAATTTGTCTTCTCCATTCTTTCTGTGTTAAGTGTGATGGTTTTTTTAAAGAACAGATCTGTAAGTTAAGCCCCTGTACTAGGTCTTGTAGGTAAACATTCTCAAGGGCTAGATTATTTTTTTTGTTTTGTTGCTATTTTAGAGAGGTGTATGATACAGCTATGACAGAAGACACAATCCCAGAAATACAGCGGACAAGTCTGGGTCATGTGATCCTGTATCTTAAATCCATGGGAATACATGATGTGTTAGGGTAAGGACTATTAATTTAAAGTATGTGAAATTCTTTCGATAAATTTGAACTGACATCTAGCAACGTAAATAGGAAATCATTCAGTTGGTTAAATTAACATGATTCTGGGTATGAGAGAGGAAAACCGGCCTGGAAAAAGTGGCAGAAATCATTGTAAGGGTTAGAATTTCCTAGAAATGGGTACACTTGCAAACAGCAGCAGAAAGACCAGAATATAATTTATTGCAAAGCTGTTGGGAAGGGACAAGGGGGTAGGGGCCTTTTTAAGCTTCACCCAGACTGACACTAATGTTGATGATTAAAGAAAACCCACACACTGATTTATATCTTTTCTACAGACTTGCTTTGAAAACTAGGACATCATCATGGAATTTTTTAACTTTAGTCCAAACAAATAATTTACATGCAATTGTATATTATTACACCCCCTGTATTGACTTGTTTCTGATATAATTGAATGTTTTCTAGTTTTCAGTACATAGACCCACCAGAAGAGAGGATGATTTTGGAAGCATTGAAGCAACTTTACTTTTTTGGTGCCTTGGACAGGTAATGAAAGTAGATGAAGGAAGAAGACATTCACAGACATGTTATGTTAGTTATTTTATAAAAGATAATTAAAAGATTTTGTCCATAATTATAATACTTCAAAAAATTTAAAGCTGCATTGCTTGTCTTCACAAGAGTTAAAGGATTGATAATCTCCTGTTGTTGCCTTATTTTGTTTCGTTTTTCTTTTTACAGGGGTGGAAATGTTACCTCCCTTGGTCGCCAGATGACCGAATTCCCCCTGTCTCCAGGCTTGTCCAGGACTGTTATCCACTCGGTCAGTCTTGGTTGCGAGGATCTTGTACTTGCTGTGGCCGCTATGTTGTCAGTGGAAAATGTCTTTGTGAATCCAGGCGGAAAGAAGAATTTGTCTTCTGCAACACAAGTTCATAAAGAACTTGCCGAGGAAGCAGGCGGAACAAACGACTTTGCAACGCTTCTGTACATCTACAGACAATGTCATTCTAGGTTGGTTATCCGATATACAAGCAAAAGTCCCTGGGGACGATGTTGTGGAGTGGGAATATACTCTCTGTTGTCTTAAGGAGGCGTGGTGGGTGAGACACAGGTTAAAGACAAGCATTGCCATTGCGTTTTTTCCTTACAAAGGAAACTTTGCTCCACCATGTCTCTCTTCATCCTGGCCCTGGTCCCTCAAAAAATGGATAGCGCTAACCATCGGACAAATGGGTGTGGCAGTAAGGAGTTCCAAATAAAAACGATTACTGCATTTAGAGGAACGAAGGAACTAGTCGTTTCAGCTTGAAACGTTTAACAAAACCAGTAGGCACTTATAAGCAAAGCTATCGTCTCTCAGGTTTTTAAAAACGGTAGTTTTAAAGGTTCTGCAGTGTTAAAAAAGCGCTTTTAAAAGCATGTTTCTAACATAAGATACGTAAAATGCCGACATGTCGATTCTTCACAATGCGACTTTAGAGATATTCAGCAGTCTACAGTTGGGAGTGGTTAAAAATTAATTTGTTCGCGTGCTAGTCACGGTAAAGCTTTACATGAACAATGTATTCTTAAAATCGTCGCAAGAATTTTAGCCATGATACTAACAGTTTTTAGGGCGTCGCGCACTTACTACGAGAATCGCGTAGCGCGCAACGCGACTCGCGAGAGGGGAGGAACTTACTTTTGAGCGTTGCTGAACATACCACATTTCACCGTCGCGGAGGTGCAGTGAATACATCATCTTTCTGTCTTTTAGTTCGTCCCCTCCACGATGGTGCCGTGAACATTTTATTCACTGGAGAGCGCTGAAAATGGCCTATAACATTCATCAGCAGCTGGAGATGATTTTACATAAACAGGCAAGTTTATCCTGGTACATTCTTTTACTCTCTCCAAGGCGTTTAAGGGCTAAACTAGCGAGAATGAAAAAACAAAATTACACCTAAACATTTCGATCTTGACTTATCCAAGCAACTGATTTCGAAAAGAGTATGTCAATGGAGTTTCCTGGCAAATTAACGTAACTATGGATTCAGTGCAAATTAATTCAATGTGACTCGCTCTACAAAAAGCGGAGCTATCCCTACATGGCCGCGAACTTTTTATATGCCCTTACATGTACTAGCCTTCCACCATTGTGGCTTTTGCTCAATTCAGCACCGTATGCGGTCATATGTGGTTTAGCTGGTTTCGTATGCTCTCTTCCAGTGATGGAGAGTTTTTTTCTCAGGGTAGTCCAGTCCTCCCACGTCCCCTGGTTTTACCATTCCCAACCCTTCCAGGTTCTAATTCGATGAGTGGATCCCAAAACACTTACTAAAAAACTCCCTAAAAGCTTCATAGACCTGTGTTTCGAGCTAAACAAGTTCAGTATTTAACTACCAAAAACTACATTTAAGTTTTCTTTGACTTAGCAGTAGAATACCAACCTTACCTCTGCTTAGAGATGCTTTCTTAGCAACCTGTGTGATGTATGATCATTTCATAATCCTTGTCACTACTCTGTATATGTTTCCTATATCAACAGATTGTCAAGTATTCTCTTCGTAAGCATGCTACAGACAACACCGGACAAAACTCCAAAGAGATGCTAAGAAGGGCCCTGTGTAATGGTTACTTTTGCAATGTCGCGCGAAAGTAAGAATGTTTCTTTTTTTCTAAGATTATATCATCATTTTTTTCTTGTAGATTATATTGTTACCCATTGTAACTTGAACCTTTATGCCCCTAAATCTACGTACAAATTCTCCAATCTGGTATCCATACTTTTCCTTATAGAATTAATTGAGGGAATTTGTTCAAAGTTCAAGCGGCGACCAGAAATATGTCACTTTACAGCCACATAACTGCAAAACATGACCATTCGAAGGCCTGCATAGCAGGCGTTCTAAAGGGAAGAAAAAGGGGATTTGGGGCGCGCGAGAAGCGCGAAGGTTGCGCTAGGGCGAGGGAGAGGAACCTCCTCTCTTCTCCCTCGCGCACGCGCGAATTCCCTTCCCCTTCCCTTTTCGAACGCCTGCCACGCGGACTAACCATTCGGTTTTCGTGGCAAGACCAACCATTCGGTTTCCATGGCTACCCTTTTAATAAATGAGTGCCAGATATGTGTCTTAAGAATAACCAGATTTTTAAAGGAAACATTCCGAATTCCTGCTGTTTGGCAGCATATCGCGTCATCGTATACTGAGGCAGTACATAACATGAAAGCACAGGATCCGAAACCACTCGTTTATAACTGTACATGTTTTCTTTCATTCCTAGAAGCAGCGCTGGAAATAGCTTTCGCACCATGGATGGACATGGTACTCAAGTATACATTCACCCATCATCCACGGTGAGGACCTGTTGAATGAAGATAAAGTTCATTGTCTTCTTTCTTTGGACTTAGCATATTTTGCTCGATTAGCCTACGCAGCTGGCGGCTTTGAAGCGGCAAGGAGATTGAGGCGAACAAAACCAATACCCGAAGAAGCTTAATTTACAGATACCAGTACCTGTATAACAAGTTCATTAGATGTTGCGTCTCTGCTTTTTTTATAGTTGTTTGGTTGTGAAGATCAGCTTGAGTGGATAATATTTCATGATATCATATGGACCTCGAAAATTTATGTCAGAACAGTATGTCCGGTGAGTAACCTATTTTTCACGTGGTTTAATGAACCACAAAGAAATTGCCTCGACTGAAGAATTAATGTTCATACGTCTGACTGTTAATCCGTTTCTCCATAATTGTCAGTGGCGTCCGGCAGAGTTGGTTAAGAGATAGAACTTCCAAAGAATTGGTTAGCTGACTAGCCTTTCATAGGGAGGCGAGGGTGGGAGAAATGCGGTACCCTTTTACCCTCTCCCCTTCCCCATTTGACGCCTGCCACGTAGGCTAACGGCTAACTGCCGTCTGACCAACCGTCATCTGACTGACTGGCAAGTTGACTGACTGTCTGACAGACGAACAGGTCTACCTATCGCCTATTAACTAACCGTCTTACCTGCTAAAGGTTTTGTTGACTGAAAAAGCGTTCAGTGGTCTGCCTGTTGGACTGGATGATTGGTTGATTAACAATAACTGCAGCGGCAGCGACGAATTCGAAACTGGACTTCTGACTTACTAACACACTGGCTCACTAATGGGAAGGATAGCTGATCTATTAGTTAGAATACAAATGTCGTCGTAACTGGCTTTGCAACAGTATTTCAGTTGAATGATCGAGTGATTTACTGAATTCGTGCTGCTGAATGAAGCCACTTACTGTGCTATGTACTAAATTGATTCCTTTTCTCTTTTTTTCCATTCCGTATCAGATACGATACGAGTGGGTGAGAGACCTTCTTCCAAGGTTACATGAAGTAGATAGCTATTCATTGTCAGGCTGGGCAGAGGGAAAACTTACAACCAGGAAACAAGAGGCAGATGAGAGTAAACTAAACACCGCTCTTCAAGCAGGTTTCTGGCCTTTTTTTGCCCTGTGTAGTGTACAGTAATAAATGGTATTGAGCCGTTAATAATATCGCCTACAAAATTTTCTACCATGGGTAAAGCCCCATTTCTTTGTCAAGGAAAAACTCGTGTACGTGTGTCTTAAACTGTGAAGTTAGTAATCCTTACGAGACGGTGAGAAGGGGGACGGATCAACTCGTTGTAACAGTAAAGTAATTACAATAACCCCCGGGCAATAACCACCCATTTAATTCCTTGTCTGTATTCCAGACCTTTTCCTTTAATTTGTTGTCGGAAATTACCATTTATCCACCCCCGCCCCGTTGATCTAGCCAAGGTTCCAAAAGGGGTTTAGATGCCCTCCAAGGCTCCGGGCCAAAGTTAACAGGGCCCAGGGCTACCAACAATGTAATCGGGCTCCGGGCTCCAATTTTTTTATTAGTGCTTTATCCAAATCGATCAACCAGGAAAGAACCGCTATCTCAGGTGTGCTAGAATGTTCAAATGCTACAGTAGTATTTAGGAATCCAGGCTCCGCGGCAAACGTTTCCAGGGTTCCAGACTCCGCAAATACTCCGGGCTCTGCAGCGAACATTTTAGGGCTCCAGGGCTCCGGTCACCGCCCCCCCCCCCCTCCCCGTTGGGACCCTGGTTAGCGGCCAATAAGTCCCTTACGTTTTCTATTTTCGCAAGTGCACTCGATGGTCTGTAAAGAGAACATAATAGTCAGCTTTCTGATTGTATTCCATTTTATGCATTTCAAAACGTTCTCTTTATCCCACCAGGATCAACCGAAGAAACTCCGAAAATCTCCAAAAGAAACACAGAGGACACCATCACTGCTGCCAGACAACGCTTTCAAGAGAGAAAGAGGGCTCGTGATCAGCAGCAGTAAGGCACGTGACAGGGGAATGAAACTGTCCCTGGTCAGTTGGTTCGGTCAGTTGCTGTTGCACGGATAGGAGGCACGTACACGTGAAACACGTGCAGTCTACTGATGTTCTTGGTGGTGGCGTTGTTTGTGCCGCCAATGAATATCCTGCCCGAGAGAGAAAGGGTTTTGTGGTGGACCGTTCATGGAACGTTAACGTTTACGCGAGTTATGGGAAGAAGAAGTTTCACGATTCCTATAAGGAAAAACGCGGAACTAAAACTTGTGATGACGGGCAAAAAAAAGGAACTAAAACCTGTGATGAGAGGCAAAACACGGAAGTAAAACTTGTGACGAGAAGCAAAAACGCGGAACTGAAGATCAGTTTGCATGTTGAACGTGTGCGGGATCGAACACGGAACTTTGACGGGCAACTGGATATTTTGAGCAAGCAAATCATCCAACTCAGAGCGATCAAGCTTGTGGCGAGAGCAAGGCTCGTTGCACCATTGAAACAAAGGAATCGAACAACCTTGACTACGGACGGAGAGCTAACACTCCAAACTCTCTGAACCAGCGTGAAATCTTTAAATTTGCTCTAATGGGAACCAAAACATACAATTCCCGTAACTCTAGACATGACATTTAACGCTGATGCAACCTGTCGGTTTTTTTCAAGTTTACTCGCTCTATAGTTCTCACGGCACCGAACGGGACACTTCGTTCACAAGAGACCGCTCAATATATTTTCTCTTTTTCACGGAACTTTAAACGACTAGGCGTCTAAATTTCGTTCAGTCAAGGTGGTTCCGTACGCGTGCGAACAGAACACCTAAACGAACGAATTTTCGAACCGGTCGAAATTTTCGTCTGGTGCCGTGTTAGCTAGTGTTGAAAGTAGATCTGCATGGCACGTGCAGCCAGATATTGGGACTTAAGGCTAGTAGAGTGACATCTTAGGAAAAATCTGTTTGAAAACAAACTGCCGTAACGTTACCATGGACGGAAAAAACATTTTTTCCTTAAGCTTATTACACAAAGAGAAAGTGCTGACACTGGCAAGGACTCAGTGAAAATTCACAAAATTCGCCGTTCCAATACACTTGGTCGCAACACCAGCTGCACGGACACGCCTCACCTGAATGCATTACAGGAACTATTAGCTTTGATTAAGTAACGTTCAGAAACAATGAAGAAAGCAGGATACAATATTCGAACGAGCTTACGGTTGGGTTCCTAAATAATTTTGCGATGCATTCCGATTGTATAAATAGGATTGACAGAATAAATAGCATTTCACTTTCAAAAGTTGTCAGTTGTGAAACCTGCGAAAGACAGGAACCCATAGCGAAAGAGTAAGCCTGCGCGGCAGGCGTCGGAAGTGGAGGGGGTGGAATCAAGGCCGGGAGATGAGGGAGAAAGGGGAAAGGCTCCCTCTCCCTTTTCCCTCTCACGCTTTTTTTGGCCCCCCCCCCCCCCCCCCCCCGCCTCCCCCTTCCCTTTTTTCTCCTGCTACGCGACTATTGCTTCCAAAGGAGTGGGAGATGGGGCAAGGAGAGTATATGGCTCCCTCTCCCTTTTCGCTTTCGCGTTTTTCTCCTCCCTTCCCTTTTTTCACCTGTCACGCGGCTACGAAAGAGAGTTAGTATGAAGACTACAGTCAAATCTCTAAGACGGACAATTTCGGGACCGGCCCCGACTTTCGAGAGTCGAGGTAACGTGACACCAGTAAAAGCTCAACCCATTCGCAATGAATACACGTCTGTTTAATTTATGCAAAACAGCTAAAACTGGAATATTGCAATTGTAACAGAAAAGTGGAATCATTTTCTTTCAGTACAATCTTTGATTACATGCAAACGTTCACGGCTTCCTGGTCTAAAAGTGTAACAATATACAATATGCGAAATGGGGATTTAGACTACAAAATATTAAAAAGTTGCAATTTACTGTCATGTAGAGCACCTACATTTCAGTTTTGAGGTATTTTTCACTGTATAAAGCACTTCTCAGGTCTCCGTTGACGGTTTTAAAGTGTCCGTTGTCCGTCTTAGAGAGGCGTCCGTCTTACAGAGAGTTATAATGGTAGTAAAATGACCAACGCCAGGTGTCCGTCTTATAGAGGTGTCCGTTAAGAGAGAGTTGTACTGTATTACTAGATATTTGAAAAATCGATAAATGCACAAAGCGGCTAAGACTTTGTCCAAAAGACCTAAGCGGAGGTAAATAAGAAGCTATGAACAAGGAGCGCAATGTCTGACTACTATCGAGACAAACTTCACCTCTCACAAGGTTTTGGTTACGACCTAATTAAACAAGTGTAAGCTCTGAGAAAACTTACAACGAAAATTCAACATCTGTTTTACTACTCCTGTTTAAAGATTATTAGGGTATTAATCTGTTCCAGGCAGGAATTACAGTATCGGCTCCTGGCTCCAGGTTATGACAAATATAATGGTCTAAAGTTTACTTGCATCACTAAGTTCTAAACATTCTATCAGGTTGCAGGCGGGCGTGACATATCTGGTCACTGCGCTTGAGGAGTGTAACCGACAGCACCTTCATGTGGTAGCAGCGGTGGTGCGTCTGGCTGTGGTCTCACAAAATAAGGAGGGTAAGCAGGTCCTTGCAATGGCTGGGAAGGATACGTTGGTCCCCCGGCGGGATATGGAATATACACAGGAGACGCAGAAGCATTCGGTGCATTCAGCAGAGGGTATGGGGTGCCTGTGACGTATGATTCAGGGGGTGCACTTGGTTCCGGTGCGGGTGGGCAGGAAGGCCCCATAGCTGGATTGCTTGGTGGATAAGGTGCAAGGTCAATTTGGTAGGCGGAGTTACCTAAGCCGGGATTGAGCATCTCCCCCATCTCATAAGAAATCTGGTTATTTTCCGGAACGCCGGAATCATTGCAAGTTGGATCACCCGCCAGCATTGCTATTTGATCCATAAGGTTTACTTCTCGTGGGGGCGTGGTACTCTTATAAATCATCTTCTTTAGAGCATAGTAACTCTTGCTGGTCTTTGCTCTGAACAGCCAGCGATAAGGCCAAGTCATCTGCAACAGTGTGGCAAGCCAAAAAAACAGGTCGAATCCACCAAGGCTTCACCCTCAAATCCACGTAAGCAGAGATTCTCTTCTTCAGCCCAGGAATTTCTCTACTCGCTGAGAAATCCGTAAAGGCATCTCGGTGACGATTCCTTTCTATCATGACTGTTGCTTGTCTCTCGTAATCATCTGCTGTCTCCTGATCACCGAATAAGACATAAGGATCGATTCTTACTCGAGTGAGAGACACTGAACTCAGTGCTGGCATTTTTCTTTTGGAAATGTCAACCCACGAGCCAAACGAGAATTCATCGTGGTCCTCGAATGTCACAACCTTCTCGGTATAAGTTTCTGTACGGGACTGCGGGTTTCCATTCGCGTCCTTGTAGTATACGTCACGTGTGCGCATCTCGAAATGATAGCACTCCACGACCATGCCAATCCTTGGTGCGACTTGATGCATTTTCTGTATATAGCCCCAAGCGGTCTCGTCCTTCATGATGTTTCTTAAGTAATCCAACTCGAGAGAGAAGATGCTCTCTATGAAAATGTACACAGACGAGAGGCACAGCATCACAATTCCAAAATTTTTCAAGGAGGCGAAAATACGTCCGTATTGAGTACACTGGGAAATTTCACAACCCACAAGATACACGATCCATAGGTAAAAGGAAAAAAAGAGGTGAATGGAAATGATTCGCCATAAACTCGAATTTTTGTACAAGCCTTTTTTGCGGCTCAGTTCTTTGTCTTCGTTCTCACGTTGGTATTCCTGGACGGCTCGTTGGTAATCCTGAGCATCACGGTCGAGTTCCACTCGGCTTCCGGCCCTAGCAACTTGCTCCAGTCTCCTTTCTAATTCCCCGCCAACTTCCTGGAATCTCCTCTGATCTTCTTGTTCTTCCGTGCATTCCTTAATATTTTTCATGCACATGGCGCAGCAGTAGATAATAAATGGCAGGAGCAATTCCAATATGACGGCAGAAGTAAGGACCACGGGGGTGATTACAGGGTTGTCATCAAAGTTAACACGACGAGCTCGAGGAGTGGGAGATTTCCAGGGGGTTCGTGGATTCCATGGCGTCCAGAACCTCTCGGTTGTTTGTGTATACCGTGGCGTCCGTGGAGAAGAAGTGCTTCCAGTATTCCCTTTACGGCAGGCGCTCCCTTGTCTGCTCCAGTAAGGATTAACACCGTATTTGCTTTCCGCACACACGGCAAACCTTACAGAAGGATACGATCCACTGCAGAAGGAAAAGCCGAGATCGCCAGGCCTTTTTCCAGAATGGTAAAAAACCAGTTCTGTGCCAGATAAAGGGTAGGGAGTGGGGCACTGTTTGTTGTTAGAGCATGTCACACCGGTGTAACCGTAAGGGCAGAGACAAAGTGTTTCCTTACCGGAAGTGTAGATGCATGTAGCTTTGCTATTACATGGCTTTGATACACAAGTATTCGACATGGAATTTACTCCTCTACACAAGACTCTAAGTTTAGGCATATAACGCCATCCCGTTTCGACATAACGGACCGACCAAGTCTTGCTGATGTACTCTGGTCGCAGGGCAAAATCTTTAGTCTTCATCAAATCGTTATCATTTGAATTGGTTGGTGAATACCTTTCTGTTACCACCCAGAAGCCGTCTGCAGTGTACTGAAGGTACCACGTTTGTCTGCTATGCTCATATAAAGGACGAAGGTAACGGAAGACACCTTGCTTACGAAAGAAATAATCTCGAGTGTGATCGTTTAAAACATTCCCCCATCTATCGGTGAAGTTAACATTCATGTAAAGTCTGTCCGAGTTACATTCTGTGAAATCTTCATCCACGCACACAGCTTTAATTATAGGCGACGAATTATTAGCTGCAACATAGTAATGGGTTTTATCGCGCGTGTTGTAGAACTGCCAATTGTATATCAATCCTCCAAAGACATCACTTCTATCCAAACTCCCGGAGTTCAACCAAGACACAGGATCAACAGCGCTATAAACTTCAGCAGCGACGCCAATGTAGTGTTTCAGATTAAGTCCAAAAGACAAAAATTTTAGGCCTTCCTTAGAAATGTAATAGTAAAACAGTAGATTGCCGTTTTCTCGCCTATACACCGGGAAGTTGTTGTGGTTGTTATTCTCCTTGGTGTATACACCTCCAATGATTTTGTAAGGCATGGTTTCTTCGTTGATGTTTTGAAAGAAAATCCTTGAACACAAATTTCTGCAACTGGAGAATGTGATCAACATGCTACACAAAATCCACAGTAAAAAAAGTAGCCGTGTCATCATGATCACTTGGGATAATTTCGTCAGGGACAAAACTAAATGAATGCGAAATATTTCTGCAGTCGTATATAATGTAACAATAAGACGTTTTTGACAGACACATACTGCAATGGTCGGCGTTAAAGTCATTGTACGCTAGGTTTTGAGCTGGTGAGTTTGGGTAAACCAACAGGCCAATATTGAAGCGGAAGTTTATTAACAGAATATTATGGATAAAGTGCGACACGTATCAGACGAAATTTTGCCAGTGACAAAATAGATGAAAAGGTTTCGAAACTGATATTGGACTTATGAGTTTCGCTGGTCGACCGCACTCTATCTACAAAAACTGAACAACTCTTTGTTAACTCTTACAATCTCATAGTGGCCATTTGAAAAAATTCTTCAAAAATTCCAAATATCTTTTTGTAAAATCCTAAAAGGTAAATAACATGATGCAAAAATTCTGCCAAAAAGGTAGCGTGCGAAAGCAGCCGTTTCTCCTCGCTCTTCGCCGCTGGGGACCTTTTGCGAAACGTCCCCCGGCGGCGATGAGCGAGGACAAACGTCTGTTTTCCCAGGATACCAAAAAGGTTTCATTTCGATGGTAACAGCAAAGAATTTTGTCCACATACCTAAAAGGTGGGCAAAGTTATAGCGGCAAAACATCCTGCCATGACATTGTATAAGGGTGAAAGAGTTTATACAAAACTATTTTAAAAATCAACAACTTTGGGATTCTTTTCTTACCGAAAAAATCCTTCACTTCTCGGAAAGAAATTCAACGGACAAACTCTTGAAAACAAAAGGCCGTCTGTTACTTCCTGTAGGTGCTTGGCGTTAAGTCTTCTTTACTATCACAGTTTCTCAGAAGAAGGGGAAACGGCGCGTGGGAAATCCCAGGGAAAGTGTATTGTGGGAGGAGTGCAAATGGCTAATTCTAGGAAAATCAGGTCACTGGAACTGGAATTTACTTGGAATGGGACTCAGTTGTCCATCACGACCAGTCAAGATTTACTTCCCTCGGTTTACCTCTTCCCACCATTAAATGTAAGTTACAGAGCGTGCACCTGGTGCTAACGCTCGCGCTGTTCCAACAACTCCTTTCGATGGAGATTGGGTTAAAAATCGTTGCTGCGAATTGTCCCGTGTAACATCACTTCCACAGAGTTACAATTATGGCTCAAATCTCTTTGCAGCGGCCACCACGGGCTAAGTGGCCGTTATGGGGGAGGGGGGTGGGGGAGGGGGGCTGAGGCGTAGGAGTATAGCGTGACACTGTAATTTTTTTGAAAGGAATAACTTCCACTTATCTTTATTTCATTTATTTTTATTTTAAAATGCCTAGTATAGTTAACTTAATTGCAAAATGCGTCATCCATAATTACTTTCAAAATATTTCTGGTTACAACATTAGAGAAAATGTCAGACCACAAGACTATATATAATTTTCTCTCAATTCAGGGTTTTTCTTTGCACCAAAGGCTATTCGGGTTGCTATGTCCTTACCACCACGGCCAAAACATGCTGAAAAACTTCATGCTTGGTGACAACAAGTGAAACCTTCCGTTTCACGGTTATTTCACGGAAAAGAGTTGTTGGGTACTGTTATTCTGAGCACCGTTATTAAATCACTAGAAAACGCTAAATACAGTGTGTCCTCGAATAAACGCTCATTTTTAAACTGCTACCTCTACGAGCGAACAAGCCTGGAAAATGGGCGCCTCCTTTGGAAAACAGAAGTTCTAAAGAATTTTCGACCCAAACAATATGTTCGTTTTCACTGTGTAGCAATATGCATGACGTTAAGTGGCTTTTAAAGTAGAAATCTAACGGAAAATAACGCCTTATCTCGACCATAAAAATCAAACAATGCAATTTAGTGTAATAGTTAGTTTCTTTCTTTTTTTTGTATTGCCGTAACACCACAGATACGTTTATTTTTCTCTAATATTCTCTCCACCACCCTTAAGTCCCAAGGTTTATTTTCTCGTTACTTGCTTGGGGAATGTCAGGAGTGTATCGTACAGCAGCATCGTAAGATGGCGGAGGCTCGTCTGGCTGCGGTACCACAGAATAAGGAGGGTAGACAGGTCCGGGTGGCTGAGTAGGAAACGCAGCTCCACCTGTGAGATAAGGATTATTCACAGGAGGTTGATATGAGGTGCCAGTGTCGTAGGTCGCAAGGGATGCGCTTCGTTGGGGTGCGACCGGCAAAGGAGGGCTCCCAGTTGGATCTCCTGGTGGATTCGGTTGGCAACCGTTTCCGTAGGCGGGGCTCCCTCTGCCTGTATTAACGATCTCTGGCATCGGATAAGATATTTGGCTGTTTTCCAGGACGCTGGATTCAGTGGTCGAAGTTCCACCATCGGCCAGCATTGTTATTGGATTCATCAGGTCTACTTCCCTTTGGGGCGTGGTACTCTTATAGATCAACTTCTTTAGAGCGTAATGACTTTTACCAGTTTTTGCTCTAAACAGCCAGCGATAAGGCCAAGTCATCTGCAACAGCGTGGCCAGCCAAAAAAACAAAGGTCGAATCCACCAAGGCTTTACCCTCAAATCCACATAAGCAGAGATCCTCTTCGTCAGCCCAGGAATTTCTCTACTCGCTGAGAAATCCATAAATAGATCTCGGAAACGATTCCTACTTATCATGGCCGCTCTTTGTCTCTCGTAACTATCTGCTTTCTCCTGGTCACCGAACAAGACATAAGGATCGATTCTTACTCGAGTAAGTCACACGGTACTCACTGTTGGGATTTCTCTTTCAGAAACATCAACCCACGAGCCGAACGAGAATGTTTTGCGGTCCACGAATGTCAGAACTTTTGAATGATCACGTGTGGGATGATAGCACTCCACGACCATGTCAATTCTGGGTTCGAGTTGATGCATTTTTTGTATGTAGCCCCAAGCGGTCTCGTCCTGCATAATGTTTCTTAAGTAATCCAACTCACGAGAGAAGATGCTTTCCATGAAAATGTACACAGACGAGAACCACAGCATTGCAATTCCAAAGATTTTTAAGTAGACGAAACTACGTCCGTATCGAGTACACTGGGAAATTTCACAACCCACCATGTACACCACCCACAGGTGAAAGTAAAAAAACAACAGCATGGAAAAGATTCGCCATAAACTTGCATCTCTGTACAATCCTCTTTTGCGGCTCATTTTTCTGTTTTCATTTTGACGTTGGTATTCCTGGACGGTGGGTTGGTAATCCTGGATACCACTGTCAAGTTCCATTTGACTCCCGGCCCTAACAACTTGTTCCAGTCTCGTTCCTAATTCTCCGTCATCTTCCTGTAACCTCCTCGCATCTTCCCTTTCTTCTCTGTCTTCCTTACTTTTTTTCTTACACACGGCGCAGCAGTAGATGATAAATGGCACGAGCAATTTTAGAAGCACGAAAGAAGAAAGGACCACGGGAAAGATTACAGGGTTGGCATCAAAGTCGACACGACTAGTTTGTGCAGTGGGAAGTTGATTTGTGGTGTCGGTTCGTTGATACGAGGACCTCTCTGTGGTTTTTCTGTACCAGGGTGTCCAGGGAAAAGAATCGCTGCCAGTATTCCCTCCACGGCAGGCTCTCCCTTGTCTACCCCACTTAGCGCTGTATTTGCTATCCACACAGAGGGCAAACCTTACAGAAGGATACCTTCCCCTGCAGAAAAATAAGCCGAGATCGCCAGGCCTATTTCCAAAATATGCAAATTTCAGCTCTGTTCCAGCTATGATGTTGGAGCGGCATGGCTTGTTAGTATAGCATGTCACGCCGGTGTAACCGGAAGGGCAGAGACAAAGTGTCTCCTTACCGAAAGTGTAGATGCAGGTAGCTTTGCTATCACATGGCTTCGATGGACAAGTATTCGACATGGAATTTACTCCTCTACACAAGAGTCTAAGATTAGGCATATCCCGCCATCCATTTTTATCATGGACCGACCAAGTCTTGCTGATGTACTCTGGTCGCAGGGCGAAATCTTTAGTCTTGATAAAAACGTTATCGAGTAATCGACTGGGTGCGTACCTTTCAGTTACCACCCAGAAGCCGTCTGGGTTGTATTGAAGGTACCACTTTTGTCTGCTATGCTCATACAAAGGACGAAGGTTACGGAAGACACCTGGCTTACGAAGAAAATAATCTCGAATGTCATCGTTTAAAACATTTCCTTTTCCATCGGTAAACATAACATTCAAGTAAAGTCTGTCCGAGTTACATTCCCTGAAATCTTCATCCACGCATACAGCTTTAATCATAGGCGACGAACTACTAACTGTAACATAGCCAATGCTTTTATCACTCATGTTCCAAAACTGCCAAAAGCTTATTAATCCTTCAAAGACATCACTTCTATTCAAACTCCCGGAAGTCAGCCACGACACAGGATCAACAGCGCTAGATATAGCGGCCGACATAGCGGTCGATATAGCGGTCGACAGTCGGTCGATAGTCGGTCGACAGTCGGTCGATACTCGGTCGCTAGTCGGTCGACAGTCGGTCGATAGTCAGTCGACAGTCGGTCGATAGTCAGTCGACAGTCGGTCGATAGTCGGTCGATAGTGAGAAAGACTATCGGCCGAGTATCGGTCGATATTTCGACGACGCACCTCGACTTACTATCGGTCATATGTCGGTGATATATCGGTCAACTGTCGGTGGTATATCAGTCAACTGTCGGTGGTATATCGGTCAACTGTCGGTGGTATATCGGTCAACTGTCGGTGGTATATCGGTCAACTGTCGTTCGAATATCAGGCATGTGTTAATTTATCATGTGAGTCCAATGGCTCTTTGTTTTAAGCAAAGACGTCATTAATTACTGTTATCATGCGATGTGGGAACATGTGGCAGTGCGAGGCGCGATTACTCTATGAAGCGAACCTAAGGACATGGTAACCGTTTTTTTTTTCCAGTTTGTATCATCACCGATCGTCTTATTTTTAGCTGTTAAACAGAAACTGTCTCAGCCTAAGTTGAATCTGCTGCTCCTGTGGTCCCGCAGTCGAAGAATACTTAAAGAACGACGAGTGAAACGACTGCTCCCGCAGTCCCGAAGTGGACGAATAATGAATAGGAAAAGGCAGTTGATGACATGCTTTAAGAGCGAGGAATACACATCTTTTATTATCAGGCTTGGACCTGCTTCATCACGCCGAGTTCTCGTTTGTGCAGAGACCACAAATGAAACTTATATATTTCTGCATTGAAGACGGGAACAGTCCTTTGTTTAACGATCACTTATTGATAAAACGCGCTGATAATGCGCCGAGGAAGGTGACAAGATATCCAGCAGACTGAACACATTCATTTATTGTGGGAATGATTTCAACTTACAGCAAGGAAAATACTCATACGTTCTCATTACATTCTCCTGTCCTTTTGCTCTGTCCTTTCGCTTTATATTTATATTGTGTTCAAAATAAAGACGACCATGCGTATACCGAAATTAATACTGACTGGTAAGCCACTTTTGGTCAGCCAATAAAAGGAAAACAGTATGCGCCGCGTTAACATTAATATTATCTTAATTCGTTAAGGAAAAACAAGTTTAACAAAATGAACTGTAAATAAAATTTTTCATCAATGTAGTTCTGAGTCGGTTGAAAAATTCTCGGCATAGAAAAAATTTGCCAGATGTAGGCCTTACACGGTGAGAATAAATCACATAACAAGAAGCTGAAGGCCTATCATTCTCACTTAGCGGACTTCGTCATGATTCAATTTTAGCCGGCTACGCGTAGCGAGACACCCCCACCCCTAAAATAAAAATAAAAGAGGGGAGGAAACGTCTGCGAAAAGGTGGTGGGCATCGATACAGATAGGCTAAATCCCGTCCACATGAATTAAAAGAAAAGGCTAGATAAATGACTAATAGCTATTATTCCGGAATTTTGGCTAAGTACATTGAAGTTTGAAATTAAAAAGCAGAAACACAATTTAAAAAACGGTTACGTCCAAGTTCGAAAATGCTTTCTAATTTCTTGTTTTCCAAGCCAAAAAATGTAGGAAATGCTTGTGAACAAAGGTCATTGATTTCTATTTACAGTGGATACTGTTCTGCAATGTCCTGCATCAGTCGACCAAAACAGGTCAAGTATCGACCAACTATCGGCGAAGTGTCGGCAAAGTGTCGGCAAAGTGTCGGCGAAGTGTCGGCGAGGTGTCGGCGAAGTGTCGGCAAAGTGTCGGCGAAGTGTCGGCGAAGTGTCAGCGAAGTGTCGGTGAACGAAAAGCTATATCGGCCGAGACACATCTGGAACGACTATCGACCGTGTCTCGACCGAGTGTCGACCGACTATCGACCGACTATTGACCGCTATATCGACCGAGTATCGACCGAGTGTCGACCGAGTATCGACCGAGTGTCGACCGACTATCGACCGACTATCGACCGACTGTCGACCGACTATCGACCGAGTATCGACCGACTGTCGACCGACTATCGACCGACTGTCGACCGACTATCGACCGCTATATCGGCCGCTATATCGACCGATGTCTCGGTCGACATTACCCACAGTAAACAAGATCCCAATCATCTGCATCATGATCTCTTAGGATAATCTACTCAGGGACAGAACTAAATGAATGCAAAAATATTTCTGTAGTCCTATATTAGGACTACAGTATGTCGCAACAAGAAGAAATTGACTGACACATACTTTTTTATTCGGTGTGACAGTCAGTGTATATGAGGATTTGAATGAGTTTATCTAAACCACCTGGCAAATATTGAAGCCGGAAGTGGCTAAACACACAGGATATATTGTGAGGTACGATACATATCACACGTTTATTTTAATTCCGCTTCAATATTTGCCAGGTAATTTAGCCAAACTCATTCAAATCCTCATGTTCACTGCCCATATATATGGAATCAATTTTTATCTGATATTGAACTTTAGAGTTTCTCGTTAAGAGCGTTAACATTTGTCTTGTGCTTTCTTCCTCTATAAATTAAACACGGTGTTAACCGGCTCTTTCACCTGGCTGATCGGTGCTCTGTAAATACTCAAAAATTCCAAATATTTTTTTTGATAAATTCTTAAGGGTAATTATTATTCATTCAAAAATATTTCCCCGATTCTGATTGGCTAAAAGCACATGCATAATTCACCATAACCATTTACTGATGAACGATTTGGAAGAATTTTGTGTTTAACGAGGAAAAGACGTCAAGAATGCAGCGTTCTTGCAGGTTAATGCACCGTTAACAGAGACCCGGGGACAAGGTTGAGTTGTTTTGGTTGTGAAAACAAAAATGGCGGACATTTCACTCGTTTCAAGAGTAAGAACTAGGCGAAATTATAGCTAAAAACATGGCAAGAACAGCAAGAACACAACTCAAAGGGCGACATCTGCTATTAATTGTAGAATATTTGCGGAGCTGAACAACCCTAAGCGTGCACTATCGAAGGTGAACTTAACATCGATGGAGGTAAGCATGTTTTAGCTTTGTTTTTAAACTAGGAATTATTTTGAATGAATAATAAAACAATTATTGAATTCGGCTTTCGTATCATATGAAGAATTATGGAGATCTCGGAGGGTGTTATCCGTCGAGGCCGTAACACCCTCCTCGATCTCCTTAATTCTTCATAAGATACTCAGCCTCATTCATTAATTGTTAAATAATACTATGCCCAAGGTCTGTCTAAGAGGTTTCATTTGAACGGTGCAGGCACCGCAGTAGGATTTTGTCCACCTTCATGTACTCTAGTGATGCCTACCGAGCAGGCTGCATGTATCCAAAGGTTGGATACATTCAGTTTCTCATATCAAATAATCTTGTATTACCAAATTTCTACGATCCTGGTCGTCTTTTTCAACCGCAAAATAATCCGTCGTTTCTCGGACAAGATGCAACTGACAATTTGTTCGTCTGCTACTTCCTGTACGTGCCTTGCCTCAAGCTTCCTCTCAGGGAATCACGAACTTGGGCAAAGGAAGTGAAAACGTCTCTTAAATAAAAAGTCAGTTCGTGCTGTTCAAACTTCATCACTTCTATTTCATCTGGTTGTAAAATTTGCAAAATTGTAGATTTGTAATTTGTAATTGCTTACCTACGGAGCACTTAGCAGTTCTTAAACTCGTTGAAATGTGTGCGTGCGTTCCAGATCGAATTGGAATTTGGAAGGGTTGGTTTTTACAGGGGAAAACCGGAGTACTCGGATAAAAACCTCTCGGAGCAAGTGAGAGAACCAATAACAAACTCAGCCCACATATGGTTCAAACAGTCAAATGTTGGCGAATTACGGTTGATTGATAAGTCAATTCTTAATGATTTTATCTCAGTTCAGAAAAAGGAAACGAAACTCGTTCTTCGGTTCACGTCTTTCGATGGCAACATGTAAAATGAAATTGTCTTTCCTATGTTCTCTTCAGTTCTCTCGTACTAGCCTTCGCACCCACAGACGGCCCAGACTCTATGGGAGGTTGCTGGGCTTTGTATAAGAGAATGTATGAAAATAAATGAAATAAGTCCTAAATTCCATTTTGGACAAAAATCCATTTAGAAGGCGTTTTATTCGACGTTTTAGTCAGAATCTGATATTGATTTGTACTGACAATAAGAATTAAGGGAAACATTCCCTTATTTCTTATGGTGAATATTGGTGAAAATTTTATAAGTCAGCAAACCCATCTCTATGTCTTACAGAGTCACAGACAATTCAGTGGCGGATTCGGACCTGCAGATAAGGGAGGGACATCCAGACCCTGACATAAGGGAAGCGGGGCGGTCTCATGTAAGGAGAGATTCTCCATGAATTCTTTGTTTGCCTCGAGTGTCATATATAGCTTTCAAATATTCGCTTTGACGTTGTTTTTAGTAGTCCATACTGAATTTGCATAAAGTGGTTTAAGCTCCGCAAAAAGGGCTCGTGCCATTTTTATTATCCTTTGTTTCATTTGCTTTGTGTTCGCTAGGTAATAATCGCAAAAAAAGCCAACAGTGTTCCTTAACAAACAAAACTGATTGCTCGTTCTCCTTTCAATTATATACATTTTACGTCAATGTTGACTCTTGAAAGAATACTTAATTTCTTAATAATGGTTTATTTGACTTCAGTCTATTTTTCGTGATTTTAACTACCAGACGACATCTATTCACAGTAACGCCTTTGATATAGGTGTACCTCGTTCTAATTGCAACTTAGTTATACTTATTTGCAAAAGTATATTTCATTAAGTTGTTAGTTAAGGAGAGGTGATAACCGAATTTTGAATATGAAAGGTTTTGCTGTCTTGTAATTTCAAAAATACATCGGTTTTTGTTTAAGGTGAAAACTTCCAATTAGTCTGCCCTTTTCCTGTTTAAACAGCCGATAGCTGACCTTGTAGTTTAATTCATATTGTAACACTTTGTACATGAACGCTGTTACTTTTGCTGACCTGGCTAGGTCTTTGTCTCAGTACTTTTACTTTCTAAAATAGCAACAGTAACAAAAGATTTCAGGTTAAAAATAGAATTTGTATTTAGTTTTCATTTAACTCTAAGTGATTTCTGTTTATATTTCTATTGTATTCTTTTGTCTTCAATGGTTGTAAAAATCATATATAAGTAATTTGCTTTGAACTTATTTTTCGATTACATTGCCGGTTACATACGCTACGTGTACAAAAATAAACGCTGTTGGAACCAAGTTTAGTTCTGTTTTATCTACTGCTGTAACAGTTAGTGGTCAGATTCCGGACCTCAAGAGAAGTGACGGCTCTTTCCCTCAAGCGAGTTGCCATTTGAGTCAAGTTTTCCCCAGTTTTATCGTGAGTCAACCACCGAGTTCCCGTTGAGTCTTAAATTCGTTTCACCGTGGAAAAACCTTCCGTTACACTCAAAAAACGTTTTTCTGCCCTTCGGACCTCAGTTTGGTCTAAAAATAAGGGGGCGGGATCCCGCGCTCCCACCCCCGCGGGCTCCTCCCCTGGATTCGCCATTGATGTGGACGGGGATAAGTAGTCCTTCTCAGTGCTGGAGAGGTGGGAGTGTTCTGTGGACAATTTTTATTGAAATCAAAAAGAATTATAATTTAAAATTAAATTATGTTTGGAAAGGAATAACCTTTATTTATTCTTTATTCAGTTTAAAATACGTGATTTAGTTAACTTTTAAAATATTGAAATACGTAACACACTAAAAATCAATGATATTCCTTGATTTCTGGGTACAAGATCGGTCCGGGTACGATATTACAGAAAATTTCCAGTTACTTAATTTTAAAGACGATAATGCAAAAGCTTATAATATTGTATATAATTTTCGATCTCTCAGTTTAGGGTTTTTGTTTGCGCCAAAGGCGACCTGTTTCTATATCCTTTATACAAAAATATACCAAAATAACCTAACCTGAAAAACATTTTATGCCAGGTGACTAGAGGAAAGACAATCTGTTTAGTTATTTCACAGAAACAAGTTGTTAAGTATTGTTGTCCTCTACTGATATTTAGAGATCACTAAAAACACACAACACAATAATGTCCTCGAATAAATGCTAATTTTTAAACTGCTACCCCTTCAAACAATCCCGGGAATTGGCGCCCCTTTCTTTTGAAAACAGAACTTTTAAAGATATTTTTCGGCTCAGTACATGCTCATTACATGCTAAAGCCTAATGTTAAGTGGCTTTTCGTACGACACGTTTTGGTTTTTTTGGTATTACTTGCCCTAGTATTAACAAGACCTGGTGAAAGAAGCAATAGCTCTTTTAAAACAATGGCGGATTTCCATCGCAACCTCCATCCCAGAGTTCTTGAAAGAGAGAGAACCCTGGGAACGAGGTTGTTTCCATCGCTGTTCCTTTCTTATTTCTTAATCAAACTGCTTATCTGCCCGGGGGCGGGGGGGCAGGGGGTACTGCCATATATGGGCTATATAGGTGTATGCCGCTGTGAAGGGTATGGTTTTCAAGCAGTTTACTCTAGGATAGGGTATATAAATCACAGCGTTTGGGTCTAGAATAGGGTATCATTTTTCAGGAAACTGATCAGTTTGTTGAAGATTTTATCTAGACTAGGGATTGTGTTATAAGGTTTTGTTTTGACTAGACTGTGCTAGGAAAACAGCTACTCTAGGATAGGGGGAATTTGGGGAGTTTACTCTAGTATGGGGTAGCAAAATTCAGCAGAAGTAGCTCTGGTATAGGTTAAGGGTTCCAGTGTCCCAGCGGTACATCCCCACCCAAAAATTCCTAAAGTACCCGCCGGGCTTATCTGTTCCATTTCCATTTCGCTCAATTACATAAGGGACAAACGAAAACTCTTTAAAGCTTCCCAGTAACACTAAGTAGTTTTTCTCTAATATTTCCTCGGCAGCCTCAAGTTCCAGGGGTGAATTTCTGGTTACTTGCTTGGGGCATGTCAGGAGTGAATCCTACAGCAGCATCGTAAGATGGCCGGGGCTCATCTGTCTGCGGAACCACAGAATAAGGAGGGTAGATAGGTCCGGGTGGTTGGGTAGGATACGCAGCTCCACCGGTGGGATAAGGAGTATACACAGGAGGCGGAGGGCGTGGGGTGTCTGTGTCGTATGTTGCAGATGGTGCACTTGGTTGGGGAGCGGCCGAGTAAGTAGGTCCCAAAGTTGGATTACCTGGTGGATAAGGCGCGCAGCCTCGTTGGAAGGCGGGGTTAGCTATGCCTGGATTGACGATCTCTGTCATCTGATAAGACATTTGGTTCGGGAGGGCTGAGTCATTGGAAGCTGCCCCACACGTCAGCATTGTTATTTGATCCATAATGTCTACTTCTCGTGGAGGCGTGGTACTCTTGTACAGCTTTTTCTTTAAGGCATAGTAACTTTTACTTGTCTTGGCTCTGAACAGCCAGCGATAAGGCCAAGTCATCTGCAACAGTGTGGCCAGCCAAAAGAACAGAGGTCGACTCCATCAAGGCTTCACCCTCAAATCCACATAAGCAGAGATCCTCTTCTTCAGCCCAGGAATTTCTCTACTTGCTGAGAAATCCGTAAAGGCATCTCGGTGACGATTCCTTTCTATCAAGGCTGTTGCTTGTCTCTGGTAATCATCTGCTGTCTCCTGATCACCAAACAAGACATACGGATCAATTCTTACTCGAGTTAGAGACACTGTACTTAGTTCTGGCATTTCTCTTTTGGAAACATCAACCCACGAGCCGAACGAGAATTCATCGTGGTCTACAAATGTCACAACCCTCTCGGTATAGGTTTCTGTGCGGGACTGCCTGTTGCCATTTGCGTCCGTGTAATACACGACACGCGTGCGCGTCTCGAAATGATAGCACTCCACGACCATGCCAATCCTTGGTTCGACTTGCTGCATATTTTGTATGTATCCCCGTGCGGTCTCGTCCTGCATGATGTTTTTCAAGTAATCCCACTCGTGGGAGAAGATGCTCTCTATAAAAGTGTAAACAGACGACATGCACAGCATCACAATTCCAAAAGTTTTTAAGTAGACGAAGATACGTTCGTATTGAGTACATTGAGAAATTCCACAGCCCACCAGATACACGATCCATAGGTAAAAGGAAAAAAACAAGTGCATGGAAATGATTCGCCATAAACTCGCATTTTTGTGAAAGCCTCCTTTGCGGCATAGTTCTTTGTCTTCGCTCTCACTTTGGTATTCCTGGACGGTACGTTGGTAATCCTGAACATCACGGTCGAGTTCCTCTTGGCTTCCGGCCCTAGCAACTTGCTCAAGTCTCCTTTCTAATTCCCCGCCAACTTCCTGTAACCTTCTCTGATCTTCTTGTTCTTCTCTGTCTTCTTTACCTTTTTTCTTGCACACAGCGCAGAAGTAGATGATAAATGGCACGAGCAATTCCAGAAGCGCGACGGAAGTAAGAACCAGGGAGACGATTATAGGATCGTTATCAAAGTTATGGCGAGCTCGAGCCTTGGGAGGTTTCCAGGGACTTTGGGTTTTTCCTGGGTTCCAAGATGACCAGGGGGGAGAAGTACGTCCAGTATTCACTCTATGGCAGTCGCCCCCAACTCTAAACCAGTAAGGATTACTGTAGTTACTGTCCCTACAAAGAGAAAACCTTACAGAAGGATACGATCTACTACAGAAGGAAAAACCGATATCGCCAGGTCTTTTTCCAAAGTATGCAAAATTCACTTCTCTTCCTGCTAAGGGGTACGGATTGGGGCAATGTTTGTTGGTAGAGCATGTCACGCCGGTGTAACCGGAAGGACAGAGACAAAGTGTTTCGTTACCGGAAGTGTAGATGCATGAAGCTTTGCTATTACATGGCTTCGATGGGCATGTATTCGACATCGATCTCACCCCTCTACATAAGAGTCTAACATTAGGCATATCGCGCCATCCATTGAAACGGACCGACCAAGTCTTACTGATGTACTCTGGTCGTAGGGCGAAATCTTTAGTCTTCATTAAAATGTTAAAAACTGCTGATTGCCTCGGGAAATACTCTGTTATCATCCAGAGGCCGTTTATGTATTCAAGGTACCACTTTTGTCTACTGTGCTGATACACAGGGCGAAGGTTCTGGAAGACATCTCTGACATCTTGCTTGCGAAAGAAATAATCTCGAGTGAGATCGTTCACAACATTCCCCTTTCCATCGGTGAAATTGTCATTAAGGTTAAGTCTGTCCGAGTTACATTCTCTGAAATCTTCATCCACGCATACAGCTTTAATCATAGGTGACGAACTACTAACTGTAACATAGTAATTGGTTTTGTGACGCGCGTGGTAGAACATCTACTTGTATACCAATCCTCCAAAGACATCACTTCTATTTAAACTCCCGGAGCTCAGCCAAGACACAGGATCAACAGCGTTAAAAACAGCAGCGGCAACGCCAAAGTAGTCTTTTAGATTAAGTCCAAAAGACAAATATTTCTGGCCTTTCTTGGAAATATGAAAGTAAAACAGTAGATTGCCGTTTTCTTGCCTATACACTGGAAAGTTGTTGTGGTTGTAATTCTCCTTGGTGTATATCCTTGAGCACAAATTTCTGCAACTGCAGAATGCAATCAACATGCTACACAAAATCCAAAGTGAAAGGAGTGGCCGTGCCATCTCCGAAGAAGGCTCTGAATGATAATTTTCTCAGAAACGGCTTTCAAATGTCGCAATATGCAGTATCGAAAGCAGTAATCGACTGAACCATTTTTTAGCGGAAGTTACTGATATGTAGGGTATCAATTTGCAACGAGTGAGGACCTAGCCTGCTTGTAGACGTCTCCTCTATTTCCTTGTTTGTAACAGAAGCCGAGACGAAACAGATGACCCCACAGTTTGTAACGTTAAATGTTACTGCTGTTCTAGACATCTGAATTTCTAGCTCGTTAAGAACTGGTAAACGGTCTTTAATAGCTTAACCTAGATATATTGAACAAAGCATGAAATTATCAAACATTAATTTCTCCACGCCGTTTCTTACATGGGGTTAATGGGGAGGCGGGGGGAGGGGGGGGGGGGGGACTCAGGGAAAGGTGGGTAGAGGTGTGTCCCTGAGGCCTAAAAACCCTGTTAAATACATGCAAGAATTGTTCATTTGGCTACCGTGTTTAAAACAAGAGACCTCATTTAATGACTCTGGTTCATTTTGTTTCGCATACAATCAGTTAGGCAATTATTTAAACTGCGACCATACTAAGCTGCATAACAGGCGCTTAAGAGCCAAGCGAGGCGAACGGGGCATTTCGCCCCTATTAAGCAGGCTAATCATAGCCTAGCAAACGAGGAAACAGATGGCATTTCGTAGCCTGCGCAAGCGGACGTATTTCCGGTCGTCGCTATACGTCTGCGTTCGAAGGTTAACATTTGGCGACGCCACTACTGGTTTCCCAGCGAGATGTCCGCTGTTTTCTTAGGCTACTTCGATCATGGAATATGACTTTTTTTAAAAAAATATATACTGTTGGTACCACAAATGTAGGGCGTTTATCGCCAATCATTTAACACTTCTTCCGTCCAAACTTGTATGCCTTGACGACATTTTGCGCTATTTAATAGTGAAGGGACAAAATCGGGTTTTAAGGCAAAGAATAGTCAGGATATCCCTTTGTCCTCTGAATGACGACATCGTTTCATTTTGATTCGTTTTCACTCCATTTTCGAGCGTCCACTTCCAAGAGCGATTTCAAATGGATGCGTTTCGATGAAAACAATCAGTGTTTTGTGTGAACAGATTTCCATCGCTGCTCCTTTCTTAGCGTATCAAACTACTTATCTTTTTCATTTCCATTTCGTTGTACTACATAAATGAAGAAAGAAACTATTAGAAGCTTCCGGGTAACACTATGGATATGTTGTTTTTCTCTTATATTTTCTCGACAGCCTTTTTTTGAGCCATCAAGGCGCAGGGGAGTTTTTCTCGTTACTTGCTTGGGGAATGTCAGGAGTGTATCCTATCATACGAAAAATTGTATGATTGCGGGGGTGCGTCTGGCTGCGGTACCACAGAATAAGGAGGGTAGACAGGTCCGGATGACTGGGTAGGATACGCAGTTTTACCGGTGGGATAGGAACTATGCACAGGAGGTCCGAGAATATTCGGTGCATTTGGTGATGGGTGTGGAGTACTTGCGTCGTATGTTGCAGAGGATGCTGGTCGGGGTGCGACCGAGAAGCCAGGTCCCAAAGTTGGATTGCCAGTTGGATAAGGTGCGCAGCCGTTTTGGAAGGCGGGGTTACCTATGCCTGGATTGACGATCTCCGTCATGCAATTAGACATATGGTTCGGGACGCTGGAGTCACTGGACCATGCACCACCCGCCAGCATTGCAATTGGATCCATAGTGTCTACTTCTCGTGGGGGTGTGGTACTCTTGTACAATTTCTTCTTTAGAGCATAGTAACATTTACTGGTCCTGGCTCTGAACAGCCAGCGATAAGGCCAACTCATCTGCAACAGCGTGGCCAGCCAAAAGAACAGTGGTCGAATCCACCAAGGCTTCACCCTCAAATCCACATAAGCAGAAAATCTCTTCTTTAGCCCAGGAATTTCCCCCCTCGATGAAAAATCCGTAAAGGCATCTCGGTGACGATTCCTTTCTATCATGACTGCTGCTTGTCTCTCGTAATCATCCGCTGTCTCCTGGTCACCGAACTGGACCTGCGGATCGATTCTTACTCGAGTAAGAGACACTGTACTCAGTGCTGGCATTTCTCTTTTGGAAACATCAACCCACGAGCCGAACGAGAATTCATCGTAGTCTACGAATGTCACAACCCTCACGGTATAAGTTTCTGTGCGGGACTGCGTGTTTCCATTCGCGTCTGTGTAGTGCACGACACGGGTGCACGTTTCAAAATGATAGCACTCCACGACCATGAAAATTCTGGGTGCCACTTGCTGCATACTTTGTATGTAGCCCCAAGCGGTCTCGTCCTGCATGATGTTTCTTAAGTAATCCAGCTCGTGGGAGAAGACGCTTTCTATGAAAATGTACACAGACGAGATGCACAGCATAACAAATCCAAAGATTTTTAAGTAGACGAAAATACGTCCGTATTGAGTACACTGGGAAATTTCACAACCTACCAGATACACGATCCATAGGTAAAAGGAAAAAAACAAGTGTATGGAAATGATTCGCCATAAACTTGCATTCCTGTACAAGCCTCGCTTGCGGCTCAGTTCTTTGCCTTCGTTTTCACATTGATATTCCTGGACGGTTTGTTGGTAATCCTGAACCCCACGGTCGAGTTCCCCTTGGCTTCCGGCCCTAGCAATTTGTTCCAGTCTCCTTTCTAATTCTCCGCTAACCTCCATTAACGTCCTACGATCTTCTTGTTCTTCTCTTCTTTCCTTACTTTTTTTCTTGCAGACAGCGCAGCAGTAGATAATAAGTGGCAGGAACAATTCTAGAAGTGCGGCGGAAGTAAGAACCACGGGCACGATTACACCAGTACTGTTGTCATCAAAGTTAACACTTCGAGCTCGAGTTCGTGGATACCAAGGAGGCCAGGACCTCTCGGTGGTTTCTCTATACCAAGGTGTCCAGACCTCGGGGGTAGATGCATACCAAGGTCTCCAGGACCTCTCGCTCGTTTGTTTATTCCAAGGTGTCCAGACCTCCAGGGTTGGTGCATACCAAGGTTTCCAGTGAAAAGAATCGCTGCCAGTATTCCCTCTAGGGCAGGCTTTCCCTTGTTTACTCCAGTAAGGACTAGCGCTGTATTTCATATCCACACAGAGGGAAAACCTTACAGAAGGATACGGTCCGCTGCAGAAAGATACACCGAGATCGCCAGGCCTTTTTCCTGGATATGCAAAGTTCAGTTCTCTGCCAGATAAGGGGTAGGGAGTGGGGCACTGTTTGTTGGTAGAGCATGTCACGCCAGTGTAACCGGAAGGACAGAGACAAAGTGTTTCGTTACCGGAAGTGTAGATGCATGTGGCTTTGCTATTACATGGCTTTGATAGACAAGTATTCGACATGGAATTTACTCCTCTACACAAGACTCTTAGTTTAGGCATATCGCGCCATCCATTGTAATGGACCGACCAAGTCTTGCTGATGTACTCTGGTCACAGGGCAAAATCTTTAGTCTTCATTAAAACTTTATCATTTGAATTTCTTGGTGAGTACCTTTCTGTTACCACCCAGAAGCCGTCTGCAGTGTATTGAAGGTACCACTCTTGCCTACTATGCTCATACAAAGGACGAAGGTTGCGGAAGACACCTTGCTTGCGAAGAAAATAATCTCGAGTGAGATCGTTCACAACATTTCCTCTTCCATCAGTAAAATTGTCATTCAAGTAAAGTCTGTCCGAGTTACATTCTCTGAAATCTTCATCCACGCATACAGCTTTAATCATAGGCGACGAACTACTAACTGTGACATAGCCATTGCTTTTATCGCGCACGTTCCAAAACTGCCAAAAGCTTATTAATCCTCCAAAGAGATCACTTCTATCCAAACTCTTTGAAGTCAGCCACGACACAGGATCAACAGCGCTATAAACATCAGCAGCGATTCCAAAGTAGTCGCTTAGATTAAGTCCAAAAATCAAACGTTTTTGGACTTCCATGGATGTATTACTATAGTGAAACAGTAGATCGCCATTTTCTCGCCGATACACAGGGAAGTTGTTGTGACTGTAATTCTCCTTGGTGTATACACCTTCAATGACTTTGTAAGGCATGGTTTCTTCATTGATGTTTTGAAAGAAAATCCTTGAGCACAAAGTTCTGCAATTGGAGAATGCGACCAACACGCTGCACAAAATCCACAGTAAAAGAAGTAGCCGTGCAATCATCTGCATCATGATCTCTTACAATTATCGACTCTGAGGGGCAGAACTAAGTGAATGCGAAAATATTTCTGTAGTCCTATAACTACAGTATGTCGCAACAAGAAGAAATTGACTGACACATACTGTTTTATCCGGTGTGACAGTCAGTGTATATGAGGATTTCAATGAGTTTAGCTAAACCACCTGGCAAATATTGAAGCCGGAAGTGGCTAAACACAAAGGATATATTGTGATGTACGATACATATTACACGTTTTTAATTTTGTGAGTGAAAAAATATATGGAAGCAGTTTTTACCTGATACGTGTGTATTGAACTTAAGAGTTTCTCGCTAAGAGCGTTAACATTTGTCTTGTGCTCTCTTCCTCTATAAGTTAAACAACGGTGTTAACCGGCTCTTTCACCTGGCTGATTGGTGCACTGTAAATACTCAAAAATTCCAAATATCTTTTTTGATAAATTCTTGAAGGTAAATAATACTATGCCTAAGGTCTGCCAAAGAGGTCTCATTTGAGACATTTGAGGATCTCATTTGAGGATTTTGTCCACCTTAATGTATTCTAGTGTTGCCTACCGAGCACTGCATGTATCGAAACGTTAGATACATTTAGTTTACCATATTAAATCATCTTGTTTCACCAAATAAATGCAATCCTGGTCTTCTTTTCCAACCGCAAAACAGTCCGTCGTTTCTGGGACAAGATGCAACTGACAATTTGTTCCTCTGCTACTTCCTGTACGTGCCTTGCCTCAAGCTTCCTTTAGGAATCACGAACTTGGTTCAGTTAAAGGAAGTGAAAACGTCTCTTAAATAAAAAGTCAATTCGTGCTGTTCAAATTTCATCACTGTGTATTTCATCTGGTTTTAAATTTTGTAAAATTGTGGATTTGCAATTTGTTTGCCTATGAAGCACTTAGGAGTTCTTAAAAACTCGTTGAAATGTGTGCGTGCGTTCCAGATCGAATTGGAATTTGGAAGGGTTGGTTTTTAAGGACAGGGGAAAACCGGAATACTCGAATAAAAACCTCTCGGTGCAAGGGAGAGAACCAACAACAAACTCAGTGTACATATGGTTCAAATAGTCAAATGTTGGCGAATTACAGTTAATTGATAAGTCAATTCTTAATGATTTTATCTCAGTTTAGAAAAAGGAAACGAAACTCGTTCTTCGGTTCACGTCTTTCGATGGCAACGACATGTAACATGAAATCCTCTTTCCTTTGTTCTCTTCAGTTCTCTCGTGACTAGCCTTCGTACCCACAGGCCGCCCAGACTCTATGGGAGTTTGCTGGGCTTTGTACAAGAGAATGTATGAAAATAAATAAAATACGTCCTAAATTCCATTTTGGACAAAAATAGGAATAAAATAACTCTCATTGTGTGGTGTTCTATTTTTTACTGTCCTTTACCTTCTAAAGCCATTTAGAAGCCGTTTTATTCGAGGGTTTAGATTCTGATGTCGATTTGTACTGACAATAACAAATAAGGGAAACTTTCCTTCTGTCTTATTCTGAACATTGCTGACTATTTTTATAAGCCAGCAAACCCATCTGTATGTTTTACAGAGTCACAGCATGGACTCCTGGTCACAGACAATTCACTGTACAGCGGTCATCGTGCACTAGTGCATGTGCAGTGTCGGATCCAGACCTTGCGATAAGGGAGGGGTCCCCCCCAATTTTCTTCGGCCCTTCGGGCTTCAGTTTGGTCAAAAAATTACTAAGGGGCCGAGCTCCCCGGGCCCCTCCTCTTGATCGGTCACTGATGTGGACGGGGATAAGGAGCCCTTCTCAGTGCTGGAGAGGTGGGAGTGTTCTGTGGACAATTTTTATTGAAATCAAAAAAAACATATAATTTAAAATTAAATTATGTTTTGAAAGGAATCACCTTTCAGTTTATTTTTTATTCATTTTAAAATACGTGATATAGTTAACTTTTAAAATATTGAAATTACGTTCTAATTCGCTTCGCTCAAACGAACGTAAATCATTTTACCCTTAAATTCCCGTAATACAAACAAATCACACGAGAAATATGGTAGGATGCGCAAGCAGATCCAAAACAGTTTATTATAAGATAGATAGTTACTAATACAGAGCGGACTGCAGAAAAAAGAAATTACAAAGTTGTTGTTGTTGTTGTTTTACAATTTTTTTTTTTTTTTCTACACACTACTGTTTAGAGAAATTAATATAAGCTCGATAATGCATTACAAACCTAAATACTTAGTTACTTGTAACCTGTTTTCAAGGCTTTCTTCAACATACATATCCTTGGCAGAATCAGATTTCCATCTACCATGTATTTTAAGAAGTCTTTCTGGAATCGAGTTACTACTATTACGCACCGCAGAAGTAATACCACCGGATCTTAAACTATGAAGACCATAATCATTAGGGTTGAGGCCCAGCTGACTTAAGGTATCCCTTAAGATATCTCTACAAGTAGTATAAGAAATCTTTCCACTTCTCAGAGTATAGCTAGAACTACTACGGTGAAAAACAAGCGGTCTAAATAAAGGGAGAGAACTACATAAGTCAATACCAGATAAATCTAAATACCGTTGTAAAACACCAACAGGACAGTACTTAGACCTGGCTGCACTAATAAAGACGAAATTCCCTTCCCTATAAACATCTGTCTTACTACGAGGTACAAAGATTCTTATATAATCGCTGTGAAATTCGATATGCTTAGGAACAATATTGCATAATTCGTCGTAACGAAAAAATCCTGCAAAAGCTAAAGAGCGTAACGCAGCGATACGAAGATTCTTCAAATTAGCATCTTTCTTGTTATGAATATCTAAAATACTCCTTATGATTTCTGTGGTAATAGGCTTCTTTTTCATTACTGGCTGTGATTTCTGGCGTTTAGCAGATTCGATAATATTCCTGCAAAATTCACTATCCAAAGGATTACGATCCAAACTAGGGACAAAAGAATGTAACCATTTAAGGGCAGCATGGGCTAAAATTACTGAAGAACTAGAGGTGCAAGACTGCTGAACTTCAAATAAATATAGGGAAACGACACTAAGGGGAAAAGGTAACTGCATGTTGAAATGTCTACCTTTAGACCACTCCAAGAACTTTCTAATAACGCGAACGTAGGCTTTTGTAGTTGTATCCGCCCTGGACTTCAACATAACTTCTAAAACGTCATAAACGTTGATTGAAGAAAATTGTTGAAAGCCTTTCCAGGAATTACTTGATAAGATTACCTGGAAAGACAAGAACAAACATATATAATAAAAGAACAAAAAAGAACCGTATAAAAATCGATCAATGTTGGGGCCAGTGCCACATAAGACGATAGACTATTGAATGGACCAGTGTCCCGTAAATCAAAAACCATTGATTGGGCCAGCGCCACATAAATCAACTATACGCTGTTAAAGACAGCGCCACATGAAATGACAAACTATAAATTAGGCCAGTGCCACATAGATAAACAACATATTGCTTTGGCCAGCGCCACCAAATGTGAATAATCATTAGGCTAATGGACACACCATCCAATAAATTACTCAGTAAATTTTAATCTAAAGGCAATAATATTTCCTGTGAAAAGATCAGACCCTAAGAGCGAATTAAGGTTTCTTCCGCGGGTTAGAACCTCATTCCCGATATGAATACTGTGAGCCACAAGATAACTACTATACTTGTGTGTAATTAAAGGCCAAAAGTGAGCCGAAGGCCAAAGAGGTACAACGAGCGTACCAACGGCCCGCTGAGATTTCAAATAATGCAATACGCGTGGGACGATACCAACTGGAGGGACTACTAGGCAATTTTCTCCTCGAAGAGACTGAAAGAAAAAATCAACACCCGAAGTATTGGGGTTCCAAAACCTCGAAAAATATTTGGGGAGTTTGTGATTATAATAATTAGCAAAACAATCAACACTATGCGGGCCCCACCGACCATCAAGAAAAAGAAAAAAATTCTTCAGTAATTTGCCAATCATCAGTATCAATTAAACGACTTATATAATCAGCTTGCTGATTCGAAGTGCGAGGGATCCATTGCACTTCTAAATGAATCCCCGATCGAATACAAATATCAAAAATCCTTCGGGCCATCTTATGCAAACCTAATTTCATGCTGCCCACTTCAACAATCTTAGCAGCTGCTTGGCTATCAGTAAACCACTTAACGTGTGATCCTTTCAACACTGAGGCAAATGATTGCAATGAAAACTCAATAACAGACAACTCCCTCCACGTTGAACTTTGAACTCTCTCGTTCTCCGACCACATTTTGTGGCACACAAAATCATTGTTAAAGTCAATAATTGCTCCACCTCCGGTAGCACTGGCATCCGAATATACAAAATAACTAGGATCTTTACTTACAAAGCAATACCTAGAGTTGATATTAACCATATTTTCCTTCCAAAAATACAGTTCTTCCTTACAGTAATCGTCGAGACGGAATACAGAATCCCAGTTATCTTTGCACAAGGTGGACAAGACACAATGTCTGGTCATTATCCTGCCAATGTTACCAACCAACCTCGTCCCCAGGGTCTTCTCGCTTTCCAATATGGCGGCGGCAGGAGAGAAGACCCTGGCACACAGCAGAAATCACGTGACTGATTTGTCCACGGAGAGTGGAAATTTATTCAAAATGGCGGCCAAGGTAAAGAGTGAGAGGATCTGGGTACGAGATCTTGAGACTGGTGAAAAACAAACAAAATGGCGGCAAAGGCAGAACTCAAAAGAAGCTAAAAATATGAAAGAATACACTTACAAGCCACAGGAATACGGTAGAATGATAAAGCGATCTTATTTTCTGTTCAATGACCTTCATTTGTTTTAAGCCTGAAGGTTCTAGCGCACACGGCTGTCTACAACTTAATTTCTCGATACCGACCTTTTTTCACCGTTTTCTTTTTTTGTCGTACCCTGAGCGCCAGAGGTTCAGGTTTCTTCTTTCGTGAAAGGGGGAGCTTTTTCTAACCGTGAGCGCAATTTATTTCTTCATGTTAGGAATTTCGAGAACAGACCTCTGAAGCCAGGGAATTTTTTGTCATGACGTGACGCTCTAAGACCTCTTCCGCTCCGAAATTCAACTAAGCATTAAATTGAGTCTCAGACACTTTAAGCTGATAAGTTATCGTCAGTTTTGTTACAGATCTTCATGAGGTTTTTGACTATTGTTTTTCTATCTGCACAAATTTTAACTGAACTCTGATATGTAAAAAAACAATTTTTTTTCTGAAAACAAGAACCAGAGAACACTATTTTGTTAATATAATTTGAGGAAACTTTGGTTGAAAATTAAACAGTTCCTTGGTCAGTTTGGATATTTTGTCACTTGAACTGGTACAGGTAATAAAATTATTGTTAATCTTCATCTACTTCACAGTTTTTAGACTTTGTTATTGGCTTTTGATATCTAACCCCGTTCACAGTGCTTCCGGGCAATAGAGATAGGGGCCTTATTTAATCTAGCAAAGACGGTGGTATTAGTTCCCCACAAAAAAAATGCCAAGTGAAAAAGCCCAAGTACGAGAAGGTTGGAGGTCAAGCAGCCGAGGATCAAAAACAAATCCGAACTTCCAGTTGGTGAATAAATCATCCTGGATCGGTCCACAGAAAGCTTTACAGTTTTCATTGATTTATACAGTCTCTTATTTATTAGTGAAGAATAAGAAAATAATAATAATAATAATAACTGTTTATTCACAAATCCAAATCAGAAAGTGAAAAGGAGATAAAAGAGGTTATCCCTTTCTAGTTTAAGGTGGGATGGGGGTTAAAAAAGATGGGGGCTTATTGTTAAAACTTTCTTTCACTGAAAAGGAGGGCTTATTTGAGAGAGGGGGCCTTAATAGAGGATTTAAGATGTTGTTATTATTGTTTTTTTTTTTGCCTCTCAGATGTAAAAAAAAGCATTAACCCCGCTTTAATAGCTAGCAAAAGGTGAAGAGTGTTTCCATTGTTTGTAATATAGCAATCCAAAATGTATTCTCCACTTTGAAATAGATTTGATTTTCAGAGCAAAAACTTCCTTAATCCCTGACTTTGGTTTATTTGACATATTACTTGGGGCTGAACTTTGCCATGTCAATGTGCAAATTGACTAAAGGCCAGACTCCAGTTGTTCAAAAATTTGATAGTCCTATCTGAGTCATGTGCACAGTAAAAGTTCCTATCTCATTTGGAGATAATAGATGTTTTAAGTCAAACACACTTTGCTCGTCAGATGGGCCCTTTCGTACTCTAATTGAGACATGACTTGGTAGCGGTGTGCTGATTATCGATCATAATCTATAAAGCATCAGAAACCTAAAGCAAAGTGAGTATTGCTTATACAAATGTTCAGTTGATTGTTGTGGAAAATTCACAAAAACATTGTTGACAAATAAGGAAATTAATACACCTGTGTTGTCTTTTTGATGGGGTCTTAATTTAGTTTATACGATGTTTAGTTGGTTTAACTATGTGACAGATAAGCCTCTGCTTGCAGGGTAGGTTTTTTGTTTTGTTCACTTACAAAACTATTTTCAGTGTTGAAAGTGGCACACAGGGGCACAAAACTATAATCTACTATAATCGATTATCAGTTTAATAGTTGGGTTAATCTGATTATTTCTGACAATATGATTATAATACAGACACTATTACTAAGACTAACCAACACCTTAAAGTAGACTTTGAAAGTATGTAAGCCAGCACATCTAACAGCTGCAACCTCACACCGCAACACCTAAACAAGATAAAAGCCTTGCCTTGTCCCTGTGTGGCATTTTCCCAGGCCTTAATTCTTGGTCAATTCATTTCGGTGACTTATCTTAGGCAAACTGGAGGGAAACTGTTTCACTATTTCGCTTGGGACCACGTGACCTAAAACTCATTGGCCATGACTAGGCAACTAAAAGCTCACTATGCTAATGGGGACTCTGGCACAAAACACTTCAAAAGCCTTTGCATCTCGACATGAAAAATCCCATGATCGAGATGCTCCAGGCCCCTTCCGCTCTTGTTTATTCAGTGGATAGTGATATATGCACCCTTTGAAGTAGTTTATTTTTTTAAATCCAAGGTTTAGAACTGAATTATAGCTGCTTCACAATCATACCCAGCTGGTGTTGGAATACTACAGTAACAGCCACTTTTTCACCTGGTCCACAAACCCCCTTTTCAAGGATATAGTGACAAGAACATCATGCAGTGACAAGAACAACATGCACACTTAGCCTACAGTAATTAGAAGCTCAATTGACAGGTTTTAGTTTGACAGAAAACATATTTATCTTGGGGTCACTGTCACCCCATGTCTGGAATCTGGGAAATTTTTCTCTTGGAATCTGGAATAAAGGTCCTAAAGTACTCTGGCTCCCACTTATAACTGGAATCCGGAATCCATGTTCCACTGACAAAGAATCCAGAATGCGGTATCCATGGCGCAAAATTGAGAATCCAAGACTGTCAGATTTCCTTGAATGGGCTGATCACTGTTTTCAACTTGATAAAATAAAAAACATCATGTGCTTTCATTTATTTTGTTTTTGCAACTAGAAAGAAATCCCACAAGCTTCAATACATCAATATGTAAGTTTTTCATTTCTGAGAAAGGAAACAGTTTATTTTCCCAATGTCTCTGTTTTTAGCTATATTTTACTACCAATGAAATGAGCAAACAATAATAAATTATCATTATTGTGACACTAAAAACTGAATAAATGAAAAGTCAGGATTACAAATATCAAATGATAGCGACACTATGTTTGGCTTCAATTTTTAGTTTTGTTTCGACATCTGCCTCTCTCGCTCCTCGTCCCCCTTCAAAATCACAGTGGAAAAATTAAAAGAAGGCCAGGTTAGGCCCATGAATGTTACGATCAAATGAAAAGAATGTTTCACTTGACAAAAAACTGCTGAGACAAAGTGCAGATTATGCAAGATTTCCGTATAACTACATACATTAATGATATTAAGCATACAGCTTTTGTTCAAAGAAAACAAAAGGCAGAACAATACTACACCTTTGCAACGGGCAGCTAAATTTATTGATAAGCTGAAGCCTTGCAAGTATTCTTTCACAAATCGGGAATTAAAGAAACAAATCTTTAGTAATTTTCGGAACACACAAACCAAATAGCGCGAGTAACAGAAATACCTCTACGCGTTATAATATTCCCAGCGATTACCAGATATCACTATATTCGAATCTTTGCCTTCCAACGGTACAGTCACAGTTTTCCGAACAATCAGACCTGAATTCTGTCCACCTTTTAGGTCTCAAACACTGAAGAAAGCACTTCTCAGCCTCTACGAAGCCCTCAAAGGTTAACCATCTTTGTTTTGGAAGGAATAAACCAATGAGAGCGCACGTATGAACGCGCTATGGAATGCACCAATCAGCGATCGTTTTAGTTCGCTGTGTGCCAGGGTCTTCTCTCCTGCCGCCGCCGCCGCCGCCATATTGGAAAGCGAGAAGACCCTGGGGACGAGGTTGTGTTACCAACTACAGGCCCGGTAGAAATAATTTGACCTGTGAAGGAGGCCAACTCTCGCGCAGACACTTTGAAATCGGCTTCAATAATATGATCAATTGTACTGATAATCTTAAGAATTCTTCTCTCTACAATTTTTAAAGTACCGAGTGCAGAATTCCAGGTTATACCCAACCAGTCCAATACTTGGGTGGGTTCCCATACCGATTTGTCTTCGTTAACGACAAAACCCGCGTTATACAAATCCCCCCTTACAGCTAGGGCCTTAATGCGACAACTTTCTCTATCCTGAACAATCGCCCAACCATCGTCCAAGAAGATGGCTATACAAAGACCCTGTATTCTCCAATACTTTTCTAAAGGCTTCAAAACCTTTCTGAAAACATAAGGGGCAGAGGAAAGACCGAACGGGAGCACAGCGAAAACATAAAATACTTCATTGACGGAATCAGACGACCGCCATGAAAACCCCAGAAAAGTTTGGTGCTCATGCGCAATGTCGACATGGTGATAACCGCTTTTTAAATCAAAGGAAAACATGTGCGCGTCTTTCGCAAAATAAGCCATAGCAATTTTCCAGTCCTCGTACTTAACACTTTGCTTAATTAATGACTTATTGACATGGCGCAAATCAAGAATTAACCTCTTTTTACCGCATGACTGTATAGAAACTGACAAGGGATTTACAACAAAGGGCTGCTCATTAACGATACGCACCCGACCAGAGTTAACAAGCTCAAGAACGGCTTGGTCCACGAAATCAGCATGAAGTCGAGCTGACTTATTATTTCCTAGCTTTACGGCCAACGGAAAACTGATGAACGGCAGCCTGTAGCCGATTTCAATAATAGACAAAATAAAATCCGGAGCACCTATAGATCTCCAGAAACCTAAATTGTTCTTCAGATTACCCTTAACGCTTAATGAATGTCCACTTTCAAGTTCGTAATTCTGTGTAATTTGATCTACCTGCGCCAAGTCATCTTCATTGCTTTGGTTGAGTTGAATGGCCTGCGGTTGACTTGTTGTAGGAGATTCCAGGGCAAGAATTGTAGCTAGGGGACTGGTAACTTCCCGACCAGCACATGGATCTACAGTCCTTGGCCCAGTGTCCAAATTTGCCGCATTTGAAACAGCGAAAGAAGTCGCCAGAAGCGTCTCTACGGCCTGAAAGATAACAGCAATGACGAAACCTGTAATAAACGGGAGGGGGGGGGGGGGGGTGGGGGTTGTAAACCAGAAAGATAAATAAACTGTATGGAACCGCGAGCGTGAATGGTACTCAAGAGACAAGGGAGAGTATAAATACTAATAACGGGCCAATCAGAACATCAATGCAAAACAGAATGCACAATAGTGGGTGCGGCAGGTGTGAAAAGAGAACAACTGCGACTAATTACTTGGAATAACAGCGGAAAATACATTTACGTTCTAATTCGCTTCGCTCAAACGAACGTAAATCATTTTACCCTTAAATTCCCGTAATACAAACAAATCACACGAGAAATATGGTAGGATGCGCAAGCAGATCCAAAACACATATGAATATACAAAGTAAAGAGGAGGCTCCTTTTTCTTACCACGAAAAAGCTGATTATCAGCGCCCAAAGCAATTTTTGGTTTCTTTCCACGATCGCTGGAGAGTTGTTCCTTTTGACGTCTCTTGCGGCTCGCCGCTTCTCTTGCCTTCTTAAGACGCTTTTCATCTTCGGAGCCGGATGCAAGCTCGTCCGACTCGTACTCGGCTACAACCTGCCAGCCGTCCCTACTTTTATCAGCGATTTTTATCAGCTTCTGTCGCTTTCGAATACGTTGCCTGCCTTCTTGGGAAAGTTTCTTGATCTGCGACAAATTTGGCTCGATGCTTTCACTTTCAGTTTCAATGCTTTCAAAAATGACATCTAATTCGGCATTAAGCTCAAATTGTTTCTGGTTACCTTTGAACTTTAGCTGTACAACTTCTTTATCTAACTTACTCCTTTGTTCGATTTGCTTTCCTTTATCTTCTAATTTTTTCTCAAGAAAATCCTTAAACATGGAAAAGACTTGATCAACGGCTGCTGAGTTGCCTCCACTATCACCTGAAGTTTGGCCAACTTCAGCCCGCACGGACGAACCTTCGCTCTCTTTTTGATCGTTGGGCATCACACGAATAGGAAAAACACAAACCAGAAAGATAAATAAACTGTATGGAACCGCGAGCGTGAATGGTACTCAAGAGACAAGGGAGAGTATAAATACTAATAACGGGCCAATCAGAACATCAATGCAAAACAGAATGCACAATAGTGGGTGCGGCAGGTGTGAAAAGAGAACAACTGCGACTAATTACTTGGAATAACAGCGGAAAATACATTACGTAACACACTAAAAATCAATGATATTCCTTGATTTCTTGGTACGAGATCGGTCCGGGTACGATATTACAGAAAATTTCCAGTTACTCAATTTGAAAGAAGATAATGCAAAACGTTATAATATTGTATATAATTTTCGATCTCTCAGTTCAGGGTTTTTGTTTGCGCCAAAGGCGACCTGTTTCTATATCCTTTCCACCAAAATAACCTAACCTGAAAAAACTTTTATGCCAGGTGACTAGAGGAAAGACATTCCGTTTAGTTATTTCACAGAAACAAGTTGTTAAGTATTGTTGTCCTCTATTTAACAATTAGTTCATGCGTCAGCGCGCGTACGTCAAGATATTGAGCACGCGGGAAGTTTGGAGAGCACGAAAGAGGCGTAAGAGTTGCAAGAGGCGCAGCCGAGTGCAACTCTAGCCTCTTGAGTGCTCTTCAAACTTCCCAAGTGCTCAATATCTCGATATACGCACAGCTGCAGCATGAACTAATTGTTTTATAACATTATCAAAGCGATCAGTGCAGCAGTTAACTTAAAAGTTTATTATTGTAGGGCGCGCTCAAGGCAGTACGCGTCAATGTTTGCGTGACTATATTTTTTTTCCCTCACAGTTAAGCTTATGTTTTTATCCTGAAACTGAGAGAAAGTGTATTCTAAAATGATTGTAAAATCCATATTTAGGTGCTGGAAAACTATTAATTTACCGAAAAATTGTTATTGAGAGAAAACAACTTTGCAAAGAATGATCTCACACCATAGCCCGCACAGCTCACAGAGATGACAACAACAACAACAACAGTCACCTCTTTTCCTTACTATTAGTTAGCAAATTCAATCGTTTCCTCTTAAATTTCCTTATAAAACACATGGTATTAAAACGCTTCATGGTGTACAGTTGAGTTATGGATGCACTCAGGAGACTCAGGATTACATGAGGGAATAAAGGAAACTCTTCAAAGCTTCCGGGTGAAACTATAGATAACTTGTTTTTCTCTTATATTTTCTCGACAGCCGTTTTTTAGAGGCATCAAGTCGCAGCGGAGTTTTTCTCGTTACTTGCTTGGGAAATGTCAGGACCGTATCCTACAGCAGCATCGTAAGAGGTCGGTGGCTCGTCGGGCTGCGGTACGATAGAATACGGAGGGTAGACAGGTCCGGGTGGCTGGGTAGGATACGCAGCTCCACCGGTGGGATAAGAACTATACACAGGAGGTCCGGCAGCATTCGGTGCATTTGGAGATAGATGTAGGGTGCCTGTGTCGTATGTTGCAGGGGGTGCACTTGGTTGGTGTGCGGCCGAGTAGCCAGGTCCCAAAGTTGGATTGCCAGGTGGATAAGGTGCGCAGCCGTTTTGGAAGGCGGGGTTAGCTATGCCTGGATTGACGATGTCCGTCATGGGATAAGATATTTGGTTCGGGACGCTGGAGTCATTGGACGATGCACTACCCGCCAACATTGCTATTGGATCCATAATGTCTACTTCTCTTGGGGGCGTTGTACTCTTATACAATTTCTTTTTTAGAGCATAGTAACTTTTACTGGTTTTTGCTCTGAACAGCCAGCGATAAGGCCAAGTCATCTGCAACAGCGTGGCCAGCCAAAAAAACAGAGGTCGAATCCACCAAGGCTTCACCCTCAAATCCACGTAAGCAGAGATCCTCTTCTTCAGCCCAGGAATTTCTCTACTTGCTGAGAAATCCGTAAAAGCATCTCGCTGACGATTCCTTTCTATCATGGCTGCTGCTTGTCTCTCGTAATCATCCGCTGTCTCCTGATCACCAAACAAGACATACGGATCAATTTTTACTCGAGTTAGAGACACTGTACTCAGTTCTGGCTTTGTTCTTGTGGAAACATCAACCCACGAGCCGAACAAGAATTCATCGTGGTCTACGAATGTCACAACCCTCTCGGTATAAGTTTCTGTGCGGGACTGCCTGTTGCCATTTGCGTCCGTGTAATACACGACACGCGTGCGCGTCTCGAAATGATAGCACTCCACGACCATGCCAATCCTTGGTGCGACTTGATGCATTTTTTGTATGTAGCCCCGAGCGGTCTCATCCTGCATGATGTTTCTTAAGTAATCCAGCTCGTGGGAGAAGATGCTTTCTATGAAAATGTACACAGACGAGATGCACAGCATTGCAATTGCAACGAAAATACGTCCGTTTTGAGTACACTGAGAAATTTCACAACCCACCAGATACACGATCCATAGGTAAAAGGAAAAAAACAAGTGCATGGAAATGATTCGCCATAAATTTTCATTTTTTAACAAGCCTCGTTTGCGGCTCAGTTCTTTGTCTTCGTTCTCACGTTGGTATTTCTGGACGGTTCGTTGGTAATCTTGAACACCTCGGTCGAGTTCCTCTTGGTTTCCGGCCCTAGCAACTTGCCCAAGTCTCCTTTCTAATTCCCCGTCAACCTCCTGTAACCTCCTCTGATCTTCCTGTTCTTCCGTGCATTCCTTAATATTTTTCATGCACATAGCCAAGCGGTAGATGATGAATGGCATCAACAATTCCAGAAGGACGGCAGAAATAAGGACCACAGGGACGATTACGGGGTTGTCATAAAAGTTAACACGACGATTCTCTTTGGTGTATACACTGTAAATAATTTTGTAAGGTAAGGTTTCTTGAGTGATGTTTTGAAAGAAAATCTTTGAGCACAAATTTCTGCAACTGCAGAATGCGATCACGCTACACAAAATCAATAGGAAAAGGAGTAGCCGTGCCATCATGATCTTCGAACAGGACTCTGAAGTTAATTTTCTCAGAAACGGCTTTTAAATGTCACAATAAGCAGTATGGAAAGCATTAATTGACCGACCCATTTTTTTTCGAAACTTGCTAACTGGTATGGGGTATCAATAAATTTGCAACTAGTGAGGAAATAGACTGCGTATAGACGTCTCTATTTTCTTGTTTGCCTAACAGGAGACGAGACGAAACAGATGGTAACGTTCATGTTACTGATGTTCTAGACATCTGAATTTCTCGTTAAGAACTGGTAAACGGTCTTTAACAGGTCAACCGAAATAAATTGACTCCTGACAAAGCATCAAATTATCAAATAAAGTCAAAGCTTTCGTAACCGATCACCTCGGAAATTCAAAAAAGGGATCGTAACTAGAGCTGGTCACTTACGAGAATGAGCTCTCGTAAGTGACCACATGGTAAAACAATAGAGGGTTGTCGCTTTTGAAAGCTTCAGAAACTCATTAATAATTCATAAAGAAAAAAACTAAAAGAAATTGACGCCTTCGGGACCAAGTCAGTGTCCTCTGTACGGAGGTTGGGGTGGGGCTTGTTAATAATTTACCAACAAAAAAACTATTTTTCTCTTATTCTGCCATCGAATTAGCCGGAATCATTATTTAAACAGCAAGATAATGTATAAAAAAAATCGTGATTATCTCTGCGATGTTTTGTGTTGAAGTCCCACAGTGGGATAGTTCATGTTTTGAAACCTGTCGCCATTGTAACTAGAGGACATTTAACTTATCAATGATTTTTGTGGTTAGTCACTCTTTGAGCTTTTTGAGTGCTACAGTGTCCAGTGATGGAGGTTAAACCCGGGTTTCGGGACCGAGAAAAAAGTATCCCTTTCCCCTGTATAGAGGAGTCCCAAAAATAGAGGTAACAAATACAATTATTGTGTGAACATTATTATCCGGGGCCAAATTTTGTATCCCTGAATAGAGGTGTCTCTTGAATAGAGTTGTCCCAAAGGACAGACACTGTATCTGATTTAGACATAGCTAATTTTATAATTACATCCAATTTTTTAGACCATTAGCGCAGTGTGCTCAATATCTCGCGTGCTCAATATCTCGACATACCCACGCTGACGCATGAGCTAATTGTTAATTGCTGGTTTTCAGTGTCACGCCATTCATAATAGATCAAAATAAAAATCAAAACCGTTCAACAGATACACTCCGGAATCTGGGAAATGAAATCAGGTAAATATACCAAGTTCCTCGCCAAGATTCAGGTCAGAAGAATATTCCGTGTACGAGATATCCAAAGAAATGTTTTATCCAAATTTATTGAGATTTGTATGGAGACGCCATCCTGGTGCCCACCTGGATGGGCACAACATGGCGGACGGAAACCAACAAAAACATCTGTTACCTGTTATCTGTTAAGCGTGAATTCATTCCTCGGCGAACTCATAAACATCAAAGTAATACTTTTTCTAATCTATGAACTGTTTAGATAGCAAAATTCCCCGAAATACGTCAACTTTTTTAACCTACAAGACAGCTCTCTCGGCCGTCATGTAAAAGCCACGTCACGCAAAAGCTTAGAAATTGTATCGTTCTCTATCACAAAACCAAGAACCCTTTTAAAGCGAAAATTTGTATGAAAATTAGCTTTCAGCTGCTCTAATACATCATGAAGCAAAATCTCAGTAGGATCGATAGTATTGTAGTTTGAATTTTAGTGACGTCATGAAAACCAACAATATTGCTCTCGTATTAACAAGACCTGATAAAAGGGGCAAGAGCTCTCCACCCAGGGGCCCCACTCACATATTTTAAAGCCGGGGGTCTGAAGGATTTTTTTGGGTCTGACATTTTGGCCAAAAGGGATTCTTTTGGGTCTATGAAAGACGCCGGGATTTTTTTGGGTCGCGAAAACAACACAGGGATTTTTTGGGTATTGTATTTTTCATCAGCTCAAATCAACAATAACATAAGCGCAATTTATAATTTTGTTTTTGACCAAAACCAAAGTTGAAGTTTGCATGTTTTAGCTTTCCAGAAGATAAATAATAAAATTTGCTGATGCAAAAACACTGAGGGATTTTTTTGGGTATGCTAAAAAAAGTAGAGATTTTTTTGGGTAGACAAATTTTGAAGTTGGGATTTTTTTGGGTATAAAATATGAACCTGTTTCGGACCCCCCCGTCACTAAAATATGTGAGTGGGGCCCCTGGGGCTCTCCAACAATAACAGATTTCCATCACTGCTCCTTTCTTAACATATCAGACTGCTTATCTGTTTCATTTCCATTTCGTTCAATTACATGAGGGAATAAAGAAAACTCTTCAAAGCTTCCGGGTGACACTATAGATAACTTGTTTTTCTCTTATATTTTCTCGACAGCCGTTTTTTAGAGGCATCAAGTCGCAGCGGAGTTTTTCTCGTTACTTGCTTGGGGAATGTCAGGAGTGTATCCTACAGCAGCATCGTAAGAGGGCGGGGGCTCGTCTGGCTGCGGTACGATAGAATACGGAGGGTAGACAGGTCCGGGTGGCTGGGTAGGATATGCAGCTCCACCGGTGGGATAAGAACTATACACAGGAGGTCCGGTTGCATTCGGTGCATTTGGAAATAGATGTAGGGTGCCTGTGTCGTATGTTGCAGGGGGTGCACTTGGTTGGGGTGCGGCCGAGTAGCCAGGTCCCAAAGTTGGATTGCCAGGTGGATAAGGTGCGCAGCCGTTTTGGAAGGCGGGGTTAGCTATGCCTGGATTGACGATGTCCGTCATGGGATAAGATATTTGGTTCGGGACGCTGGAGTCATTGGACGATGCACTACCCGCCAACATTGCTATTGGATCCATAATGTCTACTTCTCTTGGGGGCGTTGTACTCTTATACAATTTCTTCTTTAGAGCATAGTAACTTTTACTGGTTTTTGCTCTGAACAGCCAGCGATAAGGCCAAGTCATCTGCAACAGCGTGGCCAGCCAAAAAAACAGAGGTCGAATCCACCAAGGCTTCACCCTCAAATCCACGTAAGCAGAGATCCTCTTCTTCAGCCCAGGCATTTCTCTACTTGCTGAGAAATCCGTAAAAGCATCTCGGTGACGATTCCTTTCTATCATGGCTGCTGCTTGTCTCTCGTAATCATCTGCTGTCTCCTGATCACCAAACAAGACATACGGATCAATTCTTAATCGAGTTAGAGACACTGTACTCAGTTCTGGCATTTCTCTTGTGGAAACATCAACCCACGAGCCGAACAAGAATTCGTCGTGGTCTACGAATGTCACAACCCTCTCGGTATAAGTTTCTGTGCGGGACTGCCTGTTGCCATTTGCGTCCGTGTAATACACGACACGCGTGCGCGTCTCGAAATGATAGCACTCCACTACCATGCCAATCCTTGGTGCGACTTGATGCATTTTTTGTAGGTAGCCCCGAGCGGTCTCGTCCTGCATGATGTTTCTCAAGTAATCCCACTCGTGGGAGAAGATGCTCTCTATAAAAGTGTAAACAGACGACATGCACAGCATCACAATTCCAAAAGTTTTTAAGTAAACGAAGATACGTCCGTATTGAGTACATTGAGAAATTCCACAGCCCACCAGATATACGATCCATAAGTAAAAGGAAAAACACAAGTGCATGGAAATGATTCGCCATAAACCCGCATTTTTGTGGAAGCCTCGTTTGCGGTTCAGTTCTTTGTCTTGGTTCTCACGTTGGTATTCCTGTACGGTTCGTTGGTAATCCTGAACATCACGGTCGGGTTCCTCTTGGCTTCCGGCCCTAGCAACTTGCTCCAGTCTCCTTTCTAATTCCCCGCCAACTTCCTGTAACCTTCTCTGATCTTCTTGTTCTTCTCTGTCTTCTTTACCTTTTTTCTTGCACACAGCGCAGCAGTAGATAATAAATGGCACCAGCAATTCCAGAAGCGCGACGGAAGTAATTACCACGGAGACGATTACAGGATTGTTATCAAAGTTATGGCGAGCTCGAACCGTGGGAGGTTTCCAGGAACCTTGGTTTTTTCCTGGGTTCCAAGATGACCAGGGGGGAGAAGTACGTCCAGTATACACTCTCTGGCACTCCAGTCTAAACCAGTAAGGATTACTGTAGTTGCTGTCCCTACAAAGGGAAAACCTTACAGAAGGATACAATCCACCACAGAAGGAAACACCGATATCACCAGGTCTTTTTCCAAAGTATGCAAAATTCAGTTCTGTTCCTGCTGAGGGATAAGGAGTGGGGCACTGTTTGTTGGTAGAGCATGTCACACCGGTGTAACCGGAAGGACAGAGACAAAGTGTTTCGTTACCGGAAGTGTAGATGCATGAAGCTTTGCTATTACATGGCTTCGATGGACATGTATTCGACATCGATCTCACCCCTCTACATAAGAGTCTAACATTAGGGATATCGTGCCATCTATTGAAATGGACCGACCAAGTCTTACTGATGTACTCTGGTCGTAGGGCGAAATCTTTAGTCTTCATTAAAATTTTAAACCTTGCTGATTGCCTCGGGAAATACTCTGTTATCATCCAGAGGCCGTTTATGTATTCAAGGTACCACTGTTGTCTACTATGCTGATACACAGGGAGAAGGTGCTGGAAGACATCTTGCTTGCGAAAGAAATAATCGCGAGTGAGATCGTTTACAACATTCCCCTTTCCATCGGTGAAATTGTCATTCAGGTAAAGTCTGTCCGAGTTACATTCTCTGAAATCTTCTTCCACGCATACAGCTTTAATCATAGGTGACGAACTACTAACTGTAACATAGTAACTGGTTTTGTCACGCGTGTGGTAGAACATCCACTTGTATACCAATCCTCCAAAGACATCACTTCTATTTAAACTCCCGGAGCTCAGCCAAGACACAGGATCAACAGCGTTAAAAACAGCAGCGGCAACGCCAAAGTAGTCTTTTAGATTAAGTCCAAATGACAAATATTTCTGGCCTTTCTTGGAAATATGAAAGTAAAACAGTAGATTGCCGTTTTCTTGCCTATACACTGGAAAGTTGTTGTGGTTGTAATTCTCCTTGGTGTATACACCTTCAATGATTTTGTAGGGCATTGTTCCCTCATTGATGTTTTGAAAGAAAATCCTTGAGCACAAATTTCTGCAACTGCAGAATGCAATCAACATGCTACACAAAATCCAAAGTGAAAGGAGTAGCCGCGCCATCTCCGAAGAAGGCTCTGAATGATAATTTTCTCAGAAACGGCTTTCAAATGTCGCAATATGCAGTATCGAAAGCAGTAATCGACTGAACCATTTTTTAGCGGAAGTTACTGATATGTAGGGTATCAATTTGCAACGAGTGAGGACCTAGCCTGCTTGTAGACGTCTCCTCTATTTCCTTGTTTGTAACAGAAGCCGAGACGAAACAGATGACCCCACAGTTTGTAACGTTAATTGTTACTGCTCAGTTCTAGACATCTGAATTTCTATCTCGTTAAGAACTGGTAAACGGTCTTTAATAGCTTAACCTAGATATATTTAACAAAGCATGAAATTATGAAACATTAATTTCTCCACGCCGTTTCTCGGAAAAAAACTTCATCTTACATGGGGTTAATGGGGGAGGCGGGGGGGACTCAGGGAAAGGTTGGTAGAGGTGTGTCCCTGAGGCCTAAAAACCCTGTTAAATACATGCAAGAATTGTTCATTTGGCTACCGTGTTTAAAACAAGAGACCTCATTTAATGACTCTGGTTCATTTTGTTTCGCATACAATTAGTCAGGCAATTATTTAAACTGCGATCATACTAAGCTGCATAACAGGCGCTTAAGAGCCAAGCGAGGCGAACGGGGCATTTCGCCCCTATTAAGCAGGCTAATCATAGCCTAGCAAACAAGGAAACAGATGGCATTTCGTAGCCTGCGAAAGCAGACGTATTTCCGGTCGTCGCTATACGTCTGCGTTCGAAGGTTAACATTTGGCGACGCCACTACTGGTTTCCCAGCGAGATGTCGGCTGTTTTCTTAGGCTACTTCCATCATGAAATATGATTTTTTTTAAAATATATATATATTGTTGGTACCACAAATGTAGGGCGTTTATCGCCAATCATTTAACACTTCTTCCGTCCAAACTTGTATGCCTTGACGACATTTTGCGCTATTTAATATTGAAGGGACAAAATCGGGTTTTAACGCAAAGAATAGTCAGGATATCCCTTTGTCCTCTGAATGACGACATCGTTTCATTTTGATTCGTTTTCACTCCGTTTTCGAGCGTCCACTTCCAAGAGCGATTTCAAATGGATGCGTTTCGATGAAAACAATCAGTGTTTTGTGTGAACAGATTTCCATCGCTGCTCCTTTCTTAGCGTATCAAACTACTTATCTTTTTCATTTCCATTTCGTTGTACTACATAAATGAAGAAAGAAACTATTAGAAGCTTCCGGGTAACACTATGGAAATGTTGTTTTTCTCTTATATTTTCTCGACAGCCTTTTTTTGAGCCATCAAGGCGTAGGGGAGTTTTTCTCGTTACTTGCTTGGGGAATGTCAGGAGTGTATCCTATTATACGAAAAATCGTATGATGGCGGGGGTTCGTCTGGCTGCGGTACCACAGAATAAGGAGGGTAGACAGGTCGGGATGACTGGGTAGGATACGCATTTTTACCGGTGGGATAGGAACTATGCACAGGAGGTCCGAGAACATTCGGTGCATTTGGCGATGGGTGTGGAGTACCTGTGTCGTCTGTTGCAGAGGATGCTGGTCGGGGTGCGACCGAGAAGTCAGGTCCCAAAGTTGAATTGCCAGGTGGATAAGGTGCGCAGCCGTTTTGGAAGGCGGGGTTACCTATGCCTGGATTGACGATCTCCGTCATGCAATTAGACATATGGTTCAGGACGCTGGAGTCACTGGACCATGCACCACCCGCCAGCATTGCAATTGGATCCATAGTGTCTACTTCTCGTGGGGGTGTGGTACTCTTGTACAATTTCTTCTTTAGAGCATAGTAACATTTACTGGTCCTGGCTCTGAACAGCCAGCGATAAGGCCAACTCATCTGCAACAGCGTGGCCAGCCAAAAGAACAGTGGTCGAATCCACCAAGGCTTCACCCTCAAATCCACATAAGCAGAAAACCTCTTCTTTAGCCCAGGAATTTCCCCACTCGATGAAAAATCCGTAAAGGCATCTCGGTGACGATTCCTTTCTATCATGACTGCTGCTTGTCTCTCGTAATCATCCGCTGTCTCCTGGTCACCGAACTGGACCTGCGGATCGATTCTTACTCTAGTAAGAGACACTGTACTCAGTGCTGGCATTTCTCTTTTGGAAACATCAACCCACGAGCCGAACGAGAATTCATCGTAGTCTACGAATGTCACAACCCTCACGGTATAAGTTTCTGTGCGGGACTGCGTGTTTCCATTCGCGTCTGTGTAGTGCACGACACAGGTGCGCGTTTCAAAATGATAGCACTCCACGACCATGAAAATTCTGGGTGCGACTTGCTGCATATTTTGTATGTAGCCCCAAGCGGTCTCGTCCTGCATGATGTTTCTTAAGTAATCCAGCTCGTGGGAGAAGATGCTTTCTATGAAAATGTACACAGACGAGATGCACAGCATAACAAATCCAAAGATTTTTAAGTAGACGAAAATACGTCCGTATTGAGTACACTGGGAAATTTCACAACCTACCAGATACACGATCCATAGGTAAAAGGAAAAAAACAAGTGCATGGAAATGATTCGCCATAAACTTGCATTCCTGTACAAGCCTCGTTTGCGGCTCAGTTCTTTGCCTTCGTTCTCACATTGATATTCCTGGACAGTTTGTTGGTAATCCTGAACACCACGGTCGAGTTCCCCTTGGCTTCCGGCCCTAGCAATTTGTTCCAGTCTCCTTTCTAATTCTCCGCTAACCTCCATTAACGTCCTACGATCTTCTTGTTCTTCTCTTCTTTCCTTACTTTTTTTCTTGCAGACAGCGCAGCAGTAGATAATTAGTGGCAGGAACAATTCTAGAAGTGCGGGGGAAGTAAGAACCACGGGCACGATTACACCAGTACTGTTGTCATCAAAGTTAACACTTCGAGCTCGAGTTCGTGGATACCAAGGAGGCCAGGACCTCTCGGTGGTTTCTCTATACCAAGGTGTCCCGACCTCGGGGGTAGATGCATACCAAGGTCTCCAGGACCTCTCGCTCGTTTGTCTATTCCAAGGTGTCCAGACCTCCAGGGTTGGTGCATAACCAAGGTTTCCAGTGAAAAGAATCGCTGCCAGTTTTCCCTCTACGGCAGGCTTTCCCTTGTTTACTCCAGTAAGGACTAGCGCTGTATTTCATATCCACACAGAGGGAAAACCTTACAGAAGGATACGGTCCCCTGCAGAAAGATACACCGAGATCGCCAGGCCTTTTTCCTGGGTATGCAAAGTTCAGTTCTGTGCCAGATAAGGGGTAGGGAGTGGGGCACTGTTTGTTGCTAGAGCATGTCACGCCAGTGTAACGGGAAGGACAGAGACAAAGTGTTTCGTTACCGGAAGTGTAGACAAGTATTCGACATGGAATTTACTCCTCTACACAAGACTCTTAGTTTAGGCATATCGCGCCATCCATTGTAATGGACCGACCAAGTCTTGCTGATGTACTCTGGTCGCAGGGCAAAATCTTTAGTCTTGATTAAAACTTTATCATTTGAATTGCTTGGTGAGTACCTTTCTGTTACCACCCAGAAGCCGTCTGCAGTGTATTGAAGGTACTACTCGTGCCTACTATGCTCATACAAAGGACGAAGGTTGCGGAGGACACCTTGCTTGCGAAGAAAATAATCTCGAGTTAGATCGTTCACAACATTTCCTCTTCTATCAGTAAAATTGTCATTCAAGTAAAGTCTGTCCGAGTTACATTCTCTGAAATCTTCATCCAAGCATACAGCTTTAATCATAGGTGACGAACTGCTAACTGTGACATAGCATGACATAGCCATTCCTTTTATCGCGCATGTTCCAAAACTGCCAATAGCTTATTAATCCTCCAAAGACATCACTTCTATCCAAACTCTTTGAAGTCAGCCACGACACAGGATCAACAGCGCTATAAACATCAGCAGCGACGCCAAAGTAGTCGCTTAGATTAAGTCCAAAAATCAAACGTTTTTGGACTTATGGATGTATTACTATAGTAAAACAGTAGATCGCCATTTTTTCGCCGATACACAGGGAAGTTGTTACGTTTTGACTGTAATTCTCCTTGGTGTATACACCTTCAATGACTTTGTAAGGCATGGTTTCTTCATTGATGTTTTGAAAGAAAATCCTTGAACACAAAGTTGTGCAGTTGGAGAATGCGACCAACACGCTGCACAAAATCCACAGTAAAAGAAGTAGCCGTGCAATCATCTGCATCATGATCTCTTACGATAATCTACTCAGGGACAGAACTAAATGAATGCAAAGATATTTCTGTAGTGCTATATTCGGACTACAGTATGTCGCAACAAGAAGAAATTGACTGACACATACTGTTTTATCCGGTGTGACAGTCAGTGTATATGAGGATTTGAATGAGTTTAAGTAAACCACCTGGCAAATATTGAAGCCGGAAGTGGCTAAACACAAAGGATATATTGTAATGTACGATACCTATCACACGTTTTTAATTTTGAGAGTGAAAAAATATATGGAAGCAGTTTTTACCTGATACATGTGCATTGCACTTAAGAGTTTCTCGCTAAGAGGAGTAAGAGCGTTAACATTTGTCTTGTGCTCTCTTCCTCTATAAATTAAACAACGGTGTTAACCGGCTCTTTCACCTGACTGATTGGTGCACTGTAAATACTAAAAATTCGAAATATCTTTTATGATAAATTCTTAAAGGTAAATAATACTATTCCTAAGGTCTGCCAAAGAGGTCTCATTTGAACAGTGCACACCGTAGGATTTTGTCCACCTTCATGTGTCGGCCTAGGATGGTTACCGAGCAGGCTGCATGTATCCAAACGTTAGATGCATTTAGCTTACCATATTAAATCATCTCATATTACCAAATTTCTACAACCTTGGTCTTCTTTTCCAACCGCAAAATAATCCGTCGTTTCTCGGACAAGATGCAACTGACAATTTGTTCCTCTGCTACTTCCTGTACGTGCCTTGCCTCAAGCTTCCTTTAGGAATCACGAACTTGGTTCAGTTAAAGGAAGTGAAAACGTCTCTTAAATAAAAAGTCAATTTGTGCTGTTCAAATGTCATCACTGTGTATTTCATCTGGTTGTAAAATTTGTAAAATTGTAGATTTGTAATTTGTAATTGCTTGCCTACGGAGTACTTAGCAGTTCTTAAACTCGTAGAAACGTGTGCGCGCGTTCCAGATCGAATTGGAATTTGGAAGGGTTAGTTTTTACAGAGGAAAACCGGAGTACTCGGATAAAAACCTCTCGGAGCAAGGGAGAGAACCAACAACAAACTCAGCCCACATGTGGTTCAAATAGCCAATTGTTGGCGAATTACGGTTAATTGATAAGTCAATTCTTAATGATTTTATCTCAGTTTAGAAAAAGGAAACGAAACTCGTTCTTTGGTTCATGTCTTTCGATGGCAACGACATGTAAAATGAAATTCTCTTTCCTATGTTCCCCCCAGTTCTCTCGTGACTAGCCTTCGCACCCACAGGTGGAGCAGACTCTATGGGAGTTTGCTGGGCTTTGTATAAGAGAATGTATGAAAATAAATAAAATACGTCCTAAATTCCATTTTGGACAAAAATAGGAATGAAATAACTCTCCTTGTACATGTGTGGTGTTCTATTTTTCACTGTCTTTCGGTTTCTAAAGCCATTTAGAAGGCGTTTTATTCGACGTTTTAGTTAGATTCTGATATCGATTTGTACTGACAATAAGGAATATAAAGGGAAACTTCCCTTATTTTTTATTCTGAACATTGGTGAATATTTTTATAAGCCAGCAAAACCATCTGTATGTTTTACAGAGTCACAGCATGGGCTCCTGGTCACAGACAATTCACTTTACAGCGGTCATCGTGCACTAGTGCATGTGCAGTGTCGGATCCAGACCTTGCGATAAGGGAGGGGTCCCCCAAAAGTTTTTGCGGCCCTTCGGGCTTCAGTTTGGTCAAAAAATAACTAACTAACCCCCCGGGCCCCTCCCCTGGATCCGTCACTGGTGTGGACGGGGATAAGGAGCCCTTCTCAGTGCTGGAGAGGTGGGAGTGTTCTGTGGACAATTTTTATTGAAATCAAAAAAAATATATAATTTAAAATTAAATCATGTTTTGAAAGGAATCACCTTTCAGTTTATTTTTTATTCATTTAAAAATACGTGATATAGTTAACTTTTAAAATTAATATTGAAATACGTAACACACTAAAAATCAATGATATTCCTTGATTTCTGGGTACGAGATCGGTCCGGGTACGATATTACAGAAAATTTCCAGTTACTTAATTTGAAAGAAGATAATGGAAAACCTTATAATATTGTATATAATTTTCGATCTCTCAGTTCAGGGTTTTTGTTTACGCCAAAGGCGACCTGTTTCTATATCCTTTCCACCAAAATAACCTAACCTGAAAAAACTTTTATGCCAGGTGACTAGAGGAAAGACATTCCGTTTAGCTACTTCACAGAAACAAGTTGTTAAGTATTGTTGTCCTCTACTTAACAAGATCATGCGTCAGCGTGTGTATGTCGAGGTATTGAGCACGCGGGAAGTTTGGAGAGCACGAAAGAGGCGTAAGAGTTGCACGAGGCGCAGCCGAGTGCAACTCTAGCCTCTTGAGTGTTCTCCAAACTTCCTAAGTGCTCAATACCTCGACATACGCACAGCTGCAGCATGAACGAATTGTTTTATAACATTATCAAAGCGATCAGTGCAGCAGTTAACTTAAAAGTTTATTATTGTAGGGCGCGCTCAAAGCAGTACGCGTCAATGTTTACGTGACTATATTTTTTTCCTCACAGTTAAGCTTATGTTTTTATCCTGAAACTGAGAAAAAGTGTATTCTAAAATGATTGTAAACTCCATATTTAGGTGCTGGAAAACTATTAATTTACCCAAAAATTGTTATTGAGAGAAAACAACTTTGCAAAGAATGATCTCACGCCATAGCCCGCACAGCTCACAGAGATGACAACAACAACAACAACACTCACCTCTTTTCCTTACTATCAGTTAGCAAATTCAAACGTTTCCTCTTAAATTTCCTTATAAAACACATGGTATTAAGAGCGGATGTCAGTAAATATCGACCAGAGGTCTACAAAAGTGAAAAATCGAAAATTCTCAAAAAAATTCACAAAGTAGCACTAGGTAAGCTATTAACATAAATGTAATTTTTACTTCGATCCGATAATTATTTTCCACGTACGGGGGGGTTATTGGTTTCGCGGCTCTCGGACCGGGTTTTCCAGGCCCGAGACCATGTGTCGCAAAAAAATCGTTTTAAAACTCAAATCCATTGTATGCGGACAAGAAATAACTTATTCAGAAGAGTACTTAATTGCACTCATTCTAAGTGGTGATTTACTCAGTTTGAACGAAAGTGTAATATTTTGGAGATTTTTCATTATTTTCAATATTTTGAACGTTTTCGTTCAATGAAAAAATGGCAAATTTCAAAGCCCAAAATCGTCGACTGGTACCTCGATTTCAGTAACGAGTCTTATGCCACGTTAAAGAGCGTTATCTCTTCTTTCAAAATCTGTTTTCAAAACTACGGGCAACTTAAAAGAAAATGTTTGAGGCCAAAAAATACTAGTGGTACTTTTCTGAAATTTGAGCTTTCCAGACTCAGCGGGTCGATGCTAAAAACTCAGAAAAATGCAATAAGAAATCAGTTTGAGCAACAGTGATTTAACGTTATCAGCTATCAGAACTAACACGTGTTTATCGAGCGATCTGATAAAATTTAAAGCCGTTTTCCAACAAGAAAAGCAGAGTTTAGCCATCTTCTGCTACCAAACGCACGAGTGACGTAAGGTTGTCAAAGGGCAAAGCAAAATAATAAACTTCAAAAAGCACAACGTTTCTGCGTCCAGGAATTAGACTTTAGCGGACAGAACATTGCCTACGAGTGTATGTTTAATTTCATACCTTAGCATGGGTTTCCTAGATACTGGAAATCATCAAAAAACATCAAGGACAGCATCGGCAAGAGCATCTTCGGCTTCTCTCAAACGACGGAGATTGCGTTACTTTGCACAGATTGACCGCTTACCACCTGTTTTTGGGCTCGCATTTCGACGGAACGCTTGCCTCGAGAGGCGCGCGGCACGGATCTGAACTCTTCTTCACGAGACATTGAGCTGAATTTATCGGAAATATGCCACCACCACCAACAACATGAGCTTTTTTCGGGTATTTGTCGTTTTTTATGCGAAAAGTTCGGGTAAGCAGATTCTCGCAAAAACCATTTGGCTTAAAAAATGTGTTTAAAAGCCCACCCTGGATTTGAAGCAAAAAGTATTTCCTCGAAATAAGCTAAAAATACCCAATTCACGCGGTGAAAAAATGGATGATTATGGAAGGATTATCGAATTCTTGCCTAACCTGAGGGATTTCCCGTGATGTAGGATTAGGGCTAGGAAAAAAGCCCATAACCTGCTCCTGTCGTTTTGAATTTCCTCAAGATGAAAAATTTCAGTAAGAACCGAAAACAACAGCATAAAGGAGGTGCACACACCTTGAAGTAGCCAGGGAAAGGGGCTTCTGATTGAGCTAAACTGTCATTGATGTACGGTGCAATTAGGTAGACCTGTTACTATCCCCCGCGCAACCACATAGGGAGTACTTTGAAGCGGTCCTGTCGGGGACTTTCGGGGGTAGGGGGCGGGGCAAATCGAAAATAACTTCTCTTTGTTTTAGTGAAGTACATAATTTCTCGCACGGTTGACAAGGTGACGGCGGACTCCGTACCTTTGGAAAGGCCCTTTTGAAACATGTCCTGGCAACATGCAGGGCATCACGAAATTAACCTCAACATCTTGAATCAACTCCATGAACAGGGAGAGGCGACAAGTCCCATCTTGAAAGATGCTTGATGTCTAGACGTGAATAGTCTGTCCACAGTCATTTTTCATTTTGTATTTCGGGACCATTTGACAGCGTACGAGTGAACCGGAGTGCAGTAACGAGCCCTAACCCCACCCCATTGCCCTTGCGGTCAATAAATCATCGTGTTTTTCATTTTTTTATGCGCGTTCGAGAACCTCCAAAGGGAAAATTGAGGGTCTTTGTACAGTTTCCGTTTATTTTACCGACAAAAAAGAACAGAACAAAGCAAAAGACAAGTATACAGAAACACGCAGAAGCAATGTGGTGAGGAAGCCCAAAAAGAAACCATAAGGCTTAGGTGATCCCCTTTTCGTTCGTTTAGCGTCGAATAGGTTTCCTGGTTTTGGGCGGGTCTGTCGGTGGGGTGAAAAAAAAATCACAATAAATCTGAGAACGGGAGGCCTGAAACACCAGCATCATTGCCGTGGAGACTGAAAACAACAAGACATGGTCACCAAATCGACACAAACTCAATATGGCGAAAAATGTGATGGTCAATTTCATTAAAAAAAGGCCCAAAAAGGGGAAAAAGCAAAGAGGATACACCACCGAACGTTTTATGCCTCGAAATGATGTTATAATGCTAATTTTTTAGATTAAAAGAATTAATCTATAAAGTCCAAAAAAAATAAACCTTGTCGTTTCTTTTTCTTGCTTTTTTAAAAAATGCCAAAAAAACTGGGTCTTTTGGACGACACTAAAAGAAGAAAAAATTAATATAGGTATTAAGCTCTCTTAAAGTATAAAAGTATAAGTTTACAAGGACAGGATCGAAAGTATGCTGAGTAACTAAACGATAAAAATTTGATCAAAATTAAATGAAAGGCTAAGAGCCTAAGCGCTGTCTGATAACGAAACGGTAAACAAGAAGTGCTGCCTCTCATTTAAAAGAGACGTGAAATACTGGGTGGACCACATCCTGAACTCCCGCGAAAACCGCAAGAGAGGAACGCTCAGGGCTAAGGAGACTAAACAGGGGCGTAGCTACTTGTACGCACGGTTTGCACGTGCGTACCCGAAAACGTTGAGGAAAAAAATAGAATGAAATAAACATAACTAAAAAAAATCGGTTTCCAGAGAGGCGACGACATTAATTGGAGAACCGAATCTTGGATGATTTATTTATATAGCAAGCTTGATGATGTAAAGCGTGAACGCGTTGTTTTCTCCACGACCTGTCTTCGGAGTAGACGAAGTAGGGCACAATCACGTCAATGTGTGGTGCTTTTGTCGGTCAAAAATAATGTGACAAAAAGGGGTGAAAAGAGTCATTTGTAAACTAAAGTCGGAGGTACTACAAGCTTGATTTTTAATAGCTGAATTAATGATAAATGGTTGACGTCAATGAACATAACAAGCCGACAGAATTAAAGAATTTTAGAGGTTGAGTCATTTCATAAACAGCAAAAATGCTTTTGCTTACAACCGTTAACCCCACCTTTGATAAAGGCACCTTAAAAAAATGTTGAGATTTGGGGTGGGGGGGTGGGGGAGGGGGGGGAAGAAGATGTAGAAAAAATTGGGCGTACCTTCGGAAAAATCCTGACTACGCACCTGCTAAAGCCTGAAACTGAACAACAGGAGTCTTGACGAAACGTCCTCAGTTATCACCTGTCCGGGGTCGTACTTTCAAGGAAACGCTGATCAAGAATCACTCATGACGGAATGAAAACTCCTCGTAGCTTCCAGCGAAAAAAGGAGTGACAACAGTGGTAAGCGGTCGTTCTGTGAAATGTAACGCAATCTTTGCCGTTTACGATCTTTCGGCGCTTGGATTTGAAACGTTGTTGTTTGGTATGTTCTCCCGTGTGGATACTTGACATTTCCAATATATGGAAACACCATGCTAAGGTACGAACAACAGACATTCACAACATTGTTTTTTACGCTAAAATCTGATTTCATGGACGTAAAACGTTTTGAATTTTAAGACTTTTTAATATTAGTGCTTTGCCCTCCCTTTGACAACTTCACGTGACTGGTGCACTTGGCAGGAGTTGACAGCTTAAATCTGCCTTTCTTGATAGCAAACGGCATTAATTTATAACAGATCGCTGTATAAACACGTCTTGGTTTCTGAAAGCTGATAACGTGAAACCACTATTGCTCAAACTGATTTCTTACTGTATTTTTCCAAGTTTTTAGCATCGGCCCGCCGCGTCTGGAAAGCTCAAATTTCAGAAAAGTACTACTTGTATTTTTTGGCCTCAAACATTTTCTTTTAAGTTGCCCGTAGTTTTGAAAACAGATTTTGAAAGAAGAGATAACGCTCTTTAACGTGGTATAAGACTCGTTACTGAAATCGAGGTACCAGTCGACGATTTTGGGCTTTGAAATTTGCCATTTTTTCATTGAACGAAAACGTTCAAAATATTGAAAATAATGAAAAATCTCCAAAATATTACACTTTCGTTCAAACTGAGTAAATCACCACTTAGAATGTGTGCAATTAAGTACTCTTCGGAATAAGTTATTTGTTGTCCGCATACAATGGATTTGAGTTTTAAAACGATTTTTTTGTGACACATGGTCTCGGGCCTGGAAAACCCGGTCCGAGAGCCGCGAAACCAAAAACCCCCCCGTACGTGGAAAATAATTATCGGATCGAAGTAAAAATTACATTTATGTTAATAGCTTACCTAGTGCTACTTTGTGAATTTTTTTGAGAATTTTCGATTTTTCAGTTTTGTAGACCTCTGGTCGATATTTACTGACATCCGCTCTTAAAACGCTTCATGGTGTACAGCTGAGTCATGGATGCACTCAGGAGACTCAGGATTACATGAGGGAATAAAGAAAACTCTTAAAAGCTCCCGGGTGACACTATAGATAAGTTGTTTGTCTCTTATATTTTCTCGACAGCCGTTTTTTAGAGGCATCAAGTCCCAGGGGAGTTTTTCTTGTTACTTGCTTGGGGAATGTCAGGAGTGTGTCCTACAGCAGCATCGTAAGAGGGCAGGGGCTCGTCTGGCTGCGGTTCGATAGAATACGGAGGGTAGACAGGTCCGGGTGGCTGGGTAGGATACGCAGCTCCACTGGTGGGATAAGAACTATACACAGGAGGTCCGGTAGCATTCGGTGCATTTGGAGATAGATGTAGGGTGCCTGTGTCGTATGTTGCAGGGGGTGCACTTGGTTGGTGTGCGGCCGAGTAGGCAGGTCCCAAAGTTGGATTGCCAGGTGGATAAGGTGCGCAGCCGTTTTGGAAGGCGGGGTTAGCTATGCCTGGATTGACGATGTCCGTCATGGGATAAGATATTTGGTTCGGGACGCTGGAGTCATTGGACGATGCACTACCCGCCAACATTGCTATTGGATCCATAATGTCTACTTCTCTTGGGAGCGTTGTACTCTTATACAATTTCTTCTTTAGAGAATAGTAACTTTTACTGGTTTTTGCTCTGAACAGCCAGCGATAAGGCCAAGTCATCTGCAACAGCGTGGCCAGCCAAAAAAACAGAGGTCGAATCCACCAAGGCTTCACCCTCAAATCCACATAAGCAGAGATCCTCTTCTTCAGCCCAGGAATTTCTCTACTTGCTGAGAAATTTGTAAAAGCATCTCGGTGACGATTCCTTTCTATCATGGCTGCTGCTTGTCTCTCGTAATCATCCGGTGTCTCCTGATCACCAAACAGGACATACGGATCGATTCTTACTCGAGTAAGAGACACTGTACTTAGTGCTGGCATTTCTCTTGTGGAAACATCAACCCACGAGCCGAACAAGAATTCATCGTGGTCTACGAATGTCACAACCCTCTCGGTATAAGTTTCTGTGCGGGACTGCGTGTTTCCATTTGCGTCTGTGTAATACACGACACGCGTGCGCGTCTCGAAATGATAGCACTCCACTACCATGCCAATCCTAGGTGCGACTTGATGCATTTTTTGTATGTAACCCCAGGCGGTCTCGTCCTGCATGATGTTTCTCAAGTAATCCAGCTCGTGGGAGAAATTGCTTTCTATGAAAATGTACACAGACGAGATGCACAGCATCACAATTGCAAATGTTTTTAAGTAGACGAAAATACGTCCGTATTGAGTACATTGGGAAATTTCACAACCCACCAGATACACGATCCATAGGTAAAAGGAAAAAAACAAGTGCATGGAAATGATTCGCCATAAATTTGCATTTCTGTACAAGCCTCGTTTTCGGCTCAGTTCTTTGTCTTCGTTCTCTCGTTGGTATTCCTCTACGGTTCGTTGGTAATCTTGAACACCACGGTCGAGTTCCTCTTGGCTTCCGGCCCTAGCAACTTGCTCAAGTCTCCTTTGTAATTCCCCGTCAACCTCCTGTAACCTCCACTGATCTTCCTGTTCTTCCGTGCATTCCTTAATTTTTTTCATGCACATAGCCAAGCGGTAGATGATAAATGGCATGAACAATTCCAGAATGACGGCAGAAATAAGGACCACAGGGACGATTACGGGGTTGTCATCAAAGTTAACACGACGATTCTCTTTGGTGTATACACTGTAAATAATTTTGTAAGGTAAGGTTTCTTCAGTGATGTTTTGAAAGAAAATCCTTGCGCACAAATTTCTGCTACTGGAGAATGAGATCAACATGCTACACAAAATCAATAGGAAAAAGAGTAGCCGTGCCAACATGATCTTCGAACAGGGCTCTGAAGTTAATTTTCTCAGAAACGGCTTTTAAATGTCACATTAAGCAGTATCGAAAGCATTAACTGACCGACCCATTTTTTTTTTCGAAACTTGCTAACTGGTATGGGGTATCAATAAATTTGCAACTAGTGAGGAAATAGACTTCGTATAGACGTCTCTATTTTCTTGTTTGCCTAACAGGAGACCAGACGAAACAGATGTTAACGTTAAATGTTACTGATGTTCTAGACATCTGAATTTCTCGTTAAGAACTGGTAAACAGTCTTTAACAGGTCAACCGAAATAAATTGACTCCTGACAAAGCATCAAATTATCAAATAAAGTCAAAGCTTTTGTACCGACCACCTGGGAAATTCAAAAAAGGGATCGTAACTAGAGCTGGTCACTTACGAGAATGAGCTCTCGTAAGTGACCACATGGTAAAACAATAGAGGGTGGTCGCTTTTGAAAGCTTGAGAAACTCATTAATAATTCATAAAGAAAAAAACTAAAAGAAATTGACGCCTTCGGGACCAAGTCAGTGTCCTCTGTACGGAGGTTGGGGTGGGGCTTGTTAATAATTTACAACCAAAAAAACTATTTTTCTTTTATTCTGCCATCGAATTTGCCGGAATCATTATTTAAACAGCAAGATAATGTATAAAAAAAATCGTGATTAACTTATCTCTGCGGTGTTTTGTGTTGAAGTCCCACAGTGGGATAGTTCATGTTTTGAAACCTGTCGCCATTGTAACTAGAGGACATTTAACTTATCGATGATTTTTGTGGTCAGTCACTCTTTGAGCTTTTTGAGTGCTACAGTGTCCAGTGATGGAGGTTAAACCCGGGTTTCGGGACCGAGAAAAAAGTATCCCTTTCCCCTGTATAGAGGAGTCCCAAAAATAGAGCTAACAAATACAATTATTGTGTGAACATTATTATCCGGGACCAAATTTTGTATCCCTGAATAGAGGTGTCTCTTGAATAGAGTTGTCCCAAAGGACAGACACTGTATCTGATTTAGACATAGCTAATTTTATAATTACATCCAATTTTTTAGACCATTAGCGCAGTGTGCTCAATATCTCGCGTGCTCAATATCTCGACATACCCACGCTGACGCATGAGCTAATTGTTAATTGCTGGTTTTCAGTGTCACGCCATTCATAATAGATCAAAATAAAAATCAAAACCGTTCAACAGATACACTCCGGAATCTGGGAAATGAAATCAGGTAAATATACCAAGTTCCACGCCAAGATTCAGGTCATAAGAATATTCCGTGTACGAGATATCCAAAGAAATGTTTTACCCAAATTTATTGAGATTTGTATGGAGACGCCATCCTGGTGCCCACCTGGATGGGCACAACATGGCGGACGGAAACCAACAAAAACATCTGTTACCTGTTATCTGTTAAGCGTGAATTTATTCCTCGGCGAACTCATAAACATCAAAGTAATACTTTTTCTAATCTATGAACTGTTTAGATAGCAAAATTCCCCGAAATACGTCAACTTTTTTAACCTACAAGACAGCTCTCTCGGCCGTCATGTAAAAGCCACGTCACGCAAAAGCTTAGAAATTCAATCGTTCTCTATCACAAAACCAAGAACCCTTTTAAAGCGAAAATTTGTATGAAAATTAGCTTTCAGCTGCTCTAATACATCATGAAGCAAAATCTCAGTAGGATCGATAGTATTGTAGTTTGAATTTTAGTGACGTCATGAAAACCAACAATATTGCCCTCGTATTAACAAGACCTGATAAAAGGGGCAAGCGCTCTCCACCCAGGGGCCCTACTCACATATTTTAAAGACGGGGGTCCGAAGGATTTTTTTGGGTCTGACATTTTGGCCAAAAGGGATTCTTTTGGGTCTATGAAAGACGCCGGGATTTTTTTGGGTCGCGAAAACAACACAGGGATTTTTTGGGTATTGTATTTTTCATCAGCTCAAATCAACAATAACATAAGCGCAATTAAAATTTTGTTTTTGACCAAAACCAAAGTTGAAGTTTGCATGTTTTAGCTTTCCAGAAGATAAATAATAAAATTTGCTGATGCAAAAACACTGAGGGATTTTTTTGGGTATGCTAAAAAAAGTAGAGATTTTTTTGGGTAGACAAATTTTGAAGTTGGGATTTTTTTGGGTATAAAATATGAACCTCTTTCGGACCCCCCCGTCATTAAAATATGTGAGTGGGGCCCCTGGGGCTCTCCAACAATAACAGATTTCCATCACTGCTCCTTTCTTAACATATCAGACTGCTTATCTGTTTCATTTCCGTTTCGTTCAATTACATGAGGGAATAAAGAAAACTCTTCAAAGCTTCCGGGTGACACTATAGATAACTTGTTTTCCTCTTATATTTTCTCGACAGCCGTTTTTTAGAGGCATCAAGTCGCAGCGGAGTTTTTCTCGTTACTTGCTTGGGGAATGTCAGGAGTGTATCCTACAGCAGCATCGTAAGAGGGCGGGGGCTCGTCTGGCTGCGGTACGATAGAATACGGAGGGTAGACAGGTCCGGGTGGCTGGGTAGGATACGCAGCTCCACCGGTGGGATAAGAACTATACACAGGAGGTCCGGTAGCATTCGGTGCATTTGGAGATAGATGTAGGGTGCCTGTGTCGTATGTTGCAGGGGGTGCACTTGGTTGGGGTGCGGCCGAGTAGGCAGGTCCCAAAGTTGGATTGCCAGGTGGATAAGGTGCGCAGCCGTTTTGGAGGGCGGGGTTAGCTATGCCTGGATTGACGATGTCGGTCATGGGATAAGATATTTGGTTCGGGACGCTGGAGTCATTGGACGATGCACTACCCGCCAACATTGCTATTGGATCCATAATGTCTACTTCTCTTGGGGGCGTTGTACTCTTATACAATTTCTTCTTTAGAGCATAGTAACTTTTACTGGTTTTTGCTCTGAACAGCCAGCGATAAGGCCAAGTCATCTGCAACAGCGTGGCCAGCCAAAAAAACAGAGGTCGAATCCACCAAGGCTTCACCCTCAAATCCACGTAAGCACAGATCCTCTTCTTCAGCCCAGGAATTTCTCTACTTGCTGAGAAATCCGTAAAAGCATCTCGGTGACGATTTCTTTCTATCATGGCTGCTGCTTGTCCCTCGTAATCATCCGCTGTCTCCTGATCACCAAACAAGACATACGGATCAATTCTTACTCGAGTAAGAGACACTGTACTCAGTGCTGGCATTTCTCTTTTGGAAACATCAACCCACGAGCCGAACGAGAATTCATCGTGGTCTACGAATGTCACAACCCTCTCGGTATATGTTTCTGTGCGGGACTGCCTGTTGCCATTTGCGTCCGTGTAATACACGACACGCGTGCGCGTCTCGAAATGATAGCACTCCACGACCATGCTAATGCCCCAAGCGGTCTCGTCCTGCATGATGTTTCTCAAGTAATCCAGCTCGTGGGAGAAGGTGCTTTCTATGAAAATGTACACAGACGAGATGCACAGCATTACAATTGCAAAGGTTTTTAAGTAGACGAAAATACGTCCGTATTGAGTACATTGGGAAATTTCACAACCGACCAGATACACGATCCATAGGTAAAAGGAAAAAAACAAGTGCATGGAAATGATTCGCCATAAACTTGCATTTCTGTACAAGCCTCGTTTGCGGCTCAGTTCTTTGTCTTCGTTCTCTCGTTGGTATTCCTCTACGGTTCGTTGGTAATCTTGAACACCTCGGTCGAGTTCCTCTTGGCTTCCGGCCCTAGCAACTTGCTCAAGTCTCCGTTCTAATTCCCCGCCAACTTCCTGTAACCTTCTCTGATCTTCTTGTTCTTCTCTGTCTTCTTTACATTTTTTCTTGCACACAGCGCAGCAGTAGATGATAAATGGCAGGAGCAATTCCAATATGACGGCAGAAGTAAGGACCACGGGGGTGATTACAGGGTTGTCATCAAAGTTAATATGACGAGCTCCAGGCGTGGGAGGTTTCCAGGGTGTCCAGGACCTCTCGGTTGTTCGTGGATTCCAGGGTGTCCAGGGGGAAGAAGTGCTTCCAGTATTCCCTATACGGCAGGAGCTGCCTTGTCTGCTCCAGTAAGGATTAACACTGTATCTGCTTTCCACACACACGGCAAACCGTACAGAAGGATACGATCCACTGCAGAAAGAAAAGCCGAGATCGGCAGGCCTTTTTCCTGGATATGCAAAGTTCATTTCTGTGCCAGATAAGGGGTAGGGAGTGGGGCACTGTTTGTTAGTAGAGCATGTCACACCGGTGTAACCGGAAGGACAGAGACAAAGTGTTTCGTTACCGGAAGTGTAGATGCATGTAGCTTTGCTATGACATGGCTTTGATAGACAAGTATTCGACATGGAATTTACTCCTCTACACAAGACTCTAAGTTTAGGCATATAACGCCATCCATTGTAATGGACCGACCAAGTCTTGCTGATGTACTCTGGTCGCAGGGCAAAATCTTTAGTCTTCATTAAAACGTTATCATTTGAATTTCTTGGTGAGTACCTTTCTGTTACCACCCAGAAGCCGTCTGCAGTGTATTGAAGGAACCAAGTCTGTCTACTATGCTGATACAGAGGGCGAAGGTTACGGAATACACCTTGCTTGCGAAAGAAATAATCTCGAGTGAGATCGTTCACAACATTCCCCTTTCCATCGGTGAAATTGTCATTCAAGTAGAGTCTATCCGAGTTACATTCTCTGAAATCTTCATCCACGCATACAGCTTTAATCATAGGTGACGAACTACTAACTGTAACATAGTAATTGGTTTTGTCACGCGTGTTGAAAAACATCCACTTGTATATCAACCCTCCAAAGACATCACTTCTATCCAAACTCCCGGAGCTCAGCCAAGATACAGGATCAACGGCGCTATAAACAGCAGCAGCGACGCCAAAGTAGTCTTTTAGATTAAGTCCAAAGGCCAAGTATTTTTTGCCTTCCTTGGAAATCTTATAGTAAAACAGTAGATTGTCGTTTTCTCGCCGATACACAGGGAAGTTGTTGTGGTTGTTATTCTCCTTAGTAAACACACCTTCAATAATTTTGTAAGGCATGGTTTCTTCATTGATGTTTTGAAAGAAAATCCTTGAGCACGGTGTTCTGCAACTGGAGAATGCGATCAACACGCTAAACAATATCCACAATGGAGGAAATAGCTGTTCCATCATGATCTCTTAAACTGGTGGACGTTAAATGGCCCTGCAGTCGTAAATGATGTCGCAACCGGAGGAGAGACATGCCATTTCATGTAGCGGAAGTTGCGTACATAGATCGAATGAGTGACGTCTCCTATTTCCGCCCGAGAGTCTTGTATTTTTTAAAATACAGCACTCTGCATGTTGGGCATCTGAATTTCTTGATAAGAACTGGTTAAAAATCGTCGAATCATCCTGTTTTCTCTAACCGCCATTTCTCGAAAAAAAGGTTCTTCTGACAAACTCGTCAAATCATCTTTAGAAAAAATAAGGTCCGTTTGTTACTTCCTGTGCGTGCGTGACGCCAGGACTCCGTTCCTGTCACAGTTTTAAAGAAAAGGAGGAAATTCCAGACTTTTCACCTTGACTCTGACGGCTACCGTTTCGCCTTGCCCGCCGGAATGTAATTTTCAAAGCGAAAAGAAAATAGAGTCTGATCTCAGGTTAGGAGGGAGGTAGTCTGCTTTTTTGTGTTAAGGACGACTCTAAAAACGGCTGCAGACTAGAGGGGAGGGTGATGTGGAGAACGTACGTAACTACTGTATAAAAATAACACCCCAAAAGCAGAATTATGTACGCAGCTAATTTGGATCCAATCACCTATCACGCTACTAATTTGGAATATCAGTACACCTCTCGGAAAATCTCTTTGCCACCCTGGTGGAAGGACACAGCATGGTAGAGGCTAGGTTGATGTACTTCGTTTGAAAACGAGAATTAGGTCGTGCTACTGCCGTTCTAAGCTGGTTCGACTTCAGCACGACAGTAGCACGACTTGGTTTCAGGTGTCGAATTTAACTTAGTCGAATAAAATAGCTGCTGCGGAAAACAAAAATAAAAAATAAAAAGCGGTTTAGTGAACTGTTAAAATGTTTTCTAATGTATTTATAATTTATGAATTGAACGTAATTGAGTTCGGCACGGCAGTAGTAGCGTTTGAAACCAAGTCGAGCTACTGCCGTGTAGCCCCGGGGAGGGGGGGAGGGGCACTTGGGTACTTTTTGGGTGGGTATGTGCCGCCCGGGGCTCCAAATTGGCACTCTGTTCCAAAAAAACTTTCCCCTAAAATTGATACCCCGTTCTAGAAATGGGCCAATTTTTTATACCCCGTTCTAGAATTCGCCCTAAAACTGATACTCCGCTCTATATATATACTCCGTTCTAGAAAGTTTGTAAATTGAAATAGCCCTATTTTTTTAAAAAAGATATTTCTTTATTTGTTCGACTTATACATCAAATAAATGCTTCTTCATAATCATCCGGAGTACGTTTCCTGTTTGGGCCGTAGATCTTTTATAGATCCGATATGCTGTATTCTTTGCTTGGTTTTGTCAAATGGAGCCTCCATCTCCCATACAAGCCCTTGGAGTCAACCCTTTCCCGAGTAGATTTATAATTAGAACGGTTCCCAGGGGAGACTTCGCGCGCCGACGGGGGGAAGAGCCAATCACAACGACTAAATGACACTGCTATTGTACTTCATGAAACAGCAGGAAATCCGGTGCTGACAGGCCAAACAAAATCATAAGCTAGTGAAACGTGACTTTAGCGTTTTCATCCCTCAGAGAGTTTCTTTCTTTTCTTTCTAGCGGGTAGATTATACTGTGGAGAGTTTTAAACTCTGACTATGTTAATCTTAATTTTGGTTGCTTGTCTCACATTAAGCTGGTCTGTTACATGCGTAAGGATTAACTACTCCCTGCAGTCTGTAGTTCTGACAGGATTCGTTTTCTTTAGCCAATTTTTTTGAGCGTTAAGGTTCTTATTTCGGCTAAATGACTCAATATTAATCAAATTTCTAGTTTTTCAAGTTTTTATCCGAAATGCGTTTGTCTGAATAAATACTGTGGTTGTTTTGTCCGTCCGTTAGTGTGATGATTCCCTGCTATGTTTTGTAACGCCGAGCCCAGCCATTGTTTTCTCGCAAAAAAGTGATCTACAGATGCGAATTCGAAGGAAAGAATTGGCCTAAACTTCTACATTAATTGCTGAGAATTCTCCTGTTGGTCAGTCATAATTCTTTGGGCGCAGATACAATCCATTTTGTTTTTCTTGAGATAAGAGGGTCTTTGGACTGGAGCGCGATGTCACAAATTCCACCGTTAGCAAATTACCTTTGAGTTAGCTTCACGGTCGAGCAACTGTTGTCTTCTGTTCAACTTTTCAAGTGCCAGTTTTATCAGGCAACTCTGTACAGGTGAGTCAGTTGTAAAGGAAGACTGCAATTTTTCTGAAGCATTCCTCCTTGGTTGCTACTTAGGTCATCGCTTTTGCACACGGTGCTTAACTGGCGAAATCCACTCCACGGCGATGACAAAAATAAATGATCCTGGCACTTTTTTGGCGCTGATCATCGAGAAGTTTCAAATCGTCCACAAAACGCTTAATCGTCGACTCTTTTCAAGGTGCATGCTTAAATGTGGGATGTATCACGGCAAAAAACAAAAAACAAAAACAAACACTCGCAAAGAAACCTTTCCGTGATCCTCAGTTCGCTGCCTTTGTCCCATCCCTTCATGCTCAGTTTCAGTCGGGTAATTCATTAACTTTTATTTCATCCCAGATTCCAGCGGCTGTAAAACTGTAAAAATGGACGTATAGTAAAAAACGAAAACGGTCGAAGGACGGGCTTCTGAGTTCGACTTCATCCAACTTCATTTTTTTCACGGTGACATACGAGACTCACGCAAATATGACACTTTTCGCGGGAAACAAGCCGTTCTATTTATAAATCTACTCGGGAAAGGGTTGACTCAAGAAATTAATGGAGATGGAGGCTCCATTTGATGAGCTCCTGGTTTTGTCCATGTTTTTTAGGTTGGTTTTGGCCAACTCTTTATTTTCTCTGCGAGACATCAACTTGACACTTGGACTCTTGCCCCCCAGAAGACACGTGGTATGACGTGATTCTGTGGGTGTTAGGAGTTCTGGGTCAGGGCTAAAATCAGAGTGCGCAGATATTTTTTCATCGGAGCCTGATCTCTGGTTGTTACGCCATACTGACGAGCCCCAAAGAGGGCGAAACAGCTGTCTATGGCTACAATCCCGCTCTGTTTTGAGTTCTTTCGGTGTCGCGTTGATGTCTTGCAGAGATAATTTTCACGTAGTACGATCAGCATTTAATATGTCTACGTTTCCTGTGCATGTGGATACAATGCGGTTAATTATGACGCAAAATCGCTCACCACGCACAGAACCACGCTCGTAAGCTAACGATTTTCCTTCTCCCCCCCCCCTGTCCCTTTCTTTTGAGCCCGTCTCCATCTCCCTCAGGTACATTATTACGCGCGCCTATTTATGCAAGATGGCGGAGTCAGCGCTCGCGGTCCCCCCCCCCCCCCCCCTTGCACGCTAAAAGACAGCCAACGAGAGTACAACAGTTTTCTTGTTAACGCATTGTACCGTATTTTTAAAAGCAATCTGTCCTTGAATAATTTCAAATGGCTGCTTACAAAACTGAAGCTTTCAGTGCGTTCGAAATATTCTGACCCCGTTCTAGAAAACGCCTCTGAAATGGATACCCCGCTAAGTTCTAAATCAGGAGCTTCAAAATCACGACCCTGTTGGGCAGCACATACCCACATAATGTATGGGAGTACCCCCCACCCCGGGCGTGTAGCACGGCAGAGCGGCAGTAATCTCGTACCCAGATCTCACTCTGTCTTACGCTGAAAATCCCTTGGCCGTTGGAGATCTGGGTACGAGATTAACGCGGCAGCAGCACGACTTGGTTTCAAACGTCGCGCTACTGCCGTGTTTAAGTCGAATTTAATTCAATCAATTTAGTTCCGCACGGCAGAAGCGCGACGTTTGAAACGGGCCTTACAACCGTTCTAGAACAGCCTCGGTGTTTGGGAGAACGCGACAATCGGCAAACAAAAAAGAATCTGTACCTTAGATGTGGTACCCTAACCCGTGACGCCTGTCCGCTTACAAGAGTGTCGACAGTCTGTTAGGAGGGCTTCTATTGTTAAGTGGAAGCTCACGGTGAGCGGACACCCTAGGGACGCGAAAAAGGTGTCTATTACTGGAGCTGGCCGCTTACGGGAAAGTAAAAATACAGAGTTTGTATGGGAGTTGAGAAAAACGGGGTTTTGTGAAGGCGGCCTTCTATAGGTAGAGCTGTCCGCTTACAAGAGTGTCCGTTAGGAGAGCTTCTACTCATAGTGAAGCGACAAAATTGGGTTTTAACCCTCTGAATGGTAAGGCGAATCCTTGTTTACATTTTTTGCCTCATCATGACACAGGCTTATCATTATCTGATGAAACTAGTAAATTGAAATTTCTGAATATTGAAAGAGCATAACAATTTCAGTTTTCTCCGAAAATTTGAGCAGTTTCGGAGAAATTCCCTTTGAAAAACCCCAAAATCTACAAAGAATGTATGAGCTCATTAACGTTTTTCCACCTCGTAATTTTGCAGTTTTTAATTGTTACTATTTTCTTTGTTACTGATTGCAAAGAACCGAAATTAAACTTGCTCAAACTTCATAAATGAATCAGCTCTTTTAATTTTTGACACTAATTGGTATATACAGCTACACCTTCTACGGGTAAACTCGTGCATGCTAATGAGAAAAGATGTTAACAATGACGTCACGATGAATCCGCCTATCCGTTATCCCCTGTTTCCAAGTATAAATCCGGAAGTCTCAACCTTATCCGACATATTCCGTCAGATTCCGACCATTTCCATATAAGGAAACCGAGTTCTCACCGAGGACGAGGGGCATGAGAACGGGCCGATTGTCATCTCAAAGTCACTTCCTGCCAAAGTTAGCAATGGTGATCAATCTGCGTCGTTAAATATTTTTTCTTGAGAAAAGAAAAGAAAGATCAATCAATGGAGGCTGAAGCTAAGTATCGCTTTGCTGCGTCTCAAGAAGACGAACTGTCCTTTGAAAAGGGCACCATCGTGAATGTGAGAACAGTTTTAGAGTCATTTAGCTACAATGAATTCTGTTTTGCACGCTCATCAAGTATCGCGATCGTAGGTCAGGTTGTTAAACTCAGCTCCATTCATTTTATTTTCAGGTGTTAGATATGGATTCTGACAAGAACTGGTACAAAGCAGAACAAGGCAATCGAGAAGGATGGATACCAAATACATATATTACCATGAGGGCGCACAAGTAAGTATAAGAATAAGCTGCCATTTTTCGTTTCTTCGTAAGCTTTTGGTTTCTCTCTCTAGTTAATCAAGTGACTTTATCTTGTAATAGAAAATTTAAGTGTACAAAATTTCCATTCATCCAACAAGAGTAGAAAACTGAGAATTCAGCGAGATTTTCTAAACACGATTCTTCACAGTTCAGTTTCCGTTTTATTGATAAAAATCGACAGTTCTTCCGTGTTTGTCATAAATGCTTGAGTCATGAAATATGTCCACATGCAACTCAACATTCGGGTCTTGCTCCATTCTCTGTGAGAGCACTGCTTCTATCCCTGAGAGGATACTAGTCAATCTAAGAGTTACCATAGCTTTGTTATTTGTGTCGATCACTGCCCAAGTTGTGACAAAGGACCCCCCCGGGGTATTTTTTGGGTAGGTATGTGCCGCCCGGGACTCCAAATTGGCACCCCGTTCTATAAAAAATTTCCCCTTAACTTGATACCCCGTTCTAGAAATGGGCCAATTTATTATACTCCGTTCTAGGTTGCAACAAGAGTACAACAGTGTGCTTGTTAACGCATTGAACCGTATTTTTAAAAGCAATCTGTCCTTGAATAATTTCAAATGGCTGCTTACAAAACTGGAGCTTTCGCACGTTCGAAATATTATACTCCGTTCTAGAAAACGCCTCTGAAATGAGGTAATGTATGGGAGTACTCCCCCCCCCCCCCCCCGGGCAAAGGACACTGTGGAGTATTACATGTATATGAGGTAATATTCGTATGTTAAGGGCATTCACTGCAAAGATTGGCCTTGATGCACTGTCAGCTCTATGCAAGGTCAGAAGGCTAACTACAAGGCTACTGTGTCTCCATTAGGCATACAGTTTGCGATAGCATGGTCAAGCATGACTGTTATCATTGGCTAACCGCTGATCTGTCAAGTGGGAGGCCGCTGGCTCAAACCCCAGCCAGACCACTAAACAATTGGGGTCTTTGCTGCGCTTTTCATAAACACGCGAATTCTGAAGTTCAAAAGCTAGCCAAGTACTGACTTTTGTGCTTTTCGCTGCTGTCAATTATCTAAGCGGACCCAGAAGTTTACTTCAATGGGTTTAAAAGGCCATCGTTTGTGATTTGTGGATTTCAATCCATTTTGCGTGTTTCTGTGTTTCAAGGTTTGTAGCTTGTGATTGTAATAATATTATGATTGATGGCAGAGAAAAACATGACTGGGAAGGTGGCTTTTGAACTAGAGTTCCATGTTTTTGAAAAGCGCAGTAAATGACTGAGGAGTAAGTGCTGCCTTTGTAAAGACATCTGCAAACAGTTACACTTTGAGAGAGAAACCGTAGGCCCCGTCTCACAACCCTTGCACAGTCAGAAATTGGGATGTTAAAGAACCCACACACTGGTTGTAAAGAGTAGGGGATGTACTTCCTGGTGTGGTGTGGTCTATATCTCATGGGGTGAGTGACTGTTATATTGGGGCCACAGTATGTGTCGCCTGGCAGTGTCCCTGCCAAGAATTGGCCAACCTAAGTACAGTGTAGATAAATAAAACAAATAATATTCATTGATTGATTCTCAGTTGGTTCCATGGCAAAATAACGAGAAGACAAGCTGAAGAAGCCCTTTTACAGCTTCAGTTTGAAGGGGCATTTCTTATCCGAGAGAGTGAAAGTTCTCCAGGTACATTAATTATACCATTTTATCAGATTAATTGGTAAAGCTCAATCAAACGTCAAAATTTTCATGTACTGAAATTAATAGCTATTTGGGTTGACTCAAATGATATAAGTTTGACGGTTGATTCAGAAGTTGAACTCAATTAGATGGACTCAACTCATTCACGAACTGCAATGGTCTACAATGTTTAAGGAGAAAATAAATTTACAGTAAGTTTGACGTTTGAAACAAAGTCGCTCCTCTCTCAAAATTCTCATGTGGACTACTCAGACTCAACCCTTTAAGTCCCAATAGTGACCAACATCAATTTTCCCCTAACAATATCCATACAATTTCAAGAGATTAGGTTATGAGAATTAATAAAATGATCGCCTGAGAGAAAATGCTTTGATCTTTTATCAAATTCTCTCAACTCATTCTTTAAGAAATGTATAGAGAACAGTTTGGAGAATTTGTATATTGGGGCTCAAAGGGATAATTCGTGGGTCGACTCCAAGTTAGATATGTTGGATTTAATATTGACTCAAACATTGATCTTTTTATGTAGTTAGTTGAAGGAAATAGGTTTGGTTCATGAAAAGATCCTTGTTTGAACTGGGCCTAATATTCAAGACATGTGTCAGTCAATCTAGTTAAGTTAAAATAAATCCTTCAGTGTGAATCTTGGCTACCCAATTAGGCATGGAAGACACATATATAAGAGAAAAAATGTTTTTATGAAAGTAGTAGAAAAAAATGAAAGACTATATTTCATTAAGAAAATGAAAAAGAAAAAAGGCCAAAATTGGTGACTATGACTTTATTTATTTTGGAAAAATACTCCTTTTTGAATCAAGTTTGCTAATCCATTTAAGAAAGTGGGATGTTGGCCCTCATTCATTTTTTTTGTGTGGGTGTAATGGACAGCAACTTCCTTCAATAACAAAATTATGCAAATAACATTAACTTGGCCAGCATCCAAAAAAACTGACCTTTCCAAGGTAAACAGAAGATACTGTATACTTAATTATTGTTGTTATAGTTATTCTTATTTGTTTGTGTTAAAGCTATTCTTATAAAATTTTAAGGAAAGAGTTTGCTATACATTATTTACTCCTTTTCACACTTTAAAGATCTCCAACTTATTCAAACATTTAAGGGGCATTAATGTGCCTAAAGTGTTTGAATAAGTTGGAGATGTATAAAGGGAGAAAGGGTGTAAATGAGGTATAGCAAACTCTTTCCTTAAAAATTATCTAAAAAGACATATGAATTATTATCTTGTTTCTTTTATCATATTAATTGTTAGTCTATAAGGCAGCGCAAGGCCAGTTTTCATGAATTATTTGGTTGTTCCCTGACTTTTTTTTTATCTTGCTCTCACTTTCAGGAGACTTTTCCCTTTCAGTCAGGTAAGTAAAGGTATTATTTGGTACACTAAAATAAATTTATGTGTTAGTGTAAATAATAATTTATGTGCTGCAGGTACACTGAGTGCATAAAACTATAAAATGACTAATCAGTGCATGTATCAGGAGTACCTCATTTCAAATAATGTCAAGTTTGCACCCATGAGCAAACAAACTGCCTAATAATACAGAACAGTACAGATCCAAACTTCCTTATTACATAGATGTCTATTATAGAGGTAGGGGTTGTAGGAAGTTGTGCATCTTTGGGACCAGGTCAATTGTCTGTAAGAGAGAGGTGTCAGTTAAAGATTCCTCACACACCCAGACACCCTAATGTCACATCACCATCCAACCTCCTCTTACTCTGTGAGTGGAGGCCCTTCTGTGAGTCTTATCTAAGAAGATCGAAGGGCTTCTGCTTGCAGGGTTTCTTCCTCTAAAAAACAACAAATTAAAACAACAACGGCTCTTATTTACTACCCTGATAACTTTTATAGGAGTGGCGACAAGGTGCAACACTTTAAGATCTTCAAAGATGAGGAGAAAAAGTACTACTTGTGGATCAGAAAGTTTCCGTCTTTGAACCAGCTGGTGGAGTATCACAAAACAAACTCTGTCAGTAAAACACAGCACATACTTCTGAATGAAGTGGAGTTTAGAGTAAGTGTTGAGTTCAATTCTTCTCATGTATCGAAATTGACTTCTTAGAGTTAGTAACCTTGACCTGTCCCCCAGAATAATTATCAGAGAAGGTCCAAAAAAAAAGTTTTTTCGGCTGACAATACTTGAACCTAAAAATGACCCGTGTACATGCATTCATTGGCAGTCCTACCATTTGTTTTATGTTTATACTTCAATCTCTGATGTTCTTAGGGTTGTATCTCATAATTTTGGCATAAGCTAGGTCACATGACCCTGAGCCACAATTACACTGTAAAAACATTGGTTTCAATTCCAATAGCCATTTACATGTACAGGAATGCTTATGTAAACCTTTTCTTTCAAAAATTACAAAGGATGAAATGGTGCAGGCATTGTTTTCCTTCACTGCTCAAGATGATGACGAGGTGAGCTTCAATGCTGGAGACTGGATCACAGTGCTGGATAAAACAAATGAGGACTGGTGGAAGGGGCAAGTTCATGGCTGCGTTGGAATCTTTCCTAGAAACTACGTGTCCTCTCCGACACTTAACAAGACTTAAAGAAAGAATAAAATGTGATGTATAAATTTATTATTATAATTTATAAACACCAAAGAAATACCAGTTGAGCAAAACATGATATCTTCACATGTGAAAATAACATGTTATCTGTATGCATGAAAAGATTGCTGTTACCATGGTTACATAATAAGTCCCATCTTAGACAGAAAACAATGTAGGGTTAAATAAGTACATGCGGTTTGGTATTTTATTGGTGTTTTATATAATAAATAAATTAATAGAATGTTACATGGTTGCTTGGGGATAGGAAAATTCTCTCCAAGTTTTGAAAACACTGTTCAACACTCGGGGGAAAATGTGGTATCCCTACATGTCCATGTAATATCTTCTATGTATGATATTCCATACATGCACATAATTTTAACAAATAATTTTGTTTATAGCTGTACATGTAACTGTGCACCCACAAGTGTTTACAGTGTAGTGAGTTCCTGTTGTTGAATGGATTTTCCATGCACTAGATTTACAGATATACACTAGATACAATGTAAGTAATGAGTACATCTACATTTTACAGCTGACAGGCTGTACATGTAGTATGCCTGTTCACAGTGTAATGAGTTGCTGTTGTTGAATGGATTTTTCATGCATTAGAAGTATATTTAGGTACAGTGTGCTTTGTAAAAGATGTAATCTTTATGGCAGTACAAGGTCCTGGAGAGGTGACTTTCCTCTGAAGATATTAGGCGGAGGATGTGGAGGTGTTTGTCAGAAATATTTGAAGACATCTCTGGGTGGATCAGCTGTCTGCACTGACAATTATTTTCAGGTTGATAAAGTAACAAAAATAGAAGGGGCTTTGTAAAAGGTACTGAAACCGCCTTCAGTGGTACAGTGTAGTCCTTTTCGTTTTTATCACCCTACAAAGTGTTACCCTCTAGTGAGCACCACTCTCATTTTTATGGGCAACTCTGCCCTCTGCCTGCCCGCCCGCCCCCCCCCCCCCCCCCCCCCCCCCCTCTAGAGTAAATTAAGGTGTTAGCTAATTAGTCTCCCTCATAGCCGTTTTGTCTCATCATGCAATGCTCCTCTTTTTTGGGCAGGAGCGTTGCATGATAGAGGCAAGAATGGCTGCAAGGAAGACTTAGGTAATCAGCATTACCTGTCTGGAACAACCTAACTATCAAGTAGCGTCAATGGAATGTTCGCAAAGTGAAGCTTTGTGTAGATATTAAGGGTTTATTTCTTCCTCTATGGGTTAGGGTTTTAATGCTAGTGTAATATGTATTTATTAGAGTAGGTGTAGTTTTTTTGTGGTATATGGGTACTCAACAGGGGTTGGACATATTTAATAATTCAAACTGAGAGATACTTTAAAATAGTTAAAAATAAACAAGACATTATTTGTGTTGTAAGAAATTGAATATCGAGTTAGGAGGAAATGAGTATTTTTCCGTAAAGCAATATACTGCACTGGTTTTAAAATATTCGCATGTCGTATATAATGTATGCAATGTTGCAAATTGGAGTTAGTTGTATCCATTCACGGTTTGGTTGGAGAAAAACAAAAGTTTTTGTCAAATCATGTAGTAATAATAAATTTTAAAATTAACTTTTATTACATAGTACATACAGGTTTATACAATGTAGGACTGTTTTTATGTCCCTTCTCATATACACTTAAATAAAAAAAAAAAACAAAACAAAACTGCGGGAAGTGATTATTTTGTTTGAGATACATCTAGAACTGTTTTTAAAGATAATTGCCAACGGAAAGTTCAGCAAGCATCTAAGTTAGAAGTTACCTCTTTAGGCTGAAAATAGAGTCTAGACACAGTCAAAAACCAGTTAGTGCTTTCTATTGTGTTATTGTTTGACATAATGGCAAAATATAATCCTCTTACCTTGGAAACAAAATATGAGCAAGTTAAGGAGCTAAAACAAAAAGCAAACACCTTGAGGCCCCTAGGCGTTTTCACGGGTCCGCACAAAATTTTGAACAGACAAAATCTTGCAAAGATCCTGGAACCCAGGGAACCGTGCAAATTTTTGAACGGCCAACAGTGCTGCAATCTGTCGCGAAATTTGCACAGAAATTCGTCCGTTCATAAATTTGTTCGGATCCTTCTAAACAGTAGTCTCTCCCCAACGGGAAAAGCATTGCGTGACAAGACAATGGCGAGGGAGACTACGCAAACCGGGTCTGAGGTACTGTTTCCCTCCACTTTTATTCAAAGCAGCTTCACGCCAGTTCTACTTTGCATGGAATGACGTCACGTATAGAGGAAAACGACCGCGGCCCAAGATGCAGTATGTTTTTTTGCAATCTTCATCACGGATAATTTTGTTGAGGCTCGATTACCACACCACTCACTCAAGTCTAGTGTTTTTTCTTCCCCAGTAGGATAAGATGATTGAGAACTCAGAGAGGTCAAATCAAAAAAATTATGTCCTTTTCGGAGAGCCTTGACTACAGTCTCGATCTATGTATGAACATTTGAGCCTACTTATTTAGGTTACAAAACAACTCAGCACCATAAACGCCCATGAGGCCCTCTTACGTGGGGAAGGGAGAGGGGTTATTTATGTCCCTAATCTGAAGTACAAATACGTTCATTTCGATTTTTGAGGAGTAGGCCATGTCCCTTTTGGTATTTAACCATCTTTATGTCGTTTGTCCACCATTTTATCTTGCCTTGTGTTGCTGGCCATGTCGCTTGTCGGAGTTTCACCCTAACAGGGCCTCACCCATATCAAAGGGTTACCGGTCGTTTCGATACAAAGTTGTTTCGACACAAGTTTATTCATGTGAGCTGTAAATAGTTCCGCGTACTTGGTTTACAGAACGAAGATATTCACCTCAAATATGTTTCTTGTTCACTCGAAAACTATAATGGTAGTGAACAAAATGTTTGTGCAATTTCACTGCTTGACTTTGTATCGAAACGACTGGTTTCCTATCAAAGGTGCCAAAAAGTGCTTAGGACTATGTTAGACATTACAGTCGTATATCAAAGCGGGCAACATTGTAACAAGACAGACACACCATCCACTCAGATAGTGCTGATTTCATTTGGCTTCCGCAATACTTCATGCCATATACTACCACCTTAGGAGATGTTACGAAGCATAGATTTGAGGATGGGAAAACTGTCCATCCAATTTTCTCGTCAATCAGACTTGGCGTATCGACAATCATTTCATTTCATTTCATGGGGTCATGAAAATCCCCCCATCCATGGAAACACCTTGTAAACTGATGTGGCTCTCTTCCTCTAAAGGTACAGCGCAGTTTCCGTATTGGACTAGAACTGTCGAGCTGCATAAGATGTTGAATATAAACCTACAAGCAACAAAGGTGTTTTAATTCAACGCAAAGATCATCGCGGTCATAAAGGCAACTTTGCAATTAAGAAGGAAGGACGCTCGAATCCCTTACAAGCCTGAATTTTTCTTGCTTTCTTTTCGTAACTATAAAAGAGTTGCGTCTGTGACTACTATGATCTCCTATATATTAAATTCTTCAACTCGCGGTTCTAATAAATCATATTCACATAATTATTTTTTCATTACAGGTGTATTTATATACTGCCTCCCAGATATTAAACAAATCACTACCATTCGAAGTGAGCAAAGTCGGTTTCTTACCTCCAAGATAGGAAAAACGGGGCGGAAAACCGCCCTACACTTTACTCACAACTGACTTGCGTTTTTGCAACAAATATATTTACTGGCATTACACACAAAGCGAAATTTCGAAACTTCCTAAATGAACGCCCGCGTCCATACAAACTTGACATGGCGGAAGACCAAAATTTCCCCACGTTTGTCTCAGGCACAGGTTAGTGAAGTGAATTTCACTTGTGCATACGAAGATTTTTAATATACCATTTCGCAGTTCCCCCGGGCCTCTGTATCAAAACGAGGTTAAGTGCTCAGCTTTTGCTATGAAAATGCATTAAAGCTCATTTTCACAAGAAAGGTTGTGTGAGCACTTGGCCTCATTTTGAAAGTGAGGGTTCTTGGAACTCGGCAGTGGCCTATTTCTTTGTCGTGCATGGATTACTTAGTAAACAAATCACTATTTAAGGCGGAAGCGCTAGTAGTACGTGCAAAGAGGGTGTCCAATCATGGCTACTTTGGAGTGTTTAAGGAATGTTGTAAACAAGTTTAAAAGTGCTCTTGCGTCTAGTTGACAATGCCGGTAGGCGACTTAACCAAAATCTGCTCGCAGAGTATTCACGTGAATCACATTTCACATACACAAATATTAATATACATTATACTCACTATCTGTCTTCTCATTGGCTACGAGCCTACAGCTAATTTTGGAAATCAGTGATACCTACAGATTAGTCAGTTATCTGCTAGCAGATAACTGACTGTAATCTGTAGGTTGCACGCGCAATGCATGATTTCCAACAACAATATCAATTTAGGTTCCTTGTGACGGTGTGTTTGTCGTTATTTTCTTGAAAACAATGTAATAATCAAGATCTCGGTAAGTGTTATCAGCCGAGGCGACGATAACACTTACCTGGACCTTGATTATTCCGGGTATCACAAAAACCTCATCCAATAATACACAGTTATTGTACCTGGGTACTTTTGATGGCCATTTTCCTTTCAACGTCGCTGGATTGTGGTCCCATCCAAACAAATACCTTTAAAGACAACAAACAGTTTAGCGGGAGAAAAAGAACCATATGTGATGTTCGACGATTCCGCTCATCACAAAATGTTCTCGTACAGGGCGAAAAATTCAATACGGCATTTTCTATGGCTTCCCCCATTCTTCGCCTCACAGATTGTTGTATAACCATCGCTTTATCAAATCTTAAGTATGGCCTGCGTCTTTGAGGTGGTCTCCAACATCCATGATGGAAAGTTAGGGCTGCCCTTTTAGCATTGTTTTTTTAAAAAAGAAGTCCAGTCAAAGTGTCCTTAAAAAGACACCCTTCAAAAGCAGAAAAGTGTCTTCAATTTGAGCTTGCGGCTTACGGCATTCTGTTTCGTAAGCGGGCAATTAAAATCGGATAATTTTGTTTAGGGTAGCTGCGAGTTAGGAGAGCATCAGTTTATGAGAGCGTGGACCGAATTGCGTTTATTAAGCGTGCACGCGCTCAGTTATAATTAACCCAATTTATCGCACCTCATGTCCTGTGTCCAAAATCATGACATCATCGCTTGCTAAATCATCCTGTTTGGCAAAGCAGGTGGTAAAGAAAAAGATCATTTTTTTGAAAAAAGAACACTGACATTCATGGGACCCAACCAGGCAACCTTTTTAAATTTGCGGTGGGGGCTTAAGGAAGGGCTACTGGGATATCCCTTCGGGACAGTTGACTATGGAAAGCACCCGGTGGGGGGATCTCAATAAAGTTTTATACTGGGAGGCTCCGACCCGAGAACCAAGAACCCCTAACATTTTTAATACCATTTTTGACAGGAAAGATACCCCTTTCGTATACCTTTTATGGTACTCCTTTCACAAAGCTAGTTTAAAACTTAACATCCCTTTAACTGCTGCAAATTCACTGTCTTTTAAATAGGACTCAACCACAACACCAGAATGGTTTCTTAACTTTTTAAAAGCCATAAAATGCATCTTTTAGCCCTAAAATGACAGATTTTCCTACCCTTCAGATATTGCAAGTGTATTTTAGTGAAATCCAATGCTTTCATATACCTGAAGCCTGAAAAAGGAACCCATTTCGGGCGGAGCCGCCTCGAACAGCCCCCCCCCCCCCCCCCCCCCTCGTCCCCAGGGCGCTTTTCCCTGGCTTTGGAGGTGGGGCGGGAAAAAGCCCTGGCATTGGCCGGTCGATCCGTCATTTTGATTGGTTGATTGATTTAGGTAATTTATGTAAGAAAATGACCAAATAAAAATAATTTATTTCCCCCCCTCCCACCCCCAAAGCAAGGGAAAAGCGCCCTGGGGACGAGGTTGCTCCCCAACCCCACCCTAGGTGAAAAGGTGACAAAACTGCAGCATATGGATTGGTGGATCTACAATGGTTACAGGACCAAATGAACATTTTGCCTCATTACTACGTTATTCTATTCCCAGTGGAAGTACATTTATTGAAGGGACGTTGCTGGAGATACTTTAATCTTACCTGACAAAAGTCTGAACACTTCTCAGAGATAGAAAAGTATCCCTTCTCATTGGAACAGCGAAATAGCCGCACATATTTGATGTATTCTGCAGACTGAAGAGAATGGAAAGAATTAGTACAATGCAAGTTTACTAAGTTTCTTCCTATCTACCAAATGAGAAGACTATTTACATCGTTCATTGCTTATACTTTGGCTGTCCTTTGGCGCCGAAGTTCCATTCTCAAAATATCTAGGATAAAATCAACAAATCGTGTCCATGGTTGACAAGGTTTGTCGTTTCTGCCTCGTTGTAGTCGCGGCTACGCCCTTGGTTTTTACATGGTTATTGCTCCATGTAGGGGAATCTGGATTCCGGGAAAATTTTACTCGTAAAATCTGGAATCATCGGCTTTGGAATCCGGAATACAGCTCAAGGAATTCGGAATCCCACTAACGAATGGAATTCAGAATCCAAGTTCCACTGACAAAGACTGAAATCCAGTACCTGGAATCCGGAATCCACGGCGTAAACGCCAGAATCAAAGACTGTTATAGGGCGATAGTTACGGATCAAAAAACGTTTATCTCCCAGGGGTAGAGAGGATGAATGGATTACTTACCTTATCATATTCTTTCCTTCCTCCGAGACCCACCCAAAAGAAGTTTTCAGGTTCTTCTCCTTCATTTACAATCTGAACAGTGTAGCCACTCTGATGACAAAAACCAGTTCCATAATTATAGTAAATATGAAACAGAACAAATTTATTTTAAATTTTATCGCTATAAAAACCTTCCTCTCCTCTCCTTGTTAGGTCCCCTGCTAGCAGAGGCCTCTTTTCCCTGGTATTCGGCGTGCGGGAGAAATAACAGCGAAAAGAGGCCTCTGATCTGCTAGCAGGGGACTTGTCAGGAGCACGCAACAACAACTGTTTTCTTGAAAATATCTGTTCGGAGCACCCTAGAATGCTGACGTCTAGCACGTACTTTTCACAGCTTTATTTCATCGAAAACAACCACAAAAATATCACGTGTAGCTGCTTATGCGAACGTTTTCACTTATTCTAACAAAATCTGACGGGGCAATTACCATAAGTTTCTGATTACGTGTAATAAAGTGGCTAAAGCCGTTAAACAGTGCTCAATACACTTTTTAAGTGTAGAGCTTTGAATAAGAAGATATAACGAAGAGACAAAATTCTCTGTTACTCCGAGTTTCGTGCTCACGCACCCATCTGTCTGATGAGTGCGTGAGCACGAAACTCGGAGTAACAGAGAATTTTGTCTCTTCGTTATATCTTCTTAAGTTTCTGATTATACAGTTTTGGATAGGTGTATGTAAGTACTCTTTATATCCTTTTAATAGTAAAAAGTTGGTTAATCCGTCGCGAGTGTCATAGTAAGACTGGGTTTGCCTGCGCCGGAATACAGGCGCCTCTTATCGCTCCTCTTAGGGACGTCCCTAGCGGCGAGGAGCGCTCACCTTCCTTCTACTTAAACTCGTTTCCCTTCAAAGCTTTTACTGGTTCGCCGTTTTTAAACTGGCTTTCGTTGGCAGCTATAAAGACGGTTAATGTTCATCGCCAGTGTCTGCGTTTCGCATTGCAGAAATAAAATAATTGGCTTTGACTGCATTGTATCAAATTTGCTTATGAGTTCTTGAGCCGTTCTGCGAACAATACGTAGACTATCCTTTGCTATTGTCCTACAACGTGAAAAGGGAAATCCTGGAGCAATACAACATCTTAAATGTCGAACTGACCTGACACAACTTATCCAAGAAGTCACAGTGAGCACTACATTACACTAAAGTCACAATAAAAACTTGGACGGTTAACACTAACAGCAATAGTTCCATTGCAGGCCTAGCCGGGCCGCGCCCGACTTGAAATGACATTTAAAAACTAGCCATAAAGCGTTTTTGGACTGTTACTTTGTTTTTTAAGTGAATAACGTAAGAGGATGTTCAAAACATTTTTTGTGACTAACTTACATCCCAAATTTCATTTCCAAGTTCCTTGGCATGATCAGCATCACTTTCAGTGACTTTGCTATTGGTAAATAAGAAAAGAAATTCCAATTATCTTACTGACAACCAACAAACAGGTAATATGGAATCTATGCTGGCTACATTCCCTTTAAAACCATCATTTACAACAAGACCAGGAATTGAAACGTATGGTAACAAAAAAGTACCAATTATTAACTGTAGTTTTCACTTCTCAAACCGTAAATAATTCATGACGAAAACCAAAGAAAATTACTCAAGAGAACGGTGCCATCTATCACAGAAATTATTTTTAGGAACCGTTGCTTTAATTTCTTCGAAAACATTAATAATGGTAATTGAACTGAGTGGAGTGCAGTTTGGTCTGAAATCATACGCGTGATTTCAAAATCGAACGAGCGCGCAGCGCGAGTTCGATTTGAAATCACAAGTATGATTTGAGACCAAAATTGCACGACATGAAGTTCAATTACCACTTTATTACAGCCATTTTGAAATCGCAGAATTTAGTCAGTACTAATATTTTATTGATCGAGTAGCCGGTTTGTTAAAAAGCCGAAACAAAAAGGCTTTTACATCTCATTTTGTATTCGAACCAGAAATGATGCGATATAGAACAAAAATGGTGCGATTTAAAACAGAAATGATGCGATTTAGAACATGAATGACGCGATTTGGAACAGATGCGATTTAGAGCAAAAAATGGTGCGATTTAGGAATAAATCACACTGCTGAGAGCCAATCAGATTGCACGGATAGCCAGTGATTTCAAAGTGGATGTAATAAAGAGGAAAACATCAGACACTCTACATAGTGTTTGAGATGATCTCCCGATACGTGGTATTTTCAGTCCACTCCTCGGCGTTTGGAGACCGGTTGAAACACTCCTTCTAGTGTTTGATGTACAAAGTGAAGCATAGCGATAATAGAACGTTTTCACATGACGTCACGTCCGCCATATTGGAATTCAAAAAAATGGAACGGCGGCCATGTTGGTGTTCCAAACCAATCCTGTGGGAGTTGAACATTTTTGCATCGATGCTAGCCACGTGATTGAAACCGCCCTACGTTACTAATCTTATGCACAGGACCCACAATAACATTGGATCTAAGTAAAAATGATCACTGTTGATAACAAACTTACTCTTTTCAGACATGTACCCACCTGCCTATCCAGACATAGATGATTCCATCTTCTGAATAATTTTCAAATGGAACTTTCAAGATGTAGCTACGATTGCACAAAGAATGCGTTAGTAAAATAAAGTACAAGGAACATCAAGAGTGCCTCTGGGCATTAAAACATCCAGATTTTCCTGAACAAGATATACAGTTAATTTTTACTTACCAGAATTCAGAGTTTAAGTGCCTTGCACTGGTCTCAATCTACAAAATAAACAATGACATGTTTAAATGATAATCTTTAACATATCTTTTAATCTCCTTGGTTTTTAATTTAAAAAAGGGTGATCTCGTTCAACGGAAAACCTTTTTTAAAAGCTGTACATCTCAGGCATGTGAATAAAATTTAACGCTACCACTATTCCGATAAAAAAGACGCTATCACGCAGTTCTCTACGATGCTGTTTGTTATACTTTAAAAGTTAGTGGTAACATTCGAGCGCTCTTTTGATTGAAATACGATCCTGCACTGTGAACATTCCAGTGTTTTACAGAGTTGTTCAAGCTTCGACACCTGTTACTCAGATTCTTAAAAAACTGGCCTTTATTTAAAAGTAATTGTTTTAAGTGATATAAAACGGGACTGAGAATTAGAAGGTCACCTAAAAGGTACTAGTAAAATTACCTCAATAACTCTCTTTGCCAATATACCGCCACTGGACCGAATATGATAGAACTTAGGTTTGTTGTTCTCAATGGGTTCCTTTCGCTTTCCCTGTTGGTCAAATCAATTATTAAAAAGCCCTTAGATCTGACTAGAACAAGGACTGTCAAAACCAGTGGGCTTACACATAATTATGTTAACAACTACAAGTGGATTACATTCAATTCTGCCTACGACACACACCGCTAGAAGAGAAGGTCCATATCATGCCTTTAACCCTTTAACGTCGGCTTTGGTGGTTTGTAGTCCATCATGACGAACCCTTGCATATTATTCTTCCTGGACCATTAAGGTTTCCATTTAAGCTATTACAATGTTAATTAGCAAAATTAGCGAGGAAAGATCTCTCCACTGGTACCTCATTTAGCAAATTTTGACCAATGCTGACAGAGTTACAGACAGAAAAACAAGCAACAATCCATTTTGGAAAAAACCCGCTCATTTTGCTATTTACCTACTGCTCTTTGCAGATTAAATTTATCCTTTTGTTGGAAAGAAAGCCATCCAAAATTTCAGGGAAAAATTATAGCCACAGCTGTATTAGATAAAGATGAAAATTGTTTATGATAGGGTTAAAATGACATCGGGGTTATCATAGCAACGAAATGACGACATTACTTATTTTACTTGCAGCCGTATTTCTCGGCACTGGGAAATGTTCTTCCAAAACCGTTCATACAGCTGTGGTGGTAATTTTGCCAAATCCTTGTTAATCGCAACATAGTTCATGCTCAAAATTGGAAGGTATTGATCCTGAAAAACCCCATTGGGACACCTTTAGGTGTCCATTTAATGAGGTGTACGTAAAGAGGTAAGTACTAAATGGTTGACTCTATTCTAAATAATATGTTTTTGTACATATAGTTTGTACTATGATGCCTTCTTTGTACCCTTTAGAGTAAACAACATTGAGTACATTTGCCAAAACATCAAGTTCACCCAAATTAAAAATGCCCTGAATGAGATTTTGTTACACACCAGCTAAACTGCGTATACAGTACTATGTTGAGGTTCAATTTTATCCTTGATTTAAGTATTCTTTCCTCTTCTTTTTTGGTATAGTAATGTATGATAATGACTTTGAAACAAAAGAAAATAAAATCTAAACCAAGGATAAAATTGAACCACAACATATATACACTGCAATAACCGGCCCAAAATCACCCCCAAAATTTCCACCAAGTAGGAAACTTTCTCAGAAAAGCAAAACAATACGGTGAATATTTTGCACCTTGTGAATGATGAACTTTCCTTTAAAATGAGCCAGGAATCGTGGTGCTTCTTGTTGCTGAAAAAAACGTAAGAAAATGTTCAAGGGAGAGCTATTAAAAACAAAATCCATCATGATTTCTAACCCTCTGCAACTGATTTCTTGAGCTCCGTCCACACGTATCCGATTTTGTTTGAAAACGGAGATCTTATCAATTTAGGTTTCTGGGAAACTGCCCACCTACCTCTCCCCTAAGCTAACATTAACCCTTACTTCTCACTTAGGGCAAAATGATGGCTTAGGGGAGGAGTAGGTGGGCAGTTTTCCAGAAACCTAAATTGATCCGGTTTTTTCCTCCACCGGTTTGGTCTACCGTCCACACGTATTGGGTGAAAACGGTCACCGAGAACGCATCTTTTCAAAAACGCTCTCCAGAGTGGAGATCGTTTTTGAAAAACGCCCGCTTATCGTTTTCATGTGGACGGTCGAAAACGGAGGTTTCGAATACAACGACGATATAAATCTCACAGCGATTGACCTGTAAGGAATGCAATCGTATTTCCATCGTTTTAGTGTTTTCGTGTGAACGGGCGAAAACGCGGAGTTCGCTCCTGATGGACGCATATTTTTTTTTTCGAAAAAGGGAAATAATACCTGGATAGGTGTGGAGGAGGCCTTATTCAGATTACAACAACTTTAGCTGTAGCAAGCAATGAATGCAGTATTCATACACTGCACCTTTATAATTCATAAAACATTCAAGTAGAGTGAAAGACCCATTAGGTATAACTTTACTAGCGATAAAACCAAGGATAACAACACATACTTTTGCACAAATTTTGCCTGGGCCTAAACTACTTTACGACATTCTACGTCTCAAACTTCGCATCCCATTTTTTTGTTTTAGCTTAGTTAACTAAGGAGAATGAACACGGATGCAGACGTAATGTACCTGCTGTGTTTTAACAACTTCCAGCTTTTCGCCAAACAGCATCTCGAATTTCTTTTGAAGACTGTAAATAACAAGAGAAATGTTTTAGATTGAAAGGTGGTTGAAAGAGAGCCACGTACTGACCTCAAATGCAAATTTAAGGTCGAATAAATAAGGTCGAATAAGTTATTTCTCCTCTTGACAGCTCTTTATTAATTACTTTGATACAAAGGCTACGTAAAGGCTGGAACATATTTCAAAATGCTTGTGTTGAGTGAAGTAGTGTTATATCATTGCTAGCCTGTGAGCAAACTCTCGTTTTTGTGAGCGAAAGGCAAAACGACTGGTGGTTTCACCGCTCACTGGAGCGTTCTCAGTTGTTGCAACTCGCTTAACTCGCCCCTCGAAATTGAAAGCTTGCTAGCAGGGTATGTCATTGGAAATTACCTAATCAAATACATGGTGGTAAATGGCAGAGGATGAAGTTTGGTTGAAAGAGAGCCATGTACTGAGCTCAAATGCAAATTTAAGGTCGAACTTCATGTCCTGGAAAACCCCAGAGACTCTTGCAGAATACTTGAACTAACTTGGAAAAGATGACTACCGCACAGGTTGTCGAAACATCAGTCACTGTCAACAACAACAGTCCTATTCAGGACTTCGTTCACCCGGACGATCAGACTCAACCTACTTTTAAAATGACTCCTGGGTTCAAACCTTTCACAGTTTTAAAAAACAGACGCACTAATTTTTCTCCCACAATTCACTTTCTGTTCAAACTAAGAAAGAATTTCAAGACTTGGTTGGATACGCTGATTTTAAAGTTTAAAAACAGTTTGACCCAATTGACTGAATTGTACTGAAAACGAATAAACGAGTAGACCACTATAAGTTTGATACTGCATAAGTAACTAACTAGAAAGAGGTATAGCTGAATTTAACCTGAAAGTGAAAGTCAGCCAGCCCATCTGATTTGCATCTCTTCCCTATAACATTAAATATAAATAGCAATGACTATAAAAGGCTGATCAAGACATGTCACTCTAGGTAAAAATGCCCGCCCCGTTAGAACGAACAACTATATGGTGCAAGTTAATTTGTGTGGTATGCTTACAAAATGATGTTGCATTTAGATGCAGAGCAAACTACTCAGAAGAAGATAAAAGCCACATACATTACTGAAGTTGGGCGTTTTTTTTTTTGGCGCGGGGGGAGGGGGTGAAAGAACTAGAATTTACGCGGGTTATGTACCTGATCAACGTATTGAAATAAAAACAAATACGGAGTTGGAAGGAGTCGAAGGGGTGGGGTAGGGGGTAGGGGGCGGCGGCCGGTGCTCAATGCCCGCCTCTCTCATTATTTCCCGCTACTCTTTAATACTCTCTTTCAAATCCAAAGATGGCGGCTACGCACGGGAAATACTGAGTCAATGTCATCCATCTGGTTTGATCTCTAAGGGCGATCAGACGCTTCAGCTCAGTATCCATTCACTGCGTTCCACGGTCACTTCGTTCCTAGCAAATGTCACAGCGTTTTGTAAAATACCGTAAAATTCCGAAAATAAGCCCCTCCAAATATAAGTCCCCCAAACTCATAACACAAAAAACCCTCCGTTAAATCGCCCCTCCAAATATAAGCCCCCGGGGACTTGTACTTGGAAATCGCCCTTAAATACAAAGTAAAACAAAGCAAAAACGGTGCATTTCCTCCCAACTTTAAGGCTAGCCCAATCGATTTTGAAACGCAAATTTCCCTCCGTAGATAAGTCCCTCCGAATATAAGCCCCTCCAAAAATAAGCCCCTCAAAAAGGGCCTTTGAAAAATATAAGCCCCGGGGCTTATTTTCGGAATTTTACGGTATTCTGTTCATTTCACGAGAGCTAAGATTCAGCTATCTCCAGTAAACTAGAAAACCATGGGACGATCTCATTTAGGTGACCTTAAAGTAAACCTTCTACTTCTGGTATGCACTATCCAGCAAGAAACTAACCTGCCAGAAATATACCACGCACTGGAAGTCTTCCTCCTGCTCTATGGGTTCCTCTTCTTCATCTTCCTCTTCAGGTTGCTCCACTGGCACCCAGTAACGACACAGAAACACATAGCAGTCACCAGTGTAGAAATGACCTAAAGGTGGACACAAATTAACATTTTAACAAATGCAGCGAGAACTGAAAGGCGAACGTTCAATAGTACAAAAAAAAGACAGAGTCAGGCATATGTTTAAGACTTCATTTTCTCCTTCTCACTTGGGCAAACGATAAATCGTTTTTCTCTCTCTGAATCTTATATCAAGTACAGACAGTGTAACAGAAGGTCTAATGTTAGAGTCTTGTGTATGTAATGCCAAGGGGTGTGATCACGCGCGAGCGACTCACCTATTACTACCACTCACCTATTTCGTCTTCAGGCAGTCGAACAAACTTTCTTCCTTCCAATACAAAGCACTCCATGCCATCAAGATCTTCATTCCATTCTTCCACAAACTGTTCCTTGAGTGACAAGTAAAATACTTTTCTTAGTCTCTTTTAAAACACGCCATGAAGAAAAAATTGATTGAAAAGAATAATATACCATTTACGAGTTTCGAAAAATTCACTTTAAAAACGAGGCAAAACCTTTCTTGTGAAAACGAGTTTTATTTGCATGAGAATAAAAATCATTTTTCATGTCAATCGCTTCGGATCTTTATACGTTTCTGTGAAACTGCCCACCTACCCCTCCCCTAAGCCAACAGTAACACTTACATCTCACTTTGGGCAAAATGTTGGCTTCAGGGAGGGGTAGGTGGGCAGTTTCCCAGAAACGTATTATCGCATCGTACTTAGCCCCGCTTTGAAACAGAGGCTTGACGCAACTCAGAAATCTCCAATTCACTATCCTGATAAGAAGGGGTCGCTTAGTTCCCCACTGTTACACGTTTGCTTAAAATGTCTCAGAGAATCACCGATGGAAGGATAGCCAGGTATCCAAGCACCTCGAGGTTTAGCTGCTCTTCGTAGTTTAAAAACATTTCTCTGTTACTGACTCTATAACCTGATTTATAATTCAAAAAAGGGGAAATTGTCTCACGAAACGGCTCAAGTATTAGGGAGGAATAAAAGGGATTCCTGGTTTATCTCACTTTCATTTCTAGAACTTGCAATTCAAAAGAATTTGTAGAGTTTCTCACTTATCAGCACTCACAGCATAACACAACTTACCTGCTCATTATTTGGGATAGGCTGCTGCCGAGTGGTGAACAGGGCAGACAGATCAACCTGGTGAAGAAAACAATAACTTTTACCAAGACAGCACATGAGCAACTCCGCATCGGTAGTTAACAATTAAAAGGATGCAAGTTAAACTAAGTGTAAGGGATCGGTCTAAATGTAAGCATCTGTGCTCCAAGATAACTGCACTAACTTTGTTTCTAACCAAAGTAACAATACTTAACAATTATTCCTCAAGCCCGAATAGGCTCTGAGTCAATGGCCCATGAGGCCGAAGACCAAATGGGCTATTGACTCAGAGGCCATGAGGGCGAGAGAAATAATTGTTTTGGTCAAATCCAACTAGTTGGTCAAAAATATCGAGACGAAACAACTTAAAAAACGCGATTCAGCCGCCATTGTTTTGGTTTTCAAAGCCAGCGCTTTTCGCTACTAGTGGGCTATAACATATAGCCTAGTAGTAGCTCAACCAATCAGAACGCAGCATTGATAATAGACCGCTAGTTGGATTTTACTAAAAACAGATATGACGTGTTTAGCTGAAAACTTCTGTTACAACGCGTATTACTATGGACCCCTACCTTGGCAGCTTTCTGCAGTTTAGCTTGAGCTTCCTTGGTTGTTATGTTCTGTGCAACAAACAAAGGTTAATGATCAATAATTAAACGATGGCACCGTCTGTAGTTACTTTCAACTATAATGGGTCCTCTCCAGAGAAACGGTTACACGGGACATCAACACCATGCTAGAGAGCAAACGACGCTGTGGCGCAAGAAAAACAAAGAGCTACTGTCCTTTCTTTACAAGGTTCCACTGAGTTGTTTGCCCTCCAGAAAGGTGTTTTTGTGTTGAACGTGACTGCTTCTCTGCAAAGAGCCTATTCTTTTTCATTTCGTTACAGAGACAAGGAAACATCAAACATGGCTACTACTAGGTACAAGGATGACAAAACGCGCTCGACCTGCCTGAGTTTCCACCCGAACCACTTTTAAAAAAGACAAGTATGAATTGGTATCCACTAAAGTTCATGAGCATCTGTGGCAACTTGCACATGCACCACAGCCATGAGCAAGTTCTGGTGCTCGCATCCTTCTAAAAAAACCCGCACTGCAAACTAAACCACTCCCTTTATGGTGGTAGTGGTGAGTTCAAACACAGCAGCAAGTTATTGACCTTATTCCTCCTTTTTTCGGTAGTACATCAAATAGGCACTTTCACTTGGAATCTTGACAAAAGTTACTTACTGACAATAATGGGACTTCCAATGTAATCAATACGTAAATAGTGCAAAAACAATAGAATCTGAGATCAGCTGCTTTAGCACAGGCGGAACGTACATCGCTAAGATGTACATGTCCATTTCATCAATGGAAGGACAGCACTAAACTACTATTTCAAACAGTTTGTTCGAAATATTACGAAAAGTTAGCCTTTCTTTTTGCAAGTCGCAAATTTTACCGTTTCCTTGTCCATGCACATGTACTTTGCACTAGACTGAAGACCATAATTAGTTTCATTGCACTTACTAAGAACTTCAAGGAATATTTTCAGTATTGTAATGAAACCTGTGGGTTTGTTCGTATCTCAACGTACCGCCCCTTTCACTAAAGACCTTTAGATTCAAGGACGAGAACGAGTACGAGTACGAGTACGAGATTTGACTTCAAGTTTTTTCGCGTATTCTCAAAATATAGACTCTCCGGAAAGCTTCATTTTACCATTTTTTAACCAGAAAGGTTAGCACTGTTACCTTAAGTGAAGGAGGTTACACCCTCTCCTGATCGCAAAATGATAAAACTTCTAATTAACAATTATTCCTCCTGAGTCAATAGCCCATGAGGCCGAAGGCCGAATGGGCTATTGACTCAGAGGCCATGAGGGCGAGACGAATAATTGTTTTAGTAAAATCCAACTATTTGGTCAAAAATATCGAGAATAAGAAAATTTTAGCTAGTTAAAGCTAGACTTTAATCCTTTTTGCCACCAAAAAGCGCGTGCTTTTCGCTACTAGTGGGCTATAACATATAGCCTAGTAGTAGCTCAACCAATCAGAACGCAGCATTGATAATAGACCACTAGCTGGATTTTACCAACATTTGATAACTTGTTTCCGCTACTTCGACATTCTCGCTAAAACTCGTGATGGGGTGACGACGGCTACCACGTTTTCCCGCCAAAATGACGCTGGTTCACTCGCGAGCACTACTTAGTATTCGTAGTCGTACTCGTCTAAGAATCTTAAGGTCTCTAATGTACAGTAATCCTATGTTAAATTACCGTAACACCCAGTTGTTTTGAGGCCTTTGCAACGTAATCAGCACTCAGCGTGTAGTCCACAGCTAATACATCATCCCAGCCGGTGAATCTCGCCTTGAACATCTGTGACTCAGCCCTTTAGGGAAAGAACCAAACTAGATTGATCATTTGAGGGATACAAAATAATTTATGCAACACAATGGTAAATATCCAATTTAATGATGGAAAGAAGATGGAATTATGAATAATATGAAAATCATATATGTGAACTGCAGAGTGAAGAATTAAATGAAGGATGATCATCGCAGTTACATACGCAACTTTTGCAGACGCGAAAAGAAAGCCAGGAAAAAAAAAATATTGGTAGAGTGCTGCACCGGTATCGCAGAGGTCAAGGGTTCGAATCCCGTACAAGCCTGAATTTTTTTCAGGCTTTCTTTTCGCAGCTGCAAAAGTTACGTTTATAACTGCGATCATCACCCTTCAGTTAATTTTAATGATGGAAAGGTGATGTTGTTATGAGCCAACAGCCGATATTGACTAACTTGATCCGGAACAATGCCGGATTTTGAAAAAAAATTAAAGGGCGTGACAGAATCAAACTCTGAACGACTGTAACATAGCCAGGGGATGGAAGTATGACCTGTTGGACTGGGATTTGTCATCAAAGTTGCCTGAAGGTCAAGTGAAGTATTATAAATGTTTGAGAAAAAAGCACATTTTGTTTATGACACTTGGCGCTAAAACTGTTGTTCATCAGGCCCCGATTGTTCTACTACTACTATGTGGCAGCATCTTCACTCAAGCTTGTATTGTCTCTCCTTGAAAGTCATTAATACAAGAAAATTTGTCTGTGTGTACTGCCTGTAAGGGCTGCTTTGGGATGGAAGGGGTGAGGTGGGGTGGGGTGGGAACCCACTACGCTACCTACCCCTGAAGATTGCGTATCTGTAATGCGAATAATGGGCGGTCAATCATAGTATAGAGCTCTTGAGAGAGCTTCATTGCTGCGGCACGCACCAAACGAGCTGACTTCCGTCCAATCCTGTGATTGAAGAATTTACGAGCTGGTCAGTGCTGTACTTATCAGTACAATTTGTTCTTGCAAGGGCGTTATCTGATAACCACCTACTTTCTTAATTTTTCTTTTTTTTTCTATAGGCAATCTGTCAACAGATTCTTTGTCTAGACACACCGTGGTTTTAAAAAAAGTGATTAGATGTTAAACTTGCCACTTGCCCTGTCATGTTTCTGGTTAACCAAAAGATGTCGCCAACAAATGCTCTAAGTTTCTGTTTTCTGGTCACCAACGAACCAAACCTATCCAAAATTCGAAAACTATGTTTCCTTTCATATTAAATGAATAATTATACCGCCATTTAGCATCAGGTGTGAAGGTTAAGCATACTTCAAAAACGTTTTTTGACGAGAAAAACAGAGCAAATCTTTAATTTTTCGTATCTCTTCTCTAGTTGTTCAATACTGCAGAAGAAGATTTCACGAAAAAAGGAAAAACCAAGGAACAGGATTTTTGACGAGATTTTCACGTACCAAACAAAGATCTCTGAATGACAATCTAAGATATAAACATTTTTGGTTTCCAGCATCTTGGTCGTCAACTTTTCACCAGGGGTATCCACTATAAAGAACATAAAAAATTAAATCAATAAACAACTGACTAGAAAACAAATAAAATGACCAAAACAAAACCGCCAAAGAACCTTGTGGTAGCTCCAAATAGCCGAGTCCTAAAGCCACTTGATAAAGAATTGGAGCAGGAGGGTTTTCCTTGTATTCTGGCTTTTCCTAAACATTAAATACAAGAATTAGTAACTGAGAGTTCATTCTAATAATTTGGTATCCTGCAGGATGCAGAATTAAGCAAATTTGGTCAACATTCCTACTCTAGGATTCAAAGAACTACGTCAAATACCCTGACAGAGCCAACTTTTAATCCCCGTTTATTTAAGTAGTTATGATCCAGATAATGCAGGCAGTATTCGCTGAGTGTAGACTGCTGGAGATGATGTAGCCAGCGACATCTGCAACATTCTAATAAGAGGAAGCCAGCTCCTAAATGACCAGCAAGGCAAACTGTGGCAGACCAACCATCAGCCCTGCCCACATGTAAAACTCTGTTATTGGGAAAATAGAGAGGGGAAACTAATTCTATATACTTATAATAAGCTTATCTTTTCTTAATGGAAATGCGTGCAACTTATGCAGGGATCATGTTCCTTAACTCCATCTTGGTGATTTGATGACCATTGAACTTGAATACTTACAGTGATAGGAGTTGAAGTCCGACCACCAAGTAGTCTCCAAAACTCCCCCGGTTCATCACCCTTAAAGAAAAAAAGCATGCTGTTTTTATAGTACCATTTTAAGAGTAGGAGTCAGGAAGATGAGATGCTGATACTAACTACAATGAAATAATGGCTGCCGGCTCGTATAAAAATATTATTATAAGTACTCACTGTTTGGCACATAATAATTTCCGCTTTGTTCTTTCTATCATTCTTGTTCAACTTCTCAGCAAACAATCTACAATGAAATAAATGACTACGTAAAAATCAAGAAATAGGACAATCGTAATTACTATTATCACCTATCATTATTACAAAAAATTCTGAAATTGATGTTTTGAAGAATAACTAGTTACCTCTTCCCTTATGGGTTTTCAGGGATAATGAAACAATTTCATAATTTTTAAGAATCCCAGCCTGAAGGAGGCGAACCAGTTGGCTATTTTACAAGCGTGGTCGAGGGCTGGAATTCGGGACTACCCAGAACAAATCCAGCTAGCAGTTGTCTGGTGGGACTTGAACTTGGGCCTCTGGATTAAAAGTTAACCCTACCACGCTACCTCCATTACGTTAAAAATGAAAAAATAACACGCGGAGGTTTAAATTAAAAACTAAAAATAACAATGACAATCGGAAAACATAAATAAAGTTGAAGCTCCCTTAAAGGAACATACACGGGAGGCAGAACAAGTCTCTACAATTTGAAGCTTGCTGCTTGTTGGTTAAAATTTAAGGGGAAAATAATCATACATTTTTAGATAGTTCAGTTGAATAGACGAAAAGCAAGCTTTCGGGGATTTTCCAGTTATTCATGAAAAATGAAAATGATCATCTATTATGCAGTGTATGGCAGTGTAATATTCATTAACTTTATTTCACTGAGTGCGATCATCGTTTCTCATTACATACCTTCCTTTTGTTTTTGTTGTCCCTTTTGCCTGAAATAAATTATGATAGTCAAAAGTCATTTTGGTTACATGAGATTAATATTATAAAAATTTACTACGGCATGTATTGTTTGAGGGGATACTGAAATTTTCACACTTAATCTTTAAGAGATATAATAATAAATTATACCCCTCTTAGTCATTAGAAAGACTATGATACTGTTAAGGCAGGTTAAACTCATCGCTAATGATGAGCTTGAGAGCAGGTGCCTTAAAGGTTAGTAGGAGGCCAAATGCAATGAGCAGAGAGGAGGTATCCATGGCAACCCTGGAAGCAGGAACCACCCCAAGACGCAGCCACCAACCGGCACCGTCACACTGAATAAATTCAGTGGAGATACTTACCTAAGAGTATACTTACCTCAGAAAATACCATCCAAACCACCAGGCAGGGAGGGAGGAGAGGGAGCAAGAATCCGCAATGATTCGCAAGTAGGCAAAAATTGATCCGCTACGATCAGTAAGCAAAGCTACAATGCAAAGCAACACTAGCAAAAGGGGTACACAAGGAGCCCTGCAATTCCCCAAGGGCCGAAGACCACTAGCCAGCTCGCTCGAGTTTAACTTTGCCTGAATGATATTTAGCCACATAAAAAAAAAAACAAAAATGAAGAGGACAAAAGTGCAATTCTTGGCTGAAAATAAATGGCAAGCCAAAGAACACGCACGTAGCTACCAAGTCGTTCTTACCCTCTCTCCAGACCAGATGTAGATTTTAAGCCCAGCATCCAAAACAAAGGAAAATGTTGGATCTAATGACGTAGTGCTAACATCCACCTAAAAAGCAAAAAAAATAAAACATGATTTCAAACAAAGGAGAAAAATGTATGTATTTTAATCCTTTGACGACGCCTTTGGCCGTTTTCGTTTCATATGGAAAGATGCATATTTTTCTTCCTGGACCCATTTAGCTTTCAGTTTAAGTTCATAAGTTGGTAAGTAACAACGTCAGCAAAGACAGATCTTTTTAACAATTATACCTCGAGCCCGAATGGGCTACTGACTCAGAGGCCATGAGGGCTAGAGGAATAATTGTTTTAGTAAAATCCAACTATTTGGTCAAAAATATCGAGAATAAAAAACTTTTAGCTCGTTAAAGTTAGACTTTAATCCTTTTTTGCCGCCAAAAAGCCCACGCTTTTTGCTACTAGTGGGCTATAACATATAGCCTAATAGTAGCTCAACCAATCAGAACGCAGCATTGATAATAGACCACTAGCTGGATTTTACTGATCAAAAATATCTCGTTTTGGATATTTTGACCAATCCTGATGGAGTTACACTCACAAAAAAGGAACATTTTGGGAAAAAATCCACTGCCAATTTCGCTGTTTACCTACTACTATTTGAAGATTAAATTTGTGCCTTTCCTAAAAAGTCAGCCAGCTACAATTCCATGCAAAATGGTTAGCCAACAAGATGAATTTTTAAAAGTAAGTCAAAAAGGAGACATTGCAGGCACTGTTTTCTTTTATCCAGTTTGGGAATGTTATTGTGTGTCATTATGGTGATTTTTCTATAACGGATAAGCCACGACTTACAGGTTCCAGCTGAAGTCTAGATGTCTTGAGAATCCTAAATAATCTTGTTGGGTAAACCTGGTGAAAACAGGAGTTCATTAATTGAAATGACTTTATGTACCAGTAACTGATCTCTGAATTCAATTTGAACACAATGGCAGTACTAACAGGGTCTTCAACGGTGTAAAATCCACTTGCTGTGCCACCTTTAAAAAAGAAAGAAAAATAAGAACGAACAAAAAAAAAGCACAAAAATTAACATAATATGTAGTAACATACCTTAATTCAATGTGTAAACTATTTTTAAAGTAATCATTAAGACCATCTCAGTGGCCCAGGTAAGTGAAAAAAAGAAGAACAGCTTGCCCAAAAGACATGCTGGAACTCAAATTTTTTGTCATAGGGAATTAAAGTCAGACCAGACAACAGATTTTTGAAGGAAAAGATCTGATGCACTTTACCATGAGGGAAAGAGGGGAGTGTTCTTAAATTTGACCTGTGCACTTGATTACATTTATTTGACTCCTACCCTCGACATAGCTGATGCCATTTTCAAACAGTTCTATGAATTCTTCTGTTTCATCTTCTTGTTCTTCACGCTGGAAAATGAAGCAAGAGGATCAAATCACAATTTACAAGTGATACATCACATTATACACTGCCAAGTTAGCCTACTATCATTAAAATTAATAATTATTTAATATTGTTACAAAATTGTCACTTATTGGAAGTATCAATGGTAGCCTATGCAGCAGGTAATTATGAAGAGGATATACGCAAGAAGGAAAGTATCTCAAATTTGTCCTATTTTCTTGCAGTCAGTACTACTGCCATTATTGACTGTGCCTTCTATGCAGGATTTATATCAAAAGGGGAAAAATGCAATCCCTTTAACAGTAACTGATAACAACCTTTTCATAAACATTTGTTGGATTCTTCGAGTTAAAGTAATGTTTCAACCAAAAAAGAATGTTGCACTCACCAGAGTCCTTGACTCAGCACCAAGGAAATTTCTGAGGTTCACAGCATGAATGGCTGAACAAGCCTTCTTGTCAAGCTGAAAAACAAATAAAAAATTAATTAATACATGCTACAAGCACTACAAAAACATGACAGAGTTTTGCAAGTAACAACCCTCCAAAAGGTAGCAATAAAAAACGTAATTCTCTCTGGAAACCCTGTAAGTCGCTATATAGTAATAATAATCAGAAAATGACCCAATGATCACCCAAAACCAGTTCCCTTGATATCTCCTTCCTAAATACATGGGCGCAATCCATTTGACCAAAATTCAGACCGGTCCGACTGGGAAAAGAGGACCACCTCAAAAGGTGGACCAGTTTTTTCGAAACTTTTCCGGTTGGACCGAACCAATCCATTGAGTTTTGGACCGAAATTTCCGGAAATTTTGGTTGAATGGATCGCGCCCCATGTACTGTAAGAAATATGAAGGATACAAAAAGGAGAAATTCTATTTTTATCTTACCAGATGTATAAAAAAAAATAATAAAAGGGAAGAGTAGGGTTCAAAGAACGCAGAACCAGGTAAACTGGGTGTCTAAATCAATGGGTTATTCATAAGTCAGAGCATGAATTCTTTTCATAATACATGCGATTTTCACAGGCAAAAAGGAAAGAAGACTTACAGAAGCATCCTTTCCAATCCAGTAGAATATCTGCCAATCAAGCTGGTCTGTATCATCAAAACTTGTCTGATGAAAAATACAATAAAACACAGCCTCATAATACTAAAAGTCTTTTTCTGCCCACACCGAACAGTAATAATACCAGTAAATGTAGATCATTAGACAGTGATTAATCTTGAATCACTGTCAATGGTCAAGAAATAGCAGTACATACCTTGAGAACAATGTAACAATCTCCTTCGTAAAACTTTCCATAAAACACTAAACGAGAAAATAACAATAATTTTTTTAAAAAAGACAAGGGTACTGTAACATCTATTACTGTTGACCCAGTAACTTTCATCATGGCCCTCCTACAGTCTATGTTAAGAACAGAAAACCAAGTGGAAGGAATCAAAGCAGTTGGCTTTTTTCTATTAGCAATCCAAATAATTTGTTCTGCATTTATTAACCTGAAAGGGGAAAAAACATTCCTTTGCTGTTTTCCTGACGCAGATGAGAAAACTAGAACAAAGTCATTAAGGTGAATAATGGAGTGGGCTGTAGAGAGAGAAGTGTTGACAGATGACTGCTACCCAGTTACAGGGTGAAAAGAAAATCATTTTTACAGCTTGCCATTCAGGCAAGCTGAAGCTAGCATTTACTAGCCCAGACGCCATTTCAACTAGCCCCAAAAGCTTTTTGACGAGCAGAATTGATTTCAGTTCTTCTGTTATTTGAATTCCTCAAAAAACATCACTTGCCCGTAGGCAAGTTAAAAACAGAAGGCACTAGCCCAATAGCAAAATCCACTAGCCCCGGGCTATCGGACACTACTTTCTTTGCACACTGCAGCTAGCTTAATTTGTAGGATAACTACAGGTTTTCATATTGCGAGGCTTGAGTTCAATACCTGCTTCACGACTAAAAAAGTCAGAAGTAAGATTGTGCTGTTTGTGTCTATTTTTTTTTTTCATTTTCAATTAAATTCAGTTCCAGGTTTTATTTCATCCCTATCTGAATACCAGTAATTAATATCACCGCAACATTATTCCTTTATATACAAATTATCCAGACTGATCTCCAAATATTATTTCCTTTAAAGAATTGATGGTTGAGCGAATTTGTTTCTAGATCAAAGCTTTTTCCATCAGGTGATCATGTAATTAATTCTCACAACATTTTCTCTTGATTATGTATTGATATTGCTAGTAGAAAATTGACTTTGGTCACCCTTAAGACTTACACATGCAGTTAAAGCAATTGGCCTTGTGTTCATCCTTTTTTGTTTATTGAAAGAGATGTGACACTAAAACCCACTTCACACATTTCACGGATCATGGGTTGGGTATAAATAAGTTATGACCGCCTCTTTTGATGTCAGTGATTATGACAAGGGGACAAGCCCTGTAGTTCTCCTGTTGTTTGTGATTTCACATTTCTTTCATTTCAGATTTCATGCCAAAAAGTATCTGACCATGAGAGCCATACTATGGTATATATAAGGGAAAGGTATGAAAGATCCTTGTAGCACAATGCTTCAACTTCAAGCAAATTGCAGGATCTAAACGATACTAAGAACAACAAAACTTATCCATACTCGTTAGGCAAATTATTCATTTATTTTCTGTTTATTCCAAATCGATTTCTATTACTTGCCAGTACAATAACGATATGCAATATTGCCTTACTTTCATCAACAGAGACTGGTAGGAAGTTTTCAATCTGCCACACAGTCAAACCTGTAATGGAAAGAGGTGGTTATTATTTTACAAACATTATAAAATTATGTTGAATAACCAACTGCACAACAGCTACGATAATTAGTTTTGGTTACCAATAATTGCATTAACCATTGAAAATAGTAACAATCCTTTACATGTATGACTCAGAAAATACTTGTAGGTACAGGCTACAAAACAGCTGAAGTTTATTTGATTAAATTTAACTTACCAGGTTCTTGTCCAGTAGTGTCATTAAAGAAATCATGATAATCTAAATTGGGTTTAACCAGTGATTCATTCCATTTTCTTCCTCTGTGATGACAAAGAATCAAGACTTGTTAAGTTACTGGACTGTGTTGTAGAATCTATAACAATATGTTAGCATACAAACCGCAGATTATCATAAAATATGGCTGTTTCAAGTAGCAATGGCAGATTGAGAGGGGACAGGAATCTTACTAGAGGGGCAACAGTTATTATTTCTGAAACCCTTTGACTTAACAGATTTTTTTTTAACCAAGGGGTAAGAATTGTAATTATTTTTCATCAAAAAAGGTCAACTTACTTTAGAAGCTTCTCTGGTTCATCTATACTTTGCTAAAGATGGAAAAATGTGTAAGAATAATAGACAAAGAATATTCTATGAATCTACACTGATTTAAAAATTCGGAAATGTTTCAACTTAATGCATTGCATCATAACTAAGTACATGTATATCAAGTCAATCAGGCTCCAATGAATTAGTAAGGTCATTTCACCAGAGAACGTTAGTTACTGGTACTTAATTATAGTTAAGTCACTGTAAGCTGTCTCTTATTTGATTCAAAATTAATGGGAAAGCATACATAACACAGAAGTGGCAAGCTGCAAAGCAAGCACTCTACGTATAGCCTTTTTATTCCCTGGACTTTCATACTGGGTTATGGATGCATGCAAGAGGTTGCAAGGCATGACGAAAGCACAAGAGTCACACGGGGATTTGGCATGACTGCTCAGCAAACTAGGTCCAGTTTACCTCATTCCACAACTCAATAATACATCATTGCCAAACCATTTACACTTCCAACAAATCAAATTACCCATACAAACATTGCCCATACATGTTTTCACTTGTAAACTACTATGGAAACTAGAATGCTGAACCATGGCTTGAATAATAGGTTGTTAGTAGAAATTACATTAAGCTCGTGACTTACTCTTTTGCCGAGTTTTTTGTTTCGTCCAGACACTTTCTTCTCCTCGGCATCTTCTACCATACCCTGACAAGATCATAATTAAATTATTAATTATACAGTATTGTGTATCTCTTACATTTGAGCACCCTAATATAGTTTAAGAGGCCATTAAATGCCGTCAAAAGTTACAATTGTGTGTGCTACAATAATTATAGCACATGTTAGTAGTGAGGCCATTTCCAATTCAAGCACATGTTATTTCTGAACCACAAAATTCCAACAAATTACATACATCAGACAACAATCTACATGTAACTTGCAAGAGGTGTTTAATACAATGACAGAGTGTACATACTATCATGAGGCTTTGTTAATAAAAATAAAAATAAATTCAAAGCAGATTTTAACATAGGTAACAAAACTGCACAAGTTTACTGTACCTTTAAATCTTCTGATTGACCATGATATCGACGACCTCTCATTCGCAACTGTCATAAACAATTATTATAAGATATTTTTAATTTTTGGTGATGGCTAAACAAAACCTGGATGACTTAAAATGAAATTACAATAAAGGCATAAAGAAGTTAATCAGACTCACTTTTCTAGCATAAGAATCCTTGTGAGCTGCAGGAAAAAATAGATAAAGGTCATGATTTTTTTTTTCTTTACTCCTAACTATTAGAAATGGAATGTGCTCTAACCCTGATGTCTTAATAAGCACTAAAATGTATGAGCACAAGAATAATAATATTATTATTATTAACTTAGAAGTGTTGTCACTCCTCTAAATGAACATGTATATTGCTGCTACCGTAACCTAATACAACAACAACATAGCATGGGGCAAACGTTTTAGTCTAAGGAAACAGTAACCATTGAAAAAAATGCCAGACCTTATTGCTACTACAGTGAAACACCACCTTATAGCCACCTGGCAAAAACCGCCAAACATTTTCTCTTAAAAAAAACCCTCGTTAATATGGCCAATTTTTCTTGGCCATTGGTGACCGTATTAACAGGGTTCCATTGTACTTTGCTGTATTACTGTAACTCTATTATGTTCTATAGAAAGGTGAATCCTAGCCTGTACCACAGATGAAACTAAACCCTGGTTAATTTCATCTGCAAAAACAGTGCTGGAATCATTGTTCTGGGTCCCCAGCTGTGTCCCAGAATTTGAGTATGTTCCATGATTGGTGTGTTAAAAATGCCATAGATGGTCCATTTGCCAGTCAGGTTGAAGGCAAATACGAAACACATTTCTGGTAATTCATTGAGTCTATTATGGGCCCAGAACAAGGATATCAGTACTACTTCACAGATGTTACTAACCAAGTTAAAATTAATCATTTGTCTGTGATGCAGGTTAGTAAATCCTCTCCATAAATGATTTTTAAAATAAAAACAATCAAACAAACAAAATGTCCAATGTCATTAACTTACAGACTGGTGGTGGAGGAGCACCTGTGGCCATCCTCAGCTGGGTCTGCAGTGTGAAGTCCACATTGTAGAATTCTGGGCCACTCCCCAACTCATCAGGGACAGGTTTAGGTGGCATTTCTAGCTCGGGATTATTACGAACATCAAGTTCCTATATATGGTAGGATGAGTGGAGATAAAAATAAGAACTCGGTTCACTAAGCTTCTACAGGGAAGCAGAAATGGTGAGGTCGTTGGTATGGGTTCAATTCAAAGCCCTCAAGTTCTCATGTGTGATGATCTTGTTGTTGGTCCTGTTCCAAGTTATCCAGTTTCATTCTCCATTATAACATAGCTAGAAAATTCGCCTAATCAAATTCAATAGCGCGAGCGTGCTTCATATTCCTATTGAGCACGCTGATGACGTCAATAAACTATTCGTAATTCCTCGAGTGGTTGTGAGCTTAGCAATCCTGAGTCTCCTGAGTGCATCCATAACTCAGCAATAGACAAGGAAGCGTTTACGATGTGTTTTATAAGGAAATTTAAGAGGAAAGGTTTGAATTTGTTAACCGATAGTAAGAAAAAGAGGTGAGTGTTGTTGTTGTTGTTGTCATCTCCACGAGCTGTGCGGGCTATGGCGTGAGTTCATTCTTTGCAAACTTGTTTTCTCTCAATAACAATTTTTCGGTAAATTAATAGTTTTCCGGCACCTAAATATGGATTTTATAATCATTTTAGAGTACACTTTCTCTCAGTTTCAGGATAAAAACATAAGATTAACTGTGAGGAAAAAAATATATAGTCATGTAAACATTGACGCGTACTGCTTTGAGCGCACCCTACAATAATAAAATTATAAGTTAACTGATGCATTGATCGCTTTGATGATGTTATAAAACAATTAGTTCATGCTGCAGCTGTGCGTATGTCGAGTTATTGAGCACTTGGGAAGTTTGGAGAGCACTCAAGAGGCTAGAGTTGCACTCGGCTGCGCCTCGTGCAACTCTTACGCCTCTTTCGTGCTCTCCAAACTTCCCGCGTGCTCAATATCTCGACATACGCACGCTGACGCATGAACTAATTGTTAACTATTTTTCATTTACTATGTTGTGATGACTTGTTTGTTTTAGGAGAGTTACAGGTGTTCACACCAAGCCAAAACTGACTTCAGATTAATGGCTAGTTAGGATACATGTAGGCTCAAGAATCTTTAACATAGGACTCGTTGGGTTTAGGATTGGGACTCAATAGGGCCCTTTATACGAGAAAAAATAAGACACGTCTTACATAGGACGCGTCTTAAATATAAACGGCACATTTCATCTAAAATAAGACACGGCTTAGCTAAGACGCGTCTTATTTTAGAACAGCCCTTAACACCTGTTCTTACACAAGACGCACCTTAGCTAAGACGATAAAAACGTCATATAAATGACCTTCGCGTCTTACATAAGACGCGAACGCATAGTACGCATGCGTTCATTTTTGGCGTGCCACCTGTCGCTACAGGCAACATTCACATAAAAACGAGTCAAGAACAGAAATAAACCATTTATTTTATATTTATATGAGCTGTTCTCGTCTTAGATAAGACATGCTCGTATAAATGGTACAGTTCGCGTCTTATTTAAGACGCATCTTATGTAAGACGCATCTTATTTTTCCTCGTATAAATGGCCCTAATGATTCACGACTGGGACTTATGATTTTTCACAAGATAAGGACTCAACCAGGCAATTTATAACATAATCACTGCTCTTACCTCTAAGTTTGTCAAAAAGTGAATTCCTTCTGGGAGAGTGAACAAACAGTTTGTGTGAAGAGTAAGTTTGCGCAGCTTCAGACACCTGTTGAGTGGCATGCAAGACAGGTTTAAATCTAATACTTTTTTTGCGATCAGCCCTCTCTCATTTGGACACCATTTTAAGATGGCCACCTGAAGTTGAATTGATCCTGTAGTTGCTTTGAACAAACACTAGAGTGAAAACACCATAATAAGAAAATGGAAGCAATAAAGTCAATTGTCAGAATCACAGATGAGTCCATTGTAAAGGAAGGGATTTTATGAAGTTCGGTATCTCTAAATCCAGAACCACCTTTACTGCTAGTCACAGAGAGGTGTCCATATTAAACAGTGGCCATAACGGGGAGAATCAACTGAAATCACGGACACCCAAATCCCATAATAAACTGTCAAAAATGGACAGCAATGATTTTCATTTGCAAGCATAACTTTCAGGATATTTTTCAGTCTAATACCACACTATATTAAGTTGTAAAGTTGTTTGGCTAAAACTTGAGTCAGATTAGTAGAACATGTAACCTGACTGTTCATAAAATCTTAAAACATTACTGGTGGTTTAAACTGCGTCAGTTATCAAACTTTCCTCTCCACTGTTCAACATACCTGCATAATCCTTCTGGGATGCATTCCAGTTTATTGCATGCTGCCATAAAAATTTCCTACAAGAAATTACACAATCACTTTCAGATGAGTTATAGGTACATTAACAAACTGTCTGGACACAATTGATTTCTGGAACTTCATTATTATTTGACTCAGTATTTTTATTGTTTAAGTGGGGTCTAGGTAGAGTACAGAAGCTCCAGGAGGAAAAATAAAAAATCAACAATTTGTGAATTTCACAGAACCCTTCACAACTGACAACTCACTAGATTGTATAATTTTCCAATTCCAGTTGGTAGTCCTTCGAAGTTGATATTGTTTCCTGAAACAAAATTATAAAAACCACTAGTAACAGGTGTGTTTCTGAGCAAAATAATGGTAAAAAATGGGCCAAGCAAATACCTGTAATATCGAAACAATTCATTTTGAATGATAACAATCTTTAATGAGGAACCAACCTCACTACAGATACATGTGTAGTGACTTACAAAAGCGTCTTTTAAAATACAAAAATATATGAATTTTAAATACATTGTAACAACTTTTTAAGTAACAGTTAACTATACTTTTAAAGGGCAATAAACCTACCATTTATAAACAGTCTTTTAAGGGCTACCAGCTTACAAAGGGCTGCCTAAAACCAACAAAACGTTTGACATTCAAAATAGTAGTAGCACTAGTTAATATTATGAATGGTTGTGCAGTATGAAACCATTAACCTCTTACTATTCAATAGCTAACCAGATCTCATGCTTCTCATTCTACAGTTAAGGTATATAAATGTAAATTACATTGACTATAAAACTTTGTTCAAGTTGGCTATTTTTACTGCAAAAATATCAAGAAAAGTGGGATAACAATATTCACTCACTGGAAGTCCTGTAAGTTGATTTCTTGATAAGTTTAATGTCTCCAATTGGGTCCAGGTGTCTGAAAAAAATGTTTGCAGCAACTTAATCATTTTTCCATAGATTAATAACTTTGGGTTTCCTGTGCCTGTTTTTTTCACATCTTCATGAATACAACTCTAATAATGCCCTCTATGAAATTTTGCTTGTAAGGAACGGTTACTCTTTTAGTTTTCACACCTAGCAACAATGCTTCAATCCACTGACTCTCAGGTCATTTTTAAACTAAATTTTCCAGTCAATGAATTAATGTTATTCAGGGCTTAAAAAACAACTTGAACTCTAGCTTGTCCTTAATTTGGACAAGCAGCATCTTGCTTATTGCCCTGGGACCCTTGCCAATTCGGCAAGAAAGTTTTAGAAAGTTACTTGGCCAAGAAAATTTACTTTTCTTAGACTACCAGACAGGAGTATTTTCAAGACTTGATTATTAGATCTTTACTAAATGACATTTCATTGAGTATTATTTTTTTCTTGTTACACAGTTAAACTGTTGTACTAACCAATAAGAGTAGACACTTCAGTTATTTGGTTGTGGGACAGGTTAACTCTCTTGAGACTGGCTATCATGTACACCGGTTCTGGAACTAAAACAGGGAAGGAAAGCAAACCACAAAGCAAAACTTGGTTATTTTCTTCAACACAGCAGAATACACTCCTAATATGCAGACTGAACTTGGATTGTATACATCAACAATCATTGTCTCATAAAACAGATTTTGGTCGATTTTGGGATACACATTAATTTGCCATTCTTATGGACCTTGCAGAGGTGAATGACACCATAACCAACGTGCAAAAGGAGAGAGAGCCTGAAGTTAAGATCATTTTTACCGATGATGACAGTGTCAATAGCCATTAGCCATACTTTTTATTGGCTCTAATGAATTTATGCATCAACATTTTACTATTCTTGCTCGATGAATTTCTTCAAAGGAATGCTGACAAAAAAATAAAACGAAAGTGGTTGTTTTCATTGAGGTCTTGTAAAAAAAAACTGGCTTGCGAGCCTGCTTCTCATCCCAGCCACTTAAGATCCAAGTTTTGGCCTCAAAAAATCCATACTGTTGACAGGGCCACATCTCTTTCATGGCCATCAGAGCACATGCATTTCCCAGTTGAAGAAATACATGCACTGTGATACACAAGGCAGTTTAAACTTTTGAGTCTTTAAACAGAATGTTACAAGTTCTTACCTCTTGGAAGATCATTAAAAGACAAGTCCAGGTCTGTAATTGAAAAACACAGAAAAAATGAATGTTAAGAAATTGTACCAAACACCAGTAACACAAACAATGTGCTGATTCAGAAAAATTTTTAACAGTGTTTGTTAGCATTATGTTTTGAGAGCAAACTACAGGTATTCATGCCTCATGATAAAAGTGGCTTTGAGATCCTTGTGCAAAAACTGCTATATACTACCAATACTATATACTGCTATATACTACCAATACTAGGTAGCAGTTATGCCATGTTTTGATAGCAGTTTTCTAGTCACCTGTAAGGTTGACAAGGCTTTCCAGTTTGCCTGGCATATTTGTAACTGTTCTCTGAAAAGGACAGAAAAAAAATTATTTGAATCACCAAACCCTGTATAGTTCAAGTTTACATTGTACAAAGACAGACAAAAAGATGTAATTTAATTAATATGTATCACAATGTTTTTACCTGTGTGTTTCTCAAGTGAAGGGTGTGGAGCTGGGTCAGAGACGGAAGCTGCCTGTGGTAAATAAAGAAAAGAACATTCTTAACATAAATAAATACAGTCATTTACTTTCACAAACAGCTACCTCTCCACGACAACAACCCCTCAACAACAGCCATTATTTTGGGTGGACAGTGCATACATTCACTCTGACTTGTTTCAACCTCTCTCCCCATTAAGGTGGCCATTGTAGAGAGGTACAACTGTAAAGAAAACAGACTTATTTGCCAGTTTGTTCCAAGGAATCTCATCAACTATATACTGTTTTAGGCTGTCCTCAGGTTCATTGGATTGTATGGCGCAAAGTACAGTGGTTTGGAGTTTGATTGAAATTCAAGTAAAGTAAGCCAAACTGAAAGTTATTTGCCTTCATTACCTTATCAACCATAAAAAAGGGTCTTGATCAAATACAACAAAATAATATTATTTAAACTGACCTTAGCTGAGCATGAAGTAGTGGATTATTGTTAAGAATCTACAAAAAAATATATAAAAATTAAGATGTAAAAAAGACACTTGTATTATTCTTACGCCAACAACTGTCTTCTCTTGTGGCTTAATGATGATGAAAGAAAGCTAAAACAAATATGTCTGCTGTAAACTAGCCTTTTGCATTACATTTAAATTTGTCTGTGACTATGGCCTAGTTTGCATAGCCAGTAGCACATGTTGCATCTACATGTAACTTCATCACCTTAAAGTTTGAGACTGATTTACCCATCAAGCAAACTATAACTTGAAACCTTTTAAAAATTAACATCATAAGGGCTTTTCATAGCTGCTTGACAAAGAGCTTAGCACAACGTACCAAGGTCTGTAAGTTAACCAGTCTTCTTAGTTGTGGAGGAATGGATTCTGCAAGGGATCATAAAATGTTGTGTTTTGATTATTTCCTTAGAACAGGAAACAAAGGGCTGGAAATGAAGGCAAATTTATCATTCATAACCATGCATTATTATGCCTAAATGCCCCCCCCCCCCCCCCACCCCGCTCCCTCCTGAAAAATCTCTCGGAAACACCAGTACAACACTCGCAGAAAGGGAAAAAAATGGCATGCTTATAATGCTCTCATTTTGTTTTCCAGCATTCTACAGTCTTGAATTATGTAAGTAAAAATTCTGTTTGTAGGGATGTTTGATCCTTACAACTACTGGTAGATGCAGACCATTCTCAGTTTTAAGAAGCTCAGCTTTGGACTAAAATAATATTAACTAAGGTGCCAGACCCCCAGTAGCCTGTTTTCTTCCTTTCTTTCTTCCTTTTTTTGATGAATTTGGTGAGTGCAAGCAAGTGAGCACGGAACATTAGAATGACCATAAAAAAGCAAGGGGAAAAAAAAGAAAGAAGCCGTAACGTTCTCCTTTTCCCACCCTCATCAACTTGTGCTAATGATCAATACACCCCCTGCAAGCCCAACGCCCCTCTCTTACATTTACAATATTATTGTGGATACAAAAAATACAATATTCTACAAACAATCAGTGAAACCTTACTTTGAAAAGAGTAAAACAAAATTAATGGTAACTAAATGCTCACAACTAGAAGTATATGTTATAGTTAATTTTTTATCTCAGGTAGTTTTTTCTCTTTCTTTTACTCTTTTTTCTTTTTTTCTTTTTCTCTTTCTAGTACTTAATGAAACTGAGAAAAAGAAAAATTACCTGAGATAAAAAATTAACTACAACGTATATATTACATTCTCCACTTTACACTAACCGATCAGATTGTTGCCAAGGTCCAGGTAGATTAGGTCTGTCAGGTTAATAAATAACTGATTTGAAATAACAGAAATTCTGAAAGAAAAAGAACCTTCTCTTTTAACAAGGAATGTACTTTAACATGTACGATAGCAAAGGTGGGTGGGGCTAAGCACTAAAGCAAAAATCATTTGACTTGCATTCTGTATAAATATAACAAGGTTGTAAATCATATTGATAAGGATGGAAAACCATTTGGATTACATGTATGTATTTAGAGCATGGCACAGGATTTGAACTTAGCATTTGCAAAAAAAAAAAAACAACATTGGGAACAACAACAAACAAACCAAACTCCTATTGGGGTGAACTGGAGTGCTCACCGACCAACTACCTCCTTAATCTTAGATACATGTACAAGTAGAAGTACAGCAACAAAACACTGTACCAAACCCGTATTATTTTTATGAAGATAAAGTTCATCATCACTCACTTGTTATGGCTAAGTGACAAAACAATGAGTGCTTTGGCATTCTCAAGCTCTGGAGGTACCTAAAAAGGGAAAAGACATGAAATATGGAAACTTACATGATGGTACAACATAATGAACAGAGTATAACTGAAAGGCATCTGAAAGTCATGATTTCTTTGAATGGAAAGTAATAAAAGAAAAACAACAGTGTCATCTGCAGCTGGAGATGTACAAAACGGGGAATGAAAGGAGGGCCAAAAGAGATTGGAATAAATAGAAAAGGTAAAAAATACATCCTGTTTTGGTAAAAGATGAGTAAAGGCAGAGGATCGTTCTTCATAATAGTTACTGGTATTTTAGTCCTAAACAATCATTACATTTTAAGTTTGTGGGTAAGAGTAACTATTGTTTCCCAGCCATAGAAGTAACCTTTACCACTGAGAAGAACTCTTACCTCTTTGAGCTGATTATGACTGAAATCCTGAAAAAATGGGGAAAAATAATGATGATAAAAATTTTCTCAACACTGATAACATGCACTGCAGAACTAGTTAAAGGACCAGAAGGCTAGTCTGAGGGTCAGTGAAACTAGTGAGCTTGTAGTGATCTTCAGGCTGTCTCGACAACATAGCCTTACTGATACTCCTAGTGCCCGATGTGGCAGACTATCCCACTATCCTGGACTTCTCTATGGAATCGTTTGGTTGGACCAGTAATTGACCCAGTGTGATATTATTAATTAAGCACATGTAAAGTGTTCCAGTAATGATTAACAATGGCAACCTACTATTGTCAAGAGATCTTCTAAACCAAAAATATCCCCAGGAATTCCAGAATTCTTGAGCTGGTTTTGACGAGCATTTATTACCTTACAAACAAAAAAGAAAGTCCACATTTTCGTCAGCATAATTAAATTATGGTGTCAAAAACAAAATTCTATATGTATTTTAATGTACACCTTTTACTAAATATCAGTGACGTGGTAAAGCAATGATTTAACCACAAGGTAAACAAATTAACAGGTACTAATTTATTTAAAGAAATCTATCGACACAAGCAGCAAAACAACAAAAAGACTTAAAAGAAGTCAAACTTGTTGTATTGATAAAATAATTATTTATTTGATCAGCCCAGTCGAAAAGGAAACAAAGATAACAGACAACAGGAACATTGCTGTGTTTCCATCAGTATTCCACAGATGAAGGTCTTAGCTTGGATGTGGCTAAATATCACTTAGGCAAAGTTAAATTTGAGCAAATGCAGTCCAGCGGTCTCATTTGCAGCACCTGACCTTTGGGGTGGCCTTCAGCGGCTTTGCATGGTTTCGAGGTTCATTGCTTTAAACGTGCAGTGTTATCAGCTGATCTTTGCAGATCAAAAGCTTAGCTATTGCGAATCATTGCGAATTCTAGCACCCTCTCCCCTCTCCCTCTTTTGCATTTGGTGGCCAGGGTAAGTATCTTTTCAGGTAAGTTATTTTCACTGATTTTCAGTGCATTCCAGGGTTGCCATGGATACTTCCTTGCGACTAAGGCATCTTGCACCCTGCTAACCTTTAAGGCACAAGTTCCCAAGCTCATCTATTTATGATGAGTTTAAAATGTATTGAAATTTTTCATGAACATGAAGCACTTTCACAGAAAATCAAATTATTTCCTGTTTTACCATTAGTACTACACCAATCAAGAACTTAACTGTTCAAAATTAATTATGAGTAATAAAACATATTACAATACTTGTCTTTATCTTTCCTGTTTAGTCCATGGATTGATCAGGGTAAAAAGTAAAAACATCATTGTTTACCCTTAAATGAGAGAGAGTGGACAGATCACCATGGATACTTGCTAAACTGTTTTCCTTCAAAGACAAATGCTCCTGTTAAAAGAAATTACAAAGATAGTGAGGCTATTTATTATATCCATTGAAAGTATTTCTCTGTTTATGATTGGCTCATAATCTTCCTTATTTTTTCAATTATTTATAACCACCTATAGCACTAAACAAAAAATAAAGACCAGGGCTGGCACTCACGCCCATTTCAAATGTTGAACTTTAATTTCAGCACATGTACATGTAAAGTTCAACATATGAATCAATAGCACTTTGCACTAATGACGCCACAAATTTCTGGTCCCTGTTAAGACTCAGACACTGAACTGGAACCATCAAAGAATTTTGTGCGGGAAAGTCATGTTCGCCAGCAAATTTACATTGTCTTTGAAGACTTTTAATGTCAAAAGAAACAAAATCCAGCCTAGAATTAATAATATATAACCTGAGAATAATTAATGTCAGCCAAGACAATATTAAACGTGGAAAATATTGTACAGATGAGTGATTTTATTCCTAATGTGGGTGTCATTAGTACTGTGGGTAAAATATGTTATACCGCTTTTTACTGAGAAATCAGGTATGCAGAGCAGGGCAGCCAAGCTGTCCATAAAAAGGTGCATTTGGTTAAAGTTAGAGGTAAAGGATGCTCGATTCTTCTTCAAGAGCAAAGTCAGCTCTTATTATGCTATTAAAGGATATGATAATACTGTACCTGCCGGACAAGTAAACAAGCATAACATAAAACCAGTTAATTCAGATTTTATGATCCTTTTTTATTTATGCCTAAGAAAATGTGATTTTGAACTACCCCGCTTTGATACAGTGGCCTATGGGAGGCATTCGCTGCACTATCAAGGACCTTTCATTTGGTCAAAGGTCAGTAGTGAGCTCAGAAACTTGACAAGCCTCAAAGCATTCAAGAAACATATACGCCGTGTGAACCTTTTGAGCCATGTAGATAATAATAGTAACTGCTGTGACCTGTGCCAATTTTGAGTGGTGTACATTTGTATATAGTTTTAGGTTTTAGGTAAGATACTTTATTTAAAAATAATGTAATAGATTAGTGTGCCAGCATAGGAAAGTGTCCCCAGTTAGCTAACTGTTAAGCTAAATACATTGACACTAAAATAAAGTCATTATTATTATTATTATTATTATTATTATTATAATTATTATTATTATTATTCAAACTAGTTGCTTCTAAGGTCTTCCTAGAAAAAAAGTAGCCGACTTTTCTGAGTAATACCCAATCAAACATGGGTTGCATCTAGGTCAAGACAAAGAAAAATGGTGGACAGAACTCCCAAAAGGCTTTGTCTCCCACTCCCCCATCATTGGAGACAATTTTTGTGGGGAGGGGATGAGTCATTTTTTGATCAGGTTATAGGGTGAACAGATTTGGAAGTCATTTTGGAACAAACACAAAATAATTGTGTTGAGTTATTATTGGCCTTATATCTACACCAAATTATTATCTAGTTAAATTTAAAGTAGTCGATGATGTTGCTACTAAAGTTAGCCTGTGTGGGAGCTAAAAAATGCCCTCACACGGTCCCCTTGGAAAAGCTTCAACTTGATGCAATTCTCTCCCTGCGTGTGAAAAGTCTTTCCTGACATGAAAGGAGTATGCTATTTGTAGATTGCCCGTTGAATAGAAAAATATTGACTTGGATTGTTTGAAGGGCTTTTGATGAAATTCTGACAGAAATAAAACTGAAACTTAATTTGCATACCACAGGTTAGGAGTAGCTTTCCATTCAAGCTGGAAAAGAGTGGTACTTCCTACAATCGGCAGCCTAATGAACCTCCACCATGCGAGTCTTGTTTTAGTGATAGTGCAAAGCGCTATTAGGATCAATTTATATTATTCAAAGTCCACTTGCTATTCTGTTTGACTGAGCTTGTATTATAGAATGGCAAAAGATCAACTTTGTTTCATATGTGGAACTTTGCGAGTAACAAACAGTCTGATGCATTATTATGCAACATATTTTTTTCAGTTAATATAACTCCACTTCCTATTGGCTATAAACTATAGTTGCAGCTATTTGTTTTCATGCATAGGAAAAAATTAGGCAAAAGTGAAGAAGAGCTTCCCTAAAATTCTGTTGGCCAACTGTCAGCCAACTGTCGGCCAACAGTATATCAACAATTGACAGACAGTTAACCAACACTGAAAAACGAAGACATACGCTGTAAATCATGTTTAGCCCCTGTCTGAGAGAAATTTTTGAGTCTTCGAAGAAAGATTCTTTTCTCATAGACCGAGGTTTTCTATGGGCTTCTTAATGGGCATTCCCAGATAAGACCGTCCATGACATTCCTATCTCGCAAAACCATCTCAGTACCGCACTGGCATCGTTACTTAAAATTAATGCGAGCAAACCATGATCAAAGAGTAACATGAAAATGACATGGTCAACAGTGGGCGGACTGTTGGCCAACAGTTGGCTGATAGTTTTTTTGGGGATTGCTGTTCTTCACTTTTTCCAAAAAATCACAGAGGCATGATGATGACGATGATGTTGACAGTGTTCCCGTAGTAGATTTTTAGACTGGTCTAGACTGAAATTGTACAGCTTAAAACAGTCTTCTAAAAAGTTATTTTTTGTTCTGATTACTTCATTGCTCCACTAGGCCTATTGTACAAATTTGGGAAGGTTGTTTAAAGCAAGTGTAAAACTATTTGACTCTTTCGTAGCAAACATTGCTAATTAATAAGCATGGAAACTATGGAGTGCAGTGGATTAGTGGTTACAACTTCATATATGTAGGACCATTATTTTGCACTGGACGTCAGTAGTTCAAGCCCTGGCCCCACTGAAGGTGGCGAGTAAAGAGAATAAACTTAAAAAAAATTATTTCTTTTTCACAGTAACTTTCTGCACAGCCCAATTTGCCGACTTTGATATAATTATTGTCTAAAAGAGTTAAGCTTATGCATTTAAGGCTTACCATATCTTCTCAAATAAGCCCTCGAGTACTTGTTTCTGTCAAAACTTTTATACCCAGAAGGGTTAATTTTAAGACAGCTGATTGATAGACGAGGAACTTTCATGTAGAGGTAGCGTGTGACTTATAGCCATAACAAGAGCTTCGGGGAAAATGCTTTCAAATGGCTAAAAAGATAATACAAAGAGAAGATATACTTAAGAAACTTCTGCATCTCTTTTCCTCACCAGTTTCATAAGATGAGAGAGTTCATCCGGCAGAGCGTCTAGTCCAGTCTTGTTCAACTTCAGCCATCGCAAATTTGGCATGTCTGCCACTCGTTTCGGAAAATCCAGCTTCTGCAAATAAAATAAGAACCCGGCTTAGAGATTAAAGTTCTCCATGGAGAAGTTAAAACAGAAGGAAAATGCTACCTTGAAGTCATTTCTGGTTAAATCCAGACCACGAACGAAAGGCAACACACCTTCCGCCATTTTGCAGCTCGCCGTCCTACGTGTTGACAGCCAGAATTTGTCCAGAGGTAGGCTAAGGATGAATTTGTCGTAATTCAACCGGGTAGGGGGGGAACCTAGATCTAGAGAAAGTTCTCATACTATGGACTATTTTTCGTCTTTTTAGAGCCTAAATTGAACTTAAATAGCAAAGTATGTCATAATATATTTTACTTTCGCTCTTTATTTTTTTCAAACAGAAAAACCACTCTTCAGGGCGGACTTCTCCAGTTTTGTCAGGAGCTGTCTGAAAAGGCGTTTGCATTATTACCCCACTCTACACAGTTCTAGTTGGCATTTCAACGCGGGCAAAGCAAAAAATGAGCGGTACGGAGAGAAAGTCTTGGTCTGAAGTTCTCCCTCTTCTGTTCAACTTGCTTGTGGAAAATGCCGACAGAATCGTAGATGACACAAGCTTAGAAAGAATTCTTGAGTGGCTAAAGAATGTTTGCGAAACAGATCGAGAACTGCAAAAATTACTGCAATGTGGAACAGTCGAGTTCATATCAAGGGAGCAAGTTTTCTCCAATCCTGAATCCAGCGGATTCTTCCTGAGACTTTTTGGTTTTTTTGTCGCAAAGGCTGAGTTATTCAGATCTTTCAGTTGTGCTCAAGATGGAGACTTTTTATCCAGATTTCTAGACAAGCCTAAAAGTGAACCGGGTCTTTGGAATGAAGGGATGGTCAGGCACGGATATTTTCAAGCATTGATTTCTCTCACAGAGCACGAAGATGGCGTGGCATGGCTAAGAATCAGAGGTAACCGTAGAGAATCGCTTGTACATCCAGCTTCAATGATTGGTCCGATTATAATCAGTCATGAAATTTTTAAATCAGCTAGAGCAAGCAGTGGGGGTGGGGGGGGGGGGGGGGGCTACCCTTATGTGCCACCTATTATGTACATGGTACACACTCGGGGGGGGGGGCTTATTTGAGAGGGGGGCTTAATATAATAGAGGATTTCAGTAATGGCATTTGCTGCTAAGAAATGAGAAAAAAAACTGTGCCAAGTTCACATATTTCGCAAAGACTCCCGGGACTGTAAAAATGGGACAGGAAAAAATTTGGCCAATAGCTGAATGTCGCATCCCAAGTTACAATCCCAGGATTCTTTTTGAAAGTTAACTCTGTCCAGTTTTCTTCTAGAAGTGGTAAATAAATTGCCTTTTCCCTGAAAATGGCTGGACCTTTGTAAAGCCCTGAAAACCACATGTCATGAAAGGGTGGTCCTGTCTCCAGTGAGGGACATTAAAATATATTACTGCGCTTTTCACAAACATGCGAACTCTAAAGTTCAAAAGCCGCCTTCACATTTGCGTTTTTCACTGCCGTCAATCATAATTACAATCAGCAGCAACGAACCTTGAAACACAGAAACGTACAAAACGGAGTGAAATCCACCAATCACAAATCACAAACTTCCTAAAAGGTCCTTTAAGATGATTGACGGCAGCAAAAAACGCAATCATCAGTTGGATTTTGAACTTCAGAATTCGCATGTTTGTGAAAAGCGCAGTAACGTTCAAATAAACTGTTATTTGCCCAATTGATTTCAGTGTCCCTCTTCTTTTTATGCAGGTCACATTGATTGTGCCTTAGACTGTATCACTGACAGAAGCATGTTTGTGGCCAAATCAGCCCAGAGTTTGATTGCAAAGTATCTCATCAGAGAGAGTAACTGGATTCTTTCCAGCGACTCAGAAGAATTGATGTCAAACAATACTGTGGAAGCTAATGACCCTAGGCATGTCATTGAAAGGTTGAGGTCAATGCTGAATTCACAATGCACAGCATCTAGCCCTGCACCTGTAGCTGTTTTTGAAGTTATGAGAATGTTGCTGTTGGAGGATTCTTACCGTGGGCAGAAAGTTTTACAAGAAAGCAAACTGTTTCCTTGTTGCTTGGATTTGATTAAAGCTGGCAGTGCAACAGTCTGTGAAAAACTTGTTGACATGTTGTGTGAATTTGCAAAAAATACGAGGTAACAGCTGTTCTGTCAACAAATTTTAAATAGTGTTTGGTTGTGGTGATATAGGTGAAGCAATATAATTTTCTTTTTACTCAGATCGTGGGAATTGAACTGGGATAGTTTATTCTCGACAGAAGAGTCAAGTGCCTCATGTGTTCTTCTTGGGTCATGTGTTGATCTTTCTAAAAAGGGCCTTATTGTTAGTGGACTTGAGCTGGTATCTGGGCTAGCCTTTTGTCACGGAAGTTCCAGGTATGAAACTTACAATCTATAGCAGTTTCTGTTCGTTAAGTTTATCTTCAGTCATGGTATCAACAAAAATCCATAAATCCTTCCTTATTCCAAGAATTACTTTTATGGTTTTAAGGAAGGGTCCATGCATGCATATTAACTATTACAGGGGATGAATGCTCTGGAGATTTTCACAAATGCTATGATCCACAAGTCAAGTAAATTCTCAGGATCTAGTTCCTGAAAGGCCAACAAGTGCTAATCAAGGATAAAACTTTAAGCCAAACAAATGAGTTAATTTTTGCAAGAAATGAGTTATGCAGGCTGTTGTCTTTGATTAAGTAGTAATGTATAAATTTGCAACCTGAGTGTTTCTATGGACACAGTTGACGGAATAACAGCTTTGCATTTGTGCAATTTGGGGGTGCATAGTTTGACAATGCTATGCTCATGCCCTGTTTTATCTCCCCATTTTTTTCAAAGAAAAGTGTATTTTGCATGTTTTTGACTTTTAAGAATAACACGACCTGTTTAATACAGATACCCTGTTAATTCAGACCCTGCATATCCATGAAGCTTAATTAACTTCAACTTCTTTTGTGTTTCACTCAAAAATACCCGTTAATACTATTATTGAGTATTTTATTATATTTCATTTTGAAAAAATTAATAAATTCAGAATTTTTGTCTCGTTCTCTTTATCCAGAAATTTTACTCACAACTGGTTGGAAGCTCTTTTTGATGTTGTTAAGTTGCCATTTGAGTTGTCATTAAGTCTGCTTTGTCAGGACAATGGAAAATTGCAAAATGGTGACCATAGTGTCAGTAATGGTGGAACTCTGACTACAGGATCAATTATTGATGGCTTAATAGCAGATGACAAACAAAAAAAATTGATTGCCAAGGTATTTTTTGCATTCTATTAAAGTTTCATCGCCGTAATAAACTCCTTTGTGTAAGTTAAGAGTGGTAAGAAATTTTTACCCACTCGAGTCATTAGCTAAACCATTCAAAGTGCTTTTCCCATTGTTTTCCAACTGTCGGAGTTGGTTCTTAGCTTTCAATGGAAAAGCATGAGTGTACAAAGTCCTGGAGAAGGTCACATTATTTCTTGTTGCTACTGTGTTCAGGGTGCAAAGAATGTTAGTTTTACAGCCTGCCATTCGGGCAAGCTGGAGCTAGCATCTACTAGCCCACAAGTCATTTCAGCTAGCCCCAAAACCCTTTTTGATTGGCAGGATTGATTACAATCCGTCTGTGGTTTGAATTTTGCCAAAAAACAGCACTTTGCCATTGGGCAAGTTAAGAATGTAACAAAAATCACGAGCCAAATAGCAAAATCCACTAGTCCTGGGCTGTCAGACACGACTTTCTTTTCATGCTGGTGTTGATATCTAGTGAATGAACCTTGTAGTTTGTTTATTTTTTATATGTTTTTTTTTTATTTAGGTTATTAATTTTTTGTATTTTTTTTTTGTGAGCAGGAACAGCTTCAATGTATATTGTTCCCCAAAATTAAAGAATGTTGTTCCGTCACACAAGTTATTTGTCAAGCAATTGCTGCAGCACAAAGTCTCATTAGTCAGGTGATGATTCTACAAGCTTTGTGATCTCCCTGCTTATATTATCTGAAAAATGAACTTAGCATCTAAGAGTACGTATTTAGCAGTAACTCTCCACAAAAGCCTCCTTCAGGATGGAGGTGTTGTGCAGGGGTAGACCCAGTAATGTTTGATTGGGGGGAGCGAGGTGGGGTCCAAACTTTGATTCAGAAAAAGACTGTTGAACTTTTTTGTGGCAAATTACTGTCCTTCTCCCCCACACCCCCTCCCACTAGTCACAGTTGCACATATAATTCCTTGGCCCTCTTTCATGAAAAAAAATCAGCCGGTTAAAGAGTAATATGATCCTGTTGATGTAAGAATTTCAGTCTCAAACAAGTGTCAGGTCTGATAGGGGCTCTGGACCTCCCGGACCCTCTCCCTTTGGTCCGCCACTGTTGTGGTTGGGAGATTGGTTTATACCCCCGGCAGTTCTCTTATTTTAAGGGGTGTGCAACATTTTTATTTTTATGAACTATCAAAAATGTGGCCATTGGGTATGCTCGCTGTTTTAAACAGGTGGTGACCATTAGTAGAGGTTTCACTGTATTATCGTACAGATATTTCAAACCAATTTAACTCATCACCACTAGATGTGCTTGAAAACTTGTGCCTTATGGGTTGGACAGGAGACTGAGCACCTCAGGCATATCAAGGAGGTGTCCGTGGCAACTCTGCAAGTGAGAACCACCCCTGCATGCATCCGCCAACTGGCACTGTCACACTGAAGAAATTTGGTGGAAAATACTCACCTGACCCCATACTTACCAAAAAAGGAGGGAGGGAAGGGCTGGGAGCCAGATTCTGCGAAGTTTCATGTTAGCAACAGATCCACAAACGTTAATGATAAGCTCAAAATGCCAGCAGGAGGTGCAACATTAGTTACAAGATAAGCAAAAGGCCCCTGCAGCCACCCCAGAGATCACATACGCTTGAGATGGATATTGCTGACTGCACTGGCTTGCAATTTAATGCTACCTAAATTGCATTTAGCCACATATTAAAATTGCCTTATCTTCCTTTGAATATTATATAACAACGTACTCTTGCTAAGAATAGGGATTTGCTGAGAGCAAGAGGTCTAGGTCTCTTTAACATTATTGTATGCAACAATGTTTTTTTATTTTCTGAATCATCTTCGTTTTTTGTTATTTTCCTCTGTACAGGCTTCAACAGCACATTCTTGTTATGTGTTTCTCTGGCTGAAACATAGCCTAGGCCTCATCCAATGGTGTATCAGTCCGAACAATCAGTCCACTTCTCAATTCCATAGCAATCAAAAAGTGGTCAAAGCTTGCCTAGGATTCATTTCCAGTCTCACTGAAATGCAGAATTCAAAAGGTGATCTTTGAGAACATCTATCTCTTGCTACAGCTGCAAGTACAGCCCCACATTCACTACAGTTAAACAAGAGAAATTTGCGAAAGCTCAGCAAAAAACATTAAAGCTGAGGTTATGTTGTTACTTTTACTGTTCAAAGTTTAACACTTTACCACTTTGTTGTCAGTAGACTGTCAGGAGTCTATATTACATATTTTTATACTTCTAAAGTCTTCTGAGATTTAATGAGCCCTAATGAATTTGGCTCTGTAAATTATCCTGGTGTTTACTCACAACATTTTTTTATTGCAGTTATTTTGGAACACACAGATTCTTGCACTGTAAATCAAATGTTTAATGATGTGGTCGTTACACTAGTTCAACTTATTGAGAGTTCAGAGTCAAGTGCATCTGTGAGTATTTTCATTGTTATCCTTGAAGCTCCAGCTCACCAATGTCCATCAGAAACTTCATGCTCTTTTTGTCTTTTGGGAAAAGTAGCCTGCAATATTCAAAACTTTGCACAGGTTATTTATTACGGTAAAATAAGCCATTTAGAAAACTAAAATAGAGAGAGACTCATGCGATCAACATGCTTAACATCGAGATGGCCAAACATTAAACAAAAAATAACTGAGACCACTCGGTAATGCTTTCATTTAAATATCACATCTTGTCTTGTTTCTGCGTAAGAGAAGAAATGAGCGCTAGGCATGTACATACCTCGTTCTTTTAGCCACTGAAGAGGGGAAATCAATTAGGGAACTGAACCAACAGGAAATCGAAATGTCTTGAGACTTTGGCGAAACGACCGTAAACCATTACCATGGGCTAGGGCTCATACTACAACCCTTAGGTGTGAGTTCTGATGCTCGGATCTCTACACCTCCAAACTTCCCCATATTTTACAACTCATGAAAATCCTACATTTTACCTCCTGTTTTTATCTGTTGTAAAGGTGATCTCCAGTTCTTTGAAGACATTAGGAAAACTACTCAACGTCACCAGGGAAGAATTTATCACTGAACTGTTCAGCTACCAAACTTTAAGTGGAGAGATTCCCACAAAGCAAGCTCGACTTGACAGTAGTGAGTCATGGAAAGATGGTCAACAGGAGATGACTGTTAAAAGAGTAGACAGTGAGAAGCTGGCTTTGGTGCTCTCTCAGAGATTACGTGACTCCAGATGGGAAGTTAAAGACTCATCTCTGGAGTTTGTTGCTTCTCTCTTACAAGTTAATCATGGTTAGTCTCTGAGAAATCATCTTGAATTTTCTCGTTGTTCAGAGACAAACAACATCTTCCTTCATCACTTAAGATTTGCTAGATTAACTCAGGTCATATCTGTGAGATGATCGTTAGTAAGAACTGTAAACCCCGTATTCAGCGGACACCGATGGGATCTTCTACTACCGTCCACTCACTTAAGGTTTCCGCTTAGGTTGTTTTACAAAAAATATGAGAAAAAATATTAGAGACTAAGTTGGCAATTATTGTCATGTTTCGTGCCTAACACACGGTACCCAATTGATATAGGTTTTCACTGTAGATAAATGTAGTTTTTTTATTGCGTAATAAAATATTAGGAAAATACGAATTTATTTGCTATCATTATTTCATTTTAAGATTCAATTCACGAGTTTCTCTGTCGACACAACATACATGTGATGGTGTGGAATGCTACTGATGACGCGGACAGTTATGTCCGTGCTACTGCTGTTCATGTGATTGGTTCCCTCGTCTGTCGATCACAGCTTTGGATATCACTTCTTCAAATCAGTCATTTAACCGAGGTATTAAGTAAGAGAAATAGAGGAAACAAACAAGCACGAAGAAATCGCAATCCTGCCCTCCCCCCGCAAGGAAAAAAACTCCTGGGCTGAGTTGTTCAAAGCTGGGTTAAGATAACCCAGGGTTAGTGCGAGATTTTAATTCAGATTTGAAAGCTTAAAAAGCATTTCAGTTTTAATTCTTTTTGTCTACAAGATTATGATATAACAGAGAAAATTATCCTCGAAAATGCTTCAGAACACAAGAAAAAGAAGCCCAGGTTAAATTTAACCCCGGGTTAAGCGCTAACCGGCCTTCGAACAACTGGGCCCTGGGTTTTCAGGAAAACGCTGTGGGTTTAATACTTCGATGTTGTCCTTGTAATGTGTGGAAAACGTGATAGAGTTAAAACCGCAAAAACCTCTCATTGCATCGTGAATGCAAAGAATTGTTATATGAGGATGAAAAAGTTACGGTTTTAAACATGTACAGTCCTGAAATGTCCCATAAAAATACAAGTTTAAAAGGGATCGCGTCCATCTTAATAAGAACACTGTAATCATTCAATCCAGAACCGCATTCCCTGGTAGCAGAGGCCTCTTCTCAGTGGTATTCGGGGAAAAGAGGCCTCTGCCAGCGGGAAAAGAACCGCAAACTATACGTACATCTCATCTCCCGCTTTTTCAATAAAGTGGAGCTGAGCTGTCCTGGACTGAATTTTGTCCAAAATTTAAAGGAAATACATTCTAAGGTCTTAACTTATGTTACTGCTGATGCTCCTTCTGTGCTTTTTATATCTCGACAGGAAAGCATTTTGCAGAAGTTCTTGTCTATTCTTGAGAACGATGACGAGGCGTTCCCACGAAGAAGAGCCATAGAATGCCTTAACTTATGGGTAAAAGCGAGTCATCCTATTGTGGAAAAACGTCTACAGCTTGGCAAGCCGCACCAATTAGATTCCGCAAATACCACCGGCAGGAATTTTATAAGTCCCCCTGGGATGAGAACAAACGTGGAGTTGTTATCAGCAGGAGAGCTTTTCGAGGGAATTCCGAAGTCTGACGATCCTGAGAAGTTGAGATTTGTGAGTCAGTCGGAAGGTACGAAGGCACCAACGAAATTCGAAATAGCCCTAAGTGTGTGTCATGCTTGTAAGGACCTTGACTGGGAAGTCAAACTTCGAGGACTTGAATTTTGGGAGGCAGTGATTGATTCCTTCATCTCTTTTCAAGGCAGCAGCAGGGAAAAGGCTAGCTTAAGGAGCAAAGCTAGCGTCGAGGAAAAAATAGATGTTGAAAATATGAAAGAACTCTTCCAGCTGCTTTTTGACATGGGCGCATTGAATATGCTGAACGAAGTTTTAAACGACTGTGACGTCATGGTCTGCGAGAAGGCCCTGGAGGTATTAGCTTCGTTACAAAACATTGCGAATCCCGAAGGAATGTACAACGAACAAAGTATTAAAACGTCTTGGGAATTCCAGGAGTCTCTTGGAAAGAGCTTTGACTGTGAAAAGTTTAAGGACGTTTTGCGTTCTGCAGACTTTCCTTCTCTGACCCAGTCTAATGAAGCTGCAGATAGCTTGGTCAGATCTGACCCTGTGTCTTTTATCCAGGACATAATTTTAGCGGCCTCACATCAAGACGAGAATTTACTTGACTGTTATTGATTTGATCAAACAAATCGCTCGGTTTTTTCCTTTCGGCGAGAGAGACCTTACCTGCATGTATTTATTGAAGTTCGTTTTCTCTACTTGCCTGACAGGCCATTTTGAGAGTCGAATTATCTTGGAGTGCGGTGCCATTTTTGGCCTACAAGGTAATAGTCTCTCTCTCTTTTTTTGTTATGTAATGCTAACCGTGCTTGTAAAATCAGTATAAAATTAAAGCAATACAGTATTAATTTTGGCTTTTTCTGGTCAGAACCTTGTTAACAGGAATGATTTTTTTTCATCTGAGCCCAGTTGTTCGTCTTCTTTTAATGATAACTGTATTCACCGTTGGTTTCTGATTACCCAGTTTCTTGCGTTAACTTTCACCAATGTGTGAGCGTAGCATTTTAAGGTTAAATTGGACCAGCATTTTGTGCAGTGCGTTGTATGTCACAATTGACTTCAAACTTGCAGATACAAAACTATAGATAACTCTGAGAATTATTTAGTTAACATAAGTTAGGAAAATATCTGTGATTTTAACTATTTATCAAGCATTCCTCGAGCCCGAATGGGCTATTGACTCAGAGACCATGAGCAAAATCTAACTAGTTGGTCAAACATATCGAGACAAAACAACTTTAGCTAGCAAAACGCGATTCAGCCGCCATTGTTTTGGTTTTCAAAGCCGGCGCTTTTCGCTACCTGCAGTGGGCCATATAGCCTAGTAGTAGCTCAACCAATCAGAAAGCAGCATTGATAATAGAGCACTAGTAGGATTTTACTCAATGCCGATATCGCAAACGTAGTTATACCTACAAGAAAATTAATAACATTTTCTTAAAGTTCCCCCTTTTTCATTTAGGATGCCAAAAATCGTAGAAATCGGTTAAATCTTTCCTGTTCAAAACACACATCCAACAGACTAATAAATACTCTTCAGGTAAAAAAAGTGCTCACATGAGAATTTATACTTCACACTTTATTTTATATATTCACTTGTCCTTTACAGAATCAGTGATAGTTTGATTAACTTAGATGGCTACTAGCAGTTTCATCAAACAGACAATTTCAATCGTAGCTGCCAAAACTGACTATCCTCATAACCGTATTTCACGATCACTGGAAATCACTACTTATATTATTTTTATTTTAGTATCTGTTCCTTTACTTGCTCAGCTTAAAGTCATTTTAAGGCCACAAAACTATTCTTAAATTGATGGCGGTCGTTAAGAATGAGGAAATAGCACCAGTTCGAACCAGTGAAAACGAACTCCCCAAATTAGCTACTTTGATTCTTCTGGGAAAGTTCTTCTCTCGATGTAAACTGAACCAGTTGATTTTTTGTCACTTTAGTTGACCTAGCTGAATGTTTTCAAGAGAACTCACTGACAGATTTTAATTTTAAATGAAGCTTAACATAAATAAACTGTTAACTACTGACAAGTGATAAGGCCCACTTGTATCCAGATATCTTTGAATCCGCTCTCCAGAGTGGATATTTTGAATCCACCATGTATCCGCTAAATCCAGATATTTTTTTTAATCCACTAATGTCGCAAGATCGAGCCTAGTTCTTTACCATGAATATTCATTCAAGACGGTCCGATAAAAGAAAAATTTGCGGATTCCAAAACATCCAGATACGGGTGGACGGGCAAATTCAATTTGAATGCGGATACATGTAGACGTGGAAATTTTTGAATCCGGAAAGAAAAAGTTGTACCCCGGGTGCCAGAGACTTTCCTAGCGCGGTTTCCGGTTTTTGTCAAGTCTTTATAGTGAGCTTCGCCCCTCGTGGCTTCGGCCTACGGCCGAAGATTTGTCGGCCTTCGGCCAACACCGAAAATTCCCGCTGCACGCGAGAAAAACCTGTGGTACCCAGGGTAAAAAAAGTTGCTGATTCAAAAACATCCGGATACGTGTGGACGACGGGGCCTTAGCCTGACTTTACCCAAACGGCCACCACGACGACTTGCGTGGCAGTATTTCCATTTGAATGGTCGCCTGACCGGAGCTGGACATAGAGAACTTTGCACGGATCCCTTTTTCCCCACGGTCTGCTTCCAGGTTCTTTTCATACCACATGTTATTCCCTTTGAACTTGTTGGGATTATTGTGATACATCTTGTACCAAAGAACTTTGTTGGCGGTTATTGTCCCTTCGTAAAGCTGAACATCAACCCAATTGCTGTTGACAGCGTAGTTAAATGGAACGGAAAACATAACAGCAAGTGTTTTCTTGATGCCTGGGATGTAGTATGAGAATACTCCTTCTGCACCAAATGGGACGGGCCCCGCAGTTTTTCGTGCGCCGTAATTCAAAGATCCACCTAGAAACATGCAAGCAAAAAAATTAGCAGTTAAACAAAAATTATAAACATGGTCATTCGTCACATGGCAAACGAGAATCACAGAATAGGGACATGTACTCGAAACGAAAATTTTACGAAGAATGTGTGGGATCATAAACAGTTTTTGCCACCCAGAAATTTTGTGTTGCTGATTGCTACTCTTTTCCCGAATATAACACTCAACTGGGTGAGAACTCTGAACGTTTTTTACATACCAGTTGGTTTAAGAAGCTCTTTCAATCCCTTAAGTCATTTTCCCTCTCCGCTGCAACCGGGGTCAATTTACTAAACCTGTTACAAGAGTAATTTACAAGTTTAGCTATTGTTTTAGAGTCTGAAAACAGTAGCTACACTTGTAATACACTTGTAAAAATTTTATTGAATTAATCCCTGATGTCTGAAAGTTGTTTCAACGATGGACAAATCCTCTTCTACAGTTTGTTTTCCTCCGGTAGTGTAAGCTCGGCGCTGAGTTTGCCTGTGGTTTCATCCAGTAATAGGTCATTCACATGTCGACCGGCCATATTTTACCACTATTTCTACTACTAGAATCTTTCAGGGTTTTTCTTCTTTGGACAAACTAGGAAATTGTTTCTCAAACCTCTTAGGGATTATAAAATTTAAATATGAAAGGAAAAAGAAATGATTCGAGTGGTACAAACATACTTATAAATGATGACACAATCGTGCTTATGGCCTCACAAGTTTTATAATAACACTCTTTTCTTTTTATGAAAATGTTGTTTTTCCGGCCCAGGCTGAATATTCTTATTCTTCTGTCCATTCAAGGCTGAAAATATTCTTGAGTTATTCCTATTCTTAAATTTTAGCTTATAATATTCTCGCTTTGAAATGTATTTGGATTTTCAATTACCATTGTTCGGAGACCATACCAATATTTTTCCATCGCTTGGAAAGTGATTTTATCGTTGTCCGATCCCTATAAAGCAGTTTTCATCTGTGATTGCCCATGAATTGACGTTTGTCAAAACGCAGTTTTAAGTGAAATCGATATCACTATGGCAATAATAAACAAGAGCCGTATTGCCACCCTTGCATTCAGTTTTGTTCTAATTCGCAGCCAAATCAGTGACGTTTGGCATTAGCACCTGTACATTAGAGATCCGGGATCGGTTTTATTTACGCCTTGAGTGGGCCTCTGCATTCAAGGGTTTTAACGTAACAAATATATTCTTATAGAAAAAAAAATTGTGCTAAAAGAAAGGCTTTCAAACTTTTCTGTTATTAACATTAATTTTACCTTTAGGAACTTCATAAGGTAGAGCAAGATCTGCCGTCCCATGTTTTATGTAGGCGTTGATTGCTTGCCATTTATATCCACTCTTATTCACAACACTGATGGTGACCTTACGCTCTTCTTTATTAAGCTGGCCTGAAACTTCCTTAAGAACGCCCAAGCCACCACTGAGCCAATCTAAAAACAAGACAAATTTTCAGAGTTTCATACTCAAAAATCTAGTGAACAGTTTGGTCCACAAAACAGCCTGTGCAGTTACTTCTTTTAACTTTCTTTAGTTTCCTGGTGGTTAGCCTCATTATTCCTCGCCGCCAATGCGTTTCGGATCACGTGGTTCGAGTCCGGCCGTTCGTCTCGGATACGTCACCGAAATGCACTGACCACGAGGGCCTGAGAAGACGGCGTACAGGGCCTAGGCAAATGCTATCGTAGGGAACGTGAAGACAACTGATGCATAATTCAGTCCCGGGGGTACTCCCTTATATAGCTATATAGGTAGGTGCTTCCCATCGGGTAGGGGTTTTTACGCCGTTTTGGTCTGAAAACGGGTATACAATTTGCCCATGCATTTTGGTCTGGAATCGGTTATGGCTTTTGAGGGAACTACGGGAGTGTACAAACGTCCTTATCATTGCAATTCTAAATGAGTCGGAAAGAAAGAGAAATATGCGAATTCGAAATGGATTTGAAGAGTTTTTTTGTTTGTGCTCTAATCTAAGTAATGATAACATAATTTCTGCCTAAAGGCCAGGTCTGAAAACTGGTATGGATTTAGAGGTCTAGTTTTGGAACGGGTGTGGAAAATTACATTTTTTGGTCTGAAATAGGGTCAGGATTTGGAGAACCTGGTGGCATACCCCCACCAAGAAATTCCAGGAGTACCCCCCCGGAATTCAGTTACCTCGTTGCTTGTTTTTCTCCTCGCCATCTTTAACAGCAGAGATCGAGGACGAGCCCTGTAAAGAAAAGTATGTCCATTTTTTTGTCACTCCACTGAATACAAACTGGAATGAGTATTTTTTGTTACTATTTTTTACCTCTATGTGTTTCAATACATTTGGGACACAGAAATGAAATCGGAAGGGCTAAAATTATCGCTGCGATCCTTAGCGAAATCACCAAGAACTGATGGCAAACGTTATGGTGTAAGACTTCCTAGACTACTTAGTATCCACTCACAGCACTACACACTCACATATAATTTGTAAACAAACTCCCGACAAGGGGATGATCGAGGTGTTTTGGAGAAAAAAGAGGAGAGAGTTTCGAGATAAGATTTTGAACGGGAGGCTGGAGTTTGGGGATGTTATATTTTCAGATTCAGGATCATTTTGCTTCACTGAAACAACCGATATAATATATATACATTCATTTTTAAGTGCAAAAAGTCTTTAAACAGCAGAAATTCACACCTGCCTGTAACTGCATCCTCATGCATGCATTCTTATATCAAAAGAAAACAATATTTGCCAATGGGTAAATTACACCTTACCATATTAACAGATCACACCAATATATGTTCATATATCTGGGAGGTTCAAAATTTTTGCAAACAGCTGTATATATATATATTGGAAGTAGGAAAAAACTACACTTTCATCCCGACAAGCCTGTTTCGTGATCTCTCACTCTTCAGGGGATTTTAATGATAAGAATATTCATAACCATCGACTATATATATATATATATATATATATATATATATATATATATATATATATATATATATATATATATATATATATATCAAACATAAGACGCAGGTCAACAGATGAAACACTGACTGAGAGAGTTGAAAATACGACGCGACGCACAGCGGAGAATTTTTGACGAACTTCGCGATCGAGGTGTTTCATCTGGTGATGAAACACTCCCGGCGTAACCACTCGAACCAAATCAAACTCAGTCGATTGTTGGGTCTAATAAGGAGAACGTTTGGGTCCAAAGATCCTGTGGCAATAAAAACAGATTTTAACTGTGTTTTAGTTCGTCCTATTCTAGAATATGCCTTTGAATCCATCCAGCGTCGTGCTACTCGATTGATATGTGGATCTGATAACAGGGAAGGCGGAGCGTATTTACAACTGGGGGGGGGGGCTTGTAGGGGGGTCTGGGGGCATTCTACCTTAGAAAATTTTTAAATCTAGAGCTTCGGAAATTGCATTTTCAACACTCTCCATGAGATATTTCTTTAAAAAACAAAACCTCGATAAGGTGTAAAATGACAGGTACTTCTAGTGCTTACAGCAATATCATAGAGGTTTCGTAAACTTGATACATTACATATTTCTCGGCCTTCCATATATCCCGCCGTTAGAATACTGGCCTGCGTGAAAGCTTCCTCAGCTAGAAAAGTTTATTCTTACTCTGAAAGGCTCTCTGAACTAAACTGGTCATCATTGGAGCTCAGAAGGAAATACCTTGGTTTGGTTTAACTTTACAAGATAATTCATGGCTATTCTATTAAACGGTTTGACTTCACCACATCTGTGGATCTGACTGGCCCGCGACAAGAACTAGTAATAACCATGACTTTAAAATCAGGACGAGAGCACGAGGATGCCTATATACCAAGCTAGGACTCGAGCCAAAACTCGACGCAGGACTAGACAATTTTTCTCTTTCCCGCCAGTTTCACATCCTGCAAGTCCCAGTACATGAAGTAGTACTTTTTTTTGTACAGTGGTGAGTTTAAGTTTAAAAACTTGAACTTAATCAAATTATTGGGTTCGATTAAGTTCGCTAATCGAACAGTGAATAGTCTGATTCGTTAAAGACTGAGTTTTTAACTTCACAGCGTTCCTTTTAGTTTTTTTAGGTAACGTCACCGTCAATCGCACCAGCACGTTCCGAACTCTTCCACGTTTGTACAGTCAATCTATTGTTCGTTTCACCTGATTCTTTTTTTTTCTTTGCTGATTTCGCGGTGATTTCTTTACTGCTTTCCTGATTCTTTGTACGCTAAAAGGACTTTTCAAAATAAAGTCGTCTATTTTGAGTGTTGGTTTAGAACGTTCGATTATAAGTTCGACTGGTTCGATTGAGTTTGGAGAACGAACTTAATCGAACTCTCACGCAAATTTTTTGGTTGGATTGTGTTCGATTACCGAACTTAATCGAACCCAAACGTTCGATTAAGTTCGATTGGATTCGATAAAGTTCGATTACCGAATAGTTCGAGTGGTTACTCCGGGAACACTGTGCCGAATGCTTGATATTACTTCGCAAACAAAATGATTCTAGAAGGAGAAATTAAGGATGCAAAATGAGCAGAATTTCCAGTCTGATTTTCAAACACTCATTAAGTATTAATTTCCTTTGTATTTTCTTTATAAATTATTAATAAATTTGCGAAGTGCGATTTAAACAGAAGTCATCAAAATTGACTTTAGCGCTGACCGTATCTCATTTTAACCCATTCACTGCCGGAATGTTTGATGACGTCTGCGGACGAAATCCTATGATGTGACCTTTCGAATGAAAGTTCTCTGCCTGTAGTTACACATGGTGCTATTTGTTTTTTAAAATTTCAGAAAATGAAATTTGGACATTTGGTCGAAATTTTCTTTTGGCTAAATTTGGCAGTGAAAGGGTTAAAGACAAGTTGATCTGAATATATGTTTTACCTCAGTGTCATTGGTAGACAATCCAGGATTCCTTTCAACATGATCGTGCTTCAAGGGACACCCAAAGATTGACTGAGTTATCAGCAGAATGGAAAACAGACGGATAACCAGCGTAACCCTTCTCATTTTTTAATTCTGTAGTAGAATAAAAGTAAAGAGTTTGTTTTTTTGTCTGTATATTATGCTAGCCTGTTCCAGGCGTTCAGATCGCGGGGACAGCGCAAAGAGATGTAAGCAGAAAAAAACAACAACGAGGGGGTGGGTGTGTATGCATACGATGTTATCACCCAGGATTATACCTCGTGCGACAGATCAGTGCTCTCCCCACAAACAGCGTATGTGGGAAGGGAAGAAAGACGAGCTCCCCTAAAAACGCCTGCTTGGGAGGCTAGTAATGCACATGTCATCGGCTTGCCCCAGCGTAGACCCCCGGGCCAACTAGGGGAATATGTCGGGGAATACAAGGGGATAGATTGGACGCTCTGCCCCTGGGGAGGGGAAAATTCATGACGTTGTTTTAAGTTCGAAGGGATCGAAGAGGGTGGGGGAATTGCATTTTTGGTAAAATCGCGGACGGTAACCACGGGGATATCATGGGGATTTATCGCAAAAAGGGTTTTATAAAAGGAGAAGCATTACGTGTTTTATAAAGAACTAACTCAGTTAGGAGAAAACTTTGAACAAAGCAAACGAGACCTTGAACGAGGCTACCCTATAACGCTCGTTCAAGAAATACTGACTGAAGTTAAGTTCACCGGCAGAAACGAGGCTCTTCGCAACAAAACAAAACAAACAAAAGAGATTTTACCGTTTGTTAATACCTACAATCCGGCAACACCGAATCGCAAAAAGATTCTCATGAAACACTGGGACATCATTCAACAGCAACCTATAAGCTTTAAACATATCTTTAACCAGCCAACGATTGTCTTCTACAGGAAAGAAAAAATCTCTCAAGGACATTCTAGTCAGCGCGAAAATTCCTTCAATCTCGCAACAATCACAAAATCGACGAAGCGGTTGAAAGCAAACTAGAACTTGGCAATTTGCACACGATCACCTTAACTGACTCCTAAAACGGCAATAACGAATCCACTTGTTTATTACAAAACAACCGGGTCAGTATGTTTTCAGATCTCTTAAACCTATCACTGATCATTCTTATTACGTAGAAGCTGGGGACTCGTAGACTTTATTAAAAATTCATACGTAACTGAAATACAATGAGTAACTGTAATTTTTGAGCATCAAGAGGTAGATTATTTCAGGACATGTTAATTAGTCTATGGAAAAACCATCAATCAGTCTCTCCTAATCTCGGTGAATGTCTTCAGGTGTTCTTTCATTGTGGTGATTTTTGTTCATGATAAAGATAGTATATTGTTTCTCCAAGCCTCACACGAATGAGTAAAATTTTATCACAAAGTATCATAAAAACGCCCCCTCCGTCAAGTGAATCCCAGTTTTATGAGGTGGATATCAAGGGGATTTTTTGTTGATAACCACTTGACCCAGGGGACATTGTCTTATTAAATTCCACCACCCCTGAGGGAAATCCTGAACTTTGCTCCACCCATTTTACAATTCCCCTGGTTGTCCCGGGGGTCTACCCCCTGGGCAAGCCGATGACATGCGCATAAGTTGTCAAAGTAGCTGCATTTTGAGACAAGAGAATGTCATACATTTGCTGCTGTCCACGGTGTCAACTTTAACTTAAAAAACGGTTACGAATTAAAAACAGGCAATTGTTGTCATTTTTAATAAACCTCGCTAGTTTGTCTGATTATCTATATTTTGCTCTAAAGAAAGAAATATAGGTGAGAGACCAAAAACTTATTGTTTTACTCTTCACTTGTGGTACTGTATTTATTGAGTTGTGAAGGGAATGTCTTCTAACAGATGCTTGTGATAGGTTGCTCTTTCCAAAGGGTTGACATATCAGGGGCACCCAACCTGACTACTTTCTACAAATCGCTTTAGAAACCATTTTACGGCTAGCTAGAGCAGTAATTTTAAGAAAGGTTATATTTTAGCTTGTTTTCTCTCTGTTTGGTCATGCTAGGACTCCTTAGGCTTGCTCATCATTTTTCCGAAAATCTTATCTGGTATTAAAAGGTTTCCGAAAACCAGAATTTTCTAATAGCTCTTTCCGTCAATATACCCAAAGGCGAAAATTTCAAGGCTATTTTTACGAATAATGCCAAAATCTGGAGAGTAAAATATGAAAACCGCTATAATCCGAAAATGGTAGAAAAGTTAATGGAAAAACGAAAGACAAATAGGACAATCATCTTTAGCCTTACTCAAGCTATTGTAATTTTGAGATAATATGTGCTTCTTCGAACATACATTTTACAGAAAACAGCGTTGAGTGTCCCGGACAATACGAAACCGAATCTCAAGACTCCATTCCAATCCAGCAAGTTTTCTTTTTTTCTAAAATTCGAATTTCCAGTCAGGTGCACGTGATGACTTTCTAGACTGAATTAAACGTTGGTACATTTGTATATTCCACTCTCATAACAGCTTAATAAGATACCGTAAAATTCCGAAAATAGGCCCTGGGGCTTATATTTTTCAAAGGCCCTTTTTGACGGGCTTATCTACGGAGGGAAATTTGCGTTTCAAAACCGATTGGGTTAGCCTCATAGTTGGAAGTAAATTTACCGTTTTTGCTTTGTTTTACTTTATATTTGAGGACAATTTTCCAAGTACAAGCCCCCGGGGGGCTTATATTTGGAGGGGCGATTTAACAGAGGGTTTTTTGCGTTACCGGTTGGGGGGCTTATTTTCGGAATTTTACGGTACTTCTAACCTTTTTGGAGTGTTTGAGTATCACCTCTTTCTGGCTTCAGTAAAAAGTAAACAATAACCTCCAGGGGGTTGATGAAATCTTAAATGTGGACAGTGGTAAATATGACTTCTTAATCGGCTATATCGAGGTAATTATCTGATTATTAGATATAGTCATCACAAAACCATTTGTGGCCGGTTCACGTAATATGAACTCCAATTTCCATTAAGAAGTATACATTATTTATTGAGGGACGTAACAACGCTTTTTGGTTAATGAATTGCCTCCTCTCCGAAAGCATATTAGTCTTGTTAAGCTTGTTACAGTTATGTGAATAAACGCCTCTCTCTTTTAAACGCCTCCTATCTATTAAACGCCCCCGCTTGGAGTAGACGCCCCGGGCGTTTATTAGGTCATTTTCCCCCTCTGGCTTGTGAACAACAAGGCTTTGTTGATTTGCACATTACTCAGTCCTAAACAAAACCGGTGGGATGTTCAGTGAATGCTTTAAATTGTTCATGTCCCCAAGTAATTCTTGTGGATCTCTTTTAAGGTGCTGCTTGTTTTCTCCTATGATTAAACTCTTGAAAGTCACGCGAGCAACATGGCCCCTGTGATTTGCAATATATCCCCAACACTGTCGCGTATGGCAAACCAGGAGGTTCAGTAGGTAAACAAGGGAAGCAACAGCAAGTATTTCAATAGCCTTTTTTTCAGGCGCACCCAACGTCAATTTCCGGAAAATATCTGTGCGGAAGACGTTTTGAGATCTAGAATTTTCGGAACATTTGTAATAAAATTTCTTGCTTGCCTACCTCTCCTAGGATTTTCGAACATCTAAAAAATGGTGTAATTGCCCACTTTTAACGGATTTTTACCCTAAAAAGGTCATCTAGAATTTTCGGGAGCCTTTTTTCTGGCTGAAATTTTCGGAAAGGAAAGTTTTGATCCTTATAATTTTCGGATCGCTAGACTTTCAGCTAGGAAATCCGAACAGATGAAAAATTTTTAGTGGATAAAAATATGCCTATATCTACCGTTGGGTACCCTTGTTTTTTCCAACAACAGGCTATGTTAGTTCTTAGCAAAAGAAAGAGACGTTCTAATATCTACGGTGCTTACTCCTTAGCAAGATTTTAGCCTTAAAAGTCTACGCGTAGGCCAGGGGTGAGGAGCGTTTCAGTGAAAACGATCAGTGATCATGAGAGATCCAATGCGCGCTGGTGAAATTACTCCAAGAGTCCTCTAAACTCTTGTTACTCTAGTGTTTCTCAAAAACGAAATACAAATAAGACAATCATATTTAGCCTTTCTCAAGCTATAGAAATTTCTAGACAATATGTGCTTCAGTCCTCAAACATATATTTTACAGAAAACAGTAGTTAAGTGCCCCTGACCGAATACGAATTTAAATCGAACTTCAAGGCCCCATTCCATTAACGATTGAATCCAGGAAGTTCTTTTTATTTAAATTCGAATTTCCAGTGATGACTTTCTGGACTGAATTGAACGTTGGTACATTTGTATATAACAGCTCATAACAGCTTATATAATAAGATACTACTAACCGTTTAGGCGTGTTTGAATATCCCCTCTTTCTGGCTTCAATACAAAGTGAACAATAAGCTCTCGGGGTTTGATGAAATCTTAAAGCGAACAGTGGTAATATGACCTCTTAATCTGCTAATTGAGGCAATTATCTGATTATTAGATATTCGAAGATATAGTCATCACAAAACCATTTGTCGCTGGTAATACGTAATATGAACTCCAATTTCCATTAAAAAGTTTTGCATTATTTATCGAGGGATGTAGAAACACCTTTTAGTTAATGAATTGCATCCTCAGGGAATTCATGTGGATCAGAAAACAGTCAACCGTGAGCTCTGTGCAAACCAACAGACCGTATTAGAATAGTGTTAGTTGTGTGGGATGGGTAATTTTGTGTTAAATAGGAGTTTTGAGTTTGATATAGAAATCGAAACGCCTGTTTGAATTTTTGGATTTGATCTATATAGGTTATTGGGGTGCTGGCGTGAGGCAAACGATGACACCTAATCTTTAAACAATCTTGGTGCGCTTAAGCAGATCTTAAACTCTCACACTTTTTGTGCCACATAAGGGATTCCAGATCCCGGAATCATGGAAATTTTTGCTTGTGGAATCCGAAATCCTGGGCTACAGGAAATCCTGGAATACAGCCTAAGGAATCCAGAATCTCACTGACAAATGGAATTCAGAATCCAAGTTCCACGGTCAGAGACTGGAATCCAGAGCCTGAAATTCGGAATCCGCGGCATAGAATCCAGAATCCAGGACTGTCTGAAATTTCCTTACATGGTGACACACTTTAAATGTTCTTTTCGAAGATAATTCACTTTTAATAAAAGAATGGTCAAAACGAAGAAAAAACAAAAATGTTTACATTGCAAAGGTTTCGCGTTGATGCATGAGCAATATTTTAACGTTATGGTAAAATTTGCGCGCGCAAAACCGTGTACAACCAGATTTGTGCAACTGTATAAACTAGAGGGGAAACGAGACTACCGTAAATGACCTAATAAACGCCCACTTCCAAATAAACGCCCCCTCTACGCTGTGAAATTTTATTAGACGCCCCTCTTCAATAGACGCCCCCTATGAGAATTACTCCAAAATACTAGGAATTAGCAAAAAGCAGCAAAATCTTTTAATTCATTTAGTTTCCTCCCTTGATTAACAAGGTTTTGCGTATTTCAACTTGTTCAATGTCAAGTTTAGAGTAGACTAATGATGGCAACACATGACCTTGAGCGAGCATTCTGACATCGATGTTACGATTTGTAATAGTGATATGGATCTCTAGACTGCCAAGACGTACAAATTGATGGAGTGGATATTCTACCACTTTCAAACTCTCTTGATATTTTTGCCGAAAGCATATTTGTTTTCTTGAGCTTGTTACAGTTATGAGAATAAACGTCTCTCTCTCTTTTAATAAAGGCCTCCTATCTATTAAACGCCTCCGCTTGGATCCCTAAAATTAAATAAACGCCCCGGGCGTTTATTAGGTCATTTTCCCCTAGTGAACAATAAAGCTCTGTTGATTTGCATATTGCTCACTCAGTCCTACACAAGACCAGTGGGATGTTCAGTGAATGCTTTAAGATCATGATTTTTAATTTTTTATGTATACAAGTAATTCTTGTTGATCTCTTTTTAAGTGTTGTTTGTTTCCTCCTATGATTGAGCTCTTGAAAGTCACGCGAGTAACATGGCGCCTGTGATACACATGGGGTTTGTCTCAGGCAATGCCGTGGCAAACCAGTAACTCTAGTAAGTAGATAAAGAAAGTAAAGCACGTATTTCAACAACCATTTTTACCGACAACAGGCTATGTTCGTTCTTAGCAAAAGAAAGAGACGTTCTTAAATCTACGGTGGTTGTTTAGCCAAATTTTAGCATGAAAATTATTCATAGTGGAAAGTGTATGCGCAGGCCAGGGGTGAGGGGCGTTTCAGGGATAACGATCACTGAGAGATCCAATGCGCGCTGGTGAAATTACTCTAAACTCTGGTTACTCGAGTGTTTTTCATTGCGGAACATAATCATTTATAACTTTGAGCCGTCATTTTATTCCCTGGCAAACAGTTGCGATGGGAGTTTACACGCTCACCCACACAGGTACACATTAATATGATAAAGCATTTCTGCCATTCTGATTGGTTCAATCTCGGTTATCAGTTCATGTTTGCTCATGTACCTTGATTTGACCTAATATGGAAAACAACAAAATTTCCCTCGGACAAAGCGGCGGAAAAAAGTAGATCTACCGACGAAATAAAAGAAAAAACAGAAAATGCCATACCGGCAGCGACAAAAAAGCCACAAACTTTGGTCTTAAATTATTTAATGGTACTCCGAAGAAATTATAAGCTTCATTCTTCCTTACGTCGAGCTGATTATTTAACAACAACAACAGAGCTTACCTTAAAAATTTTCAGAATGGTGCAAGTCCTTGCAGGAGTAAGTTTTCAAAACCATTGGCAGATTTTTTGCTTGTTTGAAGAGCTTTTACATCTCTTAACACTTTCGCATGTCCATAACGGGCCTCAAGTGAATCCTACAACGAGCGGCTTTCCATTGGACAGCAACAACCATGAACTACACACTACAGCTCCGATTCGGCGGAGGTCGACCTATCCAGCGACAAATTCCACAGTCACAGCGAGGGAAAGCGAAAACAGTACTTGTCGAGAATAATAATTTAAGCACAGCGTCCGTGCCTTTCAGATTTTTCATTCAACTAAGTTCGCAAACGGCGCAGTCATGTCATGTGATTTTCCCTTGGTTTAAATATCTGGTCGTTTTGTAATTTACTAAAATTCAGTTGTAATAACCAGACGTTTGGAGTTTAAAAAAGTTTAATAAAACAATTATTCCATTCGCGCTTGTTGGATATGAGGCAGTTATAGCCAACTCGGTGCTACGCGCCTCTTTGGCTTACATTTACAACCTCATATCCAACGCGCACTCATAGAATAATTGTTAAATATTTTTTATATGACTCTCCGTCATTTCGAGGACGGTTAGATCATCGGCAAGTTATACAAGGTTTCAAAACAACCATCTTTGGACTTGACCTTTTCCTTTATGAGAAAAGTAATGAGGTTCTTTTATATCTTGCTAACTTTTAAAGTTAAAAGACGTTAAGTTGAACCAGCAGGAAACTTACAAAATGTGATATCACTTTTTAAAAACCCTTCTTTCAAGCAAATGTTAATCTCCATTAACGACAGTTCATTATTAATCACAATACCGGTGGATGATAGAAAATAAGGAAAAACTAGTTATGTGGATATTGGCTCTAAACTCCATTAGGGAAAGTCCATTATTCATAGCAATAATGTGGATAGAGGTAATATGAACTCCAATCTGACTAATCTCCATTAAAGGTACTTCATTATTCATCGCAATACCGGTGGATAATGGAAAACAAGGAAAACCTAGTAATGTGGATAATGGCTCTAATCTCTATTAAGGAAAGTCCATTATTTCCATATGACTACATGACTACTCTCAGAAAACGCGGACTGATTCGCTGATCGCAATGCCTAAATTAGCTTAAATTAGCTTTTGCCTTTTAAAAAAACGAAAATGCGCGACGCGCAATCTAGAAAACCTTTTTTAACTGACTTTCTTCAGCTTTTTGACATACCCGTCGCTATGTCGCCACGGTTTCACGCTGGACCGTTTGAACGATTTTAACCTGACGGCGGTATTTCACAGTCTCTTCTGTTAAAGAAATAAATATGACAGCAAGGAACGTGGTGTCCATCTTTACACGTAAAACGTAACGGTTAGATTCCTTCGGGAAATGTCACAGTTTCAGTGGTAAAAATGTGCAGAATTTCTTGGGATTCAAGACCTCGTTCCATATTAGTTCAAAGTACGGTATAAGGAAAAACGGTCACGTGTTATCCACAATCATATGTTTTCAACCGTTCTAAGGAAATTATCCGACATTAGATTCTAATACAATCACTTTCTCACGCGTTTGCCTACTCGTCAAGATGGCGTCGAAAACCGTGACAAGGTCTATTAAATTCAACTTCTTTTGTGTTGGACTCAAACATGAAAAATGCTTTGAACTGTTAATCACTGAATATGAAAAACAAATTCAGAATTCTTATGTCTGGTTTCTATTTATCCAGAAATTTTACTCACAACTGGTTGGAAGCGCTTTTTGATACTGTTAAGTCGCCATTTGAGGTCTCATTAAGTCTGCTTTGTTTAAGGAGAATGGAGAATTGCAAAATGGTGACCATAGTGTCAGTGATGAAGGAGCTCTGACTACAGGATCAATTATTGATGGCTTAAGAGTGGTTGTGAGAGAAAACCGGGCAATTCAAACGTTAAAAATGTCAAGGGAAGGGGGTCAACAGAATAAGCTCATACTAACATCATAGGTAGGTTAGGTGGAGTAATGGACAAATATAATAAACACAGGTTCTTCACTGCTATTGTATTAGAGAGGATATTAGAGATACGAGCATCACTTTGACCCCCTCGGAAGCCATTTTTGTAAGCAAATTTGGACCATTTTCTGAAGCTCTTAAACTCCTTAAAATTAAACGAGCGAAGTTCATTTTTTGTATGCGATACAAAACAACACAGGAATATCTTCGAAAACCATAAACATTGTTAGGTAGCGACGGGCAAGACTAAAACCTTCTTATTTTACCTGACCTAACCTCAGCGTCTGCAAGCGAACCAAAAATCGGTCGTTTTTGAATTGATCTGTAGCGCACAACTAAAAGGATATTAAAACTCTGACAGCCAAATTGCAGTCTGCTATCATATATCTTACCAAAACACTAATAATCATTTTGGCTCGTTGGAACAGGAAGAAATTAGAAAACTCAAATATGTATGCATAGGTACCCACTGGCTTTTTCTTGAAAATAGGCCGACCCCTTCTTGTTTGTTTTAAGTCCTCTTCATGATTTTTCTTCCCTATTTCGCTGTCAGCTATGGTCAACAGGTAGAGGAAATATCAAAAAGTTCGAAGTACTGCCACTGTAACATCTTGAAACGCCAAAAAGTGCTAAACCGTGGGATAAAACTAGAAAATAACAAGGTGACGCCATCTTGAAAATTCAGTACTCGGGAGGGACTGGCACTAGTAGTTGCCTTGTCTTCAAAACGACAAACAATAACAGCCTCCTCCTCAAAACCTCCTCAGCCGCTTCGTTTTTCGCAAGGTTGAGGCGAGCGACTGGTGTTGAGCCGCAAGGGACCATGGGAAGGGCACAGACGGCCCGCCTTCCTTTGCGCGCACGAGAGAGACGTCTTTATTATTTTTAGATAAGCTTTTCCCGCAAATTGCTTTCGAAAAGCCAATCACTAGCAATTGCATTTTCAATTTTGGTCTAGTAGAGATTGGGCCGAGTGATGGCGGAGTAGGAGCACACAAAAAGCCGTCCGCCTTCCAAAAGTTCTTTATGGCCGAAAAACTGTCTAACTCTATTAGAAAACGCAGAAATCGATCATCGACAAGCTCCGGAGGCGAGACCTCGCCATTTCAAGAGGCAAAAAAGCCCAGAGATCTAACAGAAACAGAAGACGAAAGCACAGGTAGCGACCACGAGACAAATGACGAAGTCATGGCGGCTCTCGACAAAATAGAACACATCGGAGAAAAACTTAACTCCGTCATTGATAGACTGAGTAAACTTGACTCAATCGAAAGCACAGTAAGAAATATAGAAACCAATTTGGCGAATCTCAAGGCAAGAACAGCAAAGCTCGAAGAGTTTCAAGCAACGGCCAAGACTGACATAGCTGATCTAAAGAAGTCTTGCAGTTTCAATACTGACAAATGTAAGGAATATCGAGATGATTTAAAAAATAAGATTGACGAGCAGAATGAAAGAATTACCTCTCTGATTGAGAGTGAGAAGAAACTCAACCACCAAATGCACGAGATCATATCCAAGAACCTTTATCTCGAAGCTTACTCCAGGAGAGAGAATATTAAATTTTTTAATATCCCTGAAGCACGAGAAGAAGATACCGAAGAAGTTCTAAGAAGTTTCATGGAGAGAGATCTCGGATATCGTAATGGCCGCAGCGTGGAAATCCAACGCGTACACCGTCTATCAAACCGACGTAACAGCAACACAGCTCCACGTCCTATAATCGCCAGATTTCTTCGATATAAAGATGTCGAGGAAATTTTCTCCTTGGGCCGACGTCTAGAGGGGACCGATTTCCAAATGTTCCGCGATCTTCCATTGGAAATCATCAAGCGCCGGAAAGATCAAATGACAGTTTTCAAACAAGCACGACGACAAGGTATGAGAGCATCTTTCAGCAAGAGCCAGCCCGACAAGCTGTTTATAAACGGCAGTTTCTGGCCTCCGGGCAAGTGCCTCGATGCAACAGAAGCAGCTGAGTAACTGTTTTTCATGATTGTACCTCAGAACTTTACTCTCCTTTTTTATAAATTTAGGGTGGCGGGCGGCTTAGCTGTCCCGACCGGTAATAACTACTCGACCAGGTTTTTGCTTTCCTTTACGCGCCCGCTAGCCACTCGAAACCCCAATCTGATAAGTTTTTTTTATAGTTAAATTGTTTATGTTTTGTTGTGTTATTTTTGGTTACTTTAGCTGTTTTATATGTAATTGTTTGTGTTTCCGTGCCACCAGTTTGCTTTTCGTACTAGTACAATGCTGTTTTGTCGATTCCAGTGTGCATAGCTTTATAAACTACATCGATAAAATTATAACTACAGCTTTCCGATGCAATCTTTTCTTTCAAGGCTTAAAAATTACAATTTCTGAGCTGTATGCAAAACACCTTCGCTCGGCCATAACGCTGTTATTGTCGATTAATCAAACAGTGCAGTTATCTATTATATCCCCTTTTTTTTATATACAAAATAGATAACAATACTATCACGGTAGCTTCTCTCAATGTACGGGGCCTTGGGAATAACGTTAAAAGAAGAGAAATTTTTAATTGGCTCAGATCTAAGAAATACTCGATTTACATGCTGCAAGAAGTACATTGTTCGCAAGAAAATCCACACCTATGGGCTGCTGAATGGGGGTACAAAAGTCTTTTCAGCTCATTTTCCAGCAGCAAAGCTGGGGTAAGCATTCTTTTCAACAATAATTTCGATCTTCAAATTATGAAAACTTTCATTGATGACTCAGGGCGCCTTATCTTGTGTGACTTAAAAACAAATGGAAAAAGTATAACCTTAGCAAATATTTACGCGCCTAACGAAGATGATCCAGCTTTTTTTAAGAATCTCCTTGATCACCTTGAAGATTTCGAAGGAGAGGAAATTATTATTGTTTTCACTTCAACTAAATTTCTGCTTTCTCCTGGCAAGATATTATATATGGAGCTGCAGGGTCAACCAGAAAATTCCGAATTTAACAACTTTTCTTATGTCCCTTAAATCGCAGTTTTACATAGAGTCCAACAACATTGATGCAACTTCTAAGAAATGGAATCCTTTACGTCCACTTCTCAACATTACATAGCTTTTGGTAAAATAAAAGCTTTCCTATGTATCCATTTTCTGTAAATGAACCAAGGCCAAAGTGCAATTGAGAGCTAGACATACCGCCAATATTTCTTAATTAAAGTATCTATTTCACATATCTTTCCGCACTGTTTATTAATCATCTTTTTAATCATCTAATTATGCATATTTATGATTTCTTATTAATATTAGCAATTGTTGTCAATGTTATCTCAAGTAGTTATTGCTAAAAACCGTTTTAGTCGCCTTTTTTCTTTCTTTCTTCTCTTCTCTTTTCTTTTCTTTTCTTTTCTTTTCATTTATTAGTTTAGTAGTCCTTTTGTTTGTTGTAAACTAGTTTTAGGTATTTAAAAAAAAAAAAAAAAAATCAATGATAAACTTTTAACACGTAACTAGGACAACTCCTTCACACTGAAAAAAACATAGCGGACACACGTGAGGAATCTTCAGAGGAGTCTTCTGACAGTACTTCAAACGGCAATTTCAGTATTTACACGGAAACTAGCAGTTCAGTAGAAGATTTGCAAAACCTAGCCAGGACGTCTACTTCATCGACGACAACGCATAATTCACGCAAGGGGAACTAAATCGAAATCATCTTCGAAATAGCCGACTGTGAAAAGGTCCAAGCGACCTACTAACAGTCTAAACGACGATCAAATGCAGGAATTGACCACGTGGAACAGTTATTTTTCGCGGGAAAAGCTTATCTAAAAATAAATTCACTTGTAAAAACGCCGTTGCGCGAATTTATGGCAGTTGAACGCTCCGGGTTATGGACTCCTGCGTAGACTTAATAGTTATTGACATTATTTGCAAAACTTTTTTTTATAGTAACAAACAGCAGATTGCAAACAATACCCTAAACGGTGCTTACAAGTTGGCAAACAGTAACTACTAGTTTACAAATTGACACTGTACTAACAATAACTAACTAAGGGCCTTTTTACAAGGAAAGAGGGTTACCCTTTTGCCAGGGTTACCCTAGCAAGGGGGTTAAAATTAGCTCTCGTTTACAAGCAAATTTCACAGGTAGGGTTACCCTATCACCCGGGGCCCGGTTTCTCGAAAGATGGTTAAGTTTAACCTAGGATAAAGCCAAACTTTAAGCAACACTTTCTTGTCTAAGAACAAGTCCCTCGAGCTTACAAAATACTGTTGTGCCTTTACTTCGAAAAACAAAAAAGAAATTATAACAAAAAATGTTACTCTAGACAATGCATAGGAAGGTAAATACAAAAAGTGGAACAAGATTTTAATCCTTGTTTGGCGCTAATCGGTCTTTCAGGAACCGGGCCCCGGGTCAACTTTACAAGCTTTGATGACGTGTTTCGTCATGCGTGACATTCTTTGTAAAGGTCCAAAATTTGAAATAATCTTGAAGTTCTCTATGGAAAACACCTTAAATTCAGGGAAAAAAAAAAGGAAAATACAGTATTATCTAGACAGAACATAACTTTTTATTTTTCAGATGTCTATAATTAAGCTCAGAAAATGGATAATACCGTACTCAGGTAAGGTTACCCTAACGCTAGCGCTAGGGTAACCCTACCTGCCTTGTAAACACGTCGTGTGAAAAAAGAGGAAATATGAGAGTGCTAGGGAAACCCTAGCACCAGGGTTACCCTCCCTCCTTGTAAACAGGGCCAAACAAGTTGACACTACCTGTTGAGACTAACAATAATTTTACAAGTTGACACTTACAATAACTAGCTAACTACAATAGCTTACAATTTAACTCTAACAATACTGTGATACTATGCAATGCAGATCAATTATCAAGGCAGTTAAACTTGTTTAAGAAGGCAGTGAAGGAAGGATAGAACCGAATTTATCTAGGGGACCGACGAGAGCAAAGAGGAAAAATAAATAAAGCAAAAACAAGAACAAGATCAACAAACTAAGATCTTTCAAAATTAAAGTCTGCAATAGCTTCCACTTTTTACTGGGGCCATCACCAGGTTCAGTTTAGCTCATCAATAGTGGAAAGGTTGATTTAAGGTATTGAAGAAAGGTATTGAAGGCGAGGCTTTCTTATTTTTACAAAAATATCCAAATATAATGTCGTGTTAATAATAGACAGAAATTTATTTGATTATGATTTTTAGACTGGGGCGTCTGGTGTCAATCCAAGGCCCGTAGAAATATTTATTCTGTAATTTTGTGGGATAATTTGGGATAAAGTAAGTCGTTGGATTAAGGAATTCCAAAAGGTAGTTACTTTGGAACAAGACCAAAAGAGATGTGTTAGTTTTTCTAGCTCTTCGTTACAAAGGGAGCAGTTTCGATCATCGTTTATTCCAATTTTGGCAAAACGTCCGTTGGTCGATATTCGTCTGCGTAGAAGTTTGAATTGAAATTCTACTAGTCTTGTGCGTTTAGTACATTTTGGAGCTGATTGATAGGCTTCGTATAGTACCATTTAATGCATTTAATCGGCCTTCGATATTGCATTCCTTTATCCATTTCCGCTGGGTGTGTGTAGGGAGTATACTTTTCAGTTCTTGATATAAGTTTAGCGTACTCAATTTGACTTGCTTTTTGTGTTTTTGACACCCTTTCCAAAAAAATTGAACATTCAGAGCCGTCCGCAGGAAAGTTACCGGTATGTTCGTTCCAGAGAGCTTGCAGTCAACAATCCACGATATTTAAGAGGGCAGATTTTTAGTTCAATACTAGTCTGTAATTCGAGGAGAGTTAAAAAATTATTTGAGTCATCCTGTCTAAAGTGTCTTACCTTAGTGTTACGTTTACAATCCCACTCAGGAAAAAACAAAGGGTGGTTGTCAATTCTTATCAACGAGTTTTGCCATAAGCGAAGCTTTGGTTAAGAAAATGATTGTCTGACTTGATTTGCACTTCAAATTTTACTTCTGCCCAAATTGTCAGATCTTCATTGATGAATTTTTCTTTTGTTTTTCTTTTGTTTTGAGCAAAGTCATGTTAAGATTACCTGTGAGGACAGTTTTTCCACCGAAAAATTCCAATTCTCAGCAATTCTAGGTCAAAAAAAATTTTCATTTACTCTTGTTTTTCTCATCCAAATACTTATTATCCAAGTAGCTTTCAGTGATTTGCTAAAGGAGTCAGTTTCTATCATTTTAAGCTCCCCGTTGGGATAGTCGATCATTGATGATAACATTTCGCTTGCTGATCGGTTTCCCTTTCCGTTCCAGAGAACGGAGTAGAAAAGTTTGTTTTCAGTAGAACCCCGTTAATACGGTCACCAATGAGTCAAAAAAATTTGGCCGTATTAACGGGTGACCGTATTAACGAGGGTTTTTTTTTCACAAGAAAATGTATGGCCGTTTTGCCGGGCGGCCCAAAAAAAAGTGGCCGTAATAACCAGGTAACGTGTTACCAGGTGGCCGTAAGGCGGGGTTCCACTGTACTTCTTTGATTGCATTCGCATTTACACACAAGGGCGATGGAATATCAACAAGCTGAGAGACACAGCAAGACTTCTGAGAACCGCTATTTTTCCAATCAAAGTGAGTCTGCGGTATTTCGAGGAGCTTAAAGTAGTTCTAACGTTTTCTAGTTTTTCGTTGTAATTTAAATTTGCAGTTGCTTCCGGTTTTGCAGTGAGCCAAACACCAAGAGCTTTAACTTTTTGGCCACTTAAGGTGGCTCGACTGGATTTTTTGGGGTTGATACCTCCCAACTTTGAGCATTAACTACGTCGGCATGAGTAAAGATATGGAAAAAAGGTTACCACAACTGTATTATGTAAAGATGAAAATTTCTTATGATCTGGGTTTTATTGCAATCGGAGTCGCCATGGCAACGTAATGACGCCATTACGTTTTTCATTTATCTTTGTGTTTCTCTGTTCCAGGAGTTTTTTGAAAACATCGCTTAAGGGAGTATGTACCTGCTATAATTGCCTCCATTATGGCAAAGTTTGAACAAATTCTATGAGAGCGTTTTCGAAATATTTTGAAATGTATTTTTAAGAATAATAAAAACAGTGAAATAGCATGCTAGCCACACAATTCGCTAATATTTTAAGAAAATGATAAGCTTTGGGAACGAGGCTTCTTCTCATAGTGGTTTGATTCCATTGAAAACTGCATACGAAGAAAGACTGGGAATTGCTCTGGGCGATCGCGAGTAAGAAGAATTTTATTAACTTGCATTTAGCTGCTTTTGATACAGATTTTGGACGTAATTTGGTTCATGCCTGAAAATTTCGCATTTTTCCAAAAACCGCTCGATAATTTTTGTTATAAATTCGACAATCCCGAGATCAATCGTCAAGAAATATTCCCTGCAAGTTTTAAGAACATTGAAAACAGGGAAGGCTTTTAAATAGGGCCTCAAATATAGACAATTTTCCCCCCAGATTTTGTGTTTACAAGTGAGCGTCCTCATTATTCACTGGCATTGTTTTCAAGTTTCATGTACACGTGCACATTTAGCAAAAATACGCAATAATGCGCATGTGTGAGTTCTGACAGTAGCTCATTGTTTTTAAACCAATCGGAACCGAGTTAGATGCACGCAAGTAAATTTACAAAATTCAAATTCATTGTTCGCGAGGCGAGAGTATTTCCGGACATTTGGTTTGATTTTATGTATCCCCATAATTCAAGTTTATTCTTTGCGCTTACCGGACGTTTCGTACCCAGACGATTCGTACCCAAAGTTGAGATGATTCGTACCCAACGCTAAGATGATTCGTACCCAAAGCTTAGATGATTCGTACCCATGCAATAACCAAGTCTTTATGTTGTAAACAGTGTGTTTTCATAGTTTAAGTTAAGGCTTTCACTAAAACAAAGGATCGAAACCGTAGAACTAACCACACGTACTGGTGGAGATTGTGGGACGAAACAAATGTGTTTACGTCCGAATTTGCTACATGTCTGAACGTCGACTAATCGAAGACTATTTGAAGAGCGATAGCATAAGAAGAATACGACAAGGTTAGTGACTCAAGCCCCGCCGAACACAAAATTAAAGAAAAAGTGACGTGAAAGAGTGACTTACAGAATTCGCATGTTTGTGAAAAGCGCAGTAATATATTTTAAAGGAAATCCTAACTGATACTTATTACAAGCGGGGACATGTGAGTTGTCTGAGTGACACCTGCCCCTTGAAAAACATAATCAAGAAATAATGACTTATTACAAGCGGGGACATGTGAGTTGTCCGAGTGACACCCGCCCCCTGAAAAAACATAATCAAGAAATAATGATTGTGACAAGCGGGGACATATGAGTTTTCCGAGTGACACCCGCCCCTTCATTAAACATAATCAAGAAATAATATATAATATATATAATATATTATATACTGATTATTTCTTCAAGTTTTAAACTAGTCAATTTTGCTTAACCTACTTACTGGATTTGCGATTTCATATGTACTGTATGGGACGACGGCAGGATCCTTAAAACCTTAGGTAAGATGAGATAAGATACGTTAATTAAAAAAAAATCGAACCCACGAAAAAAAGATCAGGAAAAGCGTAAAAGCCTCTGCTTAACGAAGACGTCTAAATCTTGCTTTCTTATAGTTTTTATGTAAATAATACGTACAAATGATTACTAAAATATGCTCTCTTACCTTCTTCAACACCTTTTTGTAGTCGTGCTTTCTTCTGCTTGACATGAGCACAAACAGGAGCGGAACTTGCTTTGCGTAATCACCCTGCCGGACGAACGCATTGATGGAAAAGAGCTGACTGAAGGGTGGGCGACACAACTTGAAAGTTCCATCTACGTACCACCGCTTGGCCTCGGTTAACATTGCTAGCTGTTCCTCTGTGGCAAAGATAACATGTCGTCCTCCACGGGTTTCAACATCTGCACGGAGGAAATGTTCTGGTAAGCTGGACTCGTCGATTACGAATTCAAGGTCAGTTGGTTCTGGTGGGCGTCTCGCCTGTCTGCAACGGTTGGCTGCTCTGGCTAACGTTTCAGGCTACTCCTCAGATATATGTTGCAGCCGATAATAATAAGACTTACAGCCCTGCCCTGCTTTGAAACAAACATTTACCAACGTCCATTTTTACGAGATCATACCGACCGCTAACAAAGCAGTCACCGATCGGCAAACAAAATTTGTAAACAAACATTTTATTACTGTTCTCTCAGTTCGCCTCGTATAAACCCAGAAATACCTACAAATAGCGCCTGACCGGTGACAAAAACACACAACGTATGAGTATAAAGATTACCCTTAATTGAGCATAAATTTCAATTGCTCATCAGAAAATGAACAAATTCATTCGCGTTGCATCGGGTCAGTGTTCCGCAAAACAAATGTTATCGAGTAGAACACATAAAGAAACCAGATTATAAACAGAATATTCAGGCAATAATTTATTTTAAAAACATCAATTCTTAAACATATACGATCGTAAAGCAAAGATACAAGGAACATTTCAAGTGTACCAGATCGGTGAAGATCGGGCAGCCTGTTGCGGTATAACTACAGGTCGTAGTCAAAAATCAAATCAAAGATTGAACGAACTCATGCCTTTAACCACTTTCCAAGTGTCCTGTATTCTTTTCGTAAGCCACACACTACTCCTAAAACCATACCAGATCGATCGGCTAAGCTTCTCTATCTCCAAAGACAGTTGAGAACGTCCTGTTGCCGGACGGCCACGATGCTCTTCTGAACCTCCATGATCAAAACATTATTTTTTGGGTCTTTTTAAAACGCAACCGGTCAAAAAACACAACCACACGTTAATCACCACTACCAAAGTACAACTAGGCCGGCCAAAGCGACGGATGTCGGAATAAAATGAAGGATTTTCAATGATTGTCCCAGTAATGGCGATTTCGAATTTAGCGTTGACCCATTCTCGTCCCCAGAGCCCGTCGTTTCTTGTTCACGTGGTTAGGATTAAGCCGAGTGGCTCTGGGGACGAGCATGGTGTTGACCCGACAAATTTATTCTGAAGAGACAAACGGCGCGCATGCGCATAACCGTGATCGCGTCCCTTTAAAGTTCCTCTCATAGCCTGCAGTGCAGGCGTATTTTGGGTAGGCAAAAGCTTGTTCATGTTCGTACTGTATTGTTGTAGTCGCTATCTTTGATTTTATGACAGACGAAGATTGGGGAGAGTAGAAATAGTAACCCTACAGCTCCCTTTGACTCGCCCTATTTTCCTCCTCTCTTCGGGAATTTCAACATATGCATTTTACCGGTCCCACATTTGGATTCAATCCAAAGGGCTTCTGTTTTATTATCGTTTAGTTTCAAGCCAGAAACTTCATAAAAATCATCCAAGCAGTTTGAAGGCAAGCCATTATATAATTAGGGATTCTTTCGACCCATCTTAAATTGATGTTGTATCATCTGCATATTGTTTACCACGATACCTTTAATGTCCTTATCCTTACGAATTCTTTTGGCTAACATTTCAGCAGATAAAACAAACAAGTAGGGAGAAAGAGGACAACCCTGCCTGGAGTTCAAAAAAGTCGCTTGTCCATCAATCTATTATTCAAAACGATCTTCAGTTATTTTCTCCAATTGATGCTTTTGTGCTTTTATTTCACCCTCAAGGTGTGAATTTTCAGTTTCATTAAGGTTTCCTTTGTCGAGTTCTTCTTCTAGCCTAGCAATTGTTTGTTCTCGCTTTTCTTCACGTTTTTTTTGTTTGCTTGTTCCTAGTCTTGGAATAGGAAAGTGATTTCCCACGAACTCCCCGGCATAGAAGAAAAGGGTTGACTGAATCATAACTTCTATATCCATCCTGTGTTTCCTGTATAATTGTCTTAATTTGACTAACATAGTCGCTTTCAGTCAGTCAAAAAAGATGTGTTAAAATAAGTTTCCATATTCCCGGGAGCCAGGATTCCAATGTAGTGATATCTCTAGAGTTATCATAGAATGATCCGTTTTATATCCTGGATGAATTTCCGAGGGAGTGGTAATATTTGCAACACTCTGGTTTGCTAGGAAAAAATCTAATTTGCATTGCACGTTTGGACGCTCAGTCTTCACCACGTGTATCTACTAATTTTGGGTGTAAAACCTTCCATATATACATCTACTAAATCAAGGTTTTTAGAGAATTCCTCGATACTAAAACGCTGTTTTGGTGAGTTTTGGTTTTGCAAAACTGTCATTTTAATTTTATGCCGATATCTCAAACGTATTTATACCTACAAGAAAATTAATGATAACATTTTCTTAAAGTTTGCCCTTTTTCGTTAAGGATGCCAATAATCGTAGAAATCTGTTAATCTTCCCTGTTCAGTTGAAAAACGCGATTAAAAAAACACATCCAACAGACTCATAAATACTGTTCAGGCAATAAAAGTGCTCACATGAGAATTTTTATTTCACACTTTATTTTATCCACTTGTCCTTTACGGGTGATAGTTTGATTAACATATATGGCTAGTAGCAGTTTCATCAAACAGAAAAATTCAAAATCGTAACAGCCAAAATACCATCCTCATAACCGTTTTTCACAATCACTTTAAATCACTGCTTATATTTACATTTTAACATCTGTTCCTTTACTTGCTCAGCTTAAGTCGTTTTAAGGCCACAAAACTATTGTCAAATTAATGGCGGTAGATAAGAACTAGGGAATAGCACAACTGTGAAAACGAAGTCTTCAAATCAGCCTCATTGATTCTTTTGGGAAAGATTTTGTCTCGATGTAAAAACCAGTTGATGTTCAGTCACTTCTGTTGACCTAGCTGACTTGTTGCAAGGGAACTCGGATTTTAATTCTAGATGAAGCTTAACATAATAAACTCTTAATTAATGACAAGTGACAAGGGCAGGGTATTTAACGCCCCCGTCCAAACGTATCCGGATATTTTTGAATCAGCAACTTTCTCTTTCCGGTTACCACTACCATCCACACGTTTCCGGCAGACAGATCCGCAAGTCTCATTTAAATCCGCTGTCCAGAGTATAAATTTTTGAATACGCTAATAGTAATATAGATTCAGCCAGGGCTGAAAGCGAAGCTCTCGTTGATATCAGTTTCTCAGTTCACTCAAACAAAATTTAAAATCGCGTAATGCTAAGAGGCGACGGCAACAAAAGCAGTTGCACGTGACGTCACCAAAAATCAAACTAAGAAACTATCGATTCTTCTGAGTTTCTACTTTCACGAGGTTTACAGTACCTAAGCACCTTTACATAAACAAATTTTTGGTTCGGAAGGGTTCTTCGTTTAGCGAGAGAGGACGCTTGAATTTCCAGGCTTTTGCGTGACGCGGCATTTAGCTGGCGGCCGGGAAAGCTCTTATATGGGTTAAAAACATTACCGATTTTCCGAGATTTTGCAATCTAAACAGTCCTTGTCTCAGAATAAATATTACTGTAATCTTTATGAATTCCTCAAGCAAAGAATTCACGCATTAGTAGGAAAACTCGAAAACAGATGTTTCTGTTGGTATCCGGCGGCCATATTGGTGTTCCTGAAAGGGACACCAACATGGCGTTTCCATACAAAGCTTTATAAATTTAGGTAAACCGTTTTTCCCAATATCTCGCATTTGAAATATTTTACAAATCTTATTCTTGGCAAGGCTTTTTGTATATTTATCTTTTTTTCATTTCCCAGATTCTAGTCCTTCTGTATTGAATGGTTTGCATTTTTATCTTTCATTGCGTGACAGTGCAAGCCGAGAATTCCCGGACAGTACACATTAATGTTTTGTAAGTAATGTTTTGTAATTCTTGGAAGATTTTTTTTATAAAGTCCGAAACATAGGCTCAGATGAGTTATTGATTAGTCTACTTTTGGTAACTCTTTTGGGACCGGTCTCGTTAGGTTTAGGTGAAAACATTTGAAGATCTTGTGGCAGGTAAAATGTCCTTTTGTCTAATTTCACATTTCGCTGCACATTAAATGTACATCGTTTCAGTTGCATTCTGTTCTCGCCAAATACTCGACAGAAAAATACAGTTTTGGGGGAAATTCGGTGTAAAAGGAACAAACTTTGCTTTTAAACTTACATTAAGGGGTGGACGCACGTACAGACGATTTTCTCAGAGCCAAAGTTTCTTGGATGCAAACGTAACTAATACTGAAAATTTTCTAACCCATGGTGCCCTGCTGCGCGCGCTGCGAAAGCTCCGCTATTGAATCCGGATATTTTTTCTATTCACCGACGTCACAAGTTCAAGTCCAGTTTTCAAGACGGTCCGAGCAAACAGAAAAATGCGGATTCAAAAACATCTGGATACGTGTGGATGGGGCCTTATCCTGACCTCGGCTTCCTCTCTATTTCAATGTCAATGGTCGCCGCACTAGAGCTGGACATAAAGCACCTGGCTCTGAGCCTTTCATTCAAATTCTGCCAAAGCCAATGATTATTTCCTTGCATTCTGTGAGCGTCATCTTTATACATCGTGTTGAAAAGCTTATCGTCTGCCGTTTTTGTCATACCCTTGTACAGCCGAACTTCAAACTGATTTTTGTTCCAGAAGTAGTTGTATGGAACGGAAAACATAACAGCAAGTGTTGATCTGATGTCGTCGATGTAGTATGTGAATACTCCTTCTACGCCACGTGGCCAGTACCCCGCAGTTTTTCGTGCGCCGTAAGTCAAGGCTTCACCTAGAATCAGGCACGCAAAAAATTAACAATGCTAAAATGAGCATTCGGGTTGTTACAGTGTAACATCGGCTCTGGGGAGGTTTTGTGTCCAGCGGTTTTAGTGAAAGGTTTTTGGGGGCTGCTTAGTCACGCGGGCTCACATGCAAAACCTCCCTCAGGTCGATCTTATTTTGTATTTGCCTCATTCGTCACATTACTAAAAACGGGCTATGGTTTTGGGTGACAGCTAAATTATGAAATCCAGTCAAATTCTGAGTAAAAGTGAACAAGTATTCTGTTGCTTACAAGACTACTTTCTAGACTGTGGAGAAGACTGCGTAGGTATTTTACTTTTCAATGCATTCTTGGCAGGAGATTGCTCCAAACGTCCTGATTTTATTGCCATATCAACTAGGGTATCTAAAAGATAGTAATGCTGCGGCACATTCTGTCGATACTGACATTAGTTAGGCAGTGTTCCATCTGTCCTATTTTATGTTGGAAAGTGTTAATTACTATCAGTCTATGGAAAGAACTCGTGGGAACGTTGTTTAGAAAATGATCAAATCAGTTATCAACTCCGACTGGTTTTCCCACAGTAAATTGGTAGGAATAAATGATAGAAATTCAGATTGTTTATCCATAAATACGGTGTACTATCTTTTCTCTGGAAACACGATAGTTTTCTTGCTGTTTATTTCACTTTATTAAGTAACAGTTATTTAGGTATATATTTATGGAAAACAACAACACAAAAAACGGGAAAAAAAGAAAGAAGGAAAAAAAGATAAGGTACTAAGTAGGACTCGAACCCACCACCTTCAGCTCGACGCGACTACACCATAGAGGTTGATTAAGTTTCCTAGAGGAAAAGTCTAATAATTTAATGCCTTTTCCATGGAACTTCAGCCGGCAAACGCCTTTTAAAGATGATCGAGCCGCATTAACCGAGCTATTAACAGTAAAAACACAATGTAAACGCATTCCATGGTAATGAATGAATGAAAGAACATAATTATGCTTCACAAAACGCCGATACAAGTCCTCGTCTGCAAAGTAGGAGGTAAAACAGTGATTTGTTATCTCGTTTTCCGCTGTTATTTTGAAGCCAATCGTCAAAATCACATCCATTCTCGGCTCATACAGGTTCTTAAGAATAGCATGGCATGACATTTTCTCGTTTTCACATCACCCTCTAGCTAGCTGGAATTTGTGTATCCCCGTGTTGCGGAGTCGAAGAGCAAATGCTTGTTTCCTCGTTAAGTTTATTAAACGCCTGAACGAGTCAAAGGCTCTTAAATTGAAATCCAATCCCCAAGTTAACGATCGTACTCATCTGAAAGACTCCTCCTGCGTGTCTTACATTTGGTAAGACCTCTAACCGTGCTGTAGAAAATTTGCCACAAAGAAAACGCTCAGTCTGAGCAGCGAACGATGCACGCTCTCACCCACCGAACTTCCTCGTGTTTTTATTCGAGTCGCTCGTGGCGCAATGCATTCTAGTAAAAAGTGGTGTATTGCACTCTGGCTAAATGCAATGCATTCTGGTAAAAAGTGATGAATATTATTTGAGAATTCGTCCCACCTTATATATTTCTCCACGAATAGGCCACAACCACAGGCATACCAATGTAAAATAACTCAATCAACAGGTGTGGCAACCCAAATGCAATTTGAGATTATTTTGGCGGGAAATCGTATAGCCACCCGCGTCTTGTAAAGCAGAGACAACTGAAGCTAATAAAGACGAAAAGGGAAAGCGGAAACTGTTTCTGTATCCGTGTTGTCTAAAGTATTAAGCTTAGATTAATTGTCATGTCCTCAGATTTGGAATATAGAGCAAGAGAAAGACAGAGAAAAAGAGAAAGCAGGCGGCAGGCCAGCGAAGCTCAAAGCGAAAAAGGGCGACAGTGATCTAGAGCTAGAGATAAAAAACAAAGGAGACATTTTTCTGTTGGAAGGACGACATGAAAATTTTGTGGCGGCGGTGACAAAATGAGAAATGCTAGCGGCCAGCAATGCAAGATGAAAATGAGCGGCAGTGAAAAAAAAGTGGACGAGAACACGCCGCGACATTTCCTCCAAACAACGTGTAACGTCTAAGTTTCACGTTACAGTCGTACAAAAGAACCGCAAAAAAAATGTACAAAAAAGTGTGCTGCACGTGCAAAGTTATTTTTTTGCTAATTAGACCTATTGTTGTTTTTCACCGTTCTCCGGCGTTGCCTTCGCCGCTTAGCATAACACGATTTTATATTTTGTTTGAACAAACTTTTAATATTATCGAGAGCTTCGCTTTTAGCCCTGGCTAAATCTATATATTATATCAAAACAAAGAAAATTTCCCGTAGTTTTCAATTGTGACGGTGCATTTATAATACGGACATGCGCAAACGAGATTTGCCCCAGATCCCGCGCGTGGTCGTCTGATGAACCAAAATGCTCTCTAAAAAGAGTCGAACAGCTAAAATACCCGAATGAAAAAAATGTTTAAACTCCTTCCTATCTCGTTTGGCCTTAAGCGAAGATATTGAATCTATATATTCTGGAGGTGCATTTGGGATTCCTTTAATAATGTGAGAGTAAACCTTACAAAGGTTCCAAAATTACGGTCCATTCGAGTCAGGGATACTTTGGGGCGTTGTCGTGAAATTAATTGTCCGGCAGACGTTGATATGATTTTTGCTGGGTATGTGGCCTCTCATAGCTCTTTCCCAATTATAGCCGGTCTATTCTGTGGCTAATTATAGACCCCATCTTAGTCATTTTGGGGCAAATATGTAATTTTCGCGATCCCAGCATATTCACTTTCTATTTATGTAACTACCTTGATTGAATGAAGAGCACTTTACTTTTCACCTACAGTACAAACATTCTGGTACGTTTGCTAACCGAAGAACTGTCTTACCCCAAAACTCAGAAAATGTGCGACCCCATTCTAGTAACTCTTTTGAAAACGCGACCCCATTATGGTCAATCCACGCAGTCATGAACATGCAACCCCATCCAGCGGCACATTCTCATTAGCCTCTTATAAGGAAGTACCCCTGCCCCCCGGCAACCAAGATGTTGTTGACTCCTCCATGCGTTCTCTTGACAATTATGTACGATCCTAAATACGACTAGAATCTGGATGTTCAGGCAATACTTTAGTCAAGGTAAGCACATAATATTGGTTGGGATGTGGGTTTTATTGTTATACTACTACATGAGAAATTTCTGCAATTTGATTGGCTTAGACTGCAGTGGTATTTCAGCTTAATTTGAAATACCTACATGTGAAAATTGCAAAACCTTTGCGGGTAGTAGCATAAACAAATAATTGCACGATTTGTACGTGATATTTGGCATAAATAACTCTCGTGATTTTCGTATATACGTATAACATTTTCAAAATATCACTCTTGGTATTTATGCCAAATAATTGCCAAACATCACTACAAATCATGCTATTACCTATACAAATAAAGGGGAATACAAGAAAAAATTTCCAAAATGTTCGGTATTTGTTCGCGATATCACGTCTCTCGATGAACTCCCTTCTTTAGCCTTCCCATGGTCCCTTGCGCTCTCTCACCAGTCACTCGTGTTTTGCGCTCGCCTCTATGCGAAACAGGCATGCGAAAAACGAGGCGCCTGAGGAGGAGGCTGTACTAGTACTGTTTACTATTGTTTACAGGTTCAAAAGTTGTGATTATTGGGATTTTGAAATCTTTGTATCTGGTTTTATCACAACGTAGACTACGAGTACGCTCCATTTTTCCTCAGGGATAGTAGAGCGAGCGAAACGCGAACGCGCGTGAAAATCATCCCACGCGAGAAAGGCGAGACGTGGCGTCTCGCCTTTCTCGCCTTTCTCGCCTTTCTCGCGTGGGGTGATTTCACGCGCGCTCGCGTTTCGCTCGCTCTACTATCCCTGAGGAAAAATAGGGACTACTCGTAGCAATCACAACGTTTCTTAAGTTCTTTTCTCAGGAATTCTAAGTTTCAAGCGATTTGCCAGTCTTTTAGCGGGCAAAGAAATAATTTCTCGAAAAAATGCACCAAAATAAGAATTTTCGGCAAGCGAATCGCTTCGCTCGCCCAAATATGAGAGCTTTTTTGCAGGTTAGGGCGAAGTTCACGAGAAGGCGTCTCAGTCTTTCTGTCGAACAAACTAAAACTAACCGCGTCGATTGATTTCGGTAATCGAACTCACCAAAAACTTTCAGTTCGATTATGTTCGTTTACCCAACCAAAAATTTTACCGACTGGGTTCGATTGAGTTCGTTTGATTTTTGGTTCGGTTTCGTTCGATCGACCACGCCGGGTTTGAGACGCGTGGGGCCGAAACTGGTTTTTCCAATTTTTTTTCGGGATAAAAAATACATTTCAAGAAAAAATCACACCACGTCCAGTCTAGGAGGTATCTCTGGACAAAAAGATTAAGGATTTTGATTTTGCATCATGTGCCACTCCTTGCTCGATATTGAGGTGGACATATTTCCTCTTACAAACATTGTACCACATTTACAGATTTTCAAACACAAAATTGACTCTTCTACAGCTTCTTCACGGCCTCGCGATTTTTTCTTAAAAGATTCTTATGATTTCGTAAGCTCGCCATCATGGCTGGAACGTTGATTTATGTTCTTACTCTGTTTTGTTTTTACGGCTTGCCGGTCTCCACTTTCGACTGAAAGCAGCCAAATTTTCTAGTAGTTTAAGTCCGGTCTCAAACTGTCGTAATTTCAAGGGAGATGCAGATAATTGTGATGACTTGGGCTACTTGATTCCCGTAATCCAATGATTTAGACAAAGTTGCAGTTTCTCCACCCGCCGTGTGATTAGTCTTTTGACAAATGATTTCTTTATTGACCTTACTATATTTATGGACAGTGAAAGCAACCCTGGCGCACTGATGGTGGGCCAGGTGCCTATTTCTCTTTTGTAAACGGTCTTTGCTATTTTTAACGGTCGATGCCACCATTAGTCAGAACCAAGCTCTTAGTAATGATACATGTAATTTATAAAATAACTAAAATACGCGCGCTCTGATTGGCTGAGAGGAGTGTTTGCAAGAGAGTATGTAAACATGGTTGTGACGTGACATGTTTTGCTTTTCGCGCGCTAATCACGCAAGCACAAATTTGAAAACGTTTTAGTGATAAAAACTCGACACGTTCACTTCAGTTTACCCATTCCTTCGTCGGCTGAAACTTGGAAAATCTTTACAAACAAGCTGTGTCAACTTTTTTTCAAATTTTAAGCGAGAAAAATCCGTATTTTGGAAAGCATCTTTTTGCAAAACAAGAACTGATTACGCGAGCAAGACCTCGTGTACAAGACTTTGCGACTGGTAAGAATTTCTCTTTTAATCAATGCCATAAAAAAGAGTTTTGCGTTTCTTCTCAGGAAAGTTATTGTATAAAAGCAATAGAAAACTTTTTTTCCAATGTTTGCATAGCCTGATATAAACACTCGAGGCGTTGGGAGAATTTTCGACAGTTATGCAAACCCTCGACTTCGTCTCAGGTTTGCATATAACTGTCTCGAATTCTCCCAACCCCTCTCGTGTTTATATCAGGCTATGCAAACACGGAAAGCGTTTTCTATTGCTTAAATATTCCCTGGATTTAGTTTCTAGACGGCAAATAAGACGTTTTTGAAGTAATATATCTATAACGACACGCAGTGTTTCATCCGATATTCAGACACTGAGAAGTGGGTTGAAAAACGAGGCGCAGCCGAGTTTTTTAAAGCCAGCCTCAAGGTGTCTGGATATCGGATGAAACACTGAGTGGATTTTTTGATATACTTCTCAAATGAACAATAACTCTTGGAGAAATTTAAAGAAAAAGTTCGCAAAATTTCATGGTAATTAGTACCCTCAAGTTTGTGGTTTTCTTTCTTTTCTCTTTATGGATTATTAATGAGTTTCAGAATAGTGTTATAAAGAACGGCGTTGTCACCCAAGTTGAATTTTCGTTAAAATTTACGGAAAGGGTCAGGGTCACGTGTTACTGATGTAACCAGTGCCGGATCCAGACCTTGAGATAAGGGGGGACCCGGTCATCCGGTCTCCAAAAAATTTTTCTTCGGCCCTTCGGGCCTCAGTTTGGTCTAAAAATAAGGAGGGGCCGGACCCCCAGGCCCCTCCCATAGATCCGCCACTGGTAAAAGTTAAGAAAGACAGTTTGTCAGTGTGTGTAGGTGAGGTACTCTAGTGGAAAGGGAGAGAAATTAGGATACGAAAGGTCCGGGTTCGAGGTCCGGGTTTGACCCTGGGTTTTGATTTTCAAATCATCATTGAACTGGAACTGGCAAAAACAAGGATCGAATTTTAAGCCTGCGTAACTGATATCGACAGGTGGATGTCGCAAAACTTGCTTAAATTGGACAGACCTAAGACAGAGCTTTTGATTCTCAATGCAAAATATCATGATCGCACCCCACCTATTGCCTCCAGTTACCGTTGGTGAAGCAGTGATTAATCCATCAAAAACTGCTCGAAAGATCATCGATGCGGTATTTGACACCCTTCACTGTCATAATATTGGAAGAGCATGTAAAGACATCCTGTAAATCAGCCTTCTTCAATTGAAATAACATAGCTCGCGAATATATGAAAGCACTTGCCAGCAAAAGCAGCAGAGGCCTTGATACATTCCCTTGTGACCTCAAAAGTTGATTTTTGCAATTCACTTCTTTGTGGTGTTCCTAATCAACTGAGATAAAACTCCAACGCCTTCAAAACTCATGATCAGTGGCCAGGCTAGCTATTATCTTATACCAACAAGCAGGAAAACGTTAATCCTGTGCTAAAACAGCTACACGCACTGGCTACCTGGTGAGTTGAGGATCCAATATAAAATCCTACTGATGACTTTTAAACGTTTAATTGACACTGCTCCTGATTATCTTAAAGATTAAATTCACCAGCAAACCGCAGATCACTGAGATCAAACTAAAAAAACTACTTAGCACATGAGCAATACCACCTGAAAAGTTATGGTCACGGCAGAGCCTCAGTTTCAGTTGCAGCACTCATTCTTTGGAATGCATTGCTAGATAGACTTAGAGACCATTCAAAGTTTTCTATATCCTCTTTTAGACTTAAAACACATTGTAACATGCATATTTTCTATTACGATTTAATTATTCATTTTTTTCTTAATAATTCTATCATAATTTTATTGTAAAGCGCTAATGATCTCAAGAAATTAGCGCCATAAAAGTGTTACTTCATTATCCGATTATTGTTATTATTATTATTTTTATTATATTCTTATAAAATCTATTCTTATAGAAAAAATAGAGTGTACTAAAAGAAAGGCTTTCAAACCCAGTTATGATCATTAATTTTACCTGAAAGAATTTCGTAAGGCAAAACTTGATCTGACGTCCCATGTTTTAGTCTGGAGTTGATTGCGTGCCATTTCATTCCACTCTTATTCGAAATACCGATGGCGACCTTACGGCTTACGCTGCCAAGCTCAGATAAAACATGCTGAAGGACGGTAAAGCCTAGTGTAGCAGCAGCAATGACATCTAAAATCAAGAAACATCTTCAGAGTTTCACACTTACAGTTATACTACTGATGTTAAATCAAATGTGATGAATAATTTGGTCCACAAAACAGCTGGTTCCTGGACTTTGAAGAAACATCAACACATAGTTTACCTTTTCGCTTGTTTTGCTCCTCGCCTTCTTTAAGAGCGATCGAGGACGAGCCCTGTCGTCCCTGTATCTGTGAAGAAAACGTATCGTCTATTACGGTCATTCTTCAGAATACAAACTGGAATGAGTACTTTATCACTAATTTTTCCTCTGTGAGTTTAAATACATTTGACGCTCAGAAATGAAATCGGAGGGGCTGTATTCATTGACATTTACACTTCGCCAAGCTGAACATTGTAATCAAGGCGGGTTATCTGAGGACAAATCGCAAAGAACTTTTGCCTCAAAAACGGTTTTTTGCCCGACAATATACCGCAGGTACTCTGAGTTCAACGCTTATTTGACAGTAATTTATATACATACTTAAGCGATATATCGCCGTAGGTGAAGCAAACGGTAAATCCAGCACATTTACAATAAAAAACAATCGGTTACACACAGATTGTGTGGGCTTCCTGTGTTGTTATCAGACTCCCCACGGACGTTCTTAGGGGTTCGTCAGGCGTTCCTGCACCCACTATCAATTGTTCGTTTCATCTGATTCCTTTTTGGTTCTTTGCCGTGATTTCTTTGCTGCTTTCCTAATTCTTTGAAAAGGATTTTTTCAGAGAATCCTTGCTTATTTTTTAAAAGTGTTGGTTGAAACGTTCGATTATAAGTTATTTTCGACTGGTTTCGAGACTGGTTTGATTGAATTCGGAAAAAGAACTTAATCGAACCCTCACGCAAACTTTTTCTTCGATTTTGTTAAGTTTTTTTACCGAACTTGATCGAACCCAATCGATCGTTCGATTAAGTTCGCTTGGGTTCGATAAAGTAAGGTTACCGAATTGTTCGAGTGGTTACGCCCAAAACACTGTGTCGAATGCTTGAAAAACTCCGTCAGAAACAAAGTGATTTTAGAAGGAAAAATAAAGGATGCAAAAACTGAGCAGTTTCCATCTGATTTCCAATCACTCATTAAAAATTAATTTCCTTTGTATTTTCTTTATGAATTAATAACAATAATTATAGTAATAATAATAATAATAATAATAGACAATTTTATTAAAAAAAACTATTAAAATCCTATTTACAATTAATTCGCTTAAAAAAAAAGAAAAAGCTATTCATTCAAAAACACTATTTACAATTTCTGTCAAATTAAAAAGCACTTAATTTAGCTTAAAAAAAAAAAAAGTTAATTAAAACTAAGAAAAATCTTTTCGAATTAAAAAACATTTCATTTCAATAAAAAAAACTGTCAACCTCTAAAATTCAAAAGTTTCTTTCAACTGCTAATAATAATAATAATAATAGTAATATCAGTTATCTAGGGAGCCCATGGCTGCAGACGCCTTAGCGGTTTTCAGTGGGGCCCGGAAAATCATAAACAAGATGACAAAAAAGCCAAATAACCTACTTCAAAAATTATAGAACTGAGAAAAGAGATAAAAATTGATATTAACATACAAAACTAAGTTTTAAAATAGTAAAAGTTAGATGGGGGATTTATTTACAAAGTTTTATGGTTTACCTAAACTAAGGACAATGAATTTCGGTTTTTAATGTCATTGTCTAGGTTGTTCCAGTCCTTGGAGGCTTGAAATATGAAAGTTTGCTTGCCCCAATTGGTGCGCACGCAAGGAAGGGGTAAATAGTTGCTTTTGCGAGTTTGATAACGGAAAACTACTATTGCGCCTGATGTCAAATTTCCCCTGACATATATTATAGCATCATAATACAGCGATGGATGTGTCGTCTCTTTGAGAGGGTCTTTAGGTCCAATAAGAAGAAGAAGTTAAGAAGTTCGATTTAAAATAAGTCACCAAAATTGACTTTCTCAAGTTAATTAATGCATGCCGGGAGTCCCCAGTTGACAGATTATTAAGTCGAAAAGTGAGGAGGTTGTCTATCTTTCGATGCATTAGCAGTAGCAGGTTGAAAATTTTTTTGGTATTATGTGCTTCGTGATAAACAGTTCATATTATAAATTACGCCCTTCATTTTTACGGGATAATAGCTGTTGACCCATGCCTTAATTTACTTGAGTTAGCTCGAGACTTCAGGGCCGACCGTAACTTATTTTAAAGACAATATATTTTACCTCAGTGTCATTGGCAGACGATCCAGGATTCCTTTTAACATGATCGTGCTTCAACGGACACCCAAAGATTGACTGAGTTATCAGCAAAATGGAAAACAGAGCGACGACAAGCTTAACCAAGCTCATTTTAAATCCTGTAGTAGAATAAAAGTACAGAGTATTTTTGCTTGTCAGACATGTGTGCATACGATGTTATGACCCAGGATTGTAACTCGTGCGACAGGTTTAGTGCTCCCGGTTACTTGTAGGTTGTCAAAACAGCTGCATTTTGAGACAAGAGAGTGTTGCTGTCGTTCACGGTATCTACTTTAACTTCAAAAAGGGTTACGATTTAAAAACAGGCAATTGTTGCCAATTGAAAGTTTTATAGACTCCGTCAAGGCAGCCGTATTGGTGTTCCAAAACAATGAAACGGCGGCCATGTTAGTGTACCAAGACAACCCTGTGGGAATAGACCTTTTAGTTTGTATGTTTTGTTTTCTCAATACAGGTCACGTGATAATACTCTCGGGAAACCGTTTCTTTCAAATTTCGTCTTATTCACGTGCATATCTACGCATAATTTATGAAAAGACAATGGGCCAAGTTCCCCTGGGACCGGCTATTGGGAAAACACAACATACAAGAAGAGGTTTATGGAACTCTTGTCTTATGTAAAAACTTTCTATGTTCGTATAAATTAGCACAGATGCTGTTCACGTGAGTGAATAGGCTCTATAGTGCATATTATAAAAAGTCCAGGGTCACTGACCTAGGTCCCATAAATGTGACAATAGGCAGACAAAAATTGATTTTGCTTCTCAGTTAAATTTGCCTGTAACAGTGATCTCGGGCCCACAAAAATTCGCTGCGTGATCCCCGTGGGGTACTCAACAAATTCTTATACGGTGAAGGTCCAACCCCTTACCCTTATGATATACCATTTTTCACGAAAAAGGTACCCCTTTCACACACCTTGTTTAGAACTTTCTATCCCTTTTAACTGCTGTAAATGCACTGTCTTTTAAACAGAAATCAAAAGAACGTTTTCTTGACTTTATGAAGCCATTCATCTGTTAGCCCTTTTGGGCCCTTTCACAGACCCAAATGACAGATTTCCCTACCCTTTAATATACTTCAACTAGTGAAATTCCTACCCTTTCATATCACTGAGGCCTGAAAAACTAAAGGTACCCCTTTCGGGCGGAGTCTCCCCGTATAGGCCATTCTAGGAAGTACCCGCCAGGGCACGATCTTTAAATGACAATTCTCTGCTGCAAAACTTGTCAAAAGTGTAAATTATGCTGGCAGTGGAAAATTGACAGAAATTATTCTCGTAATTACTATTTAGGGACCTTAACAGTTCGACGACGGCGACGGCAACGAGAACGTCAAAAAAGCAATTTTTCTTAGGTCCATTAAATGACCAAAACAACTACCCTGACGTGCATCACACTTTTTGCACATTTCTTTTCCGTCACTGCACGACTGCGACGTGAAAATGCCTAATTTCACTTTCTACAGAGGAAGTACGCGAGCGACGACGATATTTCCTCTCTCTTTCTGAACTTGGATATGGTTCTTAGGAATTCAACGTTTAGGGGAGTTCACCTACATTTGACAAGGTTAGTGACTTGAAGTAATCGTTATGAAGATTGAAAGAACGCAAATTCACTTTTTCAGCGACCGGTTTTCGCTGCCTCGCCGTCCTCAGATCTGAAGGTCTCTAATATACCAAAAAGTACGCCACCACAGTCTGTCAAAGCACAACGCCGGGGTATTAGAGCCGGTTTTGTGAAATGGCTATTGCTTGTTATGTGTTGGGAGTTTCATGCTCAGTTGCAAGTATTAAATTTCCAGTGGAAGTACCACGAAGCATTTTCCTCCAAAAGAGAAAAAAAAGGCACTATTTTTTCGAATCAACCAAAAGAAAAGTAAGCACGCTTTTTGCGAAAACTTAAAATACGGGAAGATCATGTCCGAAAGTGTGGTTTCGTGGAACACCTGTTTCATTCTCGTTTCCGTAGCTTTGACTGAAAAGCGACTAGCTGTTTCGGATAACACCCGACCGGTGATGTCAAAAACGTGTTTAATTTGGAGTTTGGGGTTTTCTGCGACGTCAATCAAAATCTGAACTAGCCTTTACATCTTAGCTGGCCTCTTAGAAAACCTGCTGTAGGTGTTTTCCAACGGCCAGTCAATAGATCACAGTTTTGATTTGTGATTGGTGGATTACGATCTGTTTTGTGCCGGTGTTTCTGTGTTTCAAGGTTTGTTGCTTTTGAACTTGAATTTCATCCTCAGGGAATTAATGTGGATCAGAAACCGTCAACCTTGACTTGAGTTCTAGTAGTTCTGTGTAAACCAACATACCTTATTGGAATAGTGATGGTATAGAAATCGAAACTTCTGTTTCAATCTACTAGATGGTTTGGGTTTTGCATTTCATCTATATAGGTTATTGGGGTGCTGGGCAATCTAGACCAGCTACTGAAAATCCAACGCTAGGAACTCAGAGTTTGGTGTTTAGCAAACAATCTCCGTAAGAAGTAAAACATTCTGTATGTTTAAATTCGACTAAAACGAAAATATATTTCAAACCTTAAATTTTCAAGAGCCGTGATAGATTATTTAATAAAAACGTTATAAATGACTCCAATTATTTGTAAGTCAGACCTGTTAAGTAGCGTCAGAATGCTGCCTAATATCATGCATATTTTGATGCCAGGAAATTTTGGTGTTTTTTCATTCTTACGATCTTGAAAACTAACCCGTTTTCTCTCCACCTGTATAAGTGAGACTTCATTCAAAATTTGGACTTTTAGCGCTTTTTTGTACATCGCCGAAACGACTCGAACGAATTTTTTTAAAATCTCTTCACATAATCTTCATAATGTATATAGTAAGGTCTGAAACTTTCATCGAGATTGATTCACTGATATCTGATATCTACGGCCCGCTTACTGCTTAGCCAAATTTTAGCCTGAAAAGTATAGGTGCAGGCCAGGTGTGAGGGGCGTTTCAGTGAAAACGATCAGTGAGAGATCCAATGCGCGCTTGTGAAATTACTCCAAGAGTCCTGTAAACTCTCGTTACTCTGGTGTTTCTCAAAAACGAAAGACAAATAAGACAATCATTTTTAGTCTTTCTCAAGCTATAGAAATTTCCAGACAATATGTGCTTCCTCGAACAGATGTTTTACAAAACACAATCATTGGATACGCATTTAAACTGAAGCTTTTAAGCTAAAAAGGCTAGAAGGTCCCATTTCATTAACGAATGAATCTAGCAATTTTTTAAAATCTAAAATTCGCATTTTCAGTGATGACTTTCTGGACTGAATAAAACGTTGATACATTTGTATATTCCGCTCTCATAACAGCTTAATAAGATACTACCAACTTTTTCGATGTGTTGTCCCCGCTCTCTGGCCTCGTGAATACAAAGTGAACAATAACCTCTTAGGTGTTGATGAAATCGTTAATGTAATGATTATTTGATATAGTCATCACAACTATTTGTGGCCGGTACACGTAATAGGAACTACAATTTTCATTAAGAAGTCTACATTATTTATTAAGGGATGTAAAAACGTTTTTTTTGTTAATGAATTGCATCCTCAGGGAATTCATGTGGATCAGAAAATAGTCAACCGTGAGCTCTGTGCAAACCAACAGACCGTATTAGAATAGTTTTAGTTGTGTGGGATGTGAAACTTTGGGTTAAATAGTAGTTTTTAGTTTGATATAGAAATCGAAATGCCTGTTTGAATTTTTGGATTTGATCTTTATAGGTTATCGGGGTGCTGGCGTGAGGCCACCGATGACACCTAATCTTTGAACAATGTTAGTGCGCTTAAATGAACTCTCACACTTTTCGACCCATATAAGGCGCTTGTGGAATCCGAAATCCTGGTTTTTGGAATCAAGAATACAGCTCAAGGAATCCAGAATCTCACTGACGATTGGAATCCAGAATCCAAGTTCCGCTATCAACCGGAATCGAGTACCTGAGTCTGGAATCCGTGGCGTAGAATCCAGAATCCAAGACTGTCTTGGATTTCCTTATATTGTGAGACACTTTAAAAGTTCTTTTCGAAGATCATTCACTTTTAATAAAAGAATGTTATAAAACGAAGAAAAAACTAATATATATTGACATTGTAAAGGTCTCTCGTTGGTGCATGAACAATATTACAAGGGTTAAGGTAAAATTTGCGCGCGCAAAACCGTGTACAACCAGATTTGTGCAACTATGAATTAGTGGGGAAATAATTAAGACTACCGTAAATGACCCAATTAATAAACTCCCACTTCCAAATAAACGCCTCTTATCTAATAAACGCCCCTTCTACGCTGTGAAAATTTTATTAGACGCACGTCTCTAATAGACGCCCCAAATGCGATTACTCCAAAATACTAGGAATTAGCAAAAAGCAGCAAAACCCTTTAATTCATTGAGTTTCGTCCCTTGATTAACAAACCACTGAAACCAGGCTTTGCGTATTTCATCTTGTTCAATGTCAAGTTTAGAGTAAGGATAGACTAATGATAGCAACACTGCGTTGAATAACCCTGAGCGAGCATTCTGACTCATCGACGTCATGGGATTTGTAACAGTGATATGAATCTCTTGACGGCCTAGACGTATCAAATGATGGAGTGGATATTCCGCCATTTTTAAACTCCATTGATCTTTTCGCCCTAAGCATATTAGTTTTGTTGAGCTTGTTACAGTTATGAGATTAAAGGCCTCTCTCTTTTAAACGCCTCTTATCTATTAAACTCCCCGCTTAGACCGGCCAAAAATTAAATAGACGCCCCGGGCGTTTATTAGGTCATTTTTTCCCTAATGAACAACAAAGTTTTGTTGATTTGCACATTGCTCAGTCAAACAAAACCGGTGGGATGTTCAGTGAATGTTTTCAGATCATGATTTTATTTTTTTATGTCCGCAAGAAATTCTTGTGGATCGTTTTTAAAGTGCTGCTTGTCTAGCTTCTCCTGTGATTGAACTCTTAAAAGTCACGCGAGCAACATGGCCCCTGTGATTGCAATTCGGTTTGTCCCAACAATGTCGCGTAAGCAGGGCAAACCAGAAAGTCCAGTATAAAAGTGGACAAGGAAAGTAAAAGCACGTATTTCAACAACCCTTTTTTCACGACAACAGGCTATGTTAGTTTTTAGCAAAAGAAAGAGACGAACAGTTTTTCTAATATCTACGGTGCTTACTACTTAGCCAAATTTTAGCCCAGTAAAAGTGTATGCGCAGGCCGGGGGTCACGGGCGTTTCAGTGAAAACGATCAGTGAGAGATCCAATGCGCGCTTGTGAAATTACTCTAAACTTTGGTTACTCTGGTGTTTTTCAAATACGAAAGATAAATAGGACAATCATCTTTAGCCTTTCTCAAGCTATAGAAGTTTCCAGACAATATGTGCTTCCTCGAACATATACTTTACAGAAAACAATGCCCCTGGCATACACGAATTTAAACCGAACCTCAAGTCCCTATTACATTAACAAATGAATCCAGCAAGTTTTCTCTTTTTCTAAAATTCGAATTTCCAGTGATGACTTTCTGGGCTGAATAAAACGTCGGTACATTTGTATATTCCTCTTTCATAACAGCTCAGTAAGATACTACTAACCTTTCGCAGTTGGGCGTGTTTGAGTATCCCGGCCGCTTTCTTGGTTTCAATACAAGGTAAACAATAACCTCTTGGGTGTTGATGAAATCTTTAATGTGGATAGTGGTAATGATTATTTGATATAGTCATCACAAGACCATTTGTGGCTGGTACACGTAATATGAACCCCAATTTCCATTAAGAAGTCTACATTATTTATTGAGGAATGTAAAAATGCTTTTCAGTTAAATGTTTTGCATCCTCAGGTTATTCATGTGGATCAGAAAACCGTTAACCTTGAGTTCTCTGTAACAGACCGTTATCCATTGAGACGATTGAATACAAAAATTATCTTCAATAGATAAATGCACTCTAGTCTCTTAGCAGAGTGAACTCACAACTGATTTCATGTGGTATGGTTGTTTGAAACGTTGTCTAGGTTGGGGCGCTCTGAAATATTTCCGTTGGAACCGTTTTCTTAGATTCTACCTGAAGAGCGGGTATTTTGTCGAGCGGCTCCGTTTGGTCGGGCCTCCTGACTGATACAATCGATAAAATCAAAAAGCGATTATAGACAATTATCAATTTATCGATTGATTGGATGGAAAGGGCCCATTACCTAGAATTTTCTATCACATGATAAGGACGGCTAAAAATTCCTAGATGACCTTTCCATTCATGAACAATTTTCGAAGTGTTCAATTCCCTACGATTTTCTACGTTTATTATTTTACTTTTCCACTGCCCAGGTTAGCCTTTTTTTCGTTCAAAAGAGGTGACCTGAAGGTTTCGGATTCAACTTGTGCAATAAGTGGAATCGCCAGTGTTTACCCGTGGGTCACGGTGGGCAAATCAGTAGTTAATGCACTTCTCACCTTTTTTACCGTTTTTTTAGTTGTAAATGACATATCAGGGGCACCCAACGACTACTTTCCCCAAATTGCTTAAGAAACTATTTTACGGCCGGCTGGATTTTAATTGTATCTGTTCGGTCATCCTTGGCCACCTTAGCCTTTCGAATCATTAGGACTTGCTTATTGTTTTTCCGAAAATCTTATCTGCCATTAAAAGGTTCGCGAGAACTCGAATTTTCTAATAGTTTCTGTCAATATATCCAAAGCCAAAAATTTTAGGGCTCCTTTTTTACGACTTAAAAACCGGCCCAATATCCGAAAATCGTAGAAAAGTTAATGAAAATACGAAAGACAAATAGGACAATCATGTTTAGTTTATCTCAAGCTATAGACATTAGAAAAAAAGGTGAGAAGTGCATTAACTACTGATTTGCCCACCGTGACCCACGGGTAAACACTGGCGATTCCACTTATTGCACAAGTTGAATCCGAAACCTTCAGGTCACCTCTCTTGAACGAAAAAAAGGCTAACCTGGGCAGTAGAAAAGTAAAATAATAGACGTAGAAAATCGTAGGGAATTGAACACTTCGAAAATTGTTCAGGAATGGAAAGGTCATCTAGGAATTTTTAGCCGTCCTCAAGTGATAGAAAATTCTAGGTAATGGGCCCTTTCTATCCAATCAATCGATAGAAACCGATTGATAAAGGAAAACTTATCGATAAATTGATAATTGTCTATAATCGCTTTTTGACTTTATCGATTGTATCAGTCAGGAGGCCCGACCCAACGGAGCCGCTCGACAAAATACCCGCTCTTCAGGTAGAATCTAAGAAAACGGTTCCAACGGAAATATTTCAGAGCGCCCCAACCTAGACAACGTTTCAAACAACCATACCAATAAAACCAGTTATGAGTTTACTCCGCTAAGAGACTAGAGTGCATTATTTATTGAAGATAATTTTTGTATTCAATCGTCTCAATGGATAACGGTCTGTTACAGAGAACTCAAGGTTAACGGTTTTCTGATCCACATGAATAACCTGAGGATGCAAAACATTTAACTAAAAAGCGTTTTTACATCCCTCAATAAATAATGTAGACTTCTTAATGGAAATTGGGGTTCATATTACGTGTACCGGCCACAAATGGTCTTGTGATGACTATATCAAATAATCATTACCATTATCCACATTAAAGATTTCATCAACACCCAAGAGGCTATTGTTTACCTTGTATTGAAACCAAGGAAGCGGCCGGGATACTCAAACACGCCCAACTGCAAAAGGTTAGTAGTATCTTACTGAGCTGTTATGAAAGCGGAATATACAAATGTGCCAACGTTTTATTTAACCCAGAAAGTCATCACTGGAAATTCGAATTTTAGAAACAGGAAAACTTGCTGGATTCATTTGTTAATGTAATAGGGACTTGAGGTTCGGTTTAAATTCGTGTATGCCAGGGGCATTGTTTTCTGTAAAGTATATGTTCGAGGAAGCACATATTGTCTGGAAACTTCTATAGCTTGAGAAAGGCTAAAGATGATTGTCCTATTTATCTTTCGTATTTGAAAAACACCAGAGTAACCAGAGTTTAGAGTAATTTCACAAGCGCGCATTGGATCTCTCACTGATGGATTTCACTGAAACGCCCGTGACCCTCGGCCTGCGCATACACTTTTACTGGGCTAAAATATGGCTAAGTAGTAAGCACCTTAGATATTAGAAAAACTGTTCGTCTCTTTCTTTTGCTAAAAACTAACATAGCCTGTTGTCGGGAAAAAAGGGTTGTTGAAATACGTGCTTTTACTTTCCTTGTCCACTTTAATACTGGACTTTCTGGTTTGCCCTGCTTACGCGCAATTGTTTGGGACAAACCGAATTGCAATCACAGGGGCCATGTTGCTCGCGTGACTTTTAAGAGTTCAATCACAGGAGAAGCTAGACAAGCAGCACTTTAAAAACGATCCACAAGAATTTCTTGCGGACATAAAAAAATAAAATCATGATCTGAAAACATTCACTGAACTTACCACCGGTTTTGCTTGACTGAGCAATGTGCAAATCAACAAAACTTTGTTGTTCATTAGGGAAAAAATGACCTAATAAACGTTCAATACATTGGTATGCCTGTCAGGCGGGCGGGCGGGCGGTCGGTCGGTTGGTGTACGGGATAGGAGGCGTTTAATCTCATAACTGTAACAAGCTCAACAAAACTAATATGCTTTGAGCGAAAAGGTCAACGGAGTTTAAAAATGGCGGAATATCCACTCCATCAATTGATACGGCAAGAGATTCATATCACTGTTACAAATCCCATAACGTTTATGTCAGAATGCTCGCTCAGGGTTATTGTGTTGCTATCATTAGTCTATCCTTACTCTAAACTTGACATTGAACAAGATGAAATACGCAAAGCCTGGTTTGTTAATCGAGGGAGGAAACTAAATGAATTAAAAGATTTTGCTGCTTTTTGCTAATTCCTAGTATTTTTTTAGTAATTCTCGTAAGGGGCGTCTTTTGAATAGGGGCGTCTAATGAAATTTTCACGGAGTAGAAGGGGCGTTTATTAGATAAGAAGCGTTTATTTGGAAGTGAGCGTTTATTAATTGGGTCATTTACAGTAGTCTTATTTTCCCACTAATTCATAGTTGCACAAATCTGGTTGTACACGGTTTTGCGCGCGCAAATTTTACCTTAACCCTTGTAATATTGTTCATGCATCAACGAGAAACCTTTACAATGTAAATATATTTGTTTTTTCCTCGTTTTATAACATTCTTTTATTAAAAGTGAATTATCTTCGAAAAGAACTTTTAAAGTGTCTCACAATATAAGGAAATCCAAGACAGTCTTGGAGTCTGTATTCTACGCCGCTGATTCCAGACTCAGGTACTCGATTCCAGTCTCTGACAGCGGAACTTGGATTCTGGATTCCAATCGTCAGTGGGATTCTGGATTCCTTGAGCTGTATTCTGGATTCCAAAGACCGGGATTTCGGATTCCACAATCCCTTATATGGGTCGAAAAGTGTGAGAGCTCATTTAAGCGCACTAACATTGTTCAAAGATTAGGTGTTATCGGTGGCCTCACGCCAGCACCCAGATAACCTATAAAGATCAAATCCAAAAATTCAAACAGGCGTTTTGATTTCTATATCAAACTGAAAACTACTATTTAACACAAAGTTTCACATCTCACACAACTAACACTATTCTAATACGGTCTGTTGGTTTGCACAGAGCTCACGGTTGACTGTTTTCTGATCCACATGAATTCCCTGAGGATGCAATTCATTAAAAAAAAATTACATCCCTTAATAAATAATTTAGACTTCTTAATGGAAATTGGAGTTCATATTACGTGTACCGGCCACAAATAGTTGTGATGAATATAGCCTGCGTGACAGGCGCCCCTCGCGTTTCTCTCGCACCTAAAACTCCCTTTCCCTTCCCTTTCAAACGCCTGCCACCCAGGCTATGATGACTATATCAAATAATCATTGCCACTATCCACATTAATGATTTCATCAACGCCTAAGAGGTGTTCACTTTGTATTCACGAAGCCAGAAAGCGGGGACGACACGCCCAAAAAGTTAGTAGTATCTTATTAAGCTGTTATGAGAGCGGAATATACAAATGTACCAACGTTTTATTCAGTCCAGAAAGTAATCACTGAAAATGCGAATTTTAATTTAAAAAAAATTGCTAGATTCATTCGTTAATGGAATGGGGCCTTTTAGCCTTTTTTAGCTTAAAAAGCTTCAGCTTAAATGGGTATTCGGTCAGGGCCACCCAATGATTGTGTTTTGTAAAACATCTGTTCGAGGAAGCACATATTGTCTGGAAATTTCTATAGCTTGAGAAAGACTAAACATGATTGTCTTATTTGTCTTTCACTTTTGAGAAAAACTAGAGTAACAAGAGTTTACAGGACTCTTGGAGTAATTTCACAAGCGCGCATTGGATCTCTCACTGATCGTTTTCACTGAAACGCCCCTCACCCCTGGCCTGCACCCATACTTTTCAGGCTAAAATTTGGCTAAGTAGTAAGCGGGCCGTAGATATCAGATATCAGCGAATCAATCTCGATGAAAGTTTCAGACCTTATTATATACATTATGAATATTATGTGAAGAGATTTTAAAAAAATTCGTTCGAGTCGTTTCAGCGATATACAAAAAAGCGCTGAAAGTCCAAATTTTGAATGAAGTTTCACTTATACAGGTGGAGAGAAAACGGGTTAGTTTTCAAGATCGCAAGAATGAAAAAACACCAAAATTTTACTAGAATCAAAAGATGCATGATATTAGGCAGCATTCTGACGCTACTTAAGAATAATTTGAGTCATTTATAACGTTTTTATTAAATAATCTATCACGGCTCTTGAAAATTTAAGGTTTGAAATATAGTTTCGTTTTAGTCGAATTCAATCATACAGAATTTTTTACTTCTCACGGAGATTGTTTACTAAACACCAAACTTTCAGATCCTAGCGTTGGATTTTCAGTAGCTGGCCTAGATTGCTCAGCACCCCATTAACCTATATAGATGAAATCCAAAACACAAACCATCTAGTAGATTTTCAAACACGCGTTTCGATTTCTATACCATCACTATTCCAATAAGGTCTGTTGGTTTACACAGAACTCAAGTCAAGGTTGACGGTTTCTGATCCACATTAATTCCCTGAGGATGCAATTCAAGTTCAAAAGCAACAAACCTTGAAACACAGAAACACCGGCACAAAACAGATCGTAATCCACCAATCACAAATCAAAAACCATGATCTATTGACTGGCACTTGGAAAACACCTACAGTAGTTTTCTAAGAGGTCAGCTAAGATGTAAAGGCCAGTTCAGATTTTGATTGACGTCGCAGAAAACCCCAACTCCAAATTAAACATGTTTTTGACGTCACCGGTCGCGTGTTATCCGAAACAGCTAGTCGCTTTTCAGTCAAAGCTACGGAAACGACAATGAAATGAGTGTTCCACGAACCACACTTTCGGACATGATCTTCCCGTATTTTAAAGTTTTCGCAAAAAGCGTGCTTACTTTTCTTTTGGTTGATTCGAAAAAATAGTGCCTTTTTTTCCCTTTGGAGGAAAATGCTTCGTGGTATTTCACTGGAAATTTAATACTCGCAACTGAGCATGAAACTCCCAACACATAACAAGCAATAGCCATTTCACAAAACCGGCTCTAATACCCCGGCGTTGCGCTTTGATAGACTGTGGTGGCGTACTTTTTGGCATATTAGGGACCTTCAGATCTGAGGACGGCGAGGCAGCGAAAACCGGTCGCTGAAAAAGTGAATTTGCGTTCTTTCAATCTTCATAACGATTTCTCCAAGTCACTAACCTTGTCAAATATAGGTGAACTCTCCTAAACGTTGAATTCCTAAGAACCATATTTAAGTTCGGAAAGAGAGAGGAAATATCGTCGTCACTCGTGTACTTCCTCTGTAGGACGTGAAATTGGGTATTTTCACGTCATAGTCGTGCAGTGACGGAAAAGAAATGTACAAAAAGCGTGATGCACGTCAGGGTAGTTGTTTTGCTCATTCAATGGACCTAAGAAAAATTGCTTTTTTGACGTCCTCGTTGCCGTCGCCGTCGTCGAAGTGTTAAGGTCCCTAAATAGTAATTACAAGCATAATTTCTGTCTATTTTCCACTGCCAGCATAAGTTATACTTTTGACAAGTTTTGCAGCACAGAATTGTTATTTAAAGATCATGCCCTAGGGGGTACTTCCTATAATGGCCAATACGGAGAGGCTCCTCCCGAAACGGGTATCTTTTTCAGCCTTCAGGTATATGAAAGGGTAGGAATTTTACTCGTTGAAGTATATAAAAGGGTAGGGAAATCAGTCAGTTGGGTCTGTGAAAGGGCCCAAACGAGCTAACAGATGAATGGCTTCATAAAGTCGAGAAAACATTCTTTTGATTTCTGTTTAAAAGACAGTGCATTTACAGCAGTTAAAAGGGATACAAAGTTCTAAACAAGGTTTGTGCAAGGGGTACCTTTTTCGTGAAAAATGGTATATCATAAGGGTAAGGGGTTGGACCTTACCCGTATAAGAATTTGTTGAGTACCCCACGGGGATCACGCAGCGAATTTTTGTGGGCCCGAGATCACTGTTACAGGCAAATTTAACTGAGAAGCAAAATCAATTTTTGTCTGCCTATTGTCACATTTATGGGACCTAGGTCAGTGACCCTGGACTTTTTATAATATGCACTACAGAGCCTATTCACTCACGTGAACAGCATCTGTGCAATAATTATTACGAACATAGAAAGTTTTTACATAAGACAAGAGTTCAATAAACCTCTTCTTGTATGTTGTGTTTTCCCAATAGCCGGTCCCAGGGGAACTTGGCCCATTGTCTTTTCATAAATTATGCGTAGATATGCAAGTGAATAAGACGAAATTTGAAAGAAACGGTTCCCGAGAGTATTATCACGTGACCTGTATTGGGAAAACAAAACATACAAGCTAAAAAGGTCTATTCCCACAGGGTTGTCTTGGTACACTAACATGGCCGCCGTTTCATTTTTTTGGAACACAAATACGGCTGCCTTGACGGAGTCCATAAAACTTACTATTGGCAACATTTGTCTGTTTTTAAATTGCAACCCTTTTTGAAGTTCAAGTAGATACCGTGAACGACAGCAACACTCTCTTGTCTCAAAATACAGCTGTTTTGACAACCTACAAGTAACCGGGAGCACTAAACCTGTCGCACGTGTTACAATCCTGGGTCATAACATGGTATGCATACATGCATGACAAGCAAAAAAACTCTGTACTTTTATTCTACTACAGGATTTAAAATGAGCTTGGTTAAGCTGGTCATCGTTATGTTTTCCATTCTGCTGATAACTCAATCAATCTTTGGGTCTCACTTGAAGCACGATCATGATAAAAGGAATCCTGGATCGTCTACCAATAACACTGAGGTAAAATATATTGTCTTTAAAATAAGTTACGGTCGGCGCTGAAGTCCCGAGCTAACTCAAGTAAATTAAGGCATGGGTCAACAGCTATTATCCCGTAAAGATGAAGGGGGTGATGTATAATATGAACTGTTTATCACGAAGCACATAATACCAAAAAAATATATAAACCACAAAAAAATTATATTTCAGAACGAACAAATATTTTACAAATTAGGTAAGGTGACCTTACGGCTTCACAAAGTCTCAAAAAATCTTTAAGAAAAAATGGCCACACTTTTTTGCAGGAGATACTCTACTTAACTGGTACAATAAAATACAAAATAAGCCGGTACAATACTGCTCTTGGTAACTTTGAAATTTCCAACTAGTACCCAGCCTCCTAATACAAGTATATCACCAACATTCTTTTCCTTTAAAAAAATCTTGACATTGCC
>OZ037780.1:23462335-23509835 GCA_964035525.1 Porites cylindrica
TTTACAATAAAATTATAATAGAATTATTAAGAAAAAATAAATAATTAAATCAGTAATAGAAAATATGCATGTTAAAATGTGTTTTAAGTTTAAAAGAGGATATAGAAAACTTTGAATGGTCTTTAAGTCTATCTATAGCAATGCATTCCAAAGAATGGGTGCTGCAAATGAAAAGGCTCTGAGATCATAACTTTTCAGGTGGTATTGCTCATGTGCTAAGTAGTTTTTTCAGTTTCATCTCATTGAGACTGCGGTTTGCTGGTGAATTTAATCTTTAAGATAATCCGGAGCAGTGTCAATTAAACGTTTAAAAGTCATCAGTAGGATTTATATATTGGATCCTCAACTCACCAGGTAGCCAGTGCGTGCAGCTGTTTTAGCACAGCCAATTAACGTTTTCCTGCTTGTTGGTATAAGATAATAGCTAGCCTGGCCGCTGATCATTCATGAGTTTTGAACGCGTTGGAGTTTTATCTCAGTTGATTAGGAACTCCACAAAGAAGTGAATTGCAAAAATCAACTTTTGAGGTCACAAGGGAATGTATCAAGGCCTCTGCTGCTTTTGCTGGCAAGTGCTTTCATATATTCGCGAGCTATGTTATTTCAATCGAAGAAGGCAGATTTACAGGATGTCTTTACATGCTCTTCCAATATCATGACAGTGAAGGGTGTCAAATACCGCATCGATGATCTTTCGAGCAGTTTTTGATGGATTAATCACTGCTTCACCAACGGTAACTGGAGGCAATAGGTGGGGTGCGATCATGATATTTTGCATTGAGAATCAAAAGCTCTGTGTTAGGTCTGTCCAATTTAAGAAAGTTTTGCGACATCCACCTGTCGATATCAGTTACGCAGGCTTAAAATTCGATCCTTGTTTTTGCCAGTTCCAGTTCAATGACGATTTGAAAATCAAAACCCAGGGTCAAACCCGGACCTCGAACCCGGACCTTTCGTATCCTAATTTCTCTCCCTTTCCACTAGACTACCTCACCTACACACACTGACAAACTGTCTTTCTTAACTTTTACCAGTGGCGGATCCGTGGGAGGGGCCTGGGGGTCCGCCCCCCCTCCCCCCTTATTTTTAGACCAAACTGAAGCCTGAAGGGCCGAAAAAAATGTTTTGGAGACCGGATGACCGGGTCCCCCCTTATCTCAAGGTCTGGATCCGGCACTGGTTACATCAGTAACACGTGACCCTGACCCTTTCCGTAAAGTTTAACGAAAATTCAACTTTGGTGACAACGCCGTTCTTTATAACACTATTCTGAAACTCATTAATAAGCCATAAAGAGAAAAGAAAGAAAACCACAAACTTGAGGGTACTAATTACCATGAAATTTTGCGAACTTTTTCTTTAAATTTCTCCAAGAGTTATTGTTCATTTGAGAGTATATCAAAAAATCCACTCAGTGTTTCATCCGATATCCAGACACCTTGAGGCTGGCCTTAAAAAACCCACTTCTCAGTGTCTGAATATCGGATGAACCACTGCGTGTCCTTATAGATATATTACTTCAAAAATATATTATTTGCCTTCTAGAAACTAAATCCAGGGAATATATTACATGTATCATGACTAAGAGCTTGGTTCTGACTTATCGTGGCGTCGACCGTTAAAAATGGCAAAGACCGTTTACAAAAGAGAAATAGGCACCTGGCCCACCTTCAGTGCGCTAGGGTTGCTTTCGCTGTCCATGAATATGGTAAAGTCAATAAAGAAATTATTTGTCAAAAGACTAATCACACGGCGGGTGGAGAAACTACAGCTTTGTCTAAATCATTGGATTACGGGAATCAAGTAGCCCAAGTCATCACAATTATCTGCATCTTCCTTGAAATTACGACAGTTTGAGACCAGACTTAAACTACTAGAAAATTTGGCTGCTTTCATTCGAAAGTGGAGACCGGCAAACGGTAAAAAACAAAACAGAGTAAGAACATAAATCAACGTTCCAGCCATGATGGCGAGCTTACGAAGTTATAAGAATCTTTTATGAAAAAAACGCGAGGCCGTGAAGAATCTGAAGAAGAGTCAATTTTGTGTTTGAAAATCTGTAAATGCGGTACAATGTTTTTCACAGGGATTATGTCCACCTCAATATCGAGCAAGGAGTGGCACACGATGCAAAATCAAACTCCTTAATTTTTTTTGTCCAGAGATACTTCCTAGACTGAACGTGGTGTGATTTTTTTCTTGAAATGTATTTTTTATCCCGAAAAAAAAATTGCAAAAACCAGTTTCGGCTCCACGCGTCTCAAACCCGGCGAAATCGATCGAACGAAACCGAACCAAAAATCATTCGAACTCAATCGAACCCAATCGGTCGTATTGTTGGTTGAGTAATCGAACATAATCGAACGGAAACTTTTTGGTGAGTTCGATTACCGAAATCAATCGACGGGGTTAGTTTGAGTTTGTTCTACAGAAAGACTGACGCCTTCTCGTGAACTTCGCCCTAACCTGCAAAGAAGTTCTCATATTTGGGCGAGCGAAGCGATTCGCTTGCCGAAAATTCTTATTTTGGTGCATTTTTTCCAGAAATTACTTATTTGCCCGCTAAAACACTGGCAAATCGCTTGAAACTTAGAATTCCTGAGAAAAGAACTTAAGAAACGTTGTGATTACTACGAGTACGCGAGTAGTCCCTATTATTCCTCAGGGATAGTAGAGCGAGCGAAACGCGAGCGCGCGTGAAATCACCCCACGCGAGAAAGGCGAGACGTCGCCGCATTCTCGCGTGGGATGATTTGTACATTTTTTTGCCGTTCTTTTGCACGACTGCAAAGTGAAACTTCCAGAAACTTCTTAGACGTTACACTTTGTTTGGAGGAAATGTCGCGGCGTGCTCTCGTTCACTTTTTTTTCACTGCCGCTCATTTTCATCTTGGATTGGTGGCCGCTAGCATTTCTCATTTTGCCACCGCCGCTACAAAATTTTGATGTTGTCCTTCCAACAGAAAAATGTCTCCTTTGTTTTTTATCTCTCGCTCTAGATCTCTGTCGCCCTTTTTCTCGTTGAGCTTCGCTGGCCTGCCGCCCACTTTCTCTTTTTCTCTGTCGTTCTCTTGCTCTATATTCCAAATTTGAGGACATGACAATTAATCCAAGCTTAATACTTTAGACAACACGGATACAGAAACAGTTTCTGCTTTCCCTTTTCGTCTTTATTGAGCTTTAGTTGTCTCTGCTTTACAAGACGCGGGTGGCTATGCGATTTCCCGCCAAAATAATCTCGAGTTGCGTTTGGGTTGCCACACCTGTTGATTGAGTTATTTTACATTGGTAGACCTGTGGTGCGGACGGACGGTCGGTCAGTGGTCGGCGGTCGGCGGTCGGTGTACGGTCACGTGATTACCAAATTTTCTGGGATGGGTAGATTGACTTACCCATGACGCTTCGCGCGCGAGAGAGCTCCGCTGTAATTTGCCTATATTGGAGAGATTTTTGGCTCGGGAAATGGCATTTCAAAGTAACTGCTTATGGTGTTTAGCCATGCCATATTGTTGTGTGTGTGGCAAAGCGGAGGGAGGCGAGGATAGCGCTTCTGTGGCAGAATTACCTTCGTTTACCACGAAATTATAAACAAGTAAAACGTTAAGACTGGAATATGAAAATGTTTGTCACGATTAATTAAGCGTAATTATTTTAAATCATTTCGTAAGATTTTATGTTAAGAGGCAGGAAGGTAGTACATCAATATTAAGGTACTCATTAAGTATTCTAAAACAGCAAAGAAAGCTACGCAGCCTCCGAGAAATTGTAATAGATAATTTCGATTAAGGTCAAATCTCTGAATGAGAAATTTTAATCAACACTGCACTGATCAGTTTCTGTCTGTGAAATATCCTGTCTTTCGCGTTTAGTATCTGCGCGATTTTAAGAGGTATGGTATTCGAATTCAGCCATTCTATTAACACTAAGGTGCCCTTTCGACCACTCGGTAGATGGAGTTTTGATTTTGGGGCCGATGTTCAAGTTTTAGATTTAGCGTGAAAAGGCTAGCTGTTTTAATTTATTTAGTTAATAAAGTTATTGCAAAACCATTCGCCGAATTTATTTGATATTGTTGTCTTCATGGCTTACTTCTGCACACGCCAGACACGCTGACAAAACAAAGCAACGGAGAAAATTATAATTCTTGCCGTTATATGCAAAAGGTTCTAGAGAAGTCGGGTATCCGCGGCGTTATCATCAACAACCAATTTTACACGTTTCAGAAAGAAAATTCCCCATCTCCAAGAGATCCCAAGAGGCATTTAAGAACACGAGCCGCAGAGGGGGAAATCTGTGCAAAAGCTATTAACTCACTGGGAACTTGGACCAAAGTGCAGGCTTTTTAAGGAACATCGATCGGCTTAATTCCTCGTTATATCGCTTCGGTTTCTGGACTTCAATCGCGCGGGCCTGAGTAGCAGAAAAACAAATGCCCGCCTTTGTGGGGAGAGACCTTGATATGAACCGAAGTACACTTGAAGTACCTCGCTCCCCACTCCAGGCTTAGTTGTTTCTCTTTGCTGACTTAATTACTGCAGAGCGAGCGCAGCGAACGAGAAGCAACGTAATCAGGATTTGAGAGAAATCAGGAGCCTATTCCTGGAGAAATACATAACGTGGGACGAATTCTCAAATTCATCACTTTTTACCAGAATGCATTGCATTTAGCCAGAGTGCACTACACCACTTTTTACCAGAATACATTGCTCCACGAACGACTCGAATAACAACACGAGGAAGTTCGATGGGTGAGAGCGTGCATCGTTCGCTGCTCAGACTCAGAGTTTTCTTTGTGGCAAATTTTCTACAGCACGGTTAGGGGTCTTACCAAATTTAAGACACGCAGGAGTCTTTCAGATGAGTATGATCGTTAACTTGGGGATTGGATTTCAATTCAAGAGCCTTTGACTCTTTCAGGCGTTTAACTGAACATAACGAGGAAATGAGCATTTGCTTTTCGACTCCGCAACACGGGGATAAACAAATTCCAGCTAGCTAGAGGCTGATGTGAAAGCGAGAAAATGTCATGCCATACTATTCTTAAGAACCTGTATGAACCGAAAATGGATGTGATTTTGACCATTAGCTTCAAGATAACAGCGGAAAACGAGAAAACAAATCACTGTTTTGCCTCCTACTTTGCAGACGAGGACGTGTATCGACGTTTTGTGAAGCATAATTATGTTCTTTCATTCATTCATTGCCATGGAATGCGTTTACATTGTGTTTTTGCTGTTAAAAGCTCGGTTAATGCGGCTTGATCGTCTTTAAACGGCGTTTGCCGGCTGAAGTTCCATAAAAGCATTAAATTATTACACTTTTCCTCAAGGAAATGTAATCAACCTCTATGGTGTAGTCGCGTCGAGCTGAAGGTGTCGGGCTCGAGTCCTACTTAGTACCTTATCTTTTTTTCCTTCTTTCTTTTTTTTTCCCGTTTTTTGTGTTGTTGTTTTCCATAAATATATATCTAAATAACTGTTATTTAATAAAGTGCAATAAACAGCAAGAAAAGTATCGTGTTTCCAGAGAAAAGATAGTACACCGTACTTATGGATAAACAATCTGAATTTCTATTATTTATTCCTACCAATTTACTGTGGGAAAACCAGTCGGAGTTGATAACCATTTGATCATTTTCTAAACAACGTTCCCACGAGTTCTTTCCATAGACTGATAGTAATTAACACTTTCCAACATAAAATAGGACAGATGGATCACTGCCTAACTAATGTCAGTATCGACAGAATGTGCCGCAGCATTACTATCTTTTAGATACCCTAGTTGATATGGCAATAAAATCAGGACGTTTGAAGCAATCCCCTGCCAAGTATGCATTGAAAAGTAAAATACCTACGCAGTATTCTCCAGTCTAGCAAGTAGTCTTGTAAGCAACAGAATACTTGTTCACTTTTACTCAGAATTTGACTGGATTTCATAATTTCTCTGTGACCCAAAACCATAGCCCGATTTAGTAATGTGACGAATGAGGCAAATGCAAAATAAGATCGACCTGAGGGAGGTTTTGCATGTGAGCCCGCGTGACTAAGCAGCCCCCACAAACCTTTGTTTTCATTAACACCGCTGGACACAAAACCTCCCCAGGGCCGATGTTACATTGTAACAACCCGAATGCTCATTTTAAAATTGTTAATTTTTTGCGTGCCTGATTCTAGGTGAAGCCTTGACTTACGGCGCACGAAAAACTGCAGGGTACTGGCCACGTGGCGTAGAAGGAGTAATCACATACTACATCGACGACATCAGATCAACACTTGCTGTTATGTTTTCCGTTCCATACAACTACTTGTGGAACAAAAATCAGTTTGAAGTTCGGCTGTACAAGGGTATGCCAAAAACGGACGACGATAAGCTTTTCAACGCTATGTATAAAGATTACGTTCACAGAATGAAAGGAAATAATCATTGGCGTTGGCAGAATTTGAATCAAAGGCTCAGAGCCAGGTGCTTTATGTCCAGCTCTAGTGCGGCGACCATTGACATTGAAATAGAGACGCAGCCGCGGTCAGGATAAGGCCTCATCCACACGTATCCAGATGTTTTTGAATCCACATTTTTCTGTTTGCTCAAGCCTTCTTGAATATTCAGTTCACGGAACTGGACTCGGACTTGTGACGTCAGTGAATAGAAAAAATATCCGGATTCAATAGCGGAGCTTTCGCAGCGTGCGCAGCTGGGCACCATGGGTTAGAAAATTTTCAGTATTAGTTACGTTTGCTTCCAAGAAACTTTGGCTCTGAGAAAATCGTCCGTACGTACGTCCACCCCTTAATGTAAGTTTAAAAGCAAAGTTTGTTCCTTTTACACCGACTTCCCCCCAAAACTGTATTTTTCTGTCGAGTATTTGGCGAGAACAGAATGCAACTGAAACGATGTACTTTAATGTACAGCGAAATGTGAAATTAGACAGAAGCACATTTTACCTGCCTTCATAAGATCTTCAAATGTTTTCACGAAAGTAGACTAATCAATAACTCATCTGAGCCTATCTTTCGGACTTTATAAAAAAAAATCTTCCAAGAATTACAAAACATTAATGTATACTGTCCGGGAATAGGTGCTTCCGTGAGATAGGCACATAGACTGTACTAATTTTTGTGGCTGTTTTTTGTTGCCGTCGCCTCTTAGCATTACGCGATTTAAAATTTTGTTTGAGTGAACTGTAGAAACTGATATCAACGAGAGCTTCGCTTTCAGCCCTGGCTAAATCTATATTACTATTAGCGTATTCAAACATTTCTACTCTGGGGAACGGATTTGAATGAGACTTGCGGATCCGTCCGCAGGAAACGTGTGGATGGTAGTGGTAACCGGAAAGAGAAAGTTGCTGATTCACAAATATACGGATACGTTTGGACGGGGGCCTTAAATACCCCGCCCTTGTCACTTGTCATTAATTAAGAGTTGAATGAAATGTTCGTGTATGAAATGAAATGATCGTGAATGAAATGAAGGAATGAAGTGTTCGTGTACGTATTTGTCACAACACACAGGGAAGGATCTTTTCAGAGGGGATACTACGAAATTTCTACAAACATGCTGGGAAGACCAGATCTCAAGCAGTACATGAATGTGGCGACAGGGCAAGGCTTGTTGGCTGTTAACTCTGCCAATATGTGGTTTCCTGTTGGAGCTGGCCAGTCCTATCACAGTTTGCCTTCAGCGTAAAAAGTTCCCGTATTTAACTTGGAAGTTGATTCTTCTTTGCCTTGAACATGAGCTGAATAGCAATTTCCTAAAGCCTTCTGTTGACACTGTAAAGGGGGTTCGGCCACCTTCAGCGGTTCTTCATAGGAGCCCGGGGGGCACTCCCTTATTTGGCCTATACGGGTATGTGCCGCTGAACAGGGTATAGTTTTCAAGGTCTTGGGCCTTTTGGGAATGGAAGCCTTTCAAAGAGTATGAAGACTTGCGATGAGCGGTGTACTTTTGCAATGCCAATAATTTTTTCCTAAATAACTATTTCCACGATTTTAGTGTGAAAAATTACTTAATTCTGTATGCAAAACAGCGCAACAAACAAGTTAGGATTAGAAAGTAGCGTCTCCTGTCTTAAATAGGGTCGGGACCGTGAAGGCCTCGGCGACACAGCTCTACCCAGACTTCCCTTGAGTGCCCTCCCCCTCCCCCCCCCCCCCCCCCCCTCGGCCGTAGTAGACTGACTCATTGTTGACTACTTAGTGCTCCCTCCTTTACTCTTTCTAGTTTACGTTGATCTGAGGCTCTGCAGAAATGCCAAATAGTAGTGCTGCAGTAAGTCAAGTGAGGCAATATGGCAGCCTTGTATAGTTGTAATTTAGCATAAGTGGGTATAAGCTTCTTTAGAAGTCTCACTGAAACTCCTATTCCTTAGGTAGCCTTTTTGCAAACTCAACTGATGTGCTCACTAAAATTAAGTTCAGAGTCCAGGTGTATTGACCGAATAATTTGATAGATTTCAATAGTTTTCATGGCAAAATTAATCAATCTAGAGCCCAGTGACATGGATTGATATTTCGGAACATTCACTTGTAGCAAGTTTTCCTTCACCATTAAGTGATCTTATTTCCTACACTCATCAGTTTGCCCTCAACGATACTAGTAGACAATCCTGAGGCAAAGATTTGATGATCGTCTGCATACATAGAAATTTCCTCCTCAGTTATATAAGCAAGACCAATTTGAAGACCTGTGAAATGAGTTCCATAAGAGAGGACCAAACGTAGACCCCTGAGGACAACCCCTTATTGTATTTTTCCACTGACTAGTCATAGAACCAAGAGCCATAATTATGGCCCTTGACAGAACCCAGCTCAGAGCCCTGTTTTGTCTATGATAAAATACGAGCGCAGAAGGTGGACAGATTCGGTTAATAGCGTAGCAGTACGAGGACGCACGCGCAAAGTGTACGCACACGGAAACTAAAAAAAAAAGCGATTATTGATAGCCGGGAAAAAATAAGCCTCGACGAAAAAAGCCCACAGAGTCAGGCTAAAAGCTGTGATTCTATTTTGAACCCAGCGAAAAGAGCAAGAAATTATGCAGACTGAAAGTACTACATTCCCCTGGTAGATTTGTCCTTCAATTTGCGACCGAGGACCGTATATTAGACTCTGATTTCAGATGGAAATAGGGGCCTGCAGAAAAGATCAGTGGTTTGTGAGAATTGAAAAGGTCAGTATGGCCGATTCTTGTACTTCTGTTGTGGCTGGCCTCCCGTAGTACATACAACAAGAGGAGTTGCTAACAATCAACACGAACGTCCCAAACGTAGTTTATTCACAGGTCCTCGGTACAACACATTCTTTTTACTCCTTAGTTCTTGGATCCTGAGTCCCGAGATAACAATCTGACATGACAAATACATGATAGGCTAAATACGTGATTCGTAAGTACTAAACTTCAAAATGTCGTGTGAAATACTCTCTTGGGATTTTCCGTAAAATGTTCTTTTAACAGTTCTTACCGTTTAGGCCGTATAATGTCCGATGGATGGCGATAACTATCCAAAAACTTGAACAACACGAGAAAGGGCTAACATGGCGGCCGCTTACTAAAATCTGGTGCGGCTGCTAAGCTTTTACAACATACCGCTGACTGCGCAGCGCTGCAGTCACATGGCTCCCCTAATTGTTGCCTAACAATTACTTAAGTTAATGTCCATACTAGACAGTTAAACAAAACAAATGTTCATAAAGGCGGTCACTTGTGTCTTCTACACCTGTCGGGGCGACTTCACTGAGTAGTTGGCTCCTCGTTGGGGAATTCCTCGGTCTCCCTGCTGCTATCACCAACATCCGCTTCATCTGCAGAGGGTACCAGTAAGACTAATTTGTGGATTGGTCTATCCAGGAACGTAGATGGCTTTCGACGTCTGCCTTGGTTGTCAAGTTCTCCATCAGCTTTCACAATTTTGACTTTTCTGACACATCCGTCTTCGCTAGGGTAGACTTCTACGACTCTAGCGAGTGGCCATTGGTTACGTGGTCCTTCGTCTTCCTTGGATACGATTACATCTCCAACTGATAGATTTCGCTTTGGATACATCCACTTGTTACGAGCCTGCAGGCTATGAAGAAACTCACGGCGCCATCTAAGCCAAAATTCGTTCGCGAGATATTGTACTCGGCGCCACCACTTGCGGGAATATAGATCTGCTCGCTGGAACCTTCCAGGCGGTGGAAGTACAACTTTAGCTTTCAAGGTAAGTAAATGACTGGGCGTAAGTGGTTCTGGTGCCTCTGGGTCATTTAAGTCGTTCGTAGACAAGGGTCTGGAATTAACAATACACTCTGCTTCAGTCATGAAGGTTCTGAACGCTTCGTCGTCCAACTGTGTGCCAGCGCTCAGAAGTAACGTCTCCAGTGCACTACGAACAGTTCGGATTAACCTTTCCCATGTGCCACCCATGTGGCTGGCATGAGGTACATTCATCTGAAATGGTATCCAATCACATCCGTTCTCCACTAAGTACTCTTGCACCCGGTTCTGATCCAGTTCTTCTAAGGCAGCTTTTAGCTCATTCTTCGCTCCTACAAAGTTTGTACCCTGATCACAGCGGAGCTGTCTGACTGGACCGCGTCGGTTGAGGAAGCGACTAAGTGCGTTGATGAAGGAACTGGTACTTAACGAGTTGGCTGTCTCCAAGTGAACACCTCTGCTGGCCATACAGGTAAAAATAACTCCGTAACGTTTAACTTCACTCCTCTTTTCCTTGATCGGGAAAGGTCCAAAGAAATCTACAGCACAATACGAGAAGGGGGCCGAAGGTTCAACTCGATCCACAGGCAAATCAGCCATCTTCTGAATTTGCAGGGGGCCGCGCATTTTTCTGCATGTAACACACTTGGAAATACAATTTGACACTGCTGACGATCCACCAACAACCCAGTAGCCTCTCTGGCGCAACTCATTTTGGGTGATACCTCGTCCCATGTGGTTCACTTTGGCATGCCAGAATCGAATCAGCAAATCTGTAATATGACTTTTACGAGGAAGTATCACAGGATGCTTCGTTGCAAATGGAAGGTTAGCTCGTCTCACGCGGCCACCAACGCGGATAACACCGTTTTCATCGAGAAATGGATCCAAACGATATAAGCAACTAGACTTCTTGACGGCTAGATTTCTTTCTCTTGCGATCTTTCTAGTAGTAAGCTCTCCAACTTCCTTAAGTTCCTTTAAAACTTGCATCTCGTCATGGAAATGTTCACGTTGAACAACCTTAAGAACTTCCCTCTCTGCTGCGTGAAGTTCTGTAAGTGTGACTGATACCTTCGGTAATGGTCTGATGCTCTCACCACCCGTTTGTCTCGTCAACTTCACTTCTCTACTTGCCAGTTTGCTCTTCAGTCGTAGACACAAAGCTATTGCCTTCAGCACATGCTGCCAGCTTGACATGTGGCGCAAACGGCTTGACGTTAACGGTTCAGGGGCTTGAGTAGCTCTGCTCTCTACACGAGATGTGAAAACGGCTGCTTTCCTTACTTCAGGATCACTTTCGGTCACTTGAAATTCTTCTATCTTCTCAGGCTGGAAAGTTCCACTCTTCCAAAGAAATAAGGGTCCAGTTAGCCAGTTGGTTCCTTGTAATAACTGTGACGCTGTAAGGCCTCGCGAGGCATGGTCAGCAGGATTAAGTTCAGTGCTGACATACAACCAAGAACTCGGGTTAGTGACGTCACGAATCTGCTGCACACGATTTGCCACATACACATGAAACCTCTTAGCTTCGTTGTTAACATAACCAAGGACGATTTTGCTGTCTGTCCAGAAATGTTCCTTAATGTCCGTGTAAGACAATTCTCGACGAAGAAATTCACTCACGTTTGCTGAAACAGTAGCTGCAGCCAATTCTAGCCTCGGCACAGTGATTTGCTTTAACGGGGCCACTCTAGATTTCCCAATGACAAGGGAACAGTACGCCTTGTCCTCCACATTGATTAGTCGAAGGTACGAGCACTGTCCATAACCCTCTACACTAGCATCTGAGAAATGATGCAACTCGCTGGCTTTGACCTGCCCAAAGTTCTCCGGCTTAAAACAACGTTGAATTTGCAGCTGATCGAGATTCAGAACATCCTGACGCCATTTCTCCCAATGAGTATACAAACTCTCTGGAATTGGGCTGTCCCAATCAAGCTTGTCTCGGCACATTTGCTGCAAAACTTGTTTTCCTTTCAAGGTAACTGGGGCAACGAAACCACTAGGATCGTAGATTGAACTGATTGTGGAAAGTACGCCACGTCGCGTTAGGGGACGGTCACGCAGCTCGATGCGGAATTGAAAACTGTCATTCTCAATGCACCACACTACTCCTAAGGCACGTTCTAAGGGCAGTGGATCAACCTTCAAGTCTAGCTCCTTTAATCCTTTGGCGCGATCTTCGGCCGGAATCTGTTCAAGAACTTCTCTTTTGTTTGATGAAATTTTGTGCAGTCTCAGGCCGGCCTTGGCGCAAATGCCTTGACTTGCTTTTATCAGTGTAACAGCTCGCTCCACGGTAGGGACTGATTTTAGTCCATCATCCACATAAAAGTCCTGTCGTATAAACTCAGCAGCTTCTTCACCAAACTCTTTCTCCCCATCATCTGCTGCTCTCTTTAGACCAAAATTTGCGCAGCCAGGTGAACTACCAGCACCGAAAAGATGAACCTTCATCCTATACTCAGTCACTTCATTTGCAGGATTCCCATCCTTCCACCACAAAAAGCGCAGGAGATCTCTGTGTTCCTCTGACACCATAAACTGATGAAACATACTCTTAATGTCAGTCATAAACGCAACATTTTCTTGTCTGAATCTGCACAGGATCCCCAGAAGAGTGTTCATGAGGTCGGGTCCTTGTAACAAGTGATCGTTCAGGGACACCCCTTCATACTGGGCCGAACAATCAAAAACAACCCTGATCTGGTCTGGTTTTTTTGGGTGGTAAACACCGGTGTGTGGTACATAGTTAACCATTCCATCCTGAACTCCATGGCGGTCCGGTGGTACCTCTTCTGCACACAAAGCAATCACATCTTTCATGAATAAGCGATAATCTTCCAGAAACTTGGGGTTTCTCTTAAACCTTGCTAAAAGTTGGTGCCATCTCTTGACAGCTAGATCGCGGTTGAAGGGTAGAGACGGTTTGTCTGTCTTCAAAGGGAGAGGCATCTCGTAGTGCCCATCCGATCTCTTCACAATACCATTCTCAAGGATGTTGAGGAATCTCCTGTCTTCAGCTGAACAGGGCTTGGTATTTGCAGAACTTTCTGTAAAGTCTGACTCAAGAATCTTAATAATCTTCTGTGGGTTGATAATCTCTTTCACCTTTGTCGTAAAGGCAAAGTGTTCATGGGTTTCTTTGACCATCACCTTGTTGCACACTCCTTCCTTATGGTTGGCTTCACCTGTAGATTTGCACACCTTGCCGATTATACCCCACCCCATTAAAGATCTTTGGCCGTAAGGGTCGTCTTCACCTCCCACTAGGACTTCTCTGGGTCTGACGATACTAGGGCAATTATTGCCAATCAGCAAGGAGATTTCCACACTTGGATTGTAGGGCATGAGCTCGTCAGCAATAGGACACAGATGTTCCCATTTCCGGGCAACACTGGCTTTTGGAATCTGCGACCGACTGGCTGGGATGATATCTCGCTTGAACATCATGGGTAGCTTCACAGCATGCTCCCTTCTAAAATCCAACACCTCAACTCCACAAATACGGTTGCTTGGTACATGTACATTTCTCTCTTGCACTGTTGTCAGCAGCAAGTCGGTTGGTGGGCCTTGCAAGTCCAATTTTTCACACAAACTTTGCGACACAAAACTCACATTGGACTGGTCATCTAGCACTGCATATTGTAAGACTTCTTTACTGGGTTGGCTAACTTGTCTAACCCAAACAGGTACAATCATGGCATGATCCGAGCCGCCCTCTTGCTCTGGGATGGTACAAACATTTGTACAGTTCGTAATACTTTCCTTGGGAGTTTTCTGAATATGGAGACATGTAGGGTGATTTCCAGAACACGTGCGACATTTAAGTCTGTTCTTACAGGAGGATACTTGATGTTGACTGCTAGAGGCACATCCAAGACAAAGAAATTTCTTATAGAAGAAGTCCTTCCTTTCCTTGTGCGGCTTCTCTGCAAACTTTTTACACTCGTCTAGCTGATGTTCTTCCTTGCAAAACAGACATACTTCGGTCTTCTTCTTCTCGCTCCTCCCTTGCGAACAGGTTGGGGGTCTCTCCTTTTCACCTTGACCCTGGGCAGTCACGTTCTTGCTTGGATCCAATACATGAGTTTCGAAGGAAAAGGCCTCCTCGCCTTTTGGTGAGCGTCTGAATGGTCCTCTAGGCCTAACAAACTCTTTGGTTTTGGACAGCTCCTCAAGTTCGGGAATGTTCGCTCTCTCTGCACACTCTTTCACAAATGAAGCAAATTCAGAGAAGGTAGGGTAAGTACCATTTCCTTTTGAGACTCTACACTGTTGTACTATTCCTCTCCACTTATTCTGAATTTGAAATGGCAACTTGTTTAGAGTTTTAACGTTCTCCTTCGCAAAGTCTAAGACAGCAAGACTAGGAGTAGTTTCTCTGGCGGCAATTATCTTTTGCAGGAAGTCAGAAAGATCTCTTAGAGCCTCCGCATCTCTTACGCCAATCTTAGGCCAGTTCTCCAGTTTGTTCATAAAGGCTGTCCCTACTACATTGCAGTTACCATACCTTTCCTTTAACAACTTTCTCGCAGACTGATAGGCATCTTCAGTACCAATTAACATATACTGATCAACAACTTGTTTGGGCTTTCCTGAGATGTACTGATGTAGGAAGTTCAATTTTGTCTGCGCGTCCATTGGTTTGGAATCAATAAGGGCACTGAAGGAACTGTTCCATGTAGGATACTCCAAAGGATCTCCACTAAAAACTGGGATTGAAATCTTAGGCAGTTGCCCTGAGATTGCTAGTTGCCTGTTCACTAGGTTCTGCTCCATAGTAGCTGCCACCAACATACTACTTGTTTCCACTAATTTGTCCATACACTTTTCTAAGACGACAGAGTGTGGTTGAAAGGGTGTGGCACTGGGGCTTAACGTACTGTGCACTCCATTTTCTACACGCGGAAGACTGAAAGTGGGTTGGGCTCCATTTAACTGAGTTGAAGAGTAGATAGGTTCTTGCTGACCAGGAGAGAGATCACTCTTACTTGTGACTGGAATTGAATTAAGGAATTTGTCCATGTCCTTGACTTTATCAGCGGGGGGAATCGAGTTTAGATCCTGATCATCAAACAGTTCTACTTTATCTGCTGACATGCATACATTAAGCTTTGCTTGATTCTGAGCAAGTTCACTTTGTAATCTTAGCTCTTCCAACTTTCTTTCTTGTTCTAATTTGGTCAACTCAGTCTTTCTGTGTTCTAATCTCAGTAACCGTTCCTTCTCTATATAGGCCAGTTTAGCCTTTAAGGCAGCTTCCTCCTTTTGTAACTGAAACCTATCTTCTTCAACATTATCATTGGAACTTATTTTTGACCTACTACTTTTCTTGGATGCTCGACTGGACCTTTTGGATGCTTCAGAGATTGAATCATCCACGTGGTGTTCGACAAATTCCAGAAACTTTATCTCTGATCTAATGTCACACTCAAAATTTGACCATTCTCTGCCAACTTGATCAACCATTCTTTCAATATTTTCCACATTCTCATCTGGGTTCGCAAAAACCTTAATCTCTTCAACCATGTCTTGAAATTCGCAATACAAAATCTGAGCTTCGCTGAATTCTTTCTTAAATTCTACTAGTTTAGTTGACTGACCTCGCTTCAGTAGAGTACCTCTCATTCGCTTCACCAGTTCACATTTCTTAGTTTTCAAGTTACTTGTTTTCAAGTTGAGTTGATACGTATACCCTTTCTCCGTCAGGAAACGCTTCCTTGATTCATCAGTTTCTTCTTCCAGCGCCACATTGACCTGGTCTTCGGGTCTTGCTTCTTTGTTGACGGACATGACTGCTACACGAAGATCGTCTAACGATTGTTATTGTGGCTGGCCTCCCGTAGTACATACAACAAGAGGAGTTGCTAACAATCAACACGAACGTCCCAAACGTAGTTTATTCACAGGTCCTCGGTACAACACATTCTTTTTACTCCTTAGTTCTTGGATCCTGAGTCCCGAGATAACAATCTGACATGACAAATACATGATAGGCTAAATACGTGATTCGTAAGTACTAAACTTCAAAATGTCGTGTGAAATACTCTCTTGGGATTTTCCGTAAAATGTTCTTTTAACAGTTCTTACCGTTTAGGCCGTATAATGTCCGATGGATGGCGATAACTATCCAAAAACTTGAACAACACGAGAAAGGGCTAACATGGCGGCCGCTTACTAAAATCTGGTGCGGCTGCTAAGCTTTTACAACATACCGCTGACTGCGCAGCGCTGCAGTCACATCTGTTTAAGAGCGAATGCACAGAAAAATCGAGCAAAATCGGCAAATCGTGGCCACAGCTCAAAACCTAACTTACTCTCATTTTCAGTCTGTAATAAGGTTTTAATGAGTTTATAACACTGCTGAGGTTTAAATTTCAAAATGCGGCCGAGTTTGGGAATTATTTGAGATTTTCGATTTCAACGATCTGCGGGCCTAAAATTAGCCGCCGAACAAGGCAATATAGCCTAGCGACAGAAATGAGCTGACTTTCATAAACGAGCGAATACATTACCAATCTTCCACTTAAATCTCAAAAAGCAGATATCTAACAATTTCTGAATGGCTTATTTTTAGATTTAGAGTATAAAATATCGACGAACCAGCAGAATTTTGAAACGTAATTTGCATAATGCTTATAAATACAACAATTTACCGCTAAAACCAAAATCGAATTTTCTATATGGGGGAATTCTCCAAATCACCCCAAATCCCGCTTACTAACTAATGAAATATAGTACTTCAACATTATCTGAAAGTTAGTCTGGTGTTCTTGCGAACGCTTGTAAAATAGATTGATTATTTTGAAGTTATTTTGCCCCAAACAACTGCTAATTATTGACCCCAGGGTCAATTGACACGTGCACGTCACCTTAGTTTTATGCATCGATTTGAGCTCGTTAAAAGGGAGAAACTAACAAGATTCTTTTAATATGTACCTGTTTTAATGAAATACACGCAATCCTCAAAGGAGAGGCCGTTCAATGGGTAATTTCTGTTCTTGAGATCTTGAAGATTGCAGCATGGCCGCAGGCGTCTGCGAGTGGACCTGAGTCTAGGTCTGTTTTCCCGTGACTGCGAAATCAGAACAACATCAAGAAATAATTCTCCCTCGAATCTTCGTAAGTGAATCAGCTTTGCAATGCCTTACCTGAGATAAAAAGTGGGCCAAATAGCAAAACATTTCCAGCGTAATTTGGATCCTTTGTCGAACGCAGTGTATTGCCGAGCGAAAGGTCAGTAAACAAACGTGGGAAAGTACGTTACCTTTGATTGCGCGACCAGCCAGTAAACGATAGTCTCCAGCGAAAAATAGGATTCGCAAAAATCTTGCTGATGTATATTTAACAGTTTGTTACTATAAATTTACACCTGGTTTGTCTAAAACTTTAAACAATGCATATCTGTCAAAGAGTATAAGAATGTTTCAAAAGATCCACCCCTAAATAACTGTGGGCTAGTCCTTTTTCCCCATCACCGATGTGTACTTCCTTCCCACTGTCTTTTGCATGGGGCTTGTATGCCTTTTTAACTGTTATCGACACTTAAAACTGGCCGTTTAAGGCCTGGTTTAAGAACTTGACTGACTTAAAAAACCGTCGCGAACATGCGCTATTATTGTTGGACTTTGGAAGCTTAAAAGCCCAAAATGATGGTGCAATCTCGAGAAATTTGCCCGGGTCTAATAAAAAGACAGGGAACGGGTACTAAGAAAGGGACGGTCTCAATCTGGGCATGCTTGCCTTCTTTCGAAGGGGCAACCGTTAAGGCCAGGTGCCCCGCCCCCACCCGAGAGGATTGCATGGCATCCACCATTTCAGTCGCTTTTTCCACATCATGACCTTCAATTATCAGGAATTATAATGCGGGCCTTGATCGTTGCCACCTTACCAGAAGTCTAATCTTCGCACTGTTAGACCATGAGAATCTCTATTATTATTCCATAAATGCACCATTGAATTTTCCGTGCTCAGCTTCCGGAAAACCGATACCCCGAAGCAAAAATAGCTTTACAACGACTCTATCCAGGCCAGAACTCCTGATATCAACAAATATACCACCCCCCCCCCCCCCCCCGGTCACTAAAGAGAGCAAACGTTCCCCGAAATATTCACTTGACCCACCCCATCCCTTCGTTAAGAAAAACTACGCGCTCAGTTCACTGGACAAAACGCGCTCGTGAATATACCAAACTATAGCCGAATATCCTACAAGCAATCTCAGTTTCAGCAGGCGTGGCCACGTTTCCAGTTGCTGTAGGATTAATTCGACTCCTGCAACAGACACTGTAAATTAAATAGCAGCCACAACGCCCTTCTTTGAGACCGTCAGGACGAGAAAGTTTATAAAAGACTTTACAGGTGCGCGCGGCGGATTTCTTTTCTTCCTTCCCTCCCATTGTAGCACTCAAATTCTGACCCTGGTATTTATTCTAGTAGTAATCAATCGTTCCTGAGCCGATAGGCACAAGGATACCGGTTTCCTGCAAAATATGCTGTGACATCCGTTTGCTCATCCCCTTTTCTGCCTTCGGCCGCTGATTAGGTTTGGTTCTGTGCTTTGAAATAACTTTAGGAACGAAACATGATACGTGAGGGGCGTGTCTGGCTAAGGGCAAGTGACTCTCGGTGGTGAAGACATATATTGAGCTTGTCAGTATTTCGTAACCTGTAGCACGTCGCGAAAATAGAACAAGCCAAAGAAAAATAAGACGCCTTTCTTTCCCCAGCCCCCGCAGGTTTTTCGCATTACTTTTTACTGCACAACTGATTCTACCTTTTCGAGCCGGAGCGAACATGGACGCCCTTAGGGTTAAGTTTCCACTTCATTTTCGGCACCTGACTAAACGCAAGCGCTGACTTGTGCGCCTATGCTTCGTTTGCACTGAAGTAGCAGTATATGACCACGACAGACTTGCTGCTATCCTTGGTTTGAAACCGCAATGGGCAAGAACAATTTCTTGAAAAGAGCAAACTATTTCCCCCTTAGCAGACATGGAGAAGAACTACTAGGACTTAAGCAATGCCATTGCTTAATTAAGTCCTACTAGACTTGAAAAGAGAAAGCATGATGCTTTCTCTTTTTAATGATTTACGGCTAAACAGTACAATTTCATGTAGCTTTTACGCAAAATTAAATACTTAGTTATTTGCAGATTTGCATTTAACAACAAATTACAGAAATTTAACTAAGTTTACATCTCATAGATAAGAATTGAACGAAAAAAACTTTTGGGGTAAAAAAGTAAAAAAATAATGTTTGATGGAAAATCACTTAATGGACATACAATAGCAGAGATATCATGCCTGTAATTTTCTGTTCAATGCACCTTATGACAAGTCTGACTAATCCACTGGTAACCCATGCCTTAAAACCGCCTTGAACCTTAAAATTTAATCCATTTGCCTTTCATGCGTAGTGCAAATATATCTTCTGAACACTCCGGGGTTAGGGGTAAAATCAGAAGAACAGAACATTCAGTTACTGTACCATTTTTAAAAGTGGGACAGTATGTTTGCTAATCATCTTAGTTAACCGCTTTTAAAATAGGACAAAAGGACACCTGGTCATACAGGAAAATGAATTTACTGTATCCCGAAAGCTTTGGTTTCACATGCACTTATTTTTCGCTGGAGACAATCTATAATTGCCTGGTCACGCAATCGGAGGTGAGTAACTAATTTTAATTAGTTACTCACCTGACTTTTAAAAAAGTCATTAATACCATCGCCGCTTAGCAAATACACTACGTGCTGCAAAGGATCCAAATTGCGCTAGAATGTTTTCCTATTCTGCCCACGTTTTATCTCAGGTAAGGCACTGCAAAGCTGATTCATTTACGAAGGTTCGAGAGAGAATTATTTCGTGATGTTATTCTGATTTCGCAGTCACGGGAAAACAGACCTAGACTCAGGTCCACTCGCAGACGCCATGGTACAATCTACAAGATCTCAAGAACAGAAATTACCCATTGAACGGCCTCTCCTTTTGAAGATTGCGTGTATTTCATTAAAACAGGTACATATTAAAAGAATCTTGTTAGTTTCTCCCTTTTAACGAGCTCAAATCGATGCATAAAACTAAGGTGACGTGCACGTGTCAATTGACCCTGGGGTCAATTAGCAGTTGTTTGGAGCAAAATAACTTCAAAATAATCAATCTATTTCACAAGCGTTCGCAAGAACACCAGACTAACTTTCAGATAATGTTGAAGTACTATATTTCATTAGTTAGTAAGCGGGATTTGGGGTGATTTGGAGAATTCCCCCATATAGAAAATTCGATTTTGGTTTTAGCGGTAAATTGTTGTATTTATAAGCATTATGCGAATTACGTTTCAAAATTCTGCTGGTTCGTCGATATTTTATACTCTAAATCTAAAAAAGAAGCCATTCAGAAATTGTTACATATCTGCTTTTTGAGATTTAAGTGGAAGATTGGCAATATATTCGCTCGTTTATGAAATTCAGCTCATTTCTGTCGCTAGGCTATATTGCCTTGTTCGGCGGTTAATTTTAGGCCCGCAGACCGTTGAAATCGAAAATCTCAAATAATTCCCAAACTCGGCCGCATTTTGAAAATTAAACCTCAGTAGTGTTATAAATTCATTAAAACCTTATTACAGACTTAAAATGAGGGTAGGTTAGGTTTTGAGCTGTGGCCACGGTTTGCTCGATTTTTCTGTGCATTCGCTCTTAAGATCTTTGAGAGTGAAAACCGCACAGATTACAATTCGCTCAGCTCCAAGACCCTTTCCAATTTAAACCTTTTGTGACAACTAACAAACCTGGAGCGAGGACAGTGAAATTCAACCACAAGATTTTTCTAAGGGATCGATTGCTTGAACAATAATTTCTATACATTTTCCTATTAGTAAACAGAGCGTGTGATGATCAGTGATGCATGGCGTGGGGCAGTTTCGAATAGCTCATTCTCTCATGCTAGCCATAGTTCATTTTTTTACCCTGGGGGATACTCCCTTATTTTAGCCATATAGGCATGTTCCTCCACTAATGGTAGGCTTTTTAATGCGCCGTTTTGATCTTAAAACGGGTACCGGTATAGACTTCGCCCATTTTGGTCTGGAATCGGGTATGGTTTTCGAGGGAACTACGGCAGTGCCACAGGGTCTGAATGTATTCCAAATGAATAAGAAATAAAGGATAATATGCGAATTCGAAATGTATTTAAGAAATCTTTTTATTGGTGTTCCAGTCTCAGCAATTAAATGTGACTACCTCCAGGTCTGAAAACGAGTATGGATTTTATAGAGGCCAGTTCTGAATATAGGAGTGGAAAAATACATTTTTGGTCTGAAATAGGGTCAGGATTTGGAGAATCGGGCGGCACAGCCCCACCAAGAATTCCGATAAGTAACCCCCCGGGATTTTTTATATGATTTTCCGCCATTAAGAGGGCGGTTAGATCTTCGGCAAGCTATACAAGGTTTCAAAACAACCATTTTCGGACTGACACATTTTCATTTATTAGAAAAGTAATGAAGTTCTTGCTCATAAAAGTTAAAAGCGTTTGAACCAAATGTCATATCACTTTAAAATCATTTTTTCAAGCAAAACGGGTAGTATAATCTCTAATCTCCATTAAAGACAGCACTGGTGGATAATGGAAAACAACGAAAAACTAGCTGTGGATATTGGCTAGAGCTCTAATCTTCATTAAGGAATGTCCATTGTTCATGTGGATAGAGGTAATATGAACTCTGATCTGACTACATGGCTCAGCTCTCAGGCAATACGACCTGCCGATCGTTGAGCGACTAACTGAGCTTTTACCTTAAACAAACGAAAATACGCTACGCGCAAGCCAAAAGTAGTTTTTAGCTGACTTTCTTTTTTCGACAAACCCGTCGCCATGTGACCGTGATTTCACACTGGACTGCTTGAACGATTTTAACCTGCCGGCAGGTATTTCATAGTCTCTTTAGTTAAGAAAATACAATATACGCCAGCCGAAGCGACCCGAGGTCTCCAACTTTACACGTAAAACGGTTTATCTTCAGGGATTCTTCAGGGAAATGGCACAGGGACACCCAACGACGGTTTCCTCCTAAATGCATTGAAAACACTTTTTAGGCAAAGCACTTTTAGATCTTTAGAAATACATTCCCATCGGCGCTATAAAATTTATATCTGTTCGGTCATCCTATGGCAACTTGAATCTTTTCGAAATTACCAGGGCTTCAGTATTATTTTCCCGAAAATTTTAGATGCAAGTTTTACGAAGGTGAGAATTTTTTTTCTTGAATCCGAAAATTTTAGCTTTCCCTTTTATTTGAAAAATAGCTTTATCCGGGGAGTGGAATGCAAAAAAAATTACTTCAGAAAATCGTAAGGAATTTATTAGATAAGCTTGGAAACTATACATGAATGGAATGGTCATCTAGAAATTCTTAGCCTTCCTCAAGGTATAGAAAATTCTAGGCAATTTTTGCTTCTCGGAACAGATATTATACAGAAAACAGCCGTTGGGTGCCCCTAATGGCACTTTCAGGGGTAAAAATGCGTAGAATTTCTGGGGATTCAAGACCCCGTCAGCGAAGGTGAATTTTGCTCTGTTCAGTTGACTGTGTCTTTTTTATCACGCCTTAAATTGCTTGGATATATTTGGAATTCACGCATATGCGATTGAGTGCGTGAAGACTAATTTTTGGCCGTCACGGTGAACAAGAAATGTTCTTTCGACTTGGAAAAAAATTCGGTCGACAGACTGAATTTTAAAATCAAAATTGTAGATAATATTCCAAAGTAACTGTTTGCGTACCAGGTCCTTGGTACGGCCACAGGGAGAGCCTCAGAAAGTTAAATTTTCGTTGAGTTGAGTTCTTAGTAAATTAAGATTCATGAATTGAAGTGAGGATCTTTCAACTTTGAGTCCAATTTTTCAGTAAGGCACTTTCAATGAGTGGAATAAATAATAAAAACCGCATGCAGCGTTCAAATTAAATATGATTGCCTGAGATTTTCCCGGTAGCACTGCACTTTAATGATTAAGAAATGATATAAAAGGCCCAAAAAAGGAAGCTTTATTAGATCCGTCCGATTGGTTTCATTAGGAAGCTTTAGCAAAGTAGAAAATTAAAGCAATGGGCTTTAACAACCAAAACATTACTCTACCCTAACCTTAACCTGCTCTGCACGTGTATGATGACGCATGCAATTTTCGGTCAGATTTCTTTGCCGTTGCTACACGACTAGGACCTGTCCACACGGATCCGTTTTGATTTGAAAACGCGACTTTTTCTTTACGGATATGGCTTCCGTCCACACGTATCCGATGAAAGCAATCAATGAAAACGGAACATTTTGAAAACGTTCTCCAGAGTTGAACTTTAAGAAAACGCCGTTTTCACGTGTATATTTGGACGGACGAAAAACGAAGTTTTCAAAAACGCTGAGCACCCCCCACACTATCAGTTCCAATCCACTCCGCGCAATATTAGAAACTTATTCAAAATGGCGGACCAGCGCTTCCCTTTCTTGTCTTTTATACCTGGGCTTATTTCTACCCTAATTCCTTGTTTTCAAGCAAATTTAGCTTTGTTAATTCTTCAAAGCGGATTATTCCCGTAGGCGGCAGAACATTATTAGGTTATTTCTTTCGCCACCGGTGTCAAGAGGCGGAAGGTTGGATCTCCCTTTAGTTTGACTTTGTTTTTGCCCTGATTTTGACATTTTAGACTGTTTCTGCGACTTTGAAAAACGTCACAACAATACAAACCCACACCAAAGAAATTCAAAGATGGCGACAATTTATTATTTCGCGGGCTCATAATAACAAACACGTATGCGCGTATACATGAAAGAAGCGAAAATAGCTAATAATTCTTCATGAGACCAAACTTTAAGCTCTTTACACAGAAGTCTCATTTTGGTTTCGAAGTTAAAATGATGCCGAAAGAAAATATACAGCAGTTTAGATCAGTTGGTGCTTGGAACGTTTCTTTTTGCACACAGGTTGCATGCCGGCTTACCCCTGGCCAAAGTGGCCGAACAAGGGGCCTTCAGATTAAAACGAAGCGGTCTTTTTCTATGATGCAAGATTTTGGGCAAAGCTCAGAAGCTGTCGGCTTTTCACAAGTTAGTAAAATGTTACGGCAACTTACAGGACAAATTTCAGCTCACTAAATGGGTATTTCTTATCTTAGAAGAAGAGTAACCTCTTTTTCGTCCGGACCAAGGACCACATACTGTACTCAACGTCGCCAGGCCAGAACTTATCTCTGAACTGTTCAGCTATTAAGCGTCGCGTATCACTTTAAACCCTTGTTGCGTCCGCGTGACACTAGGCTAACACGTCTCACCTACTTAGCACTGTTTTCAAAATACAACGCACCCGGAATTAGTGAGATGAAAAGGTCAACGTTTCACTGTTCAACTTCTTGTATATTTTTCACAAATGGTGACAAACAAAAGCAAATACAACGCTGTAAATAGCTTTTAAAAACGAAAAGATGTAATTTGTAATAGAATTAAATCTGGTCAATCTAAGCTGATCTTGTATTGCTTGAATTCATAAGAAACAAATACAGTGTGCAGAACACATTGTTAACATAACATTTACATATCCGATTATCTTGGAATGGAAATTTACCTATATCAGGAGCTGCCTATACTAAAAAAACTTAATTGAAAACTGCGAGAAAAACCATAAACAAACCTGTAGTAAACAGAATATAAATACCAGCTCCCGGGCGAGAAAAATTGAACACATGAGATCGAGGCGAAATGTGCCAGGCCGGTCCAAGATGGCGTCCAAACTGTGAAATCGCATGGCATACGGAACGGTTACTACATCATGTACGGTCCACGAATAGTAAGCGTTCTCCTTCGTCGAACGCAATAAAGTGTATCTCCTTCTGACAGATGCCAAACTTCTTTTGAGGGATTCCATTAATTTACAAGTTATACATATATAAAGTGTACCTCCTTCTAAGAGATGTCAAACTCCTTTCAAGGAAATTCTATTTACAAGTGAAACATAAATACACTGTACCTCCTTCTGAGGGATGCCAAACTCCTTCTGAGGGATGCCGTTAATTTAAAAGTTATACATATATAAAGTGTACATTATTCTGATGTCAAACTCCTTTTGAGGGAGTCTATTTAAAAGTAAAACATAAATACAGAGTACCTCCTTCTGAGAGATGGCAAACTCCTTTTGAGGGATTCCATTTACAAGGTGTACATAAATACAGTGTACCTCTTTCTGAGAGATGTCAAAATTTTTTTTGAGGGATTCCATTAATTTATAAGTTGTACATAGATAAAGAGTACCTCCTTCTGAGAGATGCCGAACTCCTTTTGAGGGATTCCATTTACATTAAAAATAAACACCTCCTTCTGAGGGATTCCTTTTCAGAATTCTGAGGTTTTGATCTGTACAGCCCCCGAAATGATACCGACCACGAAATGATCCCCACTTATATTCTTAGTATCGAAAGATTCCTTACGTTTAAGGAACAGAAGAGTTTAAAATAATTTCACTAACATTTCCCTTGCCGTTCGAAGTTCTTTATTCTTAAATTCTGTTAGAAATTGCCAGGCCGACGACGAAAGTTGATCGCGAGATGCGCCATCTTGTCTCACGAGCCGAAGATTGCCGAAGCAACTATCGTTTCTAGTCCTCTTCGATCACCTCCTTCTGAGGGATTCCATCTAGCCTCGAGCTATTAGAATTGTTAATGAATTGAAGACTGGTGTCTGCTTTAGAAAGCCCCCTCTTGACACCTTTCATATGAAAAATAAAATTGACTCGACCTGATTAGCATTCGAGATTGTAAGTGAATTGTTACTTTTTAATTGGCACATTTGTTTGTATAAACATGCCAATAAAAGGTCACTAGATCTCACTAGCTCGATAGCACTGGCAACGTTTCACTCTTTCCCAGTCTCCCCATTTCGCATCCTTTAATATCTAGTCAAAAATAATACTGACATCAGAATTTTTATGCCACACTTTATTAATTTTTTTTGGATGAAGTGAACGTGTGCATTAATCAAGTAATAGTAGACTATTATCCACTTGTCTTTTACAGGTATTAGGTTGATTTACATATATGGCTGGTGGGAGTTTCATCAAACAGACAATTCAAAATCGTAACTTTTGAAAATACCGTCCTCATAATCTTATATCACAATCACTGTGAATCACTGATTATATTTAGTAGTTGCTCCTTTACTTGCTCAGCTTTAGTCCTTTTCGGCTTTTAAAGTCACAAAAGTATTCTCAAATTGATGATGATGGATAGAAATCAGGAAAACACCTTTAAGTTTAAAATGTTTCATCACATTGGTTGCCCCATTTAAATTTTTGCAAAGAAACTGAAATCTTTTTTAGAAATGAAACTTTACATATAAAGTTAACCAATGACAAGAGACTATTTACTGCTTCAGTCTGTGAATTTCGATGGTGGCTTGACCGGAGTTAGACGTGGCCCCCCTTGCTCGGAGTCTCGATCCCAAATTTCTCTCGTGCCAGTAGTTATCTCCTTCGAAGGGATTATCGTAATACATCTGGTACCAAAGATTGTAGTTGGCGCGTCTTTTACCACTGTAAAGCCAAACATCAAACCAGTTGCTGTACCAGTTGTAGTCAAATGGAACGGAATACATAACAGCAAGTGTTTTATCGATGTCTGGGATGTAGTATGTTAGTGCCCCCTACTGCACCTCTCGCAACGGGCCCTGCAGTTTTTCGTGCGCCGTAAAGCAAAGCTGAGCCTGGAAATAAGCAAACAAATTAGCAATTTAAACAAAAATCATAAACATGATCATTCGTCACAATAATCCATGGCAAACAAGCATCACAGAATAGAGGCATGTACCCAAAAAAAATTCACGAAGAATGTGTCAGATCATTAAAATGTCCTCCTTTATTGGCACCCAGAAATTTTATTTGTGTCAGGTTAGTGATTGCTTATCTTTTCCCCAAATATTACACGCAAAGGGATGCTCATTCTGAGCATCACACACTCAGAATACTACTTTTCAGTTGGTTTAAGAAGCTCTTTCAACCCTTCAAGTCATTTTGCCGTTCTGACAAAGCAAAACATAAACCTGTTGTCAGCCAAATTTCAAGAATGGGCAAATCCTCTAATGCAGTTTCTTTCCTCTTTAGGGTAAGTGGTCGCTGAGTTCGCCCTTGGTTTCCTACAGTAATAGGCCTTTTGCACGATAAGCTCATTTCACTACTACTACTACCAGAATCACTGAGGGTTTTGCTTTCTTGGACAAACGGGGGCTTTATTTTTCAAACCTCGCATAACCTGTGATCAGGCCCACAAAACAAAAAGGGAAGAAGGACCGCCTGATTGCAGCTTAAACTCTTCGCAGAGATTAGCTAGAAAATTTAAATATGGCAAGAAAACCAAAATGGATTCTATAGTAATAGATCAGACCTTTTTAGCTTGTATGTTTTGTTTACCCATTTCAGACCACTGAAGTGATGGTACCCCAGAGAACTGTTTCATTCAATGTCGTCTTTTGCACATGCACCCACATGTCAGGATGTATCCATAATTACATAAAAGACAAATTCCCCGAAGAACGTTGGGAAAACAAAACAAACAAGCTAATGACACCATCCTGCATACGGACCTCAGTGTCATTACTAAAAGAAAGGATCTTAAACTTTTATGTTATTAATATTAATTTTACCTGAAGAAACATCACGAGGCAAAACACGATCTGACGTCCCTGAATAAAAATATTTGTTATATTCCGAGAATTTCACTCAACTAAACAGGGACTGCCATTGGTTGATTCTTGGTCACGTGGCCTTGACTAAAATCAAATGTATCCCGATCGTGATACATTAAACAATGTATCCCGCTCGGGATACATTGCAGCACGTGATCAAAGCATGGTGGAAAGTGGCGTGACAGAAGGCGGGAAAAACACCGCCAGGTCCTGCCGGTTTTCTTTTTCGTGAATGAACACAACAACACAATCACGAAGCCTCAAGCTAAAAAGCAACGATTTTTAAAGTTATCCCAGAAGTTCCCAGAAGAAAAACAGCAGCTAGTGGAGGAAAAAGATGCAGATGATATAAGGAAAGTACTTTTGTTTGTAAATCATTCATTCAGTGGTTTTGAGAATTACCGAGAATTACCGAGAAGTACCGAGTCGACTGTTTTGGTTCGTTTTCGTTCGCTCCGGTTATTCTTTTGTTGCTGTTGAAGTGAAAGTTCTAGAAATATAACAAAACACTTAATGTCAGATCCCTCGGGAAACCAGTTAGTTTTGTTTTCCCTCGAGTCCTGATGTTTCCCTCGACTTCGTCTCGGGAAACATCAGGACTCTCGGGAAAACAAAACTAACTGTTTCCCTTGGGATCTGACATTAAGTGTATAATGTTGACTGCTCTCCATTTATATCTACTTTCGTTATCAACACCAATGGCGACCTTGCGGCTTATGCTACCAAGGGTGTTTAAAATTGTTGTGAGAATGCCTAAGCCAAGTTGAGCACCGCTGATGACAGCACCAGCGTCAGCTAAAATTTTAAAGAACACAGCAAGATAAAATTTTTAGTTGCACACTTAGTGGTATTAAAACAAACCAAGTTTGAATAAACAGTCGGCTAATGAATGTTTTCGTTTTTGCAGAGTAACCCAACAACTGTAATGAATAGTTTGGTCTACCAAACAGCTAGCCTGTGCAGTTACGTTTCAGCTTCTTTTTGTTTCTTCCTTTTGTTTTCAAAGGTTATGGTACGCAACTTCTAACAACTGATGCAATTACCTTTTGGCTTGTTTTTCCCCTCGCCTTCTTTACGAGTAGAGATCAAGGACGAGCCCTGTCCCACATGTAGGAGCAACGGGACAATGACTTTGTAGATACTTGTTTTACAGGAGAAAAAATTGCGATGTCAACAATATTGTTACGAGGGATTGATTTTCATTACTGGTTTCATTGGTCTTTCAATAATATTTTAATGAACAGTATAGCGAGACTTCAGAGTCACGTTTACGGCAATTGTAGATTCAAAATAGAAATGAGCAGATAAAAACTGTCCAAAACAACTCTTATTTTAGTCAATTGGTGACTTGTATTTAAGCCAAACATGAAAATTTCTCTTGGGGGTGGCGTGATATCTACGGAAATGCAACTCAATGTTGTAATCGAATCTCGGTTGTTTCATTGAAACAAAATGAACCCTAATCTCCGACCGAATATAAAACTGACTAACCTCTTCGCCCCCTCCAGTTCAGAATTTTAATCTCGAAACTCGCTTTCCCTGTGTTCTTTAAAATTTTAGCTGACGCTGCTGTCATCAGCGGTGCTCAACTTGGCTTGGGCATTCTAACAACAATTTTAAACACCCTTGGTAGCATAAGCCGCAAGGTCGCCATTGGTGTTGATAACGAAAGTGGATATAAATGGAGAGCAGTCAACATATATTTTTATTCAGGGACGTCAGATCGTGTTTTGCCTCGTGATGTTTCTTCAGGTAAAATTAATATTAATAACATAAAAGTTTAAGATCCTTTCTTTTAGTAATGACACTGAGGCCCGTATGCAGGATGGTGACATTAGCTTGTTTGTTTTGTTTTCCCAACGTTCTTCGTGGAATTTGTCTTTTATATAATTATGCATACATCCTGACATGTGGGTGCATGTGCAAAAGACGACATTGAAAGAAACAGTTCTCTGAGGTACCATCACTTGGTCTGAAATGGGTGAACAAAACATACAAGCTAAAAAGGTCTGATCTATTACGATAGAATCCATTTTGGTTTTCTTGTCATATTTAATTTTTCTAGCCAATCTCTGCGAAGAGTTTAACGTTAAACCTGTAATAAGGCGGTCCTTCTTCCCTTTTTGTTTTGGGGGCCTGATCGCTGGTTATGCGAGGTTTGAAAAGTAAAGCCCTCGTTTGTCCAAGAAAGCAAAACCCTGAGTGATTCTGGTAGTAGTAGTAGTAGGAGCAGTAGTAGTAGTAATATGAGCTCATCGTGCAAAGGGCCTATTACTGTAGGAAACCAAGGGCGAACTCAGCGACCACTTACTCTAAAGAGTAAAGAAACTGTATTAGAGGATTTGCCCATTCTTGAAATTTTGCTGACAACAGGTTTATGTTTTGCTTTGTCAGAACGGCAAAATGACTTCAAGGGTTGAAAGAGCTTCTTAAATCAACTAAACTTAGTAGTCTGTACTGAGTGTGTGATGTTCAGAATGAGCATCCCTTTGCATGTATTCCGTTCCATTTGACTACAACTGGTACAGCAACTGGTTTGATGTTTGGCTTTACAGTGGTAACAGACGCGCCAACTACAATCTTTGGTACCGGATGTATTACGATAATCCCTTCGAAGGAGATAACTACTGGCACGAGAGAAATTTGGGATCGGGACTCCGAGTGAGGGGCGCCATGTTTAACTCCGGTCAAGCCACCATTGAAATTCACATACTGAAGCAGTAAATAGTCTCTTGTCATTGGTTAACTTTATATGTAAAGTTTCATTTCTAAAAAAGATTTCAGTTCCTTTGCAAAAATTCAAATGGGACAACCAATGTGATGAAATATTTTTCTGATTGTTATACATCGAGAGAAAAACTTTCCCAAAAGAATCAAAGTATATAGCTAATTTTAAGACCTCTTTTCTTGGAAGAGTCTAAGTTAGCATATTTGCCATGCACCAAAAGGTGTTTTCCTGATTTCTATCCATCATCATCAATTTGAGAATATTTTTGTGACCTTAAAAGTCGGAAAGGACTAAAGCTGAGCAAGTAAAGGAGCAAATACTAAATATAATCAGTGATTCACAGTGATTGTGATATAAGATTATGAGGACGGTATTTTCAAAAGTTACGATTTTGAATTTGTCTGTTTGATGAAACTCCCACCAGCCATATATGTAAATCAACCTAATACCTGTAAAAGACAAGTGGATAATAGTCTAATATTACTTGATTGATGCACACGTTGACTTCATCCAAAAAAAAATTAATAAAGTGTGGCATAAAAATTCTGATGTCAGTATTATTGTTGACTAGATAGTAAAGGATGCGAAATGGGGAGACTGGGAAAGAATGAAACGTTGCCAGTACTATTGAGCTAGTGAGATCTAGTGACCTTTAATTGGTATGTTTATAGAAACAAATGTGCCAATTAAAAAGTAACAATTCACTTACAATCTCGAATGCTAATCAGGTCGAGTCAATTTTATTTTTCTTATGAAAAATGTCAAGAGGGGGCTTTCTAAAGCGGACACCAGTCTACAATAGGCCATTTGCACGATGGCGTCATTTTACTACTAGGACCAGAATTCTTTTCGTTTTTCTTTTTATATTTAAAGTTGGTAATCCCAGTGAGGTTTAAATAACAAAAGCCCAAATTAGCACAAGAAAGCAAAACCCTGAAGGATCCTGGTCATAGAAGTAAAATGACGCCATCATGCAAATGTCCTATTTACAATTCTAATTACGGGCAACAAGAGGAGCGCGCAATCCTAATCTCCAGGTTGTTATTACGCATGCGTCGCATGTATGTAGCCAGCATTCGTTTGGAATTCCACTACGAATATATGGAATGCACAGAACACGCTTTGATCACGCGCGTTTGGACCTTCTATCACTCGTAATCTGATTATGCATGTTTTAACTATCAGTCACATGAAACTTACGCAAAGCACAAGCGATTTTACCTTCGATCGTTGTCGCCCGCACTCCGTAACCTTAGTTATTATTAGTATGTATACGGCACTGTATTTGTGTCTGCGGTTGAGAAGCCGAGCCTGCCAGCATCATTCAGTTTGTGCTGGGATGCGGTAAGAAGACGTTTTAGCGTAAGTACCCATAATCTGTTTTTCTTTTTACTACTAGTTTTATCCGCCGGTGTGCTCTTTCTCAGAGGTTCTCACTGTAGAGAAATTACCCGATTTTATTTGAGGGGCTGGGGCACCGGCACTCAGTCCACTCTCACTAATATTGGAACTAAAAAGGTGATAAATTAAAGTATTTACTGGGCTTTTCCATTGTTTCCCTGCGGATTGTTTTTACCCTGGTCTCAGCCTGTTAGTGTACTAAGAAGCCTCTCTGGAGGACCAAATCCCGTGCAGTAAAGGAAAACGATATTGACTTTAAAAGTCAGTTCCTCCATTAATCGATCTTTTTGAGCGAGCGACACCGCTAGTAAAAGTTTGCATTTAATAATTCATTTATTGTCGAAAAAAAAACAAACAAAAAATAAAAATTATTAACTGCTTTGAATTTGTTTAACAAATTAAAGTAAAGTTACCCCGTGTGGGGAAAAACGTGCGGTTTTTTTTCTCTCGAGCAATAGCAAATGGATCTCTTTCCCTTTTTTCTTACCCCCCGTTTTAAGAGCGTACGTGAAATAATGACGCTAAGTTAATGTAGTAGACAGTTGCCGTGTAAAAATCAACCCGCTATTGTTTTGTATTTGCACATCAGTTAATTGTGCACTTTAGTGCTCACGAAAGTAAATAGAGTAAAGGGGTTAAAACTTCCTTTTCTAATCGACCTTTTTTGAGCTAAATGTTTCAAAATTTGTCTTTACCTCTAATGTTGGGAGTTGTTGCGTCCGTTTGCGTCCGTTTACACGCAGCCTTTACAGCTTTTCGACCACAGCGACGCGGATTAAAACAAATGTCAACTTAACACGAATTATATATTGTTATGTATCAATATATTTTTTTATATATCAGTTTAACTCAGCCTTCTTTAAACGATGATCCACCTGCAAATAGTTTTCGTGACCATGTCTTCATTAACGGTCAGAAATGCGTTCCCCCATTAACACAACAGGCAAAAGTTCATGAATTTCAGTACTATAAGTTCCCGGGGGGGGGGGGTACTCGCAGAAAAATTGGGTAGGGGTGTGTGGCCCGCTTCCCAAAACCCTTACCCTATTTATGACCAAAATCTGCGATTTTCCCTACCCTATTTATGACCTAACCAAAAATTTGATACCCTATTTATGACCTGACCCTTAAATCAATACCCTGTTTCAGACCTGCCTTATAATTATTTCCCTAGTTCAGACCAATGTTAAAGGCAATGTTTATCTGCTTTTATTAGGTTAGGGGGACATGATAAGGAAATAGCTTCTTCTAAAAAAGTGCATTCAAGACTACAGTGCAAAAATCGTTACCCTATTTATGACCAAAATGGCGGCAAAATAGCCAAAATCGATACCCAATTTATGACCAAAACGGCTGAAAAACCCTACCCTTTGGGGCCGCACATACCTATATAGCCCATATTAGGGAGTACCCCCCCCCCCCCCCCGGGTATAAGCTGCAAGTGCATCTGGCGTTAAATGGTTGAAGTGTTTTTATAGGGCAGGGGGTCGGCCTGGTCATCCTAAACTAATTACCTTTTTTGTACGATGCAAAGCCATGCCAATATCCGTCGACACATCTTCCCGCAAAATGGATACGATCTCTTAAACATGAAGTACCCTTATACCTTTCAACCCTATCAATGATCAGCATCTAACCTCTCTCTATCGTACGAATTCTAATTCAAACATCGAAGGTCGTGTGAGTGGAGAAAATAATCAAGAAAAGTAAAATGTTCCAATATTTAGATGAAAATGTAAATTGTGAACAGTGTGAAGAATATGTGGGTTGAGATGCAGGGTTAAAGTTTCTTTTAAATGCTGTGTGTGCGGGAGGACATGTCTCTGAATTGAAATGAATAAACAAACAACAGGAAAGAAATTGTAAATTCTATTGCAAGTTTTATTTTATAAATGTGTTACGGCGTACATGTCGGTGAATATCTTGTTGTTCAGAAAGGATCGTGTTATGAAACACTGATTCTTGGCCACCTCTACTGTAAACTTACTGAGCGTCAGTTCTACGTTTTAGTTGTTGTTCCTTGTCTTATGCAGTTAGTTCTGCTCTGTTAACTACGATATTGTTTTTAACAGCTCCTTGGTTAATATTGAAAGTGCGCGGATCGGGTCTCCAACTAGCGAACACTCTATCGGTATCCAATGATGAACACTCCGCTCCAATCTTTTTCGTCGGTCTTCCCTGCAATGCTTTTCTTAGCCTCACCTGGGTGGACCAACTTTACCTTCAACTGGCCAGCTCCAACAGGAAACCACATATTGGCAGAGTTAACGGCCAAAAAGCCTTGCCCTGTCGCCACATTCATGTACTGCTTGAGATCTGGTCCTCCCAGCATGTTTGTAGAAATTTCGTAGTATCCCCTCTGAAAAGATCCTTCCCCCTGTGTTGTGACAAATACATACACGAACACTTCATTCGCCTCTGGTGGCACTCCTCCGCCTTCCACTTTTAGGTCGTAAATCTTTTCCTCCTCGGGAAATTCCGGCAATTCGCCCAGTGATGTGACTAATGGAGTATACGTTGCCATGATTTAGACGAAGGAACTGGTGAGTCGAAACTGATGTGGAACAGAGGTGCAAGATCAGTAAGAAACACGGCTCTTGCGTAAAATTGGGTGGGACGTTCGATGCTCCAGTAAATATACAAGCTCAGTTGACATCCCGGATGTTGTTTACATTTGGAGTTTGCCAGCTTCATGTAGCACGTGTCTTTATTGGCTCCTCTGACACATAACAATAAAGGAGTTGTTCGGTGCAGTAAAATCTTGTGTTCAGGCGTCGTGCTAAGAGTTGGACAGGTTTTTTCCGGACAGTGTCAAACTGCTAAAGGATTTATCCCCCAATCCGTATGATCGGATTAAGAACCCGAGACAATATAGTCAACATAGTGAAATCGCACGTCCTTTTGGCATCTTACTACTACATATAGTTGATGCATTTAGATATTCGCAAGGAAGGCTAAAAAGATATTAACAGTCTGTTGCCATATCATTGGAAATGGGTCGTATTTTCCTCACTGTTTTCCGTACTTCTGCTACAGTTATGATAACCAGAAACTTATCAACAAGGAAGACCTTGATCATTTCTTTCTTCTCCTTACCTTTATGGGTGATTAAGCAATTATATCATAATGAGACTTTACACTCTGATAACTGTTAGAGAGGGGTTACAGGCTCAAGAGTAAGAAAACAGAAATATTATGTGGATATTAGCACGTTTAGTGATCCTTAGGATGTCCAAAAAAAACTTAAGAACTGCTTACCTCATCTCCTAGTCTTGCTCTTAGCATTTTTGACACTTTCATCGCTATTCCAGCGAGTTTTAGTTCTTTGACTTTGTAGATACTTGTTGTACAGGAGAAATAATTGCGATGTCAACAATCTTGTTACGAGGGATTGATTTTCAGTACTGTTTTCATTGGTCTTTCAATAATATTTTAATGAACAGTATAGCAAGACTTCAGAGTCACGTTTACGGCAATTGTAGATTCAAAATAGAAATGAGCAGATAAAAACTGTCCCAAACAACTCTTATTTTGTAAAAGTCATGTAAGAGTAAAACTTGGTCACGTGGTACAAATTCACGTTTGCCGTTTGCAATAAAACATGGTAAGAGTAAATCTCTCTAATATCATCTCAGTGCCTGCATTTTTAAAGCTAGCTATTGGCAACATTGATAGTTTATTAAAAATAGCAACAATTGCCTGTTTTTCGTTAGTTAAAGTTAAAAACAAGAACGACAGCAAATTTAGGACACAGTCTCTCGTCTCAAATGCAGCTACTGTCGCGTGATTTATCATCAATTCTACCACGAGCGCTACCTGAACCTGTCGTACGAGCTACATTCCCAGGTCATAACATCGTTTATATACAGACAAACAAACAAACAAACTTTTAAAATGATATTGTGCCGAGACAACAATGTTGCATTCGTTCTTTCCTTCATTTTTATTCGCCTATTATAGAATTGAAAATGAGCATCCTTAGGCTGTTTACCCTTCTGTTTTTCGTTCTGCTGATAACTCAGTCAATCTTTGGGTCTCCCTTCAAGCAAGACAATCATGTCGAAAAGAGTCCTGGATCGTCATCTAAACGCACTGAGGTAAAATAGTTCTCTTTAAAATAAGATAGTCAATTGGTGACTTGTGTTTAAGACGAACACGAAAGTTTCTCTTGAGGGTGGCGTGATATCTATGGAAATGCAACTCACTGTTCTAATCGAATCTGGGTTGTTTCACTGAAACAAAATGAACCATAATCTTGGACAATACAAAGCCTCCTAACCCCCCCCCCCCCCTCCAGTTCAGAATTCTTATCTCGAAACTCGCTTTCCCTTTTCTCCAAAATACCGCCGATCACCCTTATGAGTGTATAGTGCTGCGAGTAGAGACTAGGTAGTTTTACACCTTAACGTTTGAATGTATAACAAACATTTATATAATTTTAAGCTGTAAACTCTTTGCGATGTGTCCCTCAATAATCAATTTTCAGTTTGGCGAAGTGTAAACTGAATGAATACACAGTCGTCCCCCAATTCTTGGTGATTTCGCTAAGGCTCGCAGCGATAATTTTAGCCGGCTTCCGATTTCATTTCTGTGCCTCAAACGTATTGAAATACACAGAGGAAAAATTGGTGACAAAAAAGAATCCTCATTCCAGTTTGTATTCAGTGGAATGACCTTAATGGACATACTTTCCTTCACAGATACAGGGGCGACAGGGCTCGTCCTTGATCTCTACTCGTAAAGAAGGCGAAGAGAAAAACAAGCGAAAAGGTAATTCCATCAGTTGTTTAGAAGTTGCGTACTATAACCTTTGAAAACAAAAGGGAGAAACAAAAAGAAGCTGAAACATAACTGCACAGGCTAGCTGTTTGGTAGACCAAACTATTCACTACAGTTGTTGGGTTATTCTGCAAAAACGAAACATTCATTAGCCGCCTGATTATTCAAACTTGGTTTGCTTTAATACCACTAAGTGTGCAACTAAAAATTTTATCTTGCTGTGCGTTGGGAAAACAAAACAAAGAAGCTAATGACACCATCCTGCATACGGGCCTCAGTATCATTACTAAAAGAAAGGGTTTCAAACTTTTATGTTATTAATATTAATTTTACCTGAAGAAACATCATGAGGCAAAACAAGATCTGACGTCCCTGAATAAAAATATATGTTGATTGCTCTCCATTTATATCCACTTTCGTTATCAACACCAACGGCGACCTTGCGGCTTATGCTACCAAGGGTGTTTAAAATTGTTGTGAGAACGCCCAAGCCAAGTTAGCACCGCTGATGACAGCACCAGCGTCAGCTAAAATTTTAAAGAACACAGGGAAAGCGAGTTTCGAGATTAGAATTCTGAACTGGAGGGGGCGAAGAGGTTAGTCGGTTTTATATTCGGTGGGAGATTAGGGTTCATTTTGTTTCAATGAAACAACCGAGATTCGATTAGAATCATTGAGTTGCATTTCCGTAGATATCACGCCACCCCCAAGAGAAATTTTCATGTTTGGCTTAAATACAAGTCACCAATTGACTAAAATAAGAGTTGTTTTGGACAGTTTTTATCTGCTAATTTCTATTTTGAATCTACAATTGCCGTAAACGTGACTCTGAAGTCTCGCTATACTGTTCATTAAAATATTATTGAAAGACCAATGAAACCAGTAATGAAAATCAATCCCTCGTAACAATATTGTTGACATCGCAATTTTTTCTCCTGTAAAACAAGTATCTACAAAGTCATTGTCCCGTTGCTCCTACATGTGGGACAGGGCTCGTCCTTGATCTCTACTCGTAAAGAAGGCGAGGGGAAAAACAAGCCAAAAGGTAATTGCATCAGTTGTTAGAAGTTGGATACCATAACCTTTGAAAACAAAAGGAAGAAACAAAAAGAAGCTGAAACGTAACTGCACAGGCTAGCTGTTTGGTAGACCAAACTATTCATTACAGTTGTTGGGTTACTCTGCAAAAACGAAAACATTCATTAGCCGACTGTTTATTCAAACTTGGTTTGTTTTAATACCACTAAGTGTGCAACTAAAAATTTTATCTTGCTGTGTTCTTTAAAATTTTAGCTGACGCTGGTGCTGTCATCAGCGGTGCTCAACTTGGCTTGGGCATTCTCACAACAATTTTAAACACCCTTGGTAGCATAAGCCGCAAGGTCGCCATTGGTGTTGATAACGAAAGTAGATATAAATGGAGAGCAGTCAACATATATTTTTATTCAGGGACGTCAGATCGTGTTTTGCCTCGTGATGTTTCTTCAGGTAAAATTAATATTAATAACATAAAAGTTTAAGATCCTTTCTTTTAGTAATGACACTGAGGCCCGTATGCAGGATGGTGTCATTAGCTTGTTTGTTTTGTTTTCCCAACGTTCTTCGGGGAATTTGTCTTTTATATAATTATGCATACATCCTGACATGTGGGTGCATGTGCAAAAGACGACATTGAAAGAAACAGTTCTCTGGGGTACCATCACTTCAGTGGTCTGAAATGGGTAAACAAAACATACAAGCTAAAAAGGTCTGATCTATTACTATAGAATCCATTTTGGTTTTCTTGCCATATTTAAATTTTCTAACTAATCTCTGCGAAGAGTTTAAGCTGCAATCAGGCGGTCCTTCTTCCCTTTTTGTTTTGTGGGCCTGATCGCAGGTTATGCGAGGTTTGAAAAATAAAAGCCCTCGTTTGTCCAAGAAAGCAAAACCCTAGTCATTCTGGTAGTAGTAGTAGTTAAATGAGCTCACCGTGCAAAGGGCCTATTACTGTAGGAAACCAAGGGCGAACTCAGCGACCACTTACCCTAAAGAGTAAAGAAACTGTATTAGAGGATTTGCCCCTTCTTGAAAGTTTGCTGACAACAGGTTTATGTTTTGCTTTGTCAGAACGACAAAATGCCTTCAAGGGTTGAAAGAGCTTCTTAAACCAACCAAAAGTAGTATTCTGAGTGTGTGATGTTCAGAATGAGCTTCCCTTTGCGTGTGATTTGGGGAAAAGATAAGCAATCACTAACCTGACACAAGTAAAATCTCTGGGTGGCAATAAAGGAGGACATTTTAATGATCTGACACATTCTCTGTAAATTTTTTGGGGTACATGCCTCTATTCTGTGATGCTTGTTTGCCATGGATTATTGTGACGAATGATCCTGTTTATGATTTTTGTTTAAATTGGTTATTTGTTTGCTTATTTCTAGGCACAACTTTGCTTTACGGCGCACGAAAAACTGCAGGGCCCGTTGCGAGAGGCGCAGTAGGAGTATTAACATACTACATCCCACACATCGATAAAACACTTGCTGTTATGTATTCCGTTCCATTTGACTACAATTGGTACAGCAATTGGTTTGATGTGTGGCTTTACAGTGGTAAAAGACGTGCCAACTACAATCTTTGGTACCAGATGTATTACGATATTCCCTTTGAAGGAGATAACTACTGGCACGAGAGAAATTTGGGATCGAGACTCCGAGCAAGGGGAGCCATGTCTAACTCCGGTCAAGCCACCATCGAAATTCACATACTGAAGCAGTAAATAGTCTCTTGTCATTGGTTAACTTTATATGTAAAGTTTCATTTCTAAAAAAGATTTCAGTTCCTTTGCAAAAATTTAAATGGGGCAACCAATGTGATAAAACATTTTTCTGATTGTTATACATCGAGAGAAAAACTTTGCCAAAAGAATCAAAGTATACAGCTAATTTTAAGACTTCTTTTCCTGGAAGACTCTATAAGTTAGCTTATTTGCCATGCACTAAAAGGTGTTTTCCTGATTTCTATCCGTCGTCATCAATTTGAGAATATTTTTGTGACCTTAAAAGCCGGAAAGGACTAAAGCTGAGCAAGTAAAGGAGCAAATACTAAATATAATCAGTGATTCACAGTGATTGTGATATAAGATTATGAGGACAGTATTTTCAAAAGTTAAGATTTTGAATTTGTCTGTTTGATGAAACTCCCACCAGCCATATATGTAAATCAACCTAATACCTGTAAAAGACAAGTGGATAATAGTCTAATATTACTTGATTAATCCACACGTTGCCTTCATCGAAAGGAAAAATAAAGTGTGGCATAAAAATTCTCATGTCAGTATTATTGTTGACTAGATATTAAACGATACGAAATGAGGAGACTGGGGAAAGAATGAAACTTTCCCAGTACTTGTGAGCTAGTGAGATCTAGTGACCTTTAATTGGCATGTTTATGGAAACAAATGTGCCAATTAAACAGTAACAATTCACTTACAATCTCGAATACTAATCAAGTCGAGTCGATTTTATTTCTCATATGAAAAATGTCAAGAGGGGGCTTTCTAAAGCAGACACCAGTCTGCAATAGGACATTTGCACGATGGCGTCATTTTACTACTAGGACCAGAATTTTTTCGGGTTTCTTTTCATATTTAAATTTGGTAATCCCAGTAAGGTTTAAATAACAAATACCCTAATTTGCACAAGAAAGCAAAACCCCGAAGGATCCTGGTCATAGTAGTAAAATGACGCCATCATGCAAATGTCCTATTTACAATTCTAATTGCAGGCAACAAGAGGAGCGCGCAATCCTAATCTCCAGGTTGCTATTACGCATGCGTCGCATGTATGTAGCCAGCATTCGTTTGGAATTCCACTACGAATATATGGAATGCACAGAACACACTTTGATGACGCGCGTTTGGACCTTCTGTCACTCGTAATCTGATTATGCATGTTTTAACTATCAGTCACATGAAACTTACGCAAAGCACAAGCGATTTTACCTTCGATCGTTGTCGCCCGCACTCCGTAACCGTTAGTTATTATTAGTATGTATACGGCACTGTATTTGTGTCTGCGGGTGAGAGGCCGGGCTTGCCAGCATCATTCAGTTTGTGCTGGGATGCGGTAAGAAGACGTTTCGGCGTAAGTACCCATAATCTGTTTTTTTTTACGACTAGTTTTATCCGCCGGTGGGCTCTTTCTCAGAGGTTCTCACTGTAGAGAAATTACCCGATTTTATTTGAGGGGCTGGGGCACCGGCACTCAGTCCACTCTCACTAATATTGGAACTAAAAAGGTGATAAATTAAAGTATTTACTGGGCTTTTCCATTGTTTCCCTGCGGATTGTTTTTACCCTGGTCTCAGCCTGCTAGTGTACTAAGAAGCCTCTCTGGAGGACCAAATCCCGTGTCAATTTTAATGCAGTAAAGGAAAACGATATTGACTTTAAAAGTCAGTTCCTCCATTAATCGATCTTTTTGAGCGAGCGACACAGCTAGTAAAAGTTTGCATTTAATAATTCATTTATTGTCGAAAAAAAAACAAACAAAAAATAAAAATTATTAACTGCTTTGAATTTGTTTAACAAATTAAAGTAAAGTTACCCCGTGTGGGGAAAAACGTGCGGTTTTTTTTCTCTCGAGCAATAGCAAATGGATCTCTTTCCCTTTTTTCTTACCCCCCGTTTTAAGAGCGTGCGTGAAATAATGACGCTAAGTTAATGTAGTAGACAGTTGCCGTGTAAAAATCAACCCGCTATTTTTTTGTATTTGCGCATCAGTTAATTGTGCACTTTAGTGCTCACGAAAGTAAAGAGAGTAAAGGGGTTAAAACTTCCTTTTCTAATCGACCTTTTTTGAGTTAAATGTTTCAAAATTTGTCTTTACCTCTAATGTTGGGAGTTGCTGCGTCCGTTTGCGTCCGTTTACACGCAGCCTTTACAGCTTTTCGACGACAGCGACGCGGATTACAACAAATGTCAACTTAACACGAATTATATATTGTATGTATTAATATATTTTTTTATATATCAGTTTAACTTAGCCTTCTTTAAGCGATGATCCACCTGCAAATAGTTTTCGTGACCATGTCTTCATTAACGGTCAGAAATGCGTTCCCCCATTACCACAACAGGCAAAAGTTCATGAATTTCAGTACTATAAGTTGCAAGTGCATCTGGCGTTAAATGGTTGAAGTGTTTTTATAGGGCAGGGGGTCGGCCTGGTCATCCTAAACTAATTACCTTTTTTGTACGATGCAAAGCCATGCCAATATCCGTCGACACATCTTCCCGCAAAATGGATACGGTCTCTTAAACATGAAGTACCCTTATACCTTTCAACCCTATCAATGATCAGCATCTAACCTCTCTCTATCGGACGAATTCTAATTCAAACATTGAAGGTCGTGTGAGTGGAGAAAATAATCAAGAAAAGTAAAATGTTCCAATATTTAGATGAAAATGTAAATTGTGAACAGTGTGAAGAATATGTGGGTTGAGCCGGCAGGGTTAAAGTTTCTTTTAAATGCTGTGTGTGCGGGAGGACATGTCTCTGAACCTGAAATGAATAAACAAACAACAGGAAAGAAATTGTAAATTCTATTGCAAGTTTTATTCTATAAATGTGTTACGGCGTACATGTCGGTGAATATCTTGTTGTTCAGAAAGAATCGTGTTATGAAACACTGATTCTTGGTCACCTCTACTGTAAACTTACTGAGCGTCAGTTCTACGTTTTAGTTGTTGTTCCTTGTCTTATGCAATTAGTTCTGCTCTGTTAACTACGATATTGTTTTTAACAGCTCCTTGGTTAATATTGAAAGTGCGCGGATCGGGTCTCCAACTAGCGAACACTCTATCGGTATCCAATGATGAACACTCCGCTCCAATCTTTTTCGTCGGTCTTCCCTGCAATGCTTTTCTTAGCCTCACCTGGGTGGACCAACTTTACCTTCAACTGGCCAGCTCCAACAGGAAACCACATATTGGCAGAGTTAACGGCCAACAAGCCTTGCCCTGTCGCCACATTCATGTATTGCTTGAGATCTGGTCCTCCCAGCATGTTTGTAGAAATTTCGTAGTATCCCCTCTGAAAAGATCCTTCCCCCTGTGTTGTGACAAATACATACACGAACACTTCATTCGCCTCTGGTGGCACTCCTCCGCCTTCCACTTTTAGGTCGTAAATCTTTTCCTCCTCGGGAAATTCCGGCAATTCGCCCAGTGATGTGACTAATGGAGTATACGTCGCCATGATTTAGGCGAAGGAACTGGTGAGTCGAAACTGATGTGGAACAGAGGTGCAAGATCAGTAAGGAACACGGCTCTTGCGTAAAATTGGGTGGGACGTTCGATGCTCCAGTAAATATACAAGCTCAGTTGACATCCCGGATGTTGTTTACATTTGGAGTTTGCCAGCTTCATGCAGCACGTGTCTTTATTGGCTCCTCTGACACATAACAATAAAGGAGTTGTTCGGTGCAGTAAAATCTTGTGTTCAGGCGTCGTGTTAAGAGTTGAACAGGTTTTTTCCGGACAGTGTCAAACTGCTAAAGGATTTATCCCCTAATCCGTATGATCGGATTAAGAACCCGAGACAATATAGTCAACATAGTGAAATCGCACGTCCTTTTGGCATCTTACTACTACATATAGTTGATGCATTTAGACATTCGCAAGGAAGGCTAAAACGATATTAACAGTCTATTGCCATATCATTGGAAATGGGTCGTATTTTCCTCACTGTTTTCCGTACTTCTGCTACAGTTATGATAACCAGAAACTTATCAACAAGGAAGACCTTTGATTATTTCTTTCTTCTCCTTACCTTTATGGGTGATTAAGCAATTATATCATAATGAGACTTTACACTCTGATAACTGTTAGAGAGGGGTTACAGGCTCAAGAGTAAGAAAACAGAAATATTATGTGGATATTAGCACGTTTAGTGATCCTTAGGATGTCCAAAAAAAACTTAAGAACTGCTTACCTCATCTCCTAGTTTTGCTCTTAGTATTTTTGACACTTTCATCGCTATTCCAGCGAGTTTTAGTTCTTTCTTTGTTCTCTCTAAAAATTTTCCTAAGTGACGACCGTTAAAATCGCCTCAAAAACCCAGTTTATTATGATTTTTGTTACGCTACAATGATTCTCACTCCTGAGCTGTGGTAACATGTGGAACATGCACATAAGAGGCGAGAGGTCAAAAGTTCACCAATGTTGACGAAATAATTTTATCACGTTCTCATTTTGTTGTCAGTTAGTTAAAGATATTCAGCACGTTTCGGTTTTTTTATATCCCGATTCTCGAAACTACAAAAAAGTGAAGTTTTAAATTCTCTAACTAAATGCTAGTTAATGAAGTTTTATTGGCGAAAATAATTCTATATGAAGGATGGACGGTGTCAGTAAACATTTCAAGAGTTTTTAGTCTTAGACAGAGGACAATGCAACTGATCACACCGGGGAATGTCCCGCCCAACAGGGTTGTTTTTCTGGGTCTTGAGTCTTAAAGAGGACATACAATTACGTTATTTAGCGTCTTTAACGTGTTGTCTTTCTGGGTTGAAAACCTTAAACAGGGTGTGAACGTTGGTGGTGCAGGGTCTGAATCATTGTGTTACCAACGGTGTTATTGTTATTCTTGCTAAGTCTTATTCTGTGTTAATATATACTTAATCAGGAGCCCTGAATTATTCGAAAGGAAATGAATCAAGTTCAACACATTAAAGGTCTCTTATCTTAAACAGGGTTCGTAGCGAAATGAACGGATTTTTTAAACGGAGATTGTCTCGGCCCCTACCCAAACTTCCCTTATGTGCCTGCCTTCTCTTATCCCCCGGGGGAGATCGAAGTAAATAGAAAAAGTGGAGTCATGTTTTGTATTTCGTATTCTTAATATTTACAAAAATTCTCGTACGGCGTCATTAAAGGATGAATGTATGTTTTTATTCTGGTCAGCTGAATCGATGCTCACAGAACTCCAAAACTAACGACATTTAAAGTCAAAGAAAAAAAAGTTTTTAATGGATTTTTGCACACATTCTCTACGTTAAGAGAATAATATAATGCTGAGTTAATTTCGAAGACGAAAGTGGAAAGCACGATGCGAAATGACCAGTTTCATTTCGTTAAAGAGAAAAACAGAATAGCAAAAGAACGCTCGAGCCGTTGAAAATGGAAAAACTTAAGAAGATATTAAGAAAATAGACCAAGATAATTAATGCAGTGTAGCTTACAGCGTTTTATATGTAATGAAGGTACCATATAAAGAAAGTAGCTGATGATGTTTGGTCTAAACTTAAGTACAGTCCAAATAATCCCTATGGACTGATGGGATTATTTTGTATGTTAACAATACAACAAATAATTCAAAATTTCCAAAATAATAAAAGAACATTTAGTCCTTGCTAAAACGCCTCGGATAAAAACTGGACGTTTCTATTTTGAAAAGTGTACGAAAATGGAGGGTGCTCAGCTGGTCCTTCCGTCCGTCTCCTCCTTTTTTGCCTAACAGTGGTATATAGTACTATATGAGCTCCATATCGTAACTCACATACACACACGATTACAGCGTACTAAGAATCAGTTCTTTCTCTATTAATACGATCTTGTCAGAAAATTGAAGTAGTTTAACTTCTCAGCAATTCTTTTTTTCAAGATAAAACTGACGTTTTTTGAAACGGCTTCAACTTTATAAGGAATGAAGAATAAAAAGCTAATATGGATTATTTGCGGCACGAGACCTAACATACCTGAAATTGCTCTTTTCTACATTTATCTGTCCTAAACCCTACGAATTACAGCTATCTGGCGGCTTGTTATTTCCTAACACAGGTCACGAGAATTAAAGATTTTGTGTTTCTTTTTTTCTAATATGTTATAAATTTAAAAAGTCTGAGACTGAGCCTTGAGACACTTAGAGATATGTTTCTGTTGTTAAAGACGTTCAAACCTGTCTTAGAAAAAAAAAATCACTGCAGTGACTAATGTCTCGATAAAACTTCATCATCAACCTTATATTATGCTTCTATCGCTTAAAGTTTAAAAAACGTTTAAATGTTCGGGAGCCGAAAATTTAATGGGTAGAAGTATTTGCATTTTTGGATCTCCTCGAGGCCTTATTCTGAAAATTCCACTAACTCAAATATAAATCGTAATCGGCCGTTCGGGAGGACAGATTCAAATAGCTGCAAATCAGTTTGTGTCTCATCTAGTCGCCTGACACTTTTCCCTTTACACAAGAAATTAGTGATAACAGATCAGAAGACACAAAAAAGACGTGTTGTTTTTTTTTTTTGTAACCTGGTCCTTGTTTCACAAATGGAAAAAACTGAGAATTTTTAACTTGAAGACACACAAATAACTTTCCTAATACTCCAAGGTAAAGTTACGTTCTAACAGATGATTGATTCCTCGCGTAGTTGCTCATTTACACACTTAAATGTTAGCTGATATGATAACGGTACACTGTCTAAGGAACACACCGGAACACAGCACCAACAATGGTAGATATGACACCCTATTCTATTTAAGGATGGAGACCCTTAAAAACCATACACTATTGGGCGGCAGATACCCATCTAGCCAATATATGAGAGTGTCCTCCCCCCCGGAATCAGTGTTACACAACTGAATTAGGTTCAGGGCCATGTCTCAGGCCATACAAACACTCGTTGTTTATAATAAATGGGATACATGAGTTTAATATTTTAAAAAGACACTCTATTTCACCTCGTGCGAACTGTTTTGAGTTGTCTACCCCCAAAACCATCCAGAATCTGGTTTAGCAACCTGCCGGCCCTTGCGGGATACTTTAATTTGTAGGGTAGCCGCACCAGAGGTAGCCATAGCACCCTCTGCTTTAAGCCCATGGCCCAAGTCAATACTATCCCAAGACGCATCAGCAATTAAGTTACCGCGACGTCGACCATACATTTTGCCTAACATGCTATATGAGGCCTTTTGATATCCACTGAAAAGTTTAACATTCCACACATTGAGGTACACACCCTGAAGATAGGGGACGGAAAACATGACGGCCAGTGTTTGGTCGATGTCAATTATACAGTACGTCAGTACTCCCATCACACCAAATGGAAAGTAGCTGTTTCTTCTTCGTGCTTTAAATAGCATTGCTTCACCTAGAGATGGGTGTAGAGATATAGGTAAGCAAAAGGAATCAGATTATATCCAAACGGAGTATTCCTGACCAGTTCATCATTTTTGGCATATAAATCGACGCTAACTAGTTGTTACCAAGGCTGAAACTTTTCATAATTATTTCAAAGAAAAATAATAAAACTAATCTCCGGCATCACCCCTGTCACCGTCACCAACACCATCATTGTCATCATCATCATTATTTCACCCGAGTTGGCTAAAGCTAAAAACGATGACAAAAACGAAAAGTAATGGAAACAGGAGTGAAATTGAGAGGCACATATTGACTCGACCGTTGTTGTTGCGGCACAAGGAATGACTAATCAAAATGAGCGCATAGTAGACTTCTGCAAGATCATATCGATCAGCTTATTGCTTGGCTATACTCTAGAGGGGATTTAAAACAAATATTGTTTATTTGTTTGTAAGATATGACGACTGCGAGTGGGCAAGAAAGCAGAAAACAAGCCAACTGTTACTCTTCCAGCAAAGCTGATCTGTTCAAAAACTTATGACCTGATAATTGA
>OZ037780.1:23514835-23537335 GCA_964035525.1 Porites cylindrica
AGATTCAGATGAGAGCAAGTTTTACCCAAATTTATCAGTAAAGATTTGGAATAGAAATTGAAGCGTACTCTATCACAAAACCAAGAACCCTTTCGAAGCGAAAACTTTTATGAATATTAGTTTTTAGCCGCTCTAATGCGTCATGAAAGTAAAATCTCAGTAGGATCGATAGTTTTGTAGGTTGAATTTTAGTGACGTCATGTGAAAACCAACGATACACTACTTTCGAGTACATTTATTCCAAACGTAAAAAGTAAAAATATGCTCATCTTCTAACAGAAACACTGAAACATTTAACCGTAGGAAGTCAATTCGAAAATTTCCTTCATTAAAATTTCTGATCACGTGACACGTCACATGACCATGAATAAACGGTAAGATTTTAAAGGTGTTAAGGATGTAGCTGTTTGATTCAACTAATCCATTTGTACAAGAGTCTCTGGCACTGTGAAAACTGGTCTCCAATAGCCTAACGACCCATACCTTTTATTAGTAAGTTCAAGAATTTTGTGAGACGGAATTCATGTGAAAATACGTTATAATATCAGCTTGTTACCTCGCTATCATCGAACTTGTCGAAATCATCAATTGCGGTGGTCGGAGATCCCAAGGTAGTAACATTCCCCAAAGCGATAAACAGGAAGATGGCAAGCTTGATGTAGTCCATTCTTAATCTGGCCTTTAAAAAATAAAACACCGAATGTTCATCCTCGCTGCAGTAAATAGAAGAATAATGGTGCTAAACAGGGCCACCCCTGAAATACAGTGCCCTTGGTTTGCTTTAAATGAATGTGCGTTTTCACTGTCAAACGGTTGGTTCCACCCGTTTAGTGTTTTCGAAGGTTTAAAACAGGAACTAAAGCGGACGACTTTAAAAATCAGGATAAGGTTCTGTACAGTTGCATTTGTCAAAAGTTTCCTTTTAAATATTGAGCTTTAGGTTTAGAACGGGATACCGAGAAAAACGAAACAAACAAGGAACAGTGGTACAGTATCTAGAAGGCAACGCAGTTAGGTGATTTGGTCAGTCCTTTAAGGCCGAATAAAAGGAATCGAAAAGTAATTTAATAGATTGTTTTAACGACGAAAGGATCATGATTCCGAGCCTTTTCTTGTTAAAGTACAGACCCATGTATTTAAAATTAAATTTTAAGTTAACGTCTGTAACAAACTAGACCTAAAAGCTGGAAAGATTTCAAAACTCTCACACTAGGGTCCTGAAAACGAGCATTTATGGATTTTTTTGTAATTCAAAACAAAGAAATTGTATCAAGAATTCGTCATTTCTGGGGGCAAAGAATTGTTGACTTTTTCTTGTGCAAAGCAGTCATGACTGTACTTACCAAGAGTTTTCAGTATGTTCTGAGTCCCAGGCTGCAGCAACCAGTGTCTTTTGAAACTTTTGATTTAGCAAGAAAACTGCGGAACCCCGTTTTATAGGGAAAAAATTGAAAAAAACATCCCGTACAACCAAATAAGGAAAAAGGAAAATTTGTTGCAAATGATGTTATCAAGTGCACAACTCTTTTAAAATACGTCAGTTTTTTGTTTTTTCGTTATTCAAACATTGCGGAAAGCATCTTTTCTTTTCAAAATGGTTTCCTGTTCATTTTTTGCTATGGCCACGCCTGAAGAAAAGTATTGTATAAGTTATCATGGAATTACATTGCAATAAGTGTCTTTCTTATCAAACAGAGTATGATCTTTCTTAGCTTTTCTTAAAGCGGCATATCACCGAATTGGACCTAAATATTTAATAGACTCTTTAGTTAAATATACACTTAGCAGAACACTCCGCTCCGCCAACAAGGGATTGCTAGTAGTCCCTAAGTATAATCTTGAGTCCTATGGAAAGCGCGCTTTTTCATAGCCTGTGAACAGGCTCTCGGTTCTTTTTGCCGCTCGACTAAAGGCCTGTTCACAGGCTAGCTTTTTCAGTCATTGCCCCATCACTCCGGAATAATTTACCAGAATAAATAAAAACTACAGCATGCTTGACTTCTTTTAAGAACAGAGTTAAGAGCTTTTTATTTAGCCGTTCATTTTAGATTGTTCTTATGTTTTTATGATGAAGTTTTATATATTTTGCGAACTTTTTAGATAGTTTCTCACCCTAGATTTTTCTTTTTAGTAACCTTGTTAAGCGTCATTGGTTATAGTAGAAATGGTGCTATGTAAATGACTCCCACGGCTTAAAACTTCCTAATTTCACTCTTTGTGAAGGAGAGAAATGTTTCTTTTCTCTTTTTTCTGATACTCCAGAAGATTCGCCAACATTTAACAAATTGAACGAGGTGAATAATGGTGACGAAGCGTGAAACGGCCTGAATTCACTTTTTAAGCCGTTTTCGCAGCCCGTCGCCTTTCTGGTTGCTTAAGCTATCTAAAAATGCTTAAGTCAATACTTTTCGTGTGACAGCATTGTTATCACTCTAAAAGTATCAGTAATCTCTTTTCTTTCGCCTGGCATTAGTAAATCAGTGATTTATGACACCCGGCGACTAAATGTCGCAGCCTTTGGCGATTTCAGTTCAAAGTTTGCTCACCCGTTCCGAAAGGCAGGTCGACTCACGGGATGTGCATTTTTCACAAACAGGAACATAACCATTAAATTACCACAAAACTCTCAGTTTCGGTTTCTAAAAACAAGCTGGCTTACATGCGGATGACTAATCAAAAGTGATTAAATATATTTGCTAGGGTTTGCTCCTTCTCGAGATAATAGAGTTTCTAAATGATTACCACAACTATGTGATCAGTGCGTCATTTACTTAACGGAATTGCTTCCGGTTTTTTTTCTCGTTTAATTTACAAGCCCCAGGTTATTTTTCAGAATTTCAAAGTAGTCCGAGCCCTCTTTCCAGTGCTTGCTACACTCTTTTGATTTTTGACCTTTACAGTTTATGTTTGTTTTATTTTTGCTTATTCCTTTGAAGGAAGAGACTAAACTCTCAGTGAGTCTGTCAGTCACGCTATGCTTAACCCTTTCCGGACTCCAAGAGTGAATGAAGGAGTCCCTCAAGGTTGTTCTAACTTTTGACTTAGTGAGAGAAATCCTGTGGTTTGACCAGTCGAATGAAACCTCTTCTGCAGTTCTTTCTCATGGTACTATTTATTTCATTATGTATTGGTAGTTCTAACTTTTGAACCGGAATATGGCTACATCCACATAAGCCGTGAGGAAATGGCCCAGTTCACAATTGTCGAGCAGTTACACCGAAATGTCTTGCTTAGTCTCAGCGGTTATGGCAAAGCATAGACTAGAAAAACTTTTATTATTTGTTCGTTTCATGACGTGAGTAAAGCCACGTATTGAATGGCCGTTGTTCGCGCACAAGGAACTAAACCGTGAAAAATACCACCGGAAAAGCTGTTAATCGTTGACAGTAAATTTGTCACTGAAAATGTTAATAGCTTTTTTATTTGCTAGGGTTTACGCAGGTCAATCCGTAAATGAAAGTACATGTGGTTCTAACTTTTGAATTTGTGGGCAAAATCCTTTGGTGTGACCATTAAAATCCCCTTCTGCAGTACTTTTACAAGGTACTATTTATTTCATTATGTTGTTGAAACTTTTGACTTTGTGGACGAAATTTTTGTGATCATTCAAATGAAACCTCTCTGGCTTTACTTTCGCATGCTACGATTTGTTTTTCAGTATTTAATAAAATGAACCTTGGATTTGTTAGTCTTACTTTTACGTAAGGCATTTTTCAGCGTGAAAGGGTTGAAGTTGTTTGGCTGAGCTATCGATCTTGAGGTCAAATTATTTGAGGCCGGAACTACAACATTACTGGGGTAGACATTTCATGCAGCTCATGAGAACTGCTTTTTAATTCATTATTATTATTATTATTACTATAACAGTCAGAAAACAGAAATGAAACGTTCTGGAGAAGAATGAGAAACGTAGTCATCATGAGTAAAGTACGTGTTGTTGCACGTTGAACATGAACGATTGCCACAATTGTTTGTAACAGAAAATAAAAAAATTAAAATAAACAGAAGAAGACGAAGGCACAGTATCTGAGCAGATATGTTACACAGACGATTCTATTTTATTGTTTTAGCCAGGATCACGATAGGTTATCCTGCAAAAGCAATGGCAAAAAGAACAAATAAACACCACAAACCTCTTGAAAGCTTAACGCGGCTCGTTTACCAAAAGGAAGTAATAACTCGGCGTTCGGTTTTATGATCTTTCTACCTCTATTTCTACTGATATATGATGAACTGATGTACTCTTTAACACTTTCGCATCGAAAAGAGATTAATAAAAAATTACAGAAGTGGGTCAACTTAGTCTTGATTTTGTCCCGTTTGTCCACATACTTGTATTTAATAACTGAATTTATTGAATGCCATTTTAGAAATATTCTTGGCTTGCCATTGTCAGCTTTTCTTGGTCAATCGAACGCACCCTTTCACTATTGAGTGACCAAGAAAAGCTTGAACAAGTGGTTAGCCTGTTATGGCGTCATCGTTCGTGATGAAAACAACACAGACAAACCGAACCAAGCAATAAAAATTTGTATGTTACAGCTGAAATAATCAGAATGGTTCAAATACTCGCCTTGCCTTAAAATAACACGCTAAGCGAGCAAAAAGAAGTGGCGCCGATGTCATACTTTTACGACATGTTACTCTTTAGGACAAACTTTTATGAAGATGTACATAGCTTTAATGTTCATCTTTTTATCCCTGCTACCAGCCCGCTCAAGCGAGACAAAACAACACAAAAAACAGCTGTGCAGTGTACAGCACTGTTATTCAATAAATTGAGATAACTTTGAATCACGCTTTCCTTTCCTAACTTTACCCCGTGGAGTTCGCTGAAATCGCTTATACCTTTTTAAGGAGAATTTACTGATTTTGTCTATTTAGATCTAAGGAAACCATCAATATTTCAGTAGAAACCGGAATTGTGCGTTATAAGCTGTAAGCAAACGGCCTAGTTCACAAATCTTAAATAAGTTAAGTCTTTTTTTTTGTTTATTAACTATTACAGATACAGCCCGTTAGAGAATGAACAAACACAGTTATTCCGTTAAGTTGAGCAATATGCGGACCGTACGACTACCACGAGAAAAGGAGGTGGCATCTCACTGATGGCACACACTTCGATTTACCGTGGTTTTTGTTTCTGGTCGGCAGGATTTGCCCTCTGATGCAAGAGCAGTTTCTTTGACCTCTTTTCAAGCGTAAAGCTTTCTATTACGGTTGAATAAGGGTTCTAATTTTCTCCAAAGTGCCTTTTGGAGCTGAATAACTAAGCGATTTTCTTTAGTCCGTGAATGTAATGTTTTTCTGCAATGTTGTATCACGCCGGTCCCAGTTTGTTAGTTTTCTTATAAGCTTTCGAGCATGTTAAATTATTACGGATAGTGATTTACATGTATAAAATTATAAGAATGAAGTGCAGCTTAAACTGAAGCTGTATCAACTATGGAGAATTGCTTTGTGACTAGTAGACTCCAGCTTAGTGTTTTTCTAAAGATAATATGAGTCTTTGACTGGAGCGCGTATTTCCTTCCTTGGTAATCGCTTTTGAATAAGCTTAACATTGTTTGGATTGTTGGTTATTGCCGCTTTGTGATCAGGCAAGACCAATAGTTTCGGTTCGCCACGCGAACCTCATTAGTTGCCGGGTTGGCTTTGTACTTAGTGGCTTGTACAAGAGTAACTTTAGTTGTTCTTTATCGTGGCGAGAACGGTACAGCCGTGAAATAGCATCGACTTGCCAGATCCAGTTGGGGAGACTCCAAAAACATCCTAGCCTTTCAGGATAGATTCGAAACACTTTACTTGAAGAGGTTTAAAATTAATTTATGGAAAGTTACTGTTTCAGGGAAAATCCGACCTGGCGAACCACTGATCTGTAGTAATATGTAGTGATATGTAGTGATATGTAGTGATGTGTAGTGATGGACAGTGATAGGTGGTGATGGATAGTGATGCAAAGTTATGTTGAGTGACACATAGTTACATGTTACATGAAGATATTTTACTAAGATTTTTTGTATTCGTGTAGGAGAACACGGATTTATTACCCCTCCCGTTCTTTCCCAGACTTCGCACGGGCAACGGGCAAGATAGAACGCCTAGGGACTAGGCTGGAGTCCCGGGGCTTTTCTCGTGGACTCTGGGAGGGTTCCATCAAAGACTTACATGAGAAAGGCCCTGAAGATGGCTCACACGACAGCCGGGACATAAGGGCGGTTCTAACCTCGTGGGTATGACGTTGGCAGAATTTGATGGCTGCTATTTCCTTCGTTGTTGATTGCAAAAAGCTAAACTTGCACAAACTGCTCATATTAACCATCTTTTCCCATTTTTGAACTTAATTAGTGAAAAGCTATCCAGCGTAGTGTAAACATAGACTTAGTTAATTATTAAGGGTTTTATATTTCCAAGAAACCCTTGCGAAAAAGGACTTTTAATACTTTTTATATTTTTGTAAAAAAGAGAAATTTCATTGTCTATGCACCTATAAACCAACCAACATGTGCAAAACAGTGAAGTTTTGGCAAAACTAAACTGCACCTTAAAGGCCTAGTTGAATCTCATTGGAAATATCCTAGTGCGCGGGATTTTCACACGTGAAAAAAATGATACGTCCAATAAGAATCGCGAACGATGTTTATTCAGGTGTGAGAAAAGTGGTACGTCCAATCAGAGGTCACAGAGATTTGTGAGTCTCGCGCCAAAGTTCCCGCCTTTTATAGGCTCTTGCAGATCCTTTCTCGCACTTGAACTAAGTCTTCGACAAGACAATCGCAGCGATCCAATCGTAGTGGATCGCATATGAGTAGTAGTTCGTCTTTATCGATTACAAGAGCCAAGGAAGCTGCTAGAATTGCAGAATTGAAAGCCGAGGCAGCCGCTTCTAACCTCGTGGGTATAACTTTAATTTCTCTTTCTTCAGGTTCAATGAATCTTCATGACTGATGGACTCATGCCCATAACAGACCGAATTCGACGTAACCTTATTTTAAACGAAAAGGATAAATATAAGGATATTAAGCTTCAGCTTCTCAAGGGAGGCCGTGGGCAGTTTGGATTCCGCTTCCTTAACGAAATCAAATGGGCAGCAGCGAGATTTAACTTTCAGTACCTTCTTAGAATCGATGATGACTACTTCCTGCGTTCAAAAAGGCTTCTTTCTGAGCTACCATTGAGGCCGAAACAAAATCTAGTCTGGAGATTTTTCCACTGTGAAGTAGGAATCACATGGCTGGATGAAGCATTTATGATATTCTCTGAAGATATCATTCAGAAGTTCTTGGCGCAGAACAAAAGCTCGATGTTGTGTCATCCACATGCGGACCAACAAGTCATGTTGTGGCTGAGCAATATTGTAAACAAAATATACTTCCACGATATTAGCTAGGTTACATCATGAGCCTCCAGCGTCATTTGTTTCTCGATTTAGTAACATGTCGAATGTTTGTGACTCCCATTTAGGCGCGCATGGAGCGTACGGTAAGACCATGTATTATCTCTGGCTGGCTGAGGGCTAATGACAATGCTAAAGGCGTTTCAACTATTCCTGATTTTGCAAGATTTTGTAAAAAACACAAAGTTTGATCACCGTGCATTTAATCCTGAGTGGCGATGTGAACCCAAGCCCTGCAAAGGTAACCCAACATGGAACTTGGGAAATGAAATGTGGCTTGGTAAAGAAGCTGGTCAAGATGTGTAGCCTGAAATTATTTTTTTAAAAAACTAAAAAACGATAGAGGGCCGTGTTTTACAGGATGTCAAAGAATGAAATCTCGTCGTCCCGTTTTAATTCACTGGTGGTGAATTTGATACTGTTATGGCTATTCAAATGCTGCAAGAACCTTAAGCACAGTGACGGTAAACAGTAAAAGTATCATTAAGGCGCCGAAACCAAACTTAAAGAGAAGGACAACATTTGCCGTTCCTGACACATCTAGTTCCTGAAAACTTTAAGAAGAGAGTTACCGACAGGTATTCTGCTAGTATTTCGAATAAAGTTTGATAGAAGTTGTAGTTATTTTGCGTAAAGTTGGTGAGTTTATGATTTTTCGCATGTTGTATAGTTCGCCGTATATTACAAATTTTTCCAGTACCTTATTTTGGCCTTTCAAAACTGATTTACACCCAATCCCGTTTTAACTTAGCAAATAGTCATTTCCCAGGTTATAGGTGAATCCTTTTTCACACCTGTAACGCTTTTTTCGCTTCATTAACATATGCTTATCGTTATCTGATGAAGCTAATAAAATAAAATTTTCTATTTATTGAAGGAGCATACCAGTTTCAGTTATCGCTGAAAATTTGAGCCCGATACACCGAATAGTTCCAGAGAAAAACCCCAAAATTGACAAAGAATGTATGACCTCATGAAGGTTTTACCACCCAACAATTTGGCAGTATTTGATGGCTGCTATTTCCTTTGAACTTAATTAGTGAAAAGCTATCCAGCATAGTGAAAACATAGACTTAGTTAATTATCAAGGGCTTTATATTTCCAAGAAACCCTTGCGAAAAAGGACTTTTAATACTTTTTATATTTTTGTAAAAAAGAGAAATTTCATTGTCTATGCACCTATAAACCAACCAACATGTGCAAAAAGGTGAAGTTTTGGCAAAACTAAACTGCAGCTTAAAGGCCTAGTTGAATCTCATTGGAAATATGCTAGTGCGCGAGGATTTTCACCCGTGAAAAAAATGATACGTCCAATACAAATCGCGAACGATGTTTATTCAGGTGTGAGAAAAGTGGTACGTCCAATCAGAGGTCACAGAGATTTGTGAGTCTCGCGCCAAAGTTCCCGCCTTTTATAGGCTCTTGCAGATCCTTTCTCGCACTTGAACTAAGTGCTCGACAAAACAATCGCACCGATCCAATCGTAGTGGATTGCATATGAGTGGTAGTTCGTCTTTATCGACTACAAGAGCCAAGGAAGCTGCTAGAATCTCGCGCCAAAGTTCCCGCCTTTTATAGGCTCTTGCAGATCCTTTCTCGCACTTGAACTAAGTCTTCGACAAGACAATCGCAGCGATCCAATCGTAGTGGATTGCATATGAGTGGTAGTTCGTCTTTATCGACTACAAGAGCCAAGGAAGCTGCTAGAATTGCAGAATTGAAAGCCGAGGCAGCCGCTTCTAACCTCGTGGGTATAACTTTAATTTCTCTTTCTTCAGGTTGAATGTGTCTTCATGACTGATGGACTCATAACAGACCGAATTCAACGTAACCTTATTTTAAACGAAAAGGATAAATATAAGGATATTAAGCTTCAGCTTCTCAAGGGAGGCCGTGGGCAGTTTGGATTCCGCTTCCTTAACGAAATCAAATGGGCAGCAGCGAGATTTAACTTTCAGTACCTTCTTAGAATCGATGATGACTACTTCCTGTGTTCAAAAAGGCTTCTTTCTGAGCTTCCATTGAGGCCGAAACAAAATCTAGTCTGGAGATTTTTCCACTGTGAAGTAGGAATCACATGGCTGGATGAAGCATTTATGATATTCTCTGAAGATATCATTCAGAAGTTCTTGGCGCAGAACAAAAGCTCGATGTTGTGTCATCCACATGCGGACCAACAAGTCATGTTGTGGCTGAGCAATATTGTAAACAAAATATACTTCCACGATATTAGCTAGGTTACATCATGAGCCTCCAGCGTCATTTGTTTCTCGATTTAGTAACATGTCGAATGTTTGTGACTCCCATTTAGGCGCGCATGGAGCGTACGGTAAGACCATGTATTATCTCTGGCTGGCTGAGGGCTAATGACAATGCTAAAGGCGTTTCAACTATTCCTGATTTTGCAAGATTTTGTAAAAAACACAAAGTTTGATCACCGTGCATTTAATCCTGAGTGGCGATGTGAACCCAAGCCCTGCAAAGGTAACCCAACATGGAACTTGGGAAATGAAATGTGGCTTGGTAAAGAAGCTGGTAAAGATGTGTAGCCTGAAATTATTTTTTTAAAAAACTAAAAAACGATAGAGGGCCGTGTTTTACAGGATGTCAAAGAATGAAATCACGTCGTCCCGTTTTAATTCACTGGTGGTGAATTTGATACTTTTATGGCTATTCAAATGCTGCAAGAACCTTAAGCACAGTGACGTTAAACAATAAAAGTATCATCAAGGCGCCGAAACCAAACTAAAATAGAAGGACAAAATTTGCCGTTCATGACCCATCTAGTTCTTCAAAACTTTAAGAAGAGAGTTACCGACAGGTATTCAGCCAGTATTTTGACTAAAGTTTGATAAAAGTTGTAGTTATTTTGCTTAAAGTTGGTGAGTTTATGATTTTTCGCATGTTGTATAGTTCGCCGTATATTACAAATTTTTCCAGTACCTTATTTTGGCCTTTCAAAACTGATTTACACCCAATCCCGTTTTAACTTAGCAAATAGTCATTTCCCAGGTTATAGGTGAATCCTTTTTCACACCTGTAATGCTTTTTTTCGCCTCATTAACATATGCTTATCGTTATCTGATGAAGCTAATAAAATAAAATTTTCTATTTATTGAAGGAGCATACCAGTTTCAGTTATCGCTGAAAATTTGAGCCCGATACACCGAATAGTTCCAGAGAAAAACCCCAAAATTGACAAAGAATGTATGAGCTCATGAGGGTTTTGCCACCCAACAATTTGGCGGTATTTGATGGCTGCTATTTCCTTTGAACTTAATCAGTGAAAAGCTATCCAGCATAGTGTAAACATAGACTTAGTTAATTATCAAGGGCTTTATATTTCCAAGAAACCCTTGCGAAAAAGGACTTTTAATACTTTTTATATTTTTGTAAAAAAGAGAAATTTCATTGTCTATGCACCTATAAACCAACCAACATGTGCAAAAAGGTGAAGTTTTGGCAAAACTAAACTGCAGCTTAAAGGCCTAGTTGAATCTCATTGGAAATATGCTAGTGCGCGAGGATTTTCACACGTGAAAAAAATGATACGTCCAATAGGAATCGCGAACGATGTTTATTCAGGTGTGAGAAAAGTGGTACGTCCAATCAGAGGTCACAGAGATTTGTGAGTCTCGCGCCAAAGTTCCCGCCTTTTATAGGCTCTTGCAGATCCTTTCTCGCACTTCAACTAAGTAAGTCTTCGACAAAACAATCGGAGCGATCCAATCGTAGTGGATCGCATATGAGTGGTAGTTCGTCTTTATCGATTACAAGAGCCAAGGAAGCTGCTAGAATTGCAGAATTGAAAGCTGAGGCAGCCGCTTTCAAGAAACGTTAATTGTTAGAGGAGAAGAACTTTCGTCCGCAACAAGAACAAGAGCGGTTGACGCTGGAAACCTAAATTACTAAGTCCGAGGCCAAAGACAAAACTTTTAATTCAATTATGGAAGCCACCCCGGGTTCGTCTGTACGAAATCCTATCAGAGCGGTGTCTAGGAATAGTGACGGAAAAATACCAACGGCTGATGTCGGTTCAGAGACAATGCAGGGCAGGGCAAATGTTGCCGTTAGTCGTTCGACTTTTAACCACGAGGCATTAGAATGGCACCAACGTTCATTAATAACCAAAAGGGAAGAACATGTTGTTGAATCCAATTTCTCCGGGGCGTCATCGTCGCCGAGCGAGGAGGGTTTTCAAGAAATACTTGAGTTACATCAGCACCAAAACGCAATACAGCAGAAACAAAACCGGATTATGGAGATGCTTGCAATGCAGCAGAAGAAAAGTAATCTTCGCCAGCAACGGATTCCAATATTCGACGGTGATCCAATAAAGTACGATGCCTTTGCTAGAGCCTTCGAGAATGCTATTGAGACCAAAGCGTCAAATAGTAGTGAAAGGTTGTACTAACGCCAACGGGAACGAGTCCGTGTCTAGACTGTGCGCTACTTAGATGTGGACAGCCCGAATCGCCAAGCATGTAAAGATGACACCGTATCTCTCAACGAGGCCACGCCCACAACGAACTTGAAAAGGCCCAAAATAGTCCACACCAACTGATGTAAAAGGAGGCTTGTCAGGCAAAATGCGACTTTCCGGCAAGTCAGCCATTTTTTCATTTTTTTAAAATAACTTCATTGAATGTCAGGGGACTTAGGGATGACGCTAAAAGAAGAGAAGTATTTAATTGGCTTCGCGCCAAAAGGCCATTAATATGCATGCTCCAAGAAGTACACTGTATGGAAAAAACAAACCACTTGTGGAAAGCAGAATGGGGCTATCAAGCTTACTTCACCTCTTTTGAAAGCAACAAAGCAGGGGTATGTATTCTTTTTAACAATAATTTTAACCTTCAGCTCCAAAGACTTTACACCGACCCTGCAGGGAGATTTATTATCTGTGACTTAAAAGCTAACGAAAAGCTTTTGACCCTCGCTAACATCTATGCTCCCAACGAGGATAAACCTTCATTCTTTCAAAACTTTTACGATCATCTTTTAAATTTTAAATGTGAAGACATAATAATTGGCGGTGACTTCAACCTTGTTCTTAACATCGAAAATGACAAAAAAGGTGGCATTGCCAAAACTCACCAAAATAGCTTGAAGACCGTTCAAGAAATTTCAGAGAACCTAGATCTTCTCGATGTCTGGAGAATTCACAATCCAGATGACAAAAGGTACACTTGGAGACAACGACAACCTAAGGTTTACTGTAGACTTGATTTCTTTTTAATAAGCCAAAGCGTTATTGGGGACGTCACTAACACCGATATAGTGCCAGGATATAAAACAAACCATTCCATGATTACTTTAGATCTGTCTCTTCATGCAAATAGCAGAGGACCCGGCCTTTGGAAATTAAATACCTCTCTTTTAACCGAAACTGCTTATGTTAATCTTATTAAGACAACGATTAAGGAAGTTCAAGACGAATATGAAAACGATGACATGGTAAACTCAGCTCTATTGTGGGACATGATTAAGCTTAAAATACGGGAAAAATCGCTCCAATACGCAATGAATAAAACTAAGAAAACAAAGGGCCGTGAGGCAGAACTAGAGCATGCAATTTCCAAACTAGAATCGAAAATGGAGAACGGAGACTCTAGCGTAACAGAAAATTCTGAACTTGCAGAACAACTGAATGATCTAAAGAGTGAGTTAGAAAGAATTATTGAGACTCGTACGAAAGGTTCCATATTGAGAGCTAAAATTAAATGGCATAATGAAGGAGAAAAAAATACGAAATATTTCCTCAACCTAGAAAAGAGACACTATAAGCAAGGCATGATAAGCCAACTTAAAGTGGACGAAAATAACTTTATTACTTCGGATCAGGAAATATTAGCAGAAGGGGAATCTTTTTTTATGAATCTATATACATCCAACAGAAATATACACAATTTAATTGACACATATGATTTTTTTAAACACGAAAACGACACCGTCCTGAATGACGAACAACGGAACAACTGTGAAGGCCTGCTAACTGAAAGGGAATGCCTTGCAGCCCTGAAAACCATGGAACAGGGAAAAACCCCTGGATCTGATGGGCTACCTGCAGAATTTTATAGAGTATTTTGGACAAACATATCAAACTTATTGATTAATGCTCTTAATTATGCGCACGAAACGAGTCAGCTTTCCATCACACAAAGAAGAGGAGTAATCAAACTCATTCCCAAGAAAGACGCTGAGCCGTATTTCATTAAAAACTGGAGACCGCTTACTCTTCTCAACTGCGACTACAAAATTGCAGCAAAGGCTGTGGCTAACAGGCTGAAAAAGGTTCTTCCCGATCTCATCAGCTGTGATCAAACTGGCTTTATGAAAGGCAGGTTTATTGGCGAGAACATACGATTAATAGACTATGTTATTCGTTTTACCAAAGAAAAAAATATCCCAGGGCTATTATTATTTCTTGATTTCGAAAAGGCGTTTGACACGATTGAATGGCCTTTTATCATAAATTCTCTTCAATACTTCGGTTTCGGCCCAAGTGTTGTAAACTGGGTCAAATGCCTTTACAGCAACATAGAGAGCTGCTTCTTAAACAACGGCTGGACAAGCAATTTCTTTAAAATTGAAAGAGGGGTCAGGCAGGGGTGCCCGTTGTCTCCATATCTATTTGTTCTTTCAGTTGAAGTCTTAGCCAAGGCTTTTAAAAGAAACAGCAATATCAGAGGAATACACGTTAACCAAGAGGAAATTAAAATAAGTCAATACGCAGACGATACAACCTTAATATTGAATGGTTCACAAACGTCGCTCTCAGCTGCTCTCAACACACTTGACGATTTTGGAGAAGCCTCGGGTCTCAAACTCAACAGTAAAAAAACAGAAGCAATTTGGATCGGAACATATAGTGGAAAAACAGAAATTCTTCTTCCAGAAAGAAATTTCAGATGGCAAACAAACAAAGTAAAATCTTTAGGCGTTTGGTTTACGACAGACCCTGAAAACACTGTACTTCTAAATTATAAGGAAAAACTGGAAAAAATTAACAATATTCTAAGCAACTGGAAATACCGTAGATTAACCTTAAGTGGGAAGATCACTGTTCTGAAAAGCTTAGTAGCTTCTCAAATTGTGTACGTCTTGGCACCCTTGTGCACAAACAAAAAAATAATTAGCGAGATTAACAAGCTCTTTTACTTGTTCCTTTGGAACGGAAAGGGCGATAAAATAAAGCGAGATATTATGATTAACAATTACCCAGCAGGTGGCCTCAAAATGATTGACATACTATCTTTCAATAAAGCGCTAAAAACCACTTGGATAAAAAAGTACCTGGATACAGATAATCAGGGTAAATGGAAACTTTTTCTAGATCTTGAACTGAAAAAGTTTGAGTGTACCCTACCTTTCACAAGCAACCTTAATAAGATAGACATAGCTAATATCTTCAAAACGAAAGACAGTTTCTTAAAGGAAATTCTCCTAATCTGGTCAGAAATCAATTTTGAAGAGAGGATAACATCAGAGAGCCAGCTTTCAGAACAAGGCATATGGTACAACTCACTTGTAAGGATTAACGACAGCCCTATTTTCTTTAAAGAATGGTATCGTAAAGGCATCACAAAAGTTAAGCACTTAAGGAACAGAGAAGGAAAATTCCTCACTCCACCAGAACTTTTAAACAAATACGACATCAAGGTCCAACCCTTGGCATACTGTGGAATAATTTCTGCTCTTAAAAAGCTATGCAACACATTCAACCAAGGTGACCACACAAACGAAGGTAATAGTTACGAAAGCTTTTCGACAAAACTAATGAAAGCCCAAAAAGCAAGCAAGTTGGTGTATGACAAATTAATTACAAAGAAAAGTGCCCCCCCTACTTCAAGCCAGCAAAAATGGAATCAAGACTGCAACTTAGGTCAAAACGAAATAACGTGGGGTGCGACCTACCAGCTAGCTCATAAAATCACAAAAAGCATAAAACTCAGGGAATTTCAATTTAAATTGCTGCACAGAAGAATACCAACAAACGCTTTCTTAACTAAGATAAGAGTAAAAGAAAACTCCAACTGCTCCTTTTGTAAAAAAGAACCAGAAAAACTCGTACACCTTTTCTGGTCCTGCCCCAAAACGGCGCTCTTCTGGGAGAGCATCATAACGCGATTAAAACTTTGCCAAATTATTCCCGATAGTTACTCTGCAGACATGACTGTTTCACTAGGCCTGAGATCAGACTCTTCTAAACTTCAACGCCAGATCAACTTTTGTTTTCTTATTGCCAGGCACTATATCTGGCTCTGCAAAACAAAAGAAGCTATACCTCTATTGCAAGGATTTCTCAAACACCTAAAGACAATTTACAACATACAAGCACAAGCAGAAGCAAACAATGTTCTGCCCAAACAATGGTCATTCCTACACGACATCACGTAGAAACTATCGTTTCTACCATGGCGCTATTCCCAACGCCCCCTGATATTCTCTATGTCTTTCATCCGTAGCTTATCCTGCCTCAATAACGCCAACTATCCTTAAATAAGTTTCTTCCGATGCAACTGTGTACTTGAAGCATACGAAATGTAATAATGTTTGAAAACAGTAGTATTGTTAGCAATGTAAGCAATAAGTATTGTCAGTATTGTAAGTATGGTATGAATGTTGTAAATAATGTAAGCAGGGTAAGCAGTGTTCAATATTGTAATTATTGGGTTAAGTAAAGCAAATAAAAAAAAAAAAAAAAAAAAAAAAAAAAAAAAAAAAAAAAAAAAAAAAAAAAAAAAAAAAGTCAGCCATTTTCTGTTGGCACATAGGCGCCTGTCGACGGCGGCAGCTGACACATTTTGCAAGAACACGTCTCACGGTACTAGGTATTTTGTTAGATCCTAAACTGTCTTGCAAGTGATTCGCTCAGTTAGCTACCACTTAGGGGCCGGGATGTTGTATCTAACACCCAAGAACAATAGCCGCCTCTAATCAGGCCCCCTCCGGAAAAGTAGTGCGTTCATTTGCATCTTTATTTTTTGAGTTAAGTTTAAGTTCCGAGAATTATTTAGTCACTACTGGCAGACGTCTTAATATTTTCAGGTAAAGCATACCATAGCCGCAGCCGAAATCGGGAAAATGAATTCTTATTTGTTCAAGACAATAAGACATGACATAAAACTTGTTGGTAGTTCGTGATCTGGTATTGTAGGAATGGATATCTGAGAAAGGGGTGAATAGATTTTGAATACGAGCAGGAGCTAGCAATTGTTTTGAACATCATACATTAAACAAGAAACAGATTCGACATAAAGAAAACGAAAAGGCAGGATACCGTGGAATAGGGTGTTCACACTTTCGAGAAAAGTTTATCAACCGTATAGCCCGCGTGTGAAGGAGAAGAAGCTTATCCAATGTTGACTGTGACGCTTGACCTCACGAGCTAATTCCATAGGTGAGGTAAGGGAAAATAAGAGACTGATATAACTTGACAATAATAAAATTAAAAGGGGTACGAGGGATACCAAGTGTCTCAGTTTAGCTACCATGCCAACGGTCTTGCTAATTTTTAGAGCAATTAGATCAATATGAACTTTCCAGTTAAGATTCTTGTCAATAATTATGTCAAGAAATTTTACATAATCTTTACATTCTAATGGTGAATATGACATTTTATCGTTGTCAAAAATATCTATCGTTGGTGATTTCGAAATATCACATAATTAGATTTCTTATAATTTAGAGTTAGTTTGTTCCCTGTCAATCATTCGCAGGGTTTGTTTAACTCAACATTTGCCTCTATTTCTAGGGATTTAAGGTTGTTATTACTTATGGTGTCATCAGCAAATAAATAAAACTTGAGCTTATCTGAATAGGTTGTGATATCATTTATATGCAACAAAAAGTAGAAGCCCCAGAACAGAACCATGAGGAAAGCCGCAATCCGTGGGAGCCTTTTCAGAACTACGGGGGCTAACATTAGTTGTCTATGAACGCAATTTAAGATAACAGAAGAACCAGTCGTTGACTATCCCTCTTATTCCATAATGATACAATTCTGGAGACGAATTTCATGATTTACTGCATCGAATGCCTTCTTTAAATCAATAAAGATGCCACAGGTATACAACTTACTGTATAGTAAATAGTGAATAGTGAATAGTGTTAATAAAGACCGCGATGAGAGGCCAGAAAATAACACAAACATGGACAAAATGGATCAATTTGTAGAGGTAATTTAAAAGCAATTCTGACTGTCATCTCTCTCAACAAGAAAAACTTTGGTCTCAACAGGAGTCCAAACAACATAGTGACGTCCTTGATTGGATGTGCAGAACTTTTTCCAACATGATTTACGGGATATGGTGGACACACACATTTTGGTAAGGAACTGAATCTCATGAAAGGAAATTTAATCTCCAGGACTGTTTTCCTTTTCCATTAAAGTCTATGATTTCATCTGGTGAAGAACCCTGGCAGTTTCTCTTATAATTAAATTATCTGTATTTTTGCCTTAAAAACATTTAGGTAGCTGACAAGATTACTCTACTAATTGATAGACCCTTATAACATCGCAAATATGATTCATTGGTTTCTTTAGTCATACGATAACATAAATCGTTCTTGCCCAGTAATCATTCAATCATGGCCTTCTTCCCATGTTCCATCCAAGGCTGAGGTGTCTCTGCCAGTTGCTTCCATTGATTTCCCCTTACGAGCATTGAACCACCAAGCTCTTCTTTGTTTTTAAAATTTGGGATGACAGTTACTTGAGTTTTCAGAAGATATGGATTCGTAGAATTGAAAACCATCAAGGCTCTTTACAGATAAATTACCAAGCAATTTTCTAGTGATCTACAAGTGTGGTACCATGCAGACTTTACTACTGGGGGTTTAGTTTTAGTTAAGTTTTGTTTTAAACTGGTCGTCCTTTTTAATTTTTTTGGACATCCTAATCTAAGGTGGCCCTTTTTGCCACATAACTAGCACTTTTGCTTGACCAGCCACTCTGGTTCATGTCCTTCGGACCGTCACTTGCCCAGTGACCTTGTTTATGGCACCGAAAACAAACATCGCTTGATTGTGTAGTTGAAGTCAAGTTTGCATTATGTTTCTCATTGAACTCTTTTTTAGCATTTGTCTAAGGCAGACTCATTCTCTTCATGTTTTGTTGCAAGGCTATCTCTAGCGAAATATGTTACACAACTTCTTTTTGTAAATTTTCTAACCAAGCAGAAAGTACCTGACAGTACTTGAAAATGGTGTCCAAAGTCATTGAAAAGGCTGTGGCAGTACAGTTAACAGCTTATGTTTCTTCCCGGCCACCACCAACATGAACGGTTCCAGTCATGCAGCTTACAAGCTCTAGCACTCTACTGAGACTTCACTTATCAGAGTGGAGAATAAAATTCTTTGTGCCATTGACAGTAACCATTCATTGATTCTTTTATTATTAGATCTTTCTGTGGCTTTCGATACTGCAGATCATTCTATTCTGTTATCTATAAAAACAAAGAGCTTTTAATCCTGACATGTTCACAATAGATAGTTACATTTTGTCATTTTTTCCTCTTGTGGTAGTGTCTATAATGCCCACTTTACGGTTGCGTGGGTTTGGTTGAACTAGCCTCCTGCGATTTATAGCTTTTCCTTGTTTCATTTTTGTTTAGTTTTAAAGTGTTTTATAATGATATATTAAACTTCAAAACTTTTACCGTTCAAGTAAATGACAAAGTAATTTAATTTATTATTTCATTAATCCAGATAACATTTTGCTAGTTTTGTCGATGTTATGAACCAACGGTTATTGGGGTAAATGACTTTTCCTTAAGAATATTATATATTAAGCTAATATGGATGTTTCTATATTTCATTCAAATGATCATTATTTCTTTACAACGTCAGTCGCGGATGCTTTTTATTATAACATAATTTCCAACACTTTATTGTTGATTTTCTACACTTTCAGCGCTTTTTCTTCTTCCTAATGTTCTTCCAATTATATATCTTTTCGTTCAAATATTAAACCGCACTGTTTCAAAAAAGACTTTAATTTGAAACCTCCCGGCACTGAAAGGGAAGGTTTTTAAACGTAAGCCCCAAGGTCGATTATTTCACTGAAGAGGATAGCGCGGCGTTGTCAGCTGAGATAAGGATAGAAATTGTGATAGAGAAATAATTTCGATTGCATAGGCAAATTAAAACTAGAGCCATGTATAATGCCTATCGAATGAGAGGGGTTTTCAAAGGATTTAAAATATCTCAACATGAAACTTCGGGAAAAGGCCTACATCCAAAACTACTCCTATACACATGAACAAAAACCACGGAGAAATGGCCTTTTTACCAGAGAGGAAAACGAACAAATGTCAAAGTCAGACTGAAACATGAAGAACTTAATTTTGGAAAGGAGAGATGAAAGGGGAAGAGAATATGAGGGAATGGCGTCGCCTGGAAGAACGCCAAGATCATAACGAAGGACAGAAGGATAGGACAAAGGAAAGATCAAGAGAGAATCCAAACGCTGCGTGGAGAACACCCAACAACTTCAGCCAACTTGAGAAAGTAACGTAAGCTCGTCCTGTATACCTTTTAGTCAGTTAGAATGACCGTGTTTTTCCCGGTCCATAGACGTCACATATCGCAGCCAAGAAATTTTCCGGATGGGTCTTCCCGCGTCATGTTCGACCATGAAATTCGATGTGGTATCTCTCACAACAAGGAAGTCATGGTGCCGACAGGAGTCTAAACAACGTAGTGTCGTTGTTAATTACATGTAGAAAACATTGTTAACACAATTCAGTTTAAAGATGTGGTAGGCACACACAGCCATGACTCCCAGGAAAGGAAATTTTATCTCATTAAATACACTTTTTTGTTTTTCTACCTCTATAATGCCTTCTGGAGAAGAGCCAAGCCATGATGTATGTATTTGTTTCCTTTTTCGTCGTTTAAAAACCTATATAATCCTAGATTCTCTAATAACCGAATAATCTTTGTTAGGTAAATAGACTGACAGGCCTTATAAGAACCTCATTAAATTACCAAACTTGGTTCACTTCAGCGTCAATTTTGCTTCAATTCTTTAATTATCTTTTGTAAATCACAGGAAAAATCATTGTGATAGTCAAACTTGAGCATCTCCCATTCCTGAGAGGAGCTCTTGGTTGCTGTCTTACTTCCATTGATTTCCCCTTTCAAGGATTAAAATTCTCAGCGGTTCTGTTCCTCTATAATTTGTGATCACAGGTATGGTGTACTTGCAATTCTAGAAGTATCGATCGATCTGTCTTTGACTAGCATTTAAAATCATCAAGGCTGCTTGTCAGACAAATTTCCAAGTACCTTCATAAATGCGGGTTTATTTTCTGTATTTTAGGCTGCCTATCATATTTACGTTTGCTTGCACAATTTAAGTTACTTTGAGAGGAGTCTATTCGCCATAACGATAACACAGTTCCTTGGCCAGCAACATTGGCTCGTGTCCTTTAGTACATTCAGATGCCCAGAAAACCTCGTTAATGGCTCTAAAAGTAATTATTATTTGATTATGCCTTTGATTTGATATATTAAACATCGTCGTAACTATGTTAAGGTTTATCACAGGCTGGTAGCCAATGTAAATCATATGCAACTTTGAGTTCGACCGTTTCTTACAAGAACAACTCAACAATATACCAAGGAAAGGAACACTTAAATGGGAAAGAACAGTCTGTAGGATGACTGTGTGGAATTAGAATCAATGCTTCCACCGACAGTATGGTCAGCCAGAGAACAACCACTAGATAACAGAATTTCCCACCACCAGAGTTTGGTTTGTAACAAGGTCTTTTTCCTTGATGCTAACCGCCATACATAATTTGCGCATGAGAGAATTTGGATTCCGGCTTGAAATGTAAGCCAGTCCTATGAAAAGGTTAATTCACTCAAATATAATTGAGAAAAATAAGAACAGAATGAGGAAACAAGATAATCTCCAATAAATGATTCAGTGTTTGGTTGTACTTTACCATTTAATGCTTTAAACAGGAATTGTTGATGAGTGACAGTTTATTAGTGCAATGATTTCAACACAAATAAAAGTAACAGTTGAAAGAAATTGACCAGGTTAGTGTACACTGGTGTAATGAAATTGCCCAGCTGTTGTAAACAGAAGCAGTGGAAGTTCGGAAGCACGCCGAAATTCAAAACAGCTGATTTGTTGAATGGACAGCCGCCCTACTTATCATAGAGGAAGATTCAGTGTTATTACCAAGAAAAGTAAGATCACATTTCCTCACATTTTCATTGCCGAATTAATCCGCTCTACATTTTTTACTAAGCAAAATAATCATTTTTATAACAGTCTTTTGTATTACCTTAACATTGAAGCCATTTTTCTTTGACTGCTCTGATTATCAATTAAATATAACTATTTATTTATCATAATTAAAACTGGTTTTATGGTTACTTGGTGTCACACTGCATATTGTGTTCAGCACACCAGATTTGAAAACCAAACCGTTTTCTTATTACCTTTAGCTAAGGCAAGATGTCTTTGGGAGAATGAAACAACACCAAAAGCCTCACAAGTGCAATACCACACGACAGGATAGGAGTTAAGTCATGTCTTCAGTTTTGTATTATCTGACTGTCTTTTTGGTTGACCCATGTTTTGTAGGTTAAAAATCTAAAAATGATTCCCCGTGAGAGCAATAAAGGCTATATAGCAAAAACAGGGAGATGTGTCGGCACGAGAGTACGGAACAAGACAAGGATCGTTATATGACCTTTCCGTACCCATAAACCGCTGTTGCTGAAAAAGCCCATCAGAGCGGCTTGTCTGGTCAGCTTTTGCGAAGAGGCAATGTGGATTGTTGGCACTCACAAAGGTCAAGCAGGAAGCTATCCACATAAGATCTAACCCTAAAACCTCAACAGGGATTAGGCCCTGAAAAATGAATTCACCCGGTTTCGGAATGGCTCCGTGGAACGAAGTTTGTTGCAAGGCTTGTTGATCGCAAGTCGTTCAAAAAGGTGACAACTCGGTGAGCGTCAAAATTTTACAAGTTCACATTATGTAGGGATTTTTTCACCGGGATACCGCAAGTTATTCAAAGTAATAATAGTGTTTAAAACGGCCAATTTGCAAGACGGTAGGAGGTGCTGTATCAATC
>OZ037780.1:23542335-23639835 GCA_964035525.1 Porites cylindrica
GCGTAGTATTAAATTGCCCGTGGGGGAAAATCTCTATTCCTCATAAGCTCGGCTTCTCGGAGATTTCCGCGCCACAGTCACCCCTTCCAAGTTGTATGCTCGTTTTAACTTTAATATTAATTAACGTATTATTATCTTTTTTATTCTAACTGTAATTTATTCTGTTTGGCAAAATAATAAAATAAAATAAAAATAATGTACCGTTCAAAGCCAAAGAGCTGTCAGCTAGATGAGTTTTACTGACAGCTGGTTTTAAGAAGTCTCATCTCCCAACGGCGTGCTTTACCCACTAGAAGAAATAGAGTAAAAATCATGCGGTCTTTGTGCTTGTTATCTGCTGTTTGACTTCAAACGCCTACCGCTCAGGCTACGCTTTATCAACGACCGGATTATTGAAGACGAAGCGATCTATAATCCTTAACGGTTTTTGGTTTAAGGACTTCTTGCTGGTTATAGACGTTATAAAGCCGCCAGGAACTTACTTAATAATTGATTGCAACTTTCTTGTAGATTTTCGAAGTTCAGCAATTCTTTCCCCGCCACCATCGTTCTTTTGTAAGCTCTGCTGGATCCAATTTGAGAGTCAGCAAAGTGTTTTTAATTTTTCTCGGACAAACATTGCACGCCAGTTTCCAATTCCAGCACGATTCCTTCCGCAAACGACGTAATAGATAAATGCTGGATTTTATATAACAAGCCAAGCATCGTTGCAAACTTTCTTCTTTCAACCGAGGACCGCATTTGAACTTTTTTTCATAGTACCTTCAGTTTAGCCTGAATTTCATCCGATTACTTCGAGTCGTTAGTGTACTCCCTCAGTGACGTCTGAATCGACCGGCCGTTAATGCCGTCCAGTGACGTCACTACTGCTTGACCTTTGCTTTAATTCATGCGAAAAGTAAAACACGATTTTCAAGTGCCAAACCGAGAAAAATCGTTTGGAAATGTCTGCATTATACAGAATTGCTTATTTTTTTTCGATCGTAGTTCATGTTTAACGTTCAAACTATCAACTGCATGCAGTACAACTCTGAACCGGTTGTACTGAATTCTATAATCAAACTCGGTCGCAATCGCGCAATGAAATAAACACACACACGGAACACTTAGTTCAAAAACACAATGACTTGCTTTAATTGAAAAGAAGTTATTTGGGTGTTTATTGGTCATGTGACCGGCCGATGCTATGGCCTTTTCCCGCCCGTCCGAAGCCAGGGAAAAAGGCCCTGAGGACGAGGATGTCAAAGATAAGCTGATAACTTTTGTAATCCTTTTTGTCCTTGAAGGTTTCCATCCAAGTCGATAAATCTGCCATTATAAAATATCGATTCAATTTCAAAAGCAACTTGCTCGTACTTCGGCGAACTTGAGAAACTCGTAACTTGCGAACTTCGAACTTTCACGTGAAATTGATCCCTTCCGTTCTCAAGTTCGCGATTTTCTTGATAACTGCATAATTAAGTTCGTGGTGAACATCGGGAATTTCAACAGAACTTCCAAAAATGTTTGTCAAAAATTTTGGGAAACGCACTGTAATCTCATGTCTAAATTGCAGTCAAAACTCGTACGAATTTGGCATGCGCCGTCACTCTAGATCTCATCTTAGCTTGTGAATGCACACTGAAATGCCTGATACATTTACAATAGTGAAGCAATGAACCGTTCACCCAATAGATCATTCTTTTTGCGCACATTGCATGATCCGCTGTTTTCACATTGCTTTGTTTTGTGTTGTTGCTATAGTTTGGTTTCAAGCCTGGATGCTTCTAAATCATTCAGTCACATGAAACAGTGACGGGGTCTGTTGTTTATTTCACACGCGACGACAAGTCATCATTCAAACTAACCGAGAATTATCGACTCTTCTGAGTTTTCACTTTCATCAGCTTTCATGTATTAGGACCGCTAAATACTTATATTTTTCTAGATTTTCTGTTCGAAAGGGTTGTTTTGTTTGTGATAGAGTACTAATGGATTTCTAAGCTTTTGCCAGTACTCGCTCCGTTGGTGTGTCCTTATAACTCAAGCATCTGGCGACAGGAGTTACAGTCTTGCACACTGAATAAAATTGAAAAGCAAACTCCCCTTCCGTCCCCCGAAATCAAGGATGAAGCCACACGAGGGCCGGTATTTTCCCATCCTTAAATTAGGGCGAGGGAGTGGGGGTTGAAATTTTTCGTCCAAGATTATTAGCTTCTAATCAGTTTGATTGTTTGTTCCTATAAGTCATGTGTAAGTGTCGTGATTAGATCCACGTCGCACCGGATGACTGTACTTCGCGTACAAGGAACTAAACCGGGACAAAACAACGCCGAAAAAGCTGCTGTTAACTATCTTGTTGACTGTTTCTTTGTTCATTAAAATGTCACTAGCTATATAGTTGCTGAGGTTTACGCGGCGATCCGTGATCCGTAAACGATTGTAGAGTGCACTTGAATTAATTATTTATTTGCGTCACGTTGTCCACGAGGGGCCGCAAGCGGTGATATTTTTGCACGGCATCTGGCGGCACATCAAAGAATTTGGAATTGAAGGACAAATTCCTAGAATATCTTCGCCAGTTAAGCTAGAGAAAAGGTGTTAAAAACCCTCAGGACCCAAAAGAACACGTCAATCAAAATATCACTTGGACCCTTTCGCTAATGAAGAGCTATCACGCGGCTAAGCTTGAATTAGACATATAATGAAATAGGAACTCGTGTCAATAAAGTATCAGAAGTGAGTGGAAATCGCTCCTGGTTAAAAAACTGGTTCACATGGATATGCATCTCTTCTAGTTAAGAGAAGGGAATCAGAACTGCTTTTCATGCAGGAAGAGGTTTTCTTCGGGCTAACTACAAAACTTCAGCTTATTTCACTCCTTGAAACATTGTCAAAGCTCATTTTGTAAAAATAACTTTTTCCGCTTTATCAGCTTTTTTTATATTCTATTCCATTAATGTTTAACCTTCCTCAAAAAGCCAAATAATATAAATGCTGTTGTTAAAACAAAAAGCGTTTTACCTGTTTTTGTGAATTCGCTATCCAAAGATCACTATGCTCAAAGGACAGAGCAAAATTTCCAGGAGAGAGGCATTAAATTTTTTCCCACGAGGTTACAAAGAGAAAATGCAATGATTATTAATGTAACTATCGGGTATACTCTACCCACGAGTTTACGGACAGCAAATGCAGTGATTATTATTAATGTAACCATCAGGTATGTTCTACCCACGAGGTTACAAAGAGAAAATGCAATGATTATTATTAACGTAACCTTCAGGTATGTTCTAACCACGAGGTTACAGAGAGCAAATGCAGTGATTATTATTAAATGTAACCGTCAGGTATATTCTACCCACGAGGTTACAAAGAGAAAATGCAATGATGATTATTAACGTAACCTTCAGGTATGTTCTACCCACGAGGTTACAGAGAGCAAATGCAGTCATTATTTTTTAATGTAACCGTCAGGTATATTCTACCCACGAGGTTACGGAGAGCAAATGCAATGATTATTATTAACGTAACCTTCAGGTATGTTCTACCCACGAGGTTACAGAGAGCAAATGCAGTGACCCACGAGGTTACAAAGAGAAAATGCAATGATTATTATTAACGTAACCTTCAGGTATGTTCTACCCACGAGGTTACAGAGAGCAAATGCGGTGATTATTATTAATGTAACCATCAGGTATGTTCTACCCACGAGGTTACAAAGAGAAAATGCAATGATTATTATTAATGTAACCTTCAGGTATGTTCTACCCACGAGGTTACAGAGAGCATGCAAATGCAGTAACAATTATTAGATTTTAGTGCAACTATCCAGGACTATCAGGTTGAGTTCCTCCATTAAAAGAGGTTTTTGCTAGGGTTAAACAAGTTTGGCTTTCATGAGTTTCAAGGTGCAAGAAATTATCAGTATAATTATAGCACACAAACATTGTCATCTAATTTTTCGCACGTAGCCGGAATAAGCCAAGAAATGAAGCATATATAACGAAAAATCGTCCTCAGATGATCTCCATATTAAGTAAATTATACTAAACGTCGCGAAAGAAATTATTGATTGTTCCCGTCTTATCCATCGTAAAAGCGAGGGGTCATCGCGTGACATCCGGTATATTAAACAGAGGTACTACTCACGGGTTTCACGAGTTGTATGCACTATTTTTCGCCGAGGAAACAAATTTAAACTTCAATTCTTACCTTACAGTAGTCCGTTCTTTTACCTTGCATTCGACAACAAATCTGTTAAAGGCGAACAAAGCGATTCCGGCGCTCTTCTTAAGTAGCAAGCCGCAGGAACTAAAGCGGTTTGACTGAAGTAAAATTCACCGATATGCACGGCATTCTCACTACAAATATAAACAAACGTCGCGGGGAAAAAAAGACGAGGAGGAAAAAATGCCAGATCATTGCCTCGGCAATGTATTCCAGCTACCATGCCGGCGTATCTCCAGAAGGTGGACTCGAAGTGGGACAAACCTTGTGATTTTTTTGAGAAGCCCTTTGCGCGCAAACTAATTTATTCTGGCGCGAAATGAAGATTAACAATTATATGTATACTGAAATCTAATCCACGACAAGAAGATTTTCGCACTGTAGCGCGACATATTAGATGCCTATTTTTACAAGTACGCGGAGAAAGTGGTCCACTAGTTTAACTTTTTTAAGATGAATTTACTCCACAAAAGCAAAATAAAATGTTTTATCTCTATGTTGTTTACGTGCCTGATTAGAAGGCAGAAGTAAATTCATCATACAGACCCTATCAAAATGAAAGTACACGAATGAAACGGAATAAGTCTGGGACGGTTTAGTTTCTACTCAGCAGCTTCTTTGCTTCTATAACAAAAATTTAATGTTGCAGTCTGTTTTAAACGATGGCATATCAACGCGCACAGTCACTGAATGAAACCAACAGTCACGGTCACGTTCTTCGAAACCGACCAGACGCGCGCGACCTACCACTGTTATGGTAAGCAATTATCCTGAAGGTGTTAATGTTCCCGTGACAGTCTTCGCACTGAAGGTGTAAATGGTAAACCGAACGGTCGCTTTGATCATCAGAAAGACCTGTCAACTTTGATGATTTAACTGATTAAATTACGGGACAGAAATTTTACTGCTTGCGGCTCCTCGTGACGAAAACGACTTCCCTTTTCAGAGACTTCTTTGAAATCGCAATCACATAAATACCTGACAATGAGAGGTGTTCTCGATACAGGAAAGCCGGGCGAATTTTATATCATCGTGTCGACTACAATTACTGTGTCGCATACGTAATTTCTCGACGGTTCTGTCATAGAATTCGAGGGCCGTGAATTTTTTTCAGCTTCTTCTCAGTATCAACATGTTCATGTCAAGAGTTTAATAGTTGAACTGGAAAGATTCTCCCTAACTCCCCCAAAATAAAACATGTTCTCCTTAACTATTGCCCCTTTATTTCATGAAACACCTCCCAGCAGACTCCCGCTCCACCCCTCAGTGTTTTTAGGCCAAATTGAAGCCCGCAGGGCTGAGAAAAATCGCTTTTGAGGACGAGCTCCCTCTTTTGATAGGCTCTGGATAAGCACCCCTCCCCCCGACTGAACACTGCTTTTCCCTAAGAATTCGCATAGTCATGTTCCCTTTTTCCTAGCAAAGAACGTTTTTCCTATGTGAAATGCCATCAGTCATCGTTGTATCTGTAATCTGATCATGAAGCACAGCAGTTGTCAAAAGCCGAGACTACTCTAGGGACTGATCAAATACTCGAAAAAAGAAAAAAAAAACAGCACTCGTTTTTACCAGTCGTTATCAGGGTAATTAGGAAGAACCACGAATTTACAAACACTGATGCTGAGCAATGATCGGAAGTTATCATTGTTGTGTGGCTAGACTAAAGCGAAGAAGAGACAGTATGAAAGAAGTAACAAAGGACTTAAACGTGGACTGTTAACAGTCCCTTATTTTTCCGTAAGATAGTCGAGATCTAGCCTGCAGTGCAGGCGTATTTTGGGTGGGCAAAACCTTGTTCATGTTCGTTATGTTGTTGTAGCCGCCATCTTTGATTTTACGACAGTGGAAGATTGGGGAGAGTAGAAAAAGTAACCCTTACAGTTCAGGGCGGAAAAACGTAATGAGCATGCGCGAACTTTTTTGCCCAGATCCCCTAACAGATCCCCTGACCGGGTTTGAGAAAATGGCGGGATTTCAAATATTTTTTTGCCCAAAAATAAAATGTTTCCACTCATACCCTGGAAATAACAAACAATTTGTCTTCAAAAGTTGCAAGCTGTGGTTATAACCTTGTCATTACTTCATTTTCTCGAAGAATACCTCATGGTGCAACAAAGGAAATAGGAGACGTCTGCACGCAGACATTAACGTCCTTGCGTTGTACTTACTGGAAATGTGCATGCGTAGGTCCGATTTTTTTCAAGGTGCAGTCACAAAATGTGTTCATATAAGGAAGTTCCTGGATACATAAGGTCCGGAGCTCCACTGTGGACACAAAAACAACATGTCTTTGGACAGTGATTTGCCCAAAGAAATTAACGCTTGCCCACCATGTGTTTGAAGTCACTGAACTTTGTCGCACTAGAGCTCATATTTAAAACCCACGCTCGATCGGACACTCGTAGCTTCGCAGATCATCAAAAATTAAATATAAACAAAATCCTTAATGTAGAGGTTATTGCGTTGATATGTGTGCAGAAAAAAGGTCAATCTTTATCTAGTAAATTCTTCCTAAAAATCGGTTTCAAAGCAACTACAGTTTTTTAAACTTGATCGTTTCACGCAGATAAATTTTGCTTTGTCGTGTTGTCAAGTTGAACATGCATCACACCTGTCAAAAACCTAACTAGGCGTAAGTAAGATTTCTTTCAAGCAAAGTTAAAGTTACATTATTATTGCAAAAACGTCTTTCCAGTTATGCATATGATTTAATTACTGACTGAGGTTACCATAGACACCACTTTAAGCTTGCAAAGAGATGAAACAAGCAAAGAACAATTCCATCATGCACAAAATTCTAAGCTTCAATCATGTTGCAAAACAACAAATTATCATTTAAAAAAACATAAGGCTAAAGGCTATATACCTGACAATGACAACGAAGAAATGAATTTTCTGTACGAAACAACCTACCTAAAGATCTTAAAAGCAAAAGAACAGTTGCAAGCTTCGCAGCCAAGCTATGATTCACCATTTAGCCATTTTTAATAACTGGTCCAAGCGAGGGTCTTCATTCAGCAAATTAAACTCACCAGATCATTAGGCATATACAGAAAACTGCACATAAGGGTTTGCTTTGCTCTCTTCAGTCAGATCCAGCTCCAGCAATTGTTTACGGGCAAAGAAAGTCACTTGGAAGTCACTGCCGGCAGTTGTCGCTCTCTACTTCACAGCGAGTGAAAAGGAAAATTTACGTACAGAAAGACTGAAAACAAAATTATTAAATAAAAAATGAAAAAAAAAAAAAAAAAAAAGAAACCTCTGACTATTATTATTGGAGCAACAGAAAAAGGGTCGAAGTACTCTTTTCTTCTCGAGTAAGTTTGACCTTCTGTTTCCGAGAAAGTTTTAAGCGCACAAGTTTCAGTTCACTCGCATGCGTTAGCGATATGGTTCTTTGACTGAAAACAGGGATAAAGCTGGTTCTGCAAAGTGAAGGTAAATTTAAAAATCCGGGCATGTAAAAAAAGTAACCGTAACTACTAATAAAAGAATACAAGCGGGTTTTAATTCAGCCCGGTGATAGAAGGCGAAAATCAACTCACAACTCGAATGCACAATTATCAGAAAAATACTCGCCTCTTTGAAAATGTTCAAAACGTTTTTTCCACCTCAGACTGACGGAATGATCCGTTCTTCCTTTAACATTGGTTGTTCTGAATCCAAAGTAATTTTCAAGTGACGAAAAACCAACAAGAACAACAACAAAAAACGAATAAAAAGGCTTTACAGACTTCTACAAGGAGCAAACGTTCGCACCTCGTGCATTTCACAAACAAACACAGTCGACACGGCCAGTCAACACACAGAAAAGCCCGCCGTGAGCCTGCGATAAGGGATGCGCAGAAGCTTGCGCAGAACGTTTTTCCGCCCTGAACCCTTAGGGGGGAGGGGGAGGGGAGAAAAAAACTACGCCTGCCCGATATCATTGTTCTTTTGGGAAACTCCGTACGCTGGCAAACGGAGCTCCTGATTGGTGCGGCATAGGGAAGTAGATAGATTGATGCATGTCAATTAACTGTTAGTCTATATTGTTTATTCCGTTTGGAATTGGAGCGGCTGGGAATGTCGCATGTATTACGCAATGAGAAAGTCAACGAGATTTCTACTCTGGTCATCAGGACAAGATTTGCTCCCAGTACTAAAACCTACACCACTTTTACCTCATGCTAAAATGCTTCTTGTTCCAATACGTTTTTTTTACCTGGGGAGTAGATTATGCTCTAGAGGGTTCTATGTTTTAACTGAGCAAATGTGATTTTAGCCGCTTGTTTGAGGGTCTCAATGGGGTTAACCGATAGGCGTAAAACGGCCAAAAATTTAGTCGATAGCCGTAAAAATTGAAAAATTTTAACCGTTAGACGTAAATAGGGTAAAAAAGAGTTAACCGTAACAGAAATTGTCACCTACCTAGATTTGCTACTTTTAAGGAAGGTACTAAACTCACTTATGGTTGCTTTTTTTTTTTTGGGTGAAGCGCCTTTTAGATGTTAACCAAGACTTAGGCTCCTTTTCCGGCGCTCTCTCGGGGAACTAATTTTTTCTATAGCGAAAGTGTGGCTTCTTGCTGGGGATTAATATTTGCAATTTTCTGGAGGTCGTGCCCTCGAAACACTAGTGAAACAACACGCAGAGATGTCACTGTTTGTAAAACACGTTGCCAATAAACAAAATTTCCTTGTTTTTCTCTGACGCTACGGTAGACATTATGCCTAGTCCCTGTACTGCGTCTTCCCACGCAATCTCGGTCAAGGCATTTCGGTGGAAAACTCGCTCGGACCACGTGACCCGAAACGCATTAGCCGCGCGAAATAATGCGACCTACGGACAAGGCAACGGCAGACAGTCGTTCCGTACAGTCCTTCGCTATCATTAAAAACACTGGACACGGGAATTTTGTTATTGGCCGTTTTCACACTAGAGCTAGAAATGGATCATCCTTCTGAGACTAGCCTGTGTACAGTCGCGCCCTCCCCACAGACACCCCTTCTCCGATTTTTTCTGGGGGGAGGGGGCGGCTGTACACAGGCTATCTGGAACGGATAATCCGTCTTCAAAAGTCAGGCGGATTGTTCATTCAAAATTAAAACTATTCCATTTTCAAATTAAGACGTATTACCTATCTGACGCGAATCATGAAACGGAAAACCCGTCTCACACGAATAATCCTTCTCTAGTGTGAAAACGGCCACTTCTGTTATAATGAAAGTCGCGCCCCGGCCTTGAAGTTGGGCGTTTGCGTGTCTGCTTTTGTTTTTTCACAAAGATTATTTTTAAATTGACTATTGACATTTCTATGTGTAAAATAATATTAGAAGTGGAATACTTTATAGAAAGTGTGATCTATCAAATGTTAAAAATTTTCAAAAGAATTTCTTATTTCATCCCGAGATGATTCGAAGACCTTTATTTGGATTTAGATACAAAAAAAAGTACGGGTTAATTAATATTTAACTTTTTGAAACAAAAGAAGTTAATTTTTAACTTCCGTTAACCGTAACTGAAAAAAATAACCGATAGCCGTAAAAGAGCCAAAATTTTAGCCGATAACCGTAAAAGCTACCACCCCATTGAGACCCTCTTGTTTCACACTTGCTTGTTTTTTTGTGTCATGACACGCTTAATGATTTTCTGTGGTTTTTGAATTTCTGGTCTTCATGATTTGCCATCTGATACAAGAGCGTTTTCTTTGACCTCTTTTGAAGCGTAAAGCTCTTTTTTGTCGCTAAATAAGGCTGTTAGGTTCTTTATGTTTGTCCAAAGAGCCTCAGGATCCTAATAACTAAGCGATTATCTTTCTAGTCCGAGAATGTGATGTTTTCCTGCAATGTTGTATTACGCTGGGCCCAGCTCGTTAGTTTTTTAAATTGTTTGCTGGATGTTGAACTCTCACGGATAGCGATTTACAAGAATGAATTGCAGCTTAAACTGAAACTTCGTCAGCTGTGGAGAATTGCATCGTGACTCAGTCAAGATAAAAACAATGATAAACTCACAATGCGAGGCTTCGGACTGGAGCGACTGTTTGGTTGTTTTCTTATTGTCGGCTACTCATTTCCGGAAGAGTGGTCACGCGCGTCTAATTAGGGGGTGTTTCTCGTTTTCACAGTGTTTTCGGGCAGGCGTTTTCCCTTTTCTCTCTACGCCCCCTCCCCGCTCCCTTTGACTCGCCCCATTTCCTTCTCTCCTCGGGAAGTTTCAACATGACGCTTTCGCGAGCAAATTGCGCGCTCAAAGAAAACGCCTGCACTGCAGACTAGGTCGAGATCAAGCGCTTTGCGTTAGGGGGAGCCCAAAACCGCCCCCCGCGCCCCCTGAGTGGTTTCGACACTAATCCAAGATGGCGGCTAATAATGCAAAGCGCTCGATCTCGATCTTACGGAAAAATAGGGGACTTTGAACAGTCTAACTTGAGCGGAGATACTTATGAAATACATTGAAGTTACTTGTTTAGTAAACCAAAGAACATACAAGTGTCAGTAAAACTAATAACATGCTCAATGGTCCCTGGGTCTTGGTTATCGCGTGCCTGTCGATGCTCTCCTGAAACCTGCAAGTGTCTTCCTTAGTCGACGTACCGTAATCGGTCAGCAGACACACTGATTCCTATATTTTCATTGATTTAAAATAAATATAAGGTATAGTATAATTTGTCGCTTTGCCCCTTTATCCACGGTTAGATTACTTAGTACTTTCGAACCCAGGTCTAAAAGCTATGCGCCTGGTATTGCGGGCTCAGTTATGACCATCGGTTTATCAATAAACGGATGCTCGCACACGGAAAACCAGTTTGACGACAGAGAACAGGATTGACTAGTCCAGAGTTTCTGGCTTCGGTGACTTCAAAGGCTTGACTAGTAGGGACTTCAAGGACGAGAACGACTACGAGTAAGAAATTTGACTTAAAGTTTTTTCGCGTATTCTCAAAATATAGACTCCCCGGAAAGCTTTATTTTGCCATTTTTCACTAGAAAAGTAAGCACTGTTACCTTTAGTGAAGGAGGTTACGCACTCTCTCGATCGCAAAATGATACTAACACTTCAAACATTTGATACTCGTTTTCCCCACTTCGACATTCTGGCTAGAAGTCGTAGTAGAGTGACGACGGCTACCACGTTTTCCCGCCAAAATGACGCTGTTCACGCGCGCACTACTTAATAGAGAGTTTTAGATCCGAGTTTGCCGCGAACCTCTAACCGCTGAGGTCACGTGACAAGTCGTTCGCGTCACGTTTGAGGTTTACGACGTGCGTTTTCAACGTGGGGAGGTAGGTTTTCACGTATGTCATTTACCTGAAAGCTTTTAGCGTATAATTTTTGTTTTATCCCACGTAACGACACAAAAATCTTGTAGATCAAGTCTTTATCCATTAACAGAGGCACAAATTCGGGCGAAATGGCTAAATTTGACAAATCCTATTGGATCTTGAAAACAAGTGCCATTCATGGCTGCTGATTCAAAATGGGGGCCGTAAATTTGCAAGAAGAACTAATGTAAGAATTTACAGCTCTTTGCTGCTAGATAACCCAGTGTTACCGTAAATTTCTCTTATTTCACTGATTGATATTTCTTCTATTTCTAAATGAAAAATAAACCTAGAATGGCTTCTTTAATCCACCACCAATCTAAATCGAATAATGTTTGAACGTCGAACCGCAAACGGGTAACCGTAAACCGCGGTCAGAGGTTCGCGGTAAACTCGGATCTAAAACTCTCTAATATTGAGAAAATCTCGTACTCGTAGTCGTACTCGTCTTAGAATCTAAAGCTCTCTATCGTCGCTATTCAGACAGAACCTCCTTTTCTCCTTGTCAATCAAGAGTGCGAAAGGAGACTGTTCGAAGGGTGGACGACGAACGACAAAAAGATGAATCGAAGCTTAAAACTGACTTGAGATCATAGTACAACAAATTACAATGCTGCGGTAGAAAGTGTTGTCCTCCTCAGCAAAAATCAGACTAGACATACGTCTGCCCCGACCACCACCCCCCCTCTGCCCCCTCACCCCAACTTCCACCTCTCTAGTGCACACACAAAGCAGTGAACACATTTGACACCTTTACTTTTGCCAAGGGGGTAAAACTACCGATATTCGGTCAAGATTTGACATTCGTCTCTCGTTAAAATAGACCAAGGAATGTTTAAGCGGTAACAATGCCCTCTCGTTGGTAACCAATACAGGCCATATAGACAATTCACAGGCAGCCCAAGCTCTGTACATAAATTACAGCATGTTTTGGTAATGTTTTGCATATTACGAACAATTATGAGAATTTCAATGTAGTTGTCAAAACTGAAAAATGACCGCGTAAATGTTAAAATAAATCTCACTTACCTGAACTTGGGTTTGTCGCTACCTTTTTTTCTAATCTAGGCTCAATTAAAGGGGCTATGTCACCCCACACGCATGCGCGAACCAATGAAAACAAACTTGAAAAAGTTGGCCTGTCTTTTTCAAGTTCTGTCGGAGATTTTGCAAGGCTGTTTTTATCTGTCTAAATCTCAGCCATCGTTCGATAGTTAGCGAAATTTTGCATTAAGAATCGTTCTATGGTGATTACAGAATAATTTTTTTGCGTTATTTTGAAATTGTTTGCCTGTGGAATGTTTTTACGTGGATTTATGCACCTATCAATGTAAAGCCGGCGGGGGGGGGGGGGGGGGGGGGCAGGGCATAGGGTGGGGATTTGATTGTCTTTGTTGTCCCTGGGGTAGGGCATTTGACTTATCTTGTTCTCCCGGGGGAGGGGATATTTGAATCTTTCTTCGCCCGACGTGGAGATATTTGACTGCCGACTCGGACGAAAAAGACTGAGACCGAACATATGTTTCCCGCTTCCACGCTTCACGCATGCGCCATACGGTTTGAAAAGATCAGGAAGTCATGGAGGCCAATGAGAGCAAGCGAAGGCTGAGTGGATTTCACTGTTTTGTCTTCAAATTTCGTTTGTTTTAGCGTGTTTTTGATCAACTGAACCTCTTAATATACTGTGGTATCAAAGTAAACGGAAGTAAAGAGAAACCGATTCGATTTTTGCAAGTACAATTGATTAGTGTATGGCTCATTCGCTACAATCACTGTAAACTTATAAAACTGACTTTCTTTGTACCCTTTACTAAGAACGGTATATTTAGACTTACAAAATGTGGACGTTCTCCTAAAGGTTTATGTATTCTACGCAGTGTAACACGGATTATGGTTAAAACGTATAATTGCAGCTGTAACAGAACATGTATCTTTGGTGATGCAGCAACGTTTATAAAAGATTGCAGAGTTTTATTTGGAGATATTTTTATTGTGCCTTTCTTAGGTTCTGCCTTGGGATGGACAGCAATGTGCAGCCTGGGGTGGGGAAATTTGGTTGCATTTGACTGGAATGATTTGCCCGTGGGCAGGGAATTTGATTGAAAATTTTTGAAAAAAGTCAAATCCCCACCCTATGCCCTGCCTCCCCCCCCGCCGGCATTACATTGATAGGTGCATTACTGTGACCTCTTATCAGCGGCCGTTGTAATGGCAGAGTTAATGACGGCTACTCCACAATGAGTGATGGAATCTTTGATGGAATCTTCCCTATAGTTCACAGAAACTTTCTATTGAGTTATTTTAGAGGTTGCTGGGTCTTGGATTTTTCTTGCGCTCAAAGTATGTGGACACATAATAAAGCGGCTATCGAGTTGGCGGTTGACAGTTGAAAGTAATTTGCATAACCTCAGAACGCATGCTCTCCAGCTGACATAGCCCCTTTAATGGCCAGTTTACGACAGCTTTGCGGCTTGTTGTTTGGATTAGGTTACAAGACGTCTTACAACGGAGGCGAGAACATTGCTCTACAAAAACAGTGAATTCCCGTTCTTTTAATCTTCATCGTGGTTAATCCAACTTACTCACTTTGACAAATGTGGAGACCCACCTGGAGTTGAATTCCCTAGAACACACTTAAGTTCTGGTGGCCCGTTTACACGTCCTTCATAAAACGTGAAAAGACCTTTGTCACGCGGCCAATTTTTTCCTTGAAGATTAAAAAAGCTTTGTTTTTACACGGTTATCCTCGCAGTGAGAACGAGGTGGCCATGAAAATACAAAGCATTGTTAATCTCTTGGGACAAAATGACCGCTGCGTGACAAAGGTCTATTGGACGGTGTGATGCACGTGCAGTTATTGATTTGCTCATTAGACCAACAGGCTTTTTTGAAGTTATCGTGTCTGTCCTCGTTTTTACAATTTAAGCTCCCTACTCATCTTGTGGAAGTATACAAGTCTGGCTTCAATAGCCCTTTTCTTTTTAACAATTGCAAATTACCGCTAGACAGAGTTGTTAACGGGTCTTCTTCTCTCTGAAATTTGTAAATATATTCACTTCAAATGGAGGCCAAGGGTGGATTTCCACTGTCGCGTAATTCTTCCGTCCGTGCGTACGTAATTTTTACGCGCGTAAATAACATAGAGGCGAAGTATAGTAAATAGCGCGAACACGTAAAAGTTGAACGTCGCTTATCTTTCACGTTTAAGTGCTACCTTTCATGCATTGCTTCAATTATTTCATTTGCGCGCGTAAAATTTACGTTCGTAAGGCGCACGGAAAAATTACGCGACAGTGGAAATCCAGTACATTTATTCAGCGGTCATGGCGAAAGCAAATATAGATTATTCTTAGGAAAGCACACCATAAAGGCATTATTTATTTCATATTCAACTTTAAACATATTTACAAGATACTTTAAACAAACGTGTTGATAACGAATAAATACAACAGTATGCAAGAAACCGAGCATTTGTAAGTACATCGAGAGTGAATATAATACCAGTATTTACACCGAATGTACACTAAAAAAAAACACTTTCCAGATTTAACCTTCGTTGATATCTTTCTGTCCTAATTCACGAAGACGGTTCATATAATTTGAGAAACTGAAAATTCCTGCATCTTAAACTTTTTTTAAAAAAAAAAAAAAAAAAAGAAACGGTTCATAGTAACCCAACCAGTATGTATGACAAACGCCACGTAGAAATACAGCGTTACGGGTTCTACAACAAACTACGTCTACGCAGATTTACATTCTATGCATCAATAGGTGCCGCGCCCAAGTCGGTTAAGGTACCGAAAACGGGCAACAAAAAACGTGCAACTTGTTTTTCAACATTGCTGCAAGTTAAGAAAACTTCGCGTTTTACCACCAACGTTCAAACCTGTTAACAACTTGATTTGATGCAAGACAGGTTTTATATGTGTGGTATAACGCGCAACATCGCTATTCGGCTCATTTTGCAGCAATGTTGCGAAACAAGTGGCCCGTTTTCAGGGTTGTCAGTAAGATTTCAAGTTGCCGGGTAAATACAACAAGTAGGCGGGGAATCAAACAGCTAGCGATTTTGTTTGGTTCTATTTTTCTTCTATTTTCCTATGAAAGTAGCTGGGGATCACGCTCAGAGTAGCCAGGGGAAATTCCCAGCCCCTGCCTCTTAATGACAGCCCTGCCGTTTTTTTGTTGCCCGTTTTTCCGTCCTTTGAGTGCCAATGGGATGTAACTCCCACGTATATGCATAATAAATTAAGATCTTTTTAACCGTCCAAACATCTAGCTATTCATTAGAAACACATTTTACCACGTTGCATTATTTTATGAACTTTCTTTCAATGGAATCTTTTTCTTAACATAGAATGACGACTGCCTCTGAAGAGGAGGGTACTTATCAATGCTTCAGCCAGCAGGATTTGCACGATTTGGTAAGTTGCAAAGTGATCAGCAAAGGTTTTTTACTGTCCTCTTATCGCCATTTATTGCAGAACATGTTGTATTCTGTCCGTACTCCAAGTAACCACCAGCCGAATTTCTGTGACTTGCTCTGATTTTCAGCCCAGCTCTCTTAAATTGTCCTTTTTAAAGTTTTAAAAAGAATACTTTTCGCTGTTTTACTCTGTTCTGGTCCTGTTAATTCGTTAGCAAATCAAATTCTACTTTTAAAATGTCCTTTTAATATCTTTAACCTCTTTTCATTCTAGCGTCCTCCCGCCATTCGCTACTCTCCTTACTTGTCCTGTATAAGTAACAATCACTTCAGTGTATTTTTACTAGTTTCCAGTCATTATCTCTCCCCAGCAGTCCAGTCCTGTTAACTCAATAACATTTGCTATGCTGATTTGTATAGTTTCCAGTCTCTCTCTTCTCGCCTATCGTGGTATTGGAACTGAGTCAGTAAACACTAACCAAAGCCAGATTGACTTTCATTAGTTTCCAGTTCTCTGCCTCCACTTGTAGCTAATAATCATCATGTCCATTCATCATTTCTTCTTCAACCTCTTCCTCCACCTCCTCTCCTTCATCCTCGTCTAGCTCCCCCCGGATCTCTCGTTCGGCGCCCATACCCCTCCCCAAGGGCACGCCCACAGCCTTGTGAGTGGCCTCTAATGTCTTCATGTTCACGTAGTACGCCATGTTAACGTTGGGTACTCTGCGCCTCATTTCCTCCATAACGGAATACGCCTGAAGAATGGAAAAATTTGCTAGAGTAAGAAAAACTGTAAAATGTGCTTTTTATGTGAAAGGCATATTGGTAGCGCGTCTTAAGCATTAGAGAGCTTTAGATTCTATACTAAGACGAAGAGGACTGAGGACTACGAGGACGAGAAGAAGTGCACACGCGTGAACCAGCGTCATTTTGGCGGCAAAACGTGACAGCCGTCGCCATTCGACGACGGGTGAACCAGCGTTATTTTGGCGGCAAAATGTGACAGCCGTCGTCATTCGACTACGGGTTTTAGCAAGAATGTTGTAGCGACGGAAGCAAGTTATCAAGTGTTAGACATTTTATTATTTTGCGTTTTATTATTTTGCGGGAGAGGGCTTTTAAACATCATTCAATAAAAATAACCGTGCTAAACTTTCTGGTGAAAAAGTCCGGCAATTAAGCTTTCCGGGTCGTCCATTTTTTGTGAATACGCTTAGTTAAATCTCGTTCTCGTCCTAGAATTTTATGGACTCAATTAATTGCGCTCTGTACGAAAACTAGTATATATGAATGGAATAAAAATACGAAAACAAACAAAGCTGACATCAGATTCCTTAAAGCGAAAGACCACTTCCTAGGTGACTGATTACAGAAGAGTATAACAGTTGCATCCCTAAGGCTACCAGTTTCAACAAGATAATGCCCGTGAGACACACTCGCACTGGGAAAGATGTCATAACGCAAATGTGCTGGAGAAATGATAGGGTTTTACGACATCGTCAAGAGAAGAGCTTTGGTCCATTGCCACAGCCAATAGCTTGATTTTTTAAACTTCGCTTTTAAACCCCTACGCATACAAGTCTCGGTCTAAAACTTACTTTGGAGTAATTTTGCTGCCTTGCGTAGTGTTCTATGATGACCCCATAAACATCTCCAACTCGCACAGCTGTTTCAAGATCCGGTTCTTCCAGTAGTATATGGCACTGATTAATCGCTTCTTCTGGGTTCTCTTCGTATGTCCTACAAAAGACGAACGTATAACGAAACTGATAAACCTTATCACAACTTAAAAGGGCAAATCATAAGAGGTGTGCAAAGAGAATAGTCTCCTCGCTCCTCGCGTTGCGTGACGAGACAAAAATGGCTGCGAGGGAGACTACAAAGAGACTGATAAACGGGTGCTCCTCTACAAAAATAACACGGATGTTCGTCGCCCCTTTTTACGAGTTAACATTGGTGGATTGGTGCCACTTATAAGGAATCTTCAATGCAAGATGACCGCCATAAGATCTGTGACCGTTTAGCGGGTGGGGTCGAAAAATGTTGAGAACTTTTGCTACTCAAATGATTTTTTTGGAACCTCACGGATGAGGCTTAAAATGAATCGGAGCCACGCCCACAAAGCCAGATTCCAGTTCCTTCTTAGGGGTTCCTTTGGAATTTTCAAATAAGCACCCCACCATTTTTTCTAAAAGAGAACCCGAGGGGGGCAAATATGGCAAGTCTTCCTGACGTACGGTTTACCAGTGGTATACAGATCATTTACGTTAATTTTTACAGCAATGCTTTCACAAAAAAATACTCGTTTGTGCCTATGAGATAACTGGACTAACTTAATGCAATACATGTCGTGACTCTATCGTTAGAGGATTAGGTCACCTATATCTTGTACAGAAGCATATGTCTTAACCACTACTTACCTTCTCGCTTGAACAAACTTCTTTAAAAATCCTACTCTCTGTTTAAGGTAAGCTACTTTCTCCTCTTGGTCGGTGGGGTTTTTTGTCTTGGCCTTCGCCATGCACTTGTACGCCTCTGTTAACGCTCCAAGAGCTTTGTCATAGTTTTGATACTCGTCAATTTCCACCTGAAAACAAGTAGAATTCAACTGAGACTGGGTTGTACAGGAGGCTCGTGTGGAGGAACACTTAATCGTTCAAAACAACTGAATGCGAAAATATTCCCCTTGAGCTTCGACTACAAGCGAGACTCAGTCCATTACTGGAAATATTGCGAGCTCTTTTAAGCCAACATTGGAAGGGAATTGAGACAGCATGAACACTGGACAATAGGAAGAACAGTTCATCCATTTTTTGATGACCCCTCCTCTCTTATCGTTCCTTCGCCGATAAGCAGCATATGAAGGATCGGGCTTGTATCGTGTCAGGGCAACGTTTACCCCGTGTTCACTCAGGTCTTCTCTTACTAGTAAAACATTAGGTGGGCGAGGCAAGGGAAACAAAGTTAGTACATGTACCACACATTACCCTGGATTGCACTATAACAGGAATGCCTTAGTTTATGATTATAGTTTACCAAAGAACTATTATGCGGGTATTCCAACTTTTTCAACATTTTCCGCTCCTTTCCCTTAGGCACAGAGACCCCAACATACCTGTGCACAGGCATCGTAGAAGCTGGCAAGGGAGTCTAGCGCTCTTCCCTTCGTGTAGAAAGCGATGATATTCTTCATGATTTCGGGATCCTTACGCCAGTCAAGAGACTGAAGGTAGTTGGCCGCCATCACGTAAATTTCCTTTTGTCTGGATACACCAGCAAAGAAGATGATTTTTTCCGTGTCACCAGATTTCAGCAGAGACTTCATGGCCTGTTAGGACGGAGAAGAGCATACTGGGTAAGAGATTCATTCATAGTCTGCGTGGCAGGCGTTTGAAAGGAAAGTGGAAGGAGAAGCAGATTCCGAGCGCGCGAGAAGCGCCCCTTCTCCCTCGCGCGCGGTCCCGCCCCCAAATTCCCTTCCCCTTCTTTTTCGAACGCCTGCCACGCACGCTGATATATGCACAACCCCTTTTAAATGTAATATATATTTTTCTTTTTATTCCTTTTTGCTTCTCGTTTTTTCCCCGTTTCTCTTTGAAAACAAAGTTTTACAAGATCACGTTAAACACAAATTTCAAACCCAAACGTTTTAATAGTTAAGTATAAAAAATGCAAATTGCTGCGCTTGCAGTCTAGACAGATTGAAGCAAAGATGTAAGACAAGCAAACATAAACTTGCAACAAACAGAAATTTCAAACGCCAATCATTATCATCGACAACATTCCTATAATAACTTACGAGCAAGCTGTCCATTTGGGGATATCGGGTGAAGTCACGCGCAAGCGGCAAGCGGAAAGAGACGCGTAAGCGAGGGCCGCCCACCACGCGCGGGTTGGCTGCTTACGCGCGCTTTCTCTCGGGATCGATTGAAATAGAGACCTTGTTCGTGGGCTATCGTCATCACAATCATGCTCACCAACACAACATCTGCTGCTACAGCAAAACTAACAACAAACCTACCTTAATTTTGTTGCCTGCCTGAGTATATTTCTTGGTAGCGAGGTGATATGATCTCTGTTGGATACAACAGTCTGCTATTCTCTCCAGTAATTTGTTTCGTAGCTCTGGGTCAGAACCTTTCGGAAGCGTCATTTTCTCTGCCAACTCCTCTGTGATGATCACGTTATGAGCCATGCACAGATCCAAAGCCTCAGAAAACTAACGACAACACGACAAATGTTAGCTGGTTAGTTTTCAGTTAAGCCACTAGAGAAAAAAGCGGATTAAATTAGCTCTCCTTAACATCGTGGAGACGTAGTGAGATCCACAAGACTTTCTCAAAATCCTTCGTCGTCGCGCAGTATTTGTTTTGTCGCCTTTGACTGCGTCGCCAGCTTAAATCGCTTTGCGACCTCATTTAACCTCACTTCGACAAACTTTTGCTCTGTACTCACCATTTTCGTAGGACATTGCCCACAATACACCTTGTTTGACCCCCAAAATTTTGTATAACCAATTGTTTCCAATTTCTCCTGGGTATTACAGTCGTCCCAAGCGAAAGCGAGAACAATGCTTATGCTAAATTTGGGGGGGGCAAGAAAGGCGTATTATGGGCAATGAGAGAGTGGTCAATGATAAAAAGAAGTCGACTTGGTACAAGTCTACTAGACTGCGAGCAGTCTCTCTTTTTCTTCAGATTTAGTAATGGTAGTTGCACGCGCGCGAGAGAAACGAGGGCCGCAGCCTCTGGCTTTGCGGCTAGTCTCTCTCTTGTCGTGCCTCTCCCGTCTCGCGCCTTCAGTCACGCGCGTGGTCATTTGCGTATCTCGGGCGTTTTGCTCGACGGACCAAGAAAAAAGAGAGACTGCTCGTAGTCTACAAGTCTACAGACCGACAAACAACAGCGCATGTGAAATATAACCTGCGATAGTAACAATAATCACTCTTGTAAAAAATGAGTGACCAGTTTCAGGCCGCGACTCACAATAATCAAGACAAGCGATAAGACACTGATGTTCCAAAAGAGCAAGGAACGCAGAAAAGCGGATGAGTGGTACATCTTAACAGGGGATTTGGGAGAGGAATTAGAAAATCACCTTCTTGCCAACAACCAGAAGTTCAACAGCTTTGTCGTACTGTTCGTGTTCCAAAAAGAACTTTGAGCATTTATCCAGCATCTGAGGGTCTGTGTTCTCATCAAGATCCTCAGCTATGACTTGAAGGGCAGCAAACTGCTGCGTTGAGAAACACAGATCCAGTGCTTTGGTGATGTCACCACCCTGAGAAAAAGAAAAAAAGCATAAATTGCTGGTTAATTAAAGGGGCTGTGTCACTACTGTCTAGTTCATTTTGTTGGATAATATCATTACTGACGTTTCTGGGAAACTGCCGACCTACCCCTCCCCTAAGCCAACATTAACACTTACTTCTCACTTACGGCAAAATGTTGGGTTAGGGGAGGGGTAGGTGGGCAGTTTCCCAGAAACAGACGGACACCTTTGGGACCGGCACTAAGTGTCCGTCTTGTAGAAGAGTCAAGTAAAGGGAGCAAAGAAAGGCAGGAACCAACTCCAAGTGTCCGTTTTAAAGAGGTGTCCGTCTTATAGAGGTGTCCGTTAAGAGAGAGTCGACTGTATTGTCAATTACCCGTCTTTATTCGCAAAGGAACTTTATGATGAACTCAACAAATTGGCCTCCTCCCAATGTATGGGTCCTCATAGCTCAGTTAGTAGAGCACTGCAGCGCTAACGCAGAGGCCATGGGTTCGAATCCCGTTGAAGTCCCAAAATTTTTTCGGGTTAATTTGCAATTGCTTTAATTGCAATTACCGCTGCGACGGTCATATCTTCATTTAAAAAGAACTTTACGTTAACAAAGAGATTACTTGTAAAAGACAAAATCACAATTTTGTATCAAAAGAATATATCACCAAGCATTATTAAATCAACGTTACAAATAACAAAAAATGAAGTTTGAAAACTGCTAGGCTAACGAGGTTTTTAAAAATCCCAATTGCAAACCGTATTACGAGTGAAGGCATACCTTGTGATAAAGCATAACTGCCTTGTCCTGCATATTAGGATGATTTTCATAATACCTGTGTAAATTAAAGAAGAATGTAACTCAATTAACCTCGTGCAAGACATATTTTCCTCTTTTTTGGCACCAGTGTTGTTAGATGATGTAGGATGTGAACAAGCTCTGTTGTTGGGTATAGGGCGAAGAAAAAAAAGCGAACTGAAAACGCGAGACGGTAAGAAAGGGGAAGGAAAGAAAGGGTAGGGGGGTGGGGGCGAGAACTCCAGCGACCCATACCACCCTCCCTTGGGAGCCTACCCACGCCAATAGGCCACTTCCGAGTTCCAAAAACCCTCACTTTGAAAATGAGGCCAAGTGCACCACCTTTCCTGTAAAAAGGAGTTGTTATTTGCATGAGGATGAAAAATCATTTCCTTATCAAAGGCTGAGCACTTAACCTCGTTTTGATACAGAGTCCCAGGGGAACTCGGAAAAGGCCTATTACATTAACACAAACGCAAACGTCTGACGTTCCGTCCAGCCAAAACAAGTTGGCAGTTACTTCCGACGTTAGGTTTTAAACAGCTTAACCCAGATGGTCATACAGATGACCGCACATGTCAGGCGGAAGCAAGAAATCGACAGAAATCGGTGTCAGCATTGCCCTTAATAGATTAATGAGCTCATAGCAGTCGCTGGAATAATATCGCTATGCTAAGGGACTTTTGCTCGCGTATCGTTCACTACACAGATACTCCAAGAAACGCCTTACGAGTTTCACGCACTGCAGCAGCTTTGGATTACAGCGGGTGCGTAACTAAAGAATAATCAGTGAAACGAATCCCATAAAAATTCCCATAAAACGTTCGATCTCCTCGGCACGGGTAAGGCAGGATTAGTGTTGCAACGGTGCCCTTTATGGGCTTTTTAAGTACTCAGCCGAAATATGAAGGAAACTATTTTTCACTCAACTGGATACTTCTCCTTGTTGTTACGGAATTGGCATCTCTTTGCCACCTGGCAAAATTAGATTCTAGTATCTTTAACGGGCGTATTTTTAAAATTGCCTGACGAGCATCTGATCATCTTTGTTTATAGAGAAATTCTCTCTCAAGGACGGATTCATTGCCGAGGTTCACAGTCTCTATAGTTTGCCATTCCAAGCGAAAACAAATATTGGCGACTGCAGTCACAAAAAAAAATAAAACTAAAAATAGAAGGCAAGAAAATTCCAACCGCGTAAGAAATGAATAGCTATGACTGCAAGCAAACGCTTCATATATAAAAGAATGGAAATTCAACTATCTTTTGTGTGCCATTTTTAAGCGGTACTTTGAAATGGAAGCTCGCGCGAAAGCAAATACTAGCCACAACATTACTTATGCAGGAAGCACTCTCAAACTAATCCTCTTGAGAAAAAATAAGAAACATTACATGAACAGCGATTATATCGATAAATTTATGGAGTTTAAGAGGCAATTCTGCCAAAAATTATCATCAAAGCAATAAGATCTTCCTTCAAAACCAGATAAAGTTAAACGAAACCAAATGGGCCTCGGTTTGTTTTAATTAATTGCATAATAACAAAGCAAACGCATAATTATGCAAACATGGTACGCACACAAAGATGATGCAATAAGTAATCTTTTTTCATCATAACAAAGCTTTAATTATCAATAATTTCGCTCTTTCTTTAACAGGTAGCAGAGTGGCGCAGTGGAAGCGTGCTGGGCCCATAACCCAGAGGTCCGAGGATCAAAACCTCGCTCTGCTAAGTTGGTTTTTTTTCCTCACTTTTTTCTTATTTCATTTTTCTTTTGGACCAAGGATGTATTAAACATATCCAGTATATTCTTAGTCGTTAAAACAAAATCGCCAAAATAAAACAACAGGAAGAGTTACAGTTGAAATAAGACTATCGGTAAAGAAGAACTGCTTTCGTTTAACAAATTCCCACTTAGATACAGAATATTTAGAAGAAGGAAAAACGAGTTCAGTGATAGAAATGAAGAATTTCGAGGTGAAGGGTATGAACAGGAAAGAGATTCTGCCGTTAAATGTGCTATTGTTACAGTCTAACCTGGCAACATCCAGCATGTCTTGTGGTGAACTAAGAAGAGCAAGATTCATAAGTTCATTGTCAAGTCCATGTTCCTACAAAATCGAACGGGAAAATATGTTTAGCTTCTTTAAGTTGTTTTTTTCTAGGCCTAAAGTCGAATACTGCGCTAAAGTGTTTCTTAAAATCATTTTAAGAGGGTTTTAAAAAGGCTGAAAACAACAGCGTTTCGGAAACATTTACAAGCATAATTTCCACGTTTAGTTGATGGGATTATATTTCATTGAAATATCAGTGTCAAAACTCTTTTTTTAGAAACAGACTTCTTCAGTGTTAAGAAAACCGTTGTATTACGCAACTGTCATTAGGCATAAAGAAGCGCGAGCGTGAGTTAATAGTAAAGCGTGCAAGATGTATGTCACAGTTCAAATGAAGCTGAAATTAATATTTAGTCCTTTAGGCTAGACGATGCCTATCTGGAAAAGCAATCTCATTTCAAGTTGCTTCCGTTGATTTTTTTTTTTCAACTGCATAGAGCCACACTACGCACCTGGCGAGCAAGCGAGAGGCGAGGGAATTATTTCGCGGCTCGCTTCGCTCGCCAAAACAGAAATGGAAAGCTTCTAGCAGACTAATCCTTCGCACATTTCCGCAAAAAGTGAAAGCCAAATTCTCTGGTAAGGGTAACATACCTTTGCGAGTCGTATTGCGTTACTGTAACACTGGGCTCGAGTATAGAAGTGAATGGCTTCTCTTATTTTCTCCTAAAAAAATCAAAAAGAATTATTAACAAAATTACTGAATCCTTACGTGAAAAAAGCATTACACTCAGTGTTCAATCTCCAGTAAATTCGTCTTACAAATAACCTCGTACTCAAGAAAATCATCAAGTAATTGTACGGTTCTAAAAAAAGTGCTACACTATGGGTGCATTCCTTTGGGATGTTCCGGATCAGGATCAGTGATCCGAGATCACTCGGATCATGGTAGATCAAATGAATCGATGAATCCATTCTGGACAAGGATTCATCGCTTCATTTGATCTACCATGATCCAAATGATCTCGGATCACTGATCCTGATCCTGATCATATCAAAGGAATGCACCCTATGTTTCTTGTAGGACTCGCTCAAAAAAAGTGGAAAGGGTAAAAAGTAACAATGTGTTAACAACCACTTTACACTAACCTGGTTTTCAAATTGACGGGCAAGATGATATGAAGCTGCTCTGTCGCCAGTGTCGTTGCAGATTTCTGCCGCCTGAAATTGACGTTACAGATGAGAATGATAAGTTCCCAACCACATTGGGGGGCGAGATAATTTAGTGGCAAGAAAACTTTTCTCCTGTGAAGTCGAAGCTAGAAAACAGAGATACACGCGCGCGAGTTGCCCCGTGTCTGATGGCTGAAAAAACTCGAGCCCCAGTCACACTAACATAAAATATTTTGACCGTCACTTATCTTCGGAGTGAATTAAGAATACACAAGACATGGGAGACTGCACTGAAAGTCTATAAAAGCTTACCTTTTCCAAGTTACCACAGTAACAGTAGACCCGGACCAGTGATAGGTTATCACGCGCGGCTTCATAAAACTGCAGCGCTGTTTCCATTTCACTCGTGCTTTCCATGTACTGCGCCCACCATTTACGTAACTCCCTGATAAAAAAGCAAGCAAATGTTGTTGCAGCACATTTCTTTCTCATTCTGTATGACTCAGTGCATGGTTATCATTCACTAGCGTATTTCTTTTTACGGACTGTCTCCGCAACAACACCAACCGAACATTGAGCACGGCACTCTCAAACGCTTTTAGAGGAGAGGAAAGACGAATAAAGGGAAGGGAAAAGTTCAAAAGTTCAAAAGGGAAGTAGATTCTAGCCGGTAAATTGTCCACTTCTTCAACAACAAGGACTTTCCGATTTGGGAACAAGAGCCGGAATTTTCGAGTTTCAAGGCTTTTAACTTATTTCTTAAATATTCGCCTCCCTCCCTTCCCCCAGGATATTGGCTTACTCCTTCGTCCAACCAAGCAAACAAGCGCACTCAAAAATACTAGCTATAATGAACGGAGAATGATGATGATGATGATGATGATGATGATGATGATGGTGGTGGTGGTGATGATGATGATGCTTTCTCCTTTCTACTCCCTGGGCTCCTTAACAAAATAACTTCTTTCTCCACGGCCGAGTTGTTCAAAGCTGGGTTAAGATAACCCAGGGTTAGTGCGAGATTTGAATTCAGATTTGAAAGCTTAAAAAGCATTTCAATTTCAATTCTTTTTGTCTACAAGTTGATGATTGGAAGCTCTAAAAATAGCAGAGAAAATTATCCGAGAAAATGCTTTTTAACACAAGAAAAAGAAACCCGGGTTAAGCGCTAATCGGCTTTCGAACAACTGGGCCCAGACTATCAAATATACTTTATACGCAGAAATTGAGCGAGTGGGGTAAAGCTTATCGGCAATGAAATCATCCCTACATTGAAGTCCTGGAGCCATTTTGAATTCCACTTACTTGTCTTTTGTTTTGAGTATGTAGGCTTCCAGTTGTTGAGGTTCCTCCAATAGCATTCTGGGCACTTCAAAACGGTGAGTATCTGCCTTTTCAAAACTAAAAGCGAACAAATTGCCCCATCACAAGATGTAAAAGGTAGTGCGCGGCCTTCAGTGCGAGAGGTTCCCAGGTGTAAACTCAAATCCTAGCTTCGACTAAGCCATAAATGCCCGGATAAAGAGAGAGAAAGATAGAGGGAAGGGATAAAATAAGCGCACCGTCGGCCTTGGGATTGTTGGTCAGACGACGTTTACCTCAATCAAGGTTTGCTGCACCAAAATTACAATGAGACATGTTAATGTCAGGTGTTACAAACCGTCAACTTTTTTTGCCAACTTGCGTTGCAAGAAAGTTTCGAAGCTGCTTTACGAGAAAAATGATCCAGTGTAAAAAAGCTTGACAAACGTACTATTCACTACATCGAACACCCTCTAAGATTCTCTGTCTCCCTATAAACGGTGTCTCTTTTTTTATTTTGCTTTTTCCCACTCACTTAACGATGGCAGCTGATATGTTTCCCGTTGACTCCAGATGTTTGGCATAGTTGTAGTAAGTTGTTCTCAAATGTATGCGATCTTGAAGTTCCGCCACTTCCACAGCCTGATTAAAAAAACAAAAATACAATGCAATTTCAAGTCTACGATTTTCTGTTATTTTCTGTTATTGTTGTTGTTGTTTCGTAAATCTAGGGGTGATTTGCAACAAAGAACAGGAAAAAACGTCTTTATATACGAGAGGTCTAAAACTGTGTTAAGTCTAACAAAGTAACTGGGTTTAGAATCACGGAAACGAGTTTCCCAGCTCTTAAAACAGGTTTCATGTTTTCCCGCCTTTAACACCGACTGTAGAGTTTCCTGCCCTTAGCAAAATCACACTTTTCCCGCCTTGGTGACGGTGGTGGCTGATTCTCGGATCCTGCATTCTGGCCCACCTCCCTCTCCTCTAGACCGAAATTTTGTCCTAAGTGACAAGTTAGCGTGAAAAGATGGGTAAGGTTAGGGGTAGGTGGCCAGGGGTCCGTTTCTCAAAAGTCCCGATAATTAACGGGCCCGGTGAGCTGACTCCGTTTACATTAAAGATTGAGGTTTCAATAGTTTTGCATCTAACATGATAAAACTATCAGTTAATGAAACAAAATGGGCCCGGTGAGCTGACTCCGTTTACATTAAAGATTGAGGTTTCAATAGTTTTGCATCTAACATGATAAAACTATCAGTTAATGAAACAAAATGGAGCAGTTTGCTAGCCAGGACCGGCGCTCTTATTCTTTACATTTTGATTTGAATATTTGATTTCGGGCCCGAAAAGTTACCGGGACTTTCGAGAAACGGGCCCCTGTTTCTCAGAAACTTACACTGATCGAACGCTTTTTTCCACGTTTGGCAACGTTGCGACTTCAGATTGCGGTAAACTGATTTAGCCTTAAGACAATAATGCTCTAATTAACACTAATGTAGGAAACCGAACTTGAACGAAACAGAAAACGGACCTTAAGTTATTAAAAAAAATACTAATACTGTTGAAGTGTCTGACCTTAGTCCACTGATTGGAAGCTTGGTAAAACTTGTTTAACATGTCAAAGCGACCACAGTTCTTTAACAGCTTCTCTGCTTCTTCCTGTTAAGATTACATTGAAGTTAACAACTTAGGCAGTTGAGAGGATATTGCACGTAACTGTCTAACTTTATTTTTTCCATTAAATCAAGTGATTGAAATGGTCATCACAAAATACCTCAGTGTCGCTATTTCGACAACGAAGGAAATCTTACTATTAAAGAGACGCCCTTCGGTGAAAAAACGAAACTACCCTTGCATTGCTGTAAATAGGAAAAAGTTTAAAGGGGTCGGCCTCTCTTATAGTGGAACACGTTAATTAGACAACACCGGCTAAAAGAGACTATGTTAGAATGACCCCGGCCAGAGTACTTACATTCATTCCAAGCTGAATGGCTAAGCAAGCCACTTTGGCGTCCAGTTCAGGCTCTTTCTGTACTTCCCTTAGTGCTTTAGCCGCTCGTGCGTTTGCCATGTTCCCTAAACACACAGTCGCCACGTCCAGTCTCTTGGTCTTAACGCACATCCGCGCCATGTTTTCCCACACGGACTCGCTGCCAAGGAAACGTTCAGTCAGCAAAATTTGAAACCTCTTGAACCGTAGTTTCCCGTTGTATTTTAGAGCCTTTTTTTACTCGCATCGTCAGCAGCTATGCAATTTCAGGGATTGCAGTTGAAGAAAGCGTTTACATAAGTTAAGAAAAGAGTTCAATTCCCACAGGATTTGTCAGGGGCACCAACATAGCCGCCGTGTCATCGTTTTAGGACACCAACATGGCTCAGCATTAGATCCCATCGACCTTAACTCCTTGGACACCTTATTAAGTTTACACAACGTAGTATTCTTTATTGTTTTGTACAATACACTTAAATGAAATTTCTAAGTTTCTTGACATTTCTGCTCAGGAAATGTTCATGAAAGTGTAAGCTTCTTCGATTTTTAAGGAAAAAAATTCAGAGGAGTAAGAATCGAACCCGGAGCATGGTTTGATTTGAAGCTATATAGCAATAACCCTAACCCTAAATAGAAGCTAACCTTTTGGAGTCAGCGCTTAACCCTAATCACAATACTCAGTGCTCGAAACCGAAGCGATAAGGAATACCAGGTTGTGTAAACCCCATAACGTGTCCAAGGGGGTTTAGGCCCATGGGATCTAATGCTAACACATCATGCAAAAAGGGTTTACAGTCCCGCTTTAAGGACATCTCAACCTGCTTTATACGGACACTTTCTATGGCCCCATCAATGTCCGTATTAACCGGGTTTGACTGTATTTGTTTTCACAGTTTCACTTCATGAAGTTGGATTTTCGGCTCTGGGATTATAACTTTTGGGGATCATTTTACGTTTCTGGGAAACTGCCCACCTACCTCTCCCCTAAGCCAGCATTTTGCCCTAAGTGAGAAGTGTTAATGTTGGTTTAGGGGAGGGGTAGGTGGGCAGTTTCCCAGAAACGTAAAATGATCCACTTTTGCCACGCCTCCCCTCCCCCCTCCTCCGCACCAAAAAAAGTCAATACACTCAGCTGAACGCAGAGCCACTTTTAAGATTTACCAACCTTTTAATTAACTTGATCGCTTTGAATGCCTCATCCATGTTGCCGATAGCTGAGAGGTAGCTGAAGTTCATCATGGCCTTTCTAGCCTCCAGATCAGCATTCTCTAATCCAATGAAGTCCCTCATGGTGTGTTTCGTGACCATGTGATGTTTATCAGGGAGGGGTACCTTGGTAGCTCCGTATGACGGTGGGTCAGGGGGAGGGGCGCCTTCTAACTCACCGCTCTTTGGATTTCAAGAAATACGATTTCATTAAAAAGGAATCCGCTGTAAAAGCGTTCACTTAGGCGTATAACATGACAAAGACCGAAAAATTACAGATATACGAATGAGAATGTAAGGGCAAATATGAGGTTGAAGGATGAGAAGTGCCATGCAAATCACAATCTTCAGCAAGGTATACATGAAAAATAAAGACTAAATCAGGATAAGAAGAACAAAAAGTGTTTTGGAAGACCATTGACTTGAAAATAAATTACTTTAGTAGTCACACTAACCTTTTTAACCAATAAAAAGTAAGGAACCTGAACGCCAAGCAAACCTAGAAGTTACAACAAAAATTTATGACAGTAAATATTAACACTGAAATATACAAAAATGTCAAGCAAAGAAATACCCTCTAAGGGCATCTAAAGAGTTCGAGCCAACAAGAGTCGATTAACCCAGCCAGACTGTTATCTTCTCATGTTAAAATACTACAATTTGTAATAAGGAGATAGCGTTTTTGCAAAAGACTCACGTATCACAGAACTTACTGAAATATGCAGGGTCTATTGGAAAATAATCTTGTAAGAGAATCCCATGCTCTGGGGTGCTGAACAGTGATATAACCATCACATCACTCTGTTAAAAAGTACAAAAAATATATAAGATAATTAAAAGATATCATTATCATTTTACTGCAAAAGAAAACGTAAAATAATACCAGTCCAGTATATCATACTGAACACATTACCCGAGGGGTACTCCCCGTAACAGCCTATACGGGGAGGCTTCGCCTGAAAGGGGTACTTTTTTCAGGCTTCAGGTATATTTGAAAGAATAGAAAATTGACTAGCTGAAGTATACGAAAGGGTAGAGAAAACTGTCATCTCGGTCGTAGGAGGGCTAACAGATGCATTTTGACTGTGAAAAAGTCGAGAAAACGTTCTGGTCTTGTGATTTATTCGTATTTAAATACAGTGCCTTTACAGCAGTTTTAAGGGATGTAAAGATCTAAACCAAGTACCAATTATCAATAAAAGGTATACGAAAGGGGGACCTTTCCTGTCAAAAATGAAAGGGTAAAGGACTTGGACCTCAGGGTTGAGCCCATTTGTGTAAAACTATGTTGAGTGCTTCCTCCCTCGCCCCCCCGCCCCCCACCCCCCCCCCCCCCCCACTTCCCGCCGCGACCCGGATACGATCTAATCAGAGCGAGATGGGATGACATGTGGGCACGGTTTTGACATTGGAGTTTGGACGAAATGTCAGCCGTGGTTCTAATATTTTGATTTATGCTTACAGCAGCACTACGCAAAAAAAGAAGCGAAGCTCGTATTATTAACAACGGCGTGATAGATCATTTATTTCAGTTGAAAATACTTTTAAAAGGTTTTAAACGTTTCCAGCCAAGAACCCTCCTTCGATTTAAACGAGCATAAAAGTTTTTTCTCGTTCCCGCTATCCAATGCCACTTGAGCCCACTATATAAACTCAGAAGTTTGGTTCAAAGGCAGTCAAATTTGCGGGGTGAACCCGCAGGGGGCAAACTCGCTACAGTGTGAAACCACTATAACAAGGCGGTGGTTTCATCCTCTAGCGAATTCACTACCTAAGAGTTCGTCCCTAGTTTTTACTTTGCCTCGCAAATTCTAGCCAAGGCCGTCCTTAGATTCCGACGAGAATATAATTTTTTTTCGTTCTTTCTATCCATTGCCAAGTAAGCCAAGGCAGTCAAATTTGCGGAGTGGACTCAAAAGGGAGAAAACTACTATACATGTAAAACCATTTCTAGCCTGACCTCTCTACTGTCATCTCCAGTTGCTGATGCATTCGCTGGTTTCAACCCTGGAACGTGTGAAGCCTCGCAGACTAATAACTTAGGTTCTGTAGGATCCCAGTACTGCAACAAAGCTCTCCTGCCAGCGACTTCAGCAGCCTGCTGTGCTCTGTTCATGATATCAACGCTTTCTTTGTCATCCTCTTCTGCTCCTGAGCCCATGCCAGTTGCAAAGTCAAATGATTGAAAACTATCGAGTTCGATATCCCAAACGTAGATTCTGGAATCTGGAGAGTTGTTCGCCTAAAATGAACGAAGTGGTTAGTAAAGAGCCTAAGTACATGGGAAGCTTTGAATACCGGGGTTGCACTCTGGCTGCAGTGCGTAAATGTTTGTCTTCAGTTAGCCTGCGCAGCTTGGCTCTTTAGCCTGAGAAAGCAGCCGACATTTGCCGACGCCACCACTGGTTTCCCTGCCAAATGACGTCTGAGACATGCGCAGAAATTCCATACTGATGACGCGTCACTACCCAGATCTGGGTAGGACTTCTGATTGGTCGAATCAAATTTCCCACGCGGCACGACCAATCAGAAGCACTACCCAGACCAGGGTAGTGACACGTCATCAGCATGGATTTTCTGCGCTCGTTTCTCAAACGTCAATTCGCGGAGAAACCAGTGGTGGCGTCGCGAAATGTCGGCTTTTTTCTCAGGCTAGGTTCTTGTTCCATTTTTGCGCGGCAAAAACCGAAAATCCCGTTCCTAGTCGTTCCTCGGTCTTTCTTTGCTCCGAAACCACACGGAAACGCTTGTTATGCAGGATGGTTTCCAGTGGTCCAATGCACTGTCCAAAACAGGTGAAGCAACAAAATAACCTCTTCCTGGTCAGCCTTATCACTTTTCCCCTTCATCCCAAAAGTAGAAAAAAATCAAAAATAAGAGAACGAAATTTGCAAATTTCATTTTTCAAAATGCCGAACAATAAACACCACCACGTGAAAGAACTGCTGAAGAGATTTCACTTGAATGGTCACACCACAGGATTTCATCCACACTCAAAAGTTAGGACTACAAACGAAATAAATAGTACAATTTGAAAGTACTGCTGAAGAGGCTTCATTTAAGTAGTCACACCATAGATTTCGTCCACAGACTCAAAACTGAGAACAGTCTTACGAGTCGTAATCATTCACTTTGTCAGTGAAAGGTTTAATGGTCATTAATGGCAGTGTATAACAACGTTTTGTATTACCTTGTCACACAAGATGCTAACTTTGCTACCATTACAGTTGCACTTGACGGACCTAAGCTTTCCAATCCCTGCAATACTATCCCCCAAGGATTTGGGATTGCAGTGTTGTTTGGCTTCTCTGCAAACAGAAAGGTTATATTTAAGTCTGAGAGATCTTTGACAGTTCAGACATATTAAAGACTGTCTGAGACATCTTTGAAAGCTACATGAAAGAAGTCAGCGAATCCTGGTGGCTAAACAAAGAGGAAAAAAGGATGGCATGTCAATATTATTGTCCTCATCAGATGTACCTAATAGAACTGCAGTACTGTTTCGTATGATTAAAATTACCACACTCATCAGGTAAATTACAGCAAATAACTGGTACAAGTGCAATGCTGGCATTAAAAAGTGTATTTTCGACGCATTATTACGACAACTTTATAAGTGTTACTTATGGGCTGTAAGTATTCCTTACCTTCTTGATAAATCCCAGACCTTAACATAACCAAGTGAGGTACCAGCAGCAAGAAAGTTTCCACACACATCCAATAGGACTGGGTCACCCTCTGCTTCTGAGAAACTCAAGATCTGCTTCACTGTTCCCTGCACGTACAGAAAATGTTACACAGTTCAAATAACACTCATATATATGGATGTACAGAAAGTGCAAATCCATGATCTGGGGGCTTCTGGCTTCATTCCTAGCCTGGGCTCTAGATATAGGTGGCACTGGACAAAAGGATTACAGCTCTGGGAAGGAGAATGTGCAGCGACCTCATTATTATTACACATAAACATGAAAGTATACCTGGAATGTTCTGACTTGAATCTTTCCTGGTTCTACAGTGTAAACACTTTGTTCATGAACAACAACAGCTGGAGAATCCGAATTGAAAGAACCTGCAGAGAAGAACGTAAAAATTTGGGATAATTAAAAAATTACAGCAGCTGAGAGCCCCCGTTATATTCGACGTTGTAAAATCTGATGTCCCAGAAGTCAACAAGTCGGTGCTGAGGTGTTGAGAACTAACGAGCAGGCATTAAAACGGATATGAAAATTGCACAGAGTTGTGGTAGTATCACAGGTTCTGGGATGCATGAAAATCAAAGTGGTTTAAGTAAAACATGTTGTGTGTTCTTTTAGCCTGCAAAGCAGGCGTATTTTTCAGCGCGATGCGTAACTTCTTTTGGGAATAATGCTATCCCACCATTTTGGACGTTAAGACTACCAGAGAGTTAAGGCAGGTCAAAAACTGATTACAAGGGAGAGGTTGATGGGATTGAAAATTAATAGAGGAGGGGGAGGGGAGGAAAAATATTTTTCTTCTCTCTTCCCCAACCCTCCCCCATTTCCCACCCCTCCACTTTCAGTCTTTCTTTTTTTTTTGCTTTCGAAGATGGCGGCCGTGATCAATGTTACTCAGCCAAATTTCTATTAAAAAACATCTGCTCTACAGGCTAGTGTTCTTTGGGAGGTTTTCAGTCTTACCTTCTGCTCGGACCATGCTCTTGTCACCTGCTACCTCATACACCACCACCCTTTTGCCATTCCATATTGCTGTGTGACTCTGTTTCAAAAGATTATAGTACAAAAATAGATTGATACTCTGCAGTAAAATTTGAAATATCTGTGTGATTTCACAAGTGAAGACCCTCTGCTTTTTAACACATTCTCAACTCTTGCTTATTAACAGTACTCTACAAAATTCTTGACTGTATGCCACCATAATATATAATTATTTTCCATTGTTTCCCCTGGCCATTTTCCAACCAAAACATGTTATCGACCCCCCCCCCCCCCCCCCCCATCCTTTTGAAAAGAACATGCCAAAATATTAAATGAAATAATCTTGGATAACTTGAGTTGAAAGGGTTTCCATAACACAAGTTAACAAAACATTGAAACAGCTGGTAAAAAGCTTTCTGTAGTAGCATTTTTCGTTTCATTCCCTGCATCAGAGAATCATAGGCAAAAGTCTGGAGGCAATATTGTATTTGTCGCACTTTTTTACTAATAGTAAACATGCTCAGCACCTCTGTCCCCATCCCTAATGACAATCTACAGCCCATTTATCCTCAGTTTTTCTTGATTTTCAACATTGTATATAGGTGGAGGAAGGGTAACTCCATGGCACTGGTAAAAAGATGGCATCACTTTATAAAAGGCAACCTGAAATTATTAGAGGTAGATACAGATATAACAACACTTAAAAACCAGCAGATGTCTCAAGCCGTAAATTCGCAATGATCCGCAAAGATCAGCAAAGCAAAGCAAGTCAAAGCTGAGATACATGTATACCATCACATGTAAGCCCCTGCAGACCGGGCGGCCACCCTGCACCGGCCTACCTGCCTGGGGCTCAACTGCTGATCCGCTAGTGTTGTCTCAAGGTTATCCTTGCCTCAATTACAATTTCGCTACATTTAAAAAAAGGCCCAACTGTATGTTAATTTTTAGGACTGACCTTTGTCACAAAGACCCCTTTGATGTGGATGTCAGTCTTAAGATCTTGATTATAACTAGTTGCCAAATTTTCAATGGCCAACTGACTTGGTGAAACTTGAACTGCAGCAATCTGAAATTGATAAGGAAAAAGAAAGCAATGCTCAAACAACCATAAGTTGCTTCATTTTTGGCTGCAAAATGAAAGGAGAGGAAGTCTGTTTTCTATGTTAAGTAAACCTATGCTACAGTGTATATTACAAGCTTTTTTTAGGGAGTATGACAAAACCTAAAAAATTTAGAAGAAAACATTGATTTAAGAATTAAACTAGCAGTAAAAGAAAAAAAACAGTTTTTTAGTTTTAACAAGTACTGCAAAAAAAACCTTCCATGATACACTCTTTTGGGTTTATTTTAAGGTGATCAAATTAATTCACCCAATTTCAGACTTAACAGTAAAAATTTACTAGCTCAAAAGTAACACATAGGCAAAATGGTACTCCATTAATTTCTCCTCTATCACATTACTGTGGGTCACTTACCTCAAGATTGTAGTGAGCATTCATAACTTGTTCATTCAGAATAATCACAGTTTCCCCACTATTCACAGCAAGCAGACTTTTGTTTCCAGCCCACTGAAACAGATAGAAAAAAAATAATGAAATGACATGCAATATCATCCATGGATGTATGTACAGCGTATAATGAAGCTAATGAATATATGAAGCTACAAGGAGATTTAGGTGGGAACAATGAGGCTTTGCCACTGCGTGCATCAAAACCTGCCAGCTACCCAGGCTAATTTGGTTTTATTAACTGAGTCAATAAGATAAAGTGCCACCGTAAAACAACAATTTGAGCACTAGCCCTTTGCCACAACAAATCCAATCAACACAGTTGATAAAGCTGAGCTTTACATTTCAATTTCCCACCAATGCAACACCACAGCGTCTTTTGAACTAACGCCTTTACCATCAACTTACTCTGAGAAGTGTCAGCTACCTCAAGTTTTAATGTTGTAGTCATGCAACAATAGGCCTGATGCATGTGCAAAGTTGTTGTTTTGCTTTAATATTAAACCTGTTGCTTTTCTACCTTTCTTGTTGCCATTGCCATTGAGATTAAGCTCCCTTTTACTGACAGTTGAATCTCTCAGTTAATAGTCACTTGTCACGTGAAAGATAGTTTGGATTCTGACAATTAAACAATGTCAACACAGATACACTTTACAGTGAATCTCTTCGTAGTAATGCCTCGTTTCACTGTTAGTTTGCTCCGTTTATCTTTAGCTAACCTGTATCTGAGACAACTGTGTTTGTCCTTCTAGAACAGATGGTGATTGGAGTTCCCATTTTTCTTGGCCTTCAACTTTTTTCTTTTGGGGTTTTGTCACTGTGTGTTTCCACAAGGCCACCTTGCCTTTGTTTGTTCCTCCAGCAAGTATCCCTTTAAAAGTAACACAGATTTAAATATTGAGCATTGAATCCAAAGTAACTATGACTATATAATTATGATTGTAAGGCTGTGTAGTGCTTGTAACACTATAGGTTTGCCTGAAAAAATCAGTACTCTCAATCAATTTCTCACATCAATCAGGAGAAAATCTCAAATCAATAATGACTCACTTGTGAGGTCAATCTCGAAATACGATATTTATTTTGATTTCGATTTTGTGTTATGACTGGTAATGCAGTTGTTAATTAACAGCCCTGCTATCTTACAAAAGAGAGAGCTTACTGCAAAACCGTTTGTAAGTCTTACCTTTAACCTTATTGTATGAGATGCAGTTTACTACTTCACCAGACTCAAAACCACTACCATCAACTGAAAGAACATAGTTGTCATTTTGTTCAAGATTCCACATCCTGGTTGAGAACAGTGATAAAAACAACATCAGGTTTTAAAGTCAAACCAGGTCAAGCGTACCCACCAAGAATCCATTAATGAATTTATTATTCGAAAGTTGAATCCGTTGCTAGTTGTAGATTTCAGATTGATCTCTGCATTCTGGCATGCTTAATGAGCCGTGAATTCACACACGAGGCAGTTATGAAATTTCTACTGGCTCAGTTTTCCTAAATATGATGTAAATGTCTTCTAAGAAACTTAATCCATTCATAGATTTTCAATCTGACCAAATAGAGAGAAGTTCTCGTAAAATATTCACTGCTCATTACGCATGCAGAAATACCGCTTTGAATTTGACACCAGTTAGAGGAACGACTAACGGCTTCATTTTTCAAATAATCAATTCATTAATAGAATCTTGGGGGGTACGCTTGACCTGCCTTGACTGTAATGCAACTGATGTGTACTTCACACTACGGTACAATCACCATCCATTTGCCTAGATCTTTACAAAATGATAAAGACATACAGTGTAAGTTTTATGCTGTCATAGAATAACCAAGTACAGCTGTAAATAACAACACTAGTGCTATAGGTGGCTTTTTCGGAATAATTTGACTGTAAAGTTATAACTTGTTGATTAATAATAATATTGAATATTTCACCCAAATACCTGACTATATTTTCCCCCGATGCTGTGGCCAAAACCTGTCTTCCTGCCCAAATTATTTGGCTTTTTGAAGGCTGGCCACTAAGCTTCACCTGAAAATGCAGTAATAATCATCATATATTATTCTTATTGCACAAGCTACCGTAATGCATGCACTTATATTACAGAGATTTAGTTGGTCCTCTATTCTTCTATTTTGGCCAGGTTCTAACATAAGGTACACTGTGTGGCAGTGATTTTGTTTCAAACAGTTACAGTGAGTCTTGAAACTCATCTCATGAAAAGTCATGAGTCCCAGTCAAAAAAAAAGAGTCTGAAACTGAAAATGCCTAGGCCTATGTAACCAGACAGTTAATCTGAAGACAGACTCTAAGACTCTGTATTACAGTATACTGAAATAATTAAAATATAGGCCTTCTATCTTACAGCACAACAAAGACTAAAAGAAATATGTATCATTAAACAACAGCCATAATAACTGCCACAGAAATTACATGAACAGGATATTTCTACAAAAACAAATGTTCAGATCAATTGATCGATGTTTGCAGCCGGCCGGACACATCATGACATGCCATGAATTATTTTTTGTCATTGGGGATCTTTATGTGCCATGGACACAAGATGTAGAGGTAACAAAATCACTGTGTGTGGTTCCAGAAATATCCATATCCACCACATTGAGGTTGTTTGGGGTGGGTGGGGGGGGGGGGGGGGGGGGCAGTTAAAGGCAAATTCTTAAGGAAAGTGTGAAGCTCAACTGGAGCTTCCAAAGGGAAGGAGGGGCTTAAACTGAAAAGGCCTCCATGGGAGGTGGGGGAGTTGGATATTTTCTGGAATAATACTTGGTATGCAATCACTAATATCATTAATTATTTTGACCTACAAAGTACCCTGGCTGGCAAAATCCATTATTTACACGCACTTATTATTTGAGGAGCATGGTGAATAAATTGAATATTCTACACAACAATGTCTGACTGTTTATCGACATCATAAATGAAAAGCCATTTCTGTCCACCTTAGCAACTTCCGTTGTTGAACCGTCATGAGCCACCCTGTGTTGTGAAAGAATCAGTCCCTCTGTAACAACAACAAGCACGTCTTTTCCTTCACTGTACAATAAAAACTTAACAGCACCATCAGCTTTAAAGCATTCTGCAGCCCGACCTTTGTCATCAACATAGTACACAGTGCCTACAACGAAGAAAGAACAAAAATAATTGAAAGAAAACCCTTCAAAAGTTAATTTGTGAAGACTTTTTTTAATGTAAAAAAGTAAGTGACGGATATTGGAACTGGACAATGTTAATAGCGACAACTAGAGCAACTACTGAACTTGTATGGAAAGTATCAAAATGATCCACCTTGTGATCATAAATGATCATTATATAATCAGAAAAATCTCTTAGTAAGAATTTGACTTAGGAAGGCCAATGTACCATGTTTTAGAACACATCCAAAACATACAAACTGTATCAAGAAAGGGACATTAGTGGATTTGACCTAAGCCTGCTTGCAAGAGTTCCAGTAGCTCAGTGGTTAATGTCCAAACTTGAACTCAGAGGGTTGTGACTTTGATTTTTGACTGGAGCACAAAATTTTTCTGTGCTTTTGAGTGATAAAAAAATTCCTTTCCTTCTTTAATTATGAGACCATTTTAAGGTGACTTGACCCAGTTTTTTTGGGGGGGTACCATCCTACTTTGAAGCTCTGATCTCTGGTATCCCCACCTTTACTTTTATCGTAAGTCTAACACATAGAATGGATAACATATAGATCAATCTACAATATAACATAAAATTTTTGGCGATCAGAGTAAATGTCACGTGGTTATAATGCCACGCCCCTTGGAGGTCTGAGTCGAAAACCTGCTGTTGCCGGCATTTTTTCGTGAAAATCTCTGGGCTACACATAGTGCGCATTAGTGCCTTGCGCTGAACAGAGTTTCACCAAAATCGCAAAGACCCAATTCGAGAAATTCAGCGGTTTCCAAATTTAGGTCATAATTTATGCGAAAATGATAAGCAAACTTTACACGGATTATATCTAATAAACTAAGAGATTCATCCCTTTATTTTGGGCATCGTTATAACAGATGGGGCCTTGCAAGTCAGCAAAACGCTTTAGGGCCTTGTAAATGCGCGCGATTTCGAGCAAAGCAAACATATAGAAATTATAGTTTTCACTATTTGTTGACGTTTGTCAGCGTTTAAGAGTCCTTCTCACGAAAAAAGCATTTTCTTAAAAACTCGTAGTTTTTTTTCCTTCAAAATTTTTCAGGGCCACAATAATTGATTAACTAACTACCCGGACTCTGAATTTCATGGTCATTGAAAAACTGTGACATTATCTTCTATAAGCCCAAACTTGAGTAAACATTGAAGATTTTCAGCGTTTTGGCTGAGTTTGTGCTTTGGGAGTTGTCTATTGTTTCTAGTCTGTCATGATACAGCATTCTTGTTCAGCACGCGTGCAATGACCGCGCTTGGCTGACTTCCGAATGCTCACCGAGATATGATATTTTTGGTACAGTGAGACAGGCCATCGCGTGATACATAGAGGTTTAACTAACAATTTTTAATCAATTCTTGTGCCTTTGCAAAAAAATCAAGAAGTGCTACACACTAAATCTACTTACTATTACAAAAATATCATTTTTTCATAGGTTTAATGCAAGCCAATAATTAAACCAACTCGTGACGGGAATATCTCGGTGAGCATTCGGAAGTCAGCCAAGCGTGGTCATTGCATGTGTGCTGAACAAGAATGCTGTATAATGACAGACTAGAAACAATAGACAACTCCCAAAGCACAAACTCAGCCAAAACGCTAAAAATCTTCAATGTTTACTCAAGTTTGGGCTTATAAAAGATAATGTCACAGTTTTTCAATGACCATAAAATTCAGAGTCCGGGTAGTTAGTTAATCAATTGTGGCCCTGAAAAATTTTGAAGGAAAAAAAACTACGAGTTTTTAAGAAAATGCTTTTTTCGTGAGAAGGACTCTTAAACGCTGACAAACGTCAACAAATAGCAAAAACTATAATTTCTATATGTTTGCTTTGCTCGAAATCGCGTGCATTTACAAGGCCCTAAAGCGTTTTGCTGACTTGCAAGGCCCCATCTGTTATAACGATGCCCAAAATAAAGGGATGAATCTCTTAGTTTATTAGATATAATCCGTGTAAAGTTTGCTTATCATTTTCGCATAAATTATGACCTAAATTTGGAAACCGCTGAATTTCTCGAATTGGGTCTTTGCGATTTTGGTGAAACTCTGTTCAGCGCAAGGCACTAATGCGCACTATGTGTAGCCCAGAGATTTTCACGAAAAAATGCCGGCAACAGTAGATTTTCGACTCAGACCTCCAAGGGGCGTGGCATTATAACCACGTGACATTTACTCTGATCGCCAAAAATTTTATGTTATATTGTAGATTGATCTATATGTTATCCATTCTATGTGTTAGACTTACGATAAAAGTAAAGGTGGGGATACCAGAGAGCTTCAAAGTAGGATGGTACCCCCTCAAAAAAAACTGGGTCGAGTCACCTTAAGACAGCACACAAGTTTTTAATACAAGTTTTTTTCCTCTGATAATCAGGGTGTTTATTAGCCATCGGAGATTTGAGAATTCTACATTTACTACGCAGAATTCTCCACCTAACGTTTGGTAGCCTATGATGTGGAGACTTTCAAAAAATATTCTCCTATAACGTTACACCTTTCTCCTATTACTAGAATTCTTACTGAAAATCGTGGATAATCGATTAAACATTCCATAATCCATTACTGGGTTGATTGAACAATATAATAAATGATTGGTATGGGCCATTATACAACAGACACACTTACCATCTTCCACCCCAAAAAAGAATGAATAATCAGATGATGAAGCACTTGATTTGGCACTTTTTCGCCAAAGCATATCCATTGCAGCTTCATCTCCAGCAACAGCAGCTTTTGCCAAGCTTGATACATCACTGCAATATGGATACAACTTAATTTCACTTGGCAACTCAAGCTTAAATAAAGATAATACTCCTTAAAGATTTAGAAATATAAAATACATTTCACAAACTGTTATTAATGAAGAATAACAAAGAAAATTTGAAAGGACGTGTTAATAGGAGATACCAATAACTGCAGCAAGACTTTAGCTTGCATGTAATTCCTACAAGAATTAAGAAGCTATCAATATAAAACAATATTGAAACAGTGTGTCCCATCACATGCCAAGATACATCAAAGTTGATCTAAAAAACTTGGCTTTGACCACTTTAAAACATTCCTTGCCATTTCGATATAGGTAGAAACACAGTCATGTACTCACTATTCAGGGCTTGGTGGTGGTTTGAAAACACAAGCTGTTATTTGTGATGAGGCATCGTGCTGGTACAGTGGAGACTGCTGAAGGCGGCCCTTCTGATCTGCCTTCCAGATGGCAAGGATCCCAGCCTAATAAAATATATTATTTACACTGCTAGTAAGCTTCATAAGGACAAAATAGCTTTGCTAGATTTTGAAGACTGGGTGAGTGGTTTTCCTCTAAGTGGGCAATTACATGTACTATTAAACTACTAAGATGATATAAATTCAGTGGCTTATACCTGTCAGGTATATGCAATATTTTGATGGCTTTTCAACTAAGGTTGCAGCAGGAAATGGTCCCCCGGTTATGGATCCTGACATTTGAGACTAGAGCATAGAAACGAGCAGTAGCAACACACTAGCAATAACCCTGACAAAAAGCACTTAAAATGTGACCATCTGGCCCAAGTTGTTCAAACACTGGATAGCATTATCCATCTGATAGACCACTATACTGTGGATAAGTGTTACAATGTAGGAAGACCAATTACATTAAAACTGGAAAGATATTTATCCAGTGGATAATCCTATCCACCCTTACAACTGGGGTCTGGCCATTTTGCATGTTAGACTGAGTTGCTGCATCATTGGATGACACTAAGGTACTGTTCTGGGGAAGCTATTGTTTCTTTTAACAGTTATTGCTAGGGCTGCACAGGAAACAAGGTCAAAATCCATTTCTCAAAACAGTCCCATAAAGCAGTAGCTGATAAGGTAATACTCAGTAAAGAAATATAAAAAAGTGTCAGATGTTTTCAAAAAACACAAACATTTCCGGTTTATGACCCTTCTTCAGTGTGAAAAAAACTGTTGTACAGTACTACGCAATATCACAGACATCATAAAAATGAAAGAGGCACACGCGCGCAGGATGTATATAATGTCCCAATTCAAATGAAACTGAAATTGCTATTCAGTCCTTTCGGCTGAACGGTGCCTAGTTGAAAAATCAACCACATCTCACGATGCTTTCATTGAATGTTAGTACCACAGCATAATGCCACACCACGCACCTGGACATCAGAAATACTGTGGCCAGTGGAGTTGAAATGTTGGGCCACAGGATACCCAGGAGTGTTGTTGCGTATACTTTGCAGACGTTTGTGTTTTTTGAAAACATCTGACACTTTTTGATATTTCTTTACCAAGTATCACCTGATTAGCTATTGAAGTACAAGTGCATCCCTGATGGTTTTTCTGTTAAACATTCACCCATAAAGCAGTGTTTGATACAACAACAATCCATATATGCATTATTGACCCAACACCAATCCATATATGCATTATTGTTGCAGCTTTTTTTATCGTAAAGACTGGATATTGGTCTAGTTCTTTTTAACTTTGTTATGAACTGAGTCAAGGCCAATAAGATCGCATAAAAGAACAAGGCCAATGTCCAGCTATCTTGACCGACAAAAAAATTGGTCTTAAAGGATCAATGCAGGAAATCCATCCTTCTTGCCACTCAAGGAGCCAATCAGAACACAGGATTTCCTTTGTCTTGACCACTTGCAGATTCAGCCAAACAATGATGTACATTATAGCACTAAAAAAATCCCTAACGAGTGACAGCCCTATAAGTGTGCAGAGTGAACGCACCTGATCAGAGGTTACAAGTCTATTTCCATTGCTACTCCACTGAACAACCTTGACTGGAGACTGATGAATGGATGAAGCCTCATGTAACTCGCGATCATGCTCATTCCAGATCAACACATCACCACTCTGCCAACCAATGGCGAGGATTTTCCTGACAGGATGCCATGCAATAGCTGTTACCAAGCTAGAACGCTGGATTGAAGACTCTTCGACTAATTCACCCTGTTAACAGTGTTAGTAAGAAGACATTAGAGAACTTTTGATTTGAGGACGAGAACAACTACAGTGTACAAGTACAAGATTTGACTGATAGTTATTTTTTGCGTATTCTCAAAAAATAAACACCCAGAATACTTCATTGCACTTTTTTTTTTACCTGAAAAGATAGCACTGTTACCTTTATTGGAGGAGGTTAAGCTCTCTCCCCACTGAAAAATGATAAAACTTCTCACATTTGATAAATTGTTTCCGGCACTACAACATCCTTCCTAAAACTCATAGTAGAACAATAACAGCTATCAAGTTTTCGTGCCAAAATGACGCTGGCTCATGTGCAAGCACTACTTAGTATTGAGAAAATCTTCACATTTAGTCATTCTTGTCTTAGAATCTGACAGTCTCTATTACAAAACTTCAAAGAAATATGTGCTTTATGATTGGTCAGAACATTTCTATTAGATTTTCATAGCTTGCGATGATGTACAGTTGTATGTGAAATCTTGGCCTGTGACTATGACTCCTTGATCTTTCATGTTTGCCTAGATTGAAATTAGTCAGTTTATGAGCAGTTTCAACCACATCATATACTCTGGCTCTGTTGTCAGAAAAAACCAGCCTTGTAATGAGAAGAAACTTGTATTTATGACATTACCTCATCAAGATAAAAGTCCACAGAACCTCCCACATCTGGCTCATTTTTTGAAGCCACAGCTAAAAGAGGATAGCTACTGTGCCAAGCAATGTCAGTTTGAATAGCTACAGCAGGAGATTGAATTCTATGGTCAAAGTAAACTGCCATCTTTGAAGACGTATAAGTGAATACAAATCACCAAGTCAAGACGGAAAATGCGTTTTCATGGAAAATGTAACATCCACGAGTTCTGTTTTCTAAGTAGAAAAGACGACGCATCAACACGTAAATGCAAAGGAGCCAACAAGAGAAATCCACCTTGTTTAATTAATATGATGAACTTGGTGATCGGATGATGGATGAGTAAGCAATGTACTTCACTCGTTGAGTTCGTTCCAAGCTAATCAAATCAGCTATAATTTCCGAAGACAGATAATATACAGTATGCCTCCTTGTAGTTTTTTCCACTGCTCCCTTGCTAACAGATTTCCCAAGAATAACGGGAAATTAAGGCAAACCAATATGGGCCATCAACGTCACTAGCAACACACACAACTGTTGCCACGCAAAATTATTGCCTCTTTCCAAGGACAAATCCACCAAAAACAATGATAATTATGGTCCTTTAGCCAGAATAATTTCAAAATAAAGATTTCCAATGGTTAAAATACTCAGTGAGCCAAAAAGACGCGAATTTTATGCCATTTTTCTCCTTTCCTTAGCTAAAACAAGCGTTAGTAAAAATTTGTAAAAGCCCGGATATTCTATTTTTGTTTGTATTGCCGCTGACTAGCGCCTAGCAACGACCACCTGCGCAAAATTCAAAATGGCGGGAGGCGGGCTTCATAGTTCGGTATTTCTCGTCATGGTATCTGGGCAGATAGAGTCCGCAAAGGTGAGACAAAAATTATGAGTGTGCCAAATTGCAATAAGATATATTAAATCGGTATTTTCTTTTTGTCTTCGACCTTAGTTCCCAGAGTTTGACGATTTATACTGCAAGTACAGTTTTGTTTATGGTCAAGATTGGGTCGTTACGTCTGTAAGTACTTTTTAAAGGTCGTTCTTTATTTCGCGACTTTGCATCCAGGAGTGTTATATGGTAAACGACGTTTTTCTCAATTTGGTATCATAATGACAATCATGCCGGAAAAGTACCTTTAATGTCCTACATGTACCTAATGTCTTTGTATGTAAAAATGATGTCAAAATTTGACATGAATATCTACGGATAGGAACGATATTGCTTTTTTGACAGGGATGGGAAGAAGGACTTTCCCAGACTACAAAAAAGAGTGTAGACAGGCGACAAGTATTTGTTTTCAACTTTCCACTGGATATTACTTTCAAGAGTACTAGCCCTTTTGGATGTGAGTACAAAAATGCATTAAAAATATTCTGTATATTATCATTGGCTATTATTTTGGTTTTTCATTTTGTATTGACAATTCAAGTGTGTCTGCGCAGTACTTCCAGTCAATTTAACCTCCCCAGCGGGGGGAGGTACTTTAGGAATTTTTGGGTGGGGATGTCAGTGTGCAAAGAAAGTACTGTCCGATAGCCCGGGGCTCGTGGATTTTGCTATTGGGCTAGTGAATTCTGTTTTGAACTTGCCCGACGGGCAAGTGATGTTTTATGAGGAATTTGAATAACAGAAGAACAAAACGTTTTTGGGGCTAGTCATAGGCGTACGGGAAATTTTTTGCCAGGGGGGGCGGTAAGCCATTTGCCCAAAAAATTTTCACAAGTGTCCCAAATTTTTACAAAAGAGTCGAAAAGAAACGAGGGCCATATTGCAACAACATAGGCCGTAGTGGCTTATGAAGGTGGTTCGATACAGTTTTTCAGGATCAATGCCAAGTTTGAGCATAAACTACGTCGCCATGAACAAACATTAGGAAAAATTGCCACCACAGTAGATGAAAATTTGTCATGATCAGGGTTGCAATGACATCGGAGTTGTCATAGCATCGAAATAACGCCATTACCTATTTTACTTCAGCAAAATTAAAAATTCTTGGCACTGGGAACCTTACAAAATCGTTCACAGGAGTTTTTTTCGCCAATACGGTCTTCTCAATGTTTGCAAAGTTTAAGCAAAATATGTAAGAGCTTTATCGAGATAGTTTGGGATGAAGTTTTTACCGTTAAAAATACGGTAAGAAAAGGAAAATCGTGAGGTTTGGCCGTTATCTGTAGAAAACGAAGCGCTTTTGACATACAATTTCACCTCATAGTAGTTTTCACGTGTGTGAAAGATCGTGGAGATAGCTCTGCCCGATTGCTAGAAAGAAGGATTTGATTAGTGCGCTCTTCTTAGCGGTTTTGTAAACATTTCGGTCTACTTTAACAAATTAGCGATAGATTTTTTAGAAGAATTAAGATTCTTCTCGTAATTCAAACTGAGAATTAGTCAGCCACTCCTCCGTCTTCAGACCCACCCTGTTCTTCGAGTGGAGATGATTCTAGAAAGTTATGCGACTGGATAGCGCATTCCAGCTAGCGCAGTGCAGTACGGTGCCCAACAATAACAAAAAAATAAGTATGTAAATTACTCATCACATGTTAGGCGATTACTGTCTCGTGTGAATGTAACTGGATTATTACGCCGACTTCAGGTTAATATTCAGGTCTTCAAAATAATTAAATAAACATGGGACATCTTTAAAAACAGGCTTTGCCCAAATTTTCTCTTGCTGCCCAAAAAATCTGAGTTGCCCAAAATTTGGGGGGGGCTGCAGCCTCCCTCGCCCCCCCGGCCCGTACGCCTATTGGGCTAGTTGAAATGACGTCTGGGCTAGTAAATGCTAGCTTCAGCTTGCCCAAATGGCAAGCTGTAAAAATGATTTTCTTTGCACCCTGGATGTGCCGCTGGGACCCTGGAACCCTTAGCCTATACCAGAGCTGAATTTTGCTACCCAAAACTAGACTAAACTCCCCAAGTCTTACTAAGAATCATCGTATAGATCGACAGCAAGTACTTGGAAAATAAAGTAAACAAATCCTGCCTATCCTAGCGTAGCTTTTGGGCTTAAATTTGCCTATTTGTTTTTTTATATATTTTTGAGTGGCAATTCCTGGTTTCCCTAGCGTAGACTAAAATCTTCAACCAATTGATCAGTTTCCTGGAAAATGATACCCTATTCTAGACCCAGACTCTCTAATTTAATCTTCGTCTGGTTGTTTGCTATTTTCAAAACATTTCCTGAAAATCCAGTTGGGAAGTAAATGACTTTGAAATGACTTTACGGAGAAAATTTCCAGGAGCAACAGAACATCTGGAAAGGCAGTCCTTTGTGTTTCAGTTTTTCAGACCTATTTTTGATACCAGTTTCTGCCTTTTGCTGCTGTTTTTCGGTAAATGGAACTGACTAGTACAAATAATAAACCTGATTCCCGGATGAAATTTAGCAGTCTTGAATTTTGCTTACCATTTGCCCAAACTGTGAACCGACCAGTTTGAACATGGGAATGGTAAACAACCTCGGTTTCAAGTTGTATCTTTAGGTTATTTCACATTACCAAGCGGTGATTCTTAACAGGGTGTTGTGCTACTCTTTAAATTCTTCTCCAGGGCCTCAACTAGTGATCAGTTGTTATGGCTTGGATTTCTATGGCCATGATGTGGTACGAGGATATGGAGCTGTTCATGTTCCAATCTCACCGGGAAGGTATATCAATCACTTCTTCACCATTAATTATTTTATAGTTTATATTTTACAACAGACAATTAAACAACAACAATGAATCTTTATTAATAAGCAGATGATATAACACTGCCCACAGCTAGCAAGGCTATTTGACGCAGGACAGTGTGTGCAAAAAAAGAAATTAAGATTAAGGCTAACTAAGGAAAATTTACAGTTTACAAATAGGTAAAATAAAAATCGTAATATGATTGAGGACTAGATAACACGATGGAGAAGGTTACAGGAATTACTTTGAATACTACATTTGAACCTCGATATAGCAGAGGGCCATGGGACAGGGCAAAATATGTTCACCATAACAAGGTTATTTTCCACATACTTTTCTATTACTGGGGCGAAGAATTAGCAATTATTGGATGAGGTTGAGCAAAATATCGTGATTTGTCAGTGGCGAGCAGATATTATTTGCCAAAGCTGAAGGCTGAGGCAATAATTGATCTGTGAGACACTGACAAATCACGATATTTTCTGATAACTGAGTTCAATAATAATTGTTTTATCATTCGATCACCAAATTTGTTTTTTTAATGAATATCCTTGGGAAGAGAAGCAATCTGCCATTTTCACGCAAGAGCGATCGCAAGAAGGAGAAAAGCACGGTTTCCTTTACGCATGAGCAGAATATTATTTGAATCCAAACACAGTTGGACAGCATTGCGCGTGAGCAGACCATTATTAACACCGGCCCGCACACATCAAAAACTGCTTCCCAGGCCCTCTTAGGAGTTTTAACTCTTAAAAATGCTAGTTTCTAATAATATTTTACAATGTTGTGGGCAGTTATTTGCAAGTCATGTGGTGGGCTCTCGGTCAATGAAAAGAAAGAAAAATTTGCTTCAAATGATAATTATTATGATCTTTCATTGTGTCCTTATTAACCAAGTTAGTGACTATATCAATTCTATTGTTTGGTGTAATTTGTATTCAGCCACACAAGGGAGATTCCAATGTTTGTTCCTGAGTCATCGTCAAAGTTTCAGAAATTCATAAGGTAAAGTGTTGTGTTTTCTTCATTTCAACAGTCAAAATAAGCTCAATATTCATCCCTATTCTCAGTTTTAGAGATCATTGTTTTCTTTGTCAATGATCTGGTGTCAAGTAAATCCCTGTTCCCTACTCATCAGTGGTTGGCTGTTTATTTTTAATCCTATCCTGCTGTGCCTTTCTTAGGGAAAGAGGTGCAACAACCCCCCCCCCCCCCCTTGATTATACACCCTTAATTTACCTAAAATGCATTTGTCTTCCATTACATGTACATAGTTTTGAGTTTCTTAATAATCTACGGCCGTTTCTGAGTTGCCTCAAACCTCTGTTTCAAAGGGTGAAAGCGAGGCTTAGCGCCAAGCTATTAGCCTGTACACAGACGTTGTTTTATTTTTCTTTTCTCTCTTTTCGAAAACATCGGCAAGCTCACAAGCATGCGAGAATGAGCATGGAGCGCGAGAAAGAAAAATAAATTTTTCTTCTTCCCCCACCCCTACCCCCTTGCATTGGCGGTCAATAAATCCCCTGCAGTTTATATTTTATCATGCGCGCTCGATGGACTTTGAAGAGAAAATAGAGGGTCTGTGAACAGGCTACCAAGCTATTGATATGAAAATGATTTTTTTTATTCTCATGCAAATGATACTCATTTCCACAAGAAAGATTGTGCACATTGCCTCATTTTGAAAGTGGGAGGTTTTGGAACTTGGAAAATAATGGCCGATTTTATTATTATTGTAGCATGCCCTATACCAAAAATAATATCTCCTTTTTAGAATGAAATGTTTACATATTTTTTCAATTTAAAATACTAAATGCAAGAATATTTTCTTAATAGTTGGTTCTTTGGTAGGAGACCAGAGTTTGTGGACCCCAAACTTGTTGCACAAGGAGAAGGAAGGGAAGTGACCAGAGTAAGGTCACAAGGAAGTGTGAAAGTGACATTCAGTGTGGTGACACGCGACATGAAAAAACTTGGTTATGACACAGAGCCTGCTAGTGTAGCTATCCCTCACCTTGCTCCTGGTAATGCTGGAGTCACAACAATAAGACCAGAATCTCAAATGCATGGAGCAGAGAGTCACTCCTAGCAACCATAGAGTGCATGTGATTGGGAAATGTGGATTTGAATTTTGAAATCCTGATTTCAGATTTGCATTGAAACGTGAAAATATCCAAAAATGAATTTCAACGCTGAGAATGCTGTCCTTGGATTTCCCTTCTTTGTTTTTTTTGGGGGGAAATCTGAAAAAGAGTTTGAAAAACTGTTCTCAAGAACAGCAGTTTCGCATGTGCATGCATGTTTAGCAGAAAAAAGACTACTGTTCATGACATCAGTTTTGCAAATCCTTTTTCAGATTTTAAAAACCACAGTAAAAAGGGAAATCCATGTATTCGGGATTTGGATGTCATAAGTGATATCCACCTGTCCTCAGCTTGGGTACGAATTTCTCAGGGGTGATATTTGAACACAGCAGTCATGGCATTTTTTAGATCGTGTTTGCCTCAAACTTCCGGGGGTTTAGACAGTTAAAGAGATGATGTAAACCCTAGGGGTAACACAGGTATTCGGTTGAGTGTCTGGCCACCAAGTCAATTATTTAAAGCCTCAAAGGAACAACACTGTACATTTTGAAAATAATATTTTTCAGAACATGAAAAGCATAAAGAACTTTAGAAGGCATTGATATTTTGTGGTTATTAAAAAGAAAATGTAATTTAATAAATTTATATACTTTGCTTTTAACACTTTGCTTGTAAATAACTAGGTAAACTGAACCCATGCATTGTTGTTGTAAAAAATTCTATAAACATAAGTGAGCATACTTTCAACAATAAAGAAAAATGTTATGTACACATACCATGTACAGTAAGTCAAGTGAGTCATTGCCGTTGTTCCACCATACACTGAGGAACACAAAGTTATCAGGATATGACATATTATTAAAGGTAAAAGGTTATTCGAGATGTAAAATGGGATGCTGAAAAAAGGAAACATATTTTGGGAATATTTATAAGACAGCATTCTGGGATATCACACATTAAAGTTCTCAGATACGGAAGGGCAAAGATAAGTTCAATGGTACGAATAGCTTCTTAAGCAGCCGTTTTTAGGGTTGTCATGCAATACTCCTCACCACAGAGTAAAGGAGAAGGTAGCCTGTAAGGTACCTCTCTATTTGGGGGAGTCGCGAGAAGTCATGCGAGAGCCGCCTGTGATAGGAGATGCAAGTGTGAAGGATGGGGAAGGAACAACAAGCTGACTCTGAAAAACTTACTAGACAGGCTTCAGGGAACAAGGTCTTCTTGTCATTTTGGAAGAGGCAAAGAGCGGATTAAGTAAACCACTGAAAGTGACCAAACTGCCAAGTTGTTGAGTGTTTATTGATAAAAACTGTAGAAAAAGGAAGGGAAAATGTACAGAGAATTATATGAGCAGCTTTTCTATTGCTTGTTGAAGTGACTGAATCTGTGGCTTTAACTGTGATCCTTCATTAATCGTTACAGCTGTGGCAATAACAGGGCGAGATACACCACATGCTCTACCAAGAGCCTGCTTGGAACGAACAAATACATATGGTACATTCTAAAAGAAAGGAAAAAAAAAGACTATTTGGTTGTGTTCATTAACATACACTACAGTTAACATACTACAGGAAGACTTATAGTCACACAGGTTCCCATCCAACCTCCACCACTGAATTAGTTCTAATTAAACCCTCTAAACTCCACTATCCACATACAAATTCTCCAAACTGATCTCCATACATTTCCTTACAGAATTAGTTGCAAGACTTTGACAAAAGATCACAGCATTTTCTCTTTGGTGATCGTTTTATTAATTCTCAGTACTTTATCTCTTGACAATGTATGGATATTGTTGGAAGAAATTGTTACTGGTAATAACTTTAATCAAAGCACTTCAGCTTTATCACTACTCAGCCTTCATTTGTCTGGTTTGTAGTGAGAGAAGAGCACTGTAGGCCCGGTGTTTGATACCTCTCTACCCTCGTCAATGTAACCACTCATAATCAACGAAATGTAGGCTCAGCAATTTACCTGAACCAAACTTAAACTTACTACCTTACAGTCAAAATCTTCTGAATTTTGTATACAGAACTTGCTTTTACCACTATTAGGGTGGATTTCTCCTGTCACATAATTTTTATGTGCATATAACTCACATAAATTTTTAAAGGTAAAGAAAATAGAGGCAATGTATGAAATGTCATGTGTAAATGTTAAAAGTTGAGCAAGGTTCACTTTTTACGTGCGACCATCCATCCATTGCCTCTACTTGAGAGACGTAAATTTTAGGTGTCATTGGAAAATCTCCACCTTTATCATCGGGATTAAAAAACTAACAAATATTGCTCTCACTTTGTCTTCACACAGTAGAGGAAGGTGCAGTAGAATTTCTAGTGGTTCGGTGTCTGCTGCCATAACAATAAATTCTGCAATGCCACGGTTCAGGCATTTGGTAGCTTCATTAGCCCCTTTTCTAAGCTGCTTGTAATTTGTTGCTTGTTGAATCAGATCAAGAATTGTCACTGTTAACTGTGGATCTGCCAGCGGGAAGGCCTTTGGGTTTACATCGTCACTTGCCTAAAATATAAAAAAAAAAATGTCAAAAGAGCGTAAATTTGTGCTATTATACTGGTCTTCATTAAAAGTCACGTGTGAGCAGCATTTGTAAGAGTAGCAGAAGTAAGTGTGGGGAAAGACCTCCGCCACTCACTTGGCTTGCTTTGCTAGCTTTCCTAGCTACTTGAAGCTTGCAGGTCAGTCACAGCCTAGGCCGCCCCGCAGAGTTGCAACAATAGTTTTAGCTGTCAACAATGAGTATAGGATTCTTAATACATTTCTTTGAGAGAATATAGTGTTATTCGGTTTCTTAGTAAAGTGGATTCTCTGCAACAACAGCATTACAACAGAATGCTTTTTAAATTTGCTTTTTGGGATCAAACACGGATCACAAACCTTAAAAATGTGGATTTTATTAAGCTTAATTGAGGTCTTAATTGATCCACAAAGTGATTTCAACATCCACCTTTGATTACAATAACACCTTCGATGGTAGAACACGTAACGCAAGTAATCTCAGTGCAGGCTTAAACTCACTATTGATAGAACAATTCAGAAAGATTTTGAGGACAACAAGAAACATATAACTAGCACAATAGTCTCTACTACACCCTCAGTTTTTTTGTTGCTTTGATCGTCCATGTTCATAAACGAAGTCTCGGTGATTGTATGGTATGACTGTATTCGACTTTACTTTCCAAAGATACGCTAAAAAACAACCAAATAATTCCCTTACCATCTTATTCTATTGGTTTTAGGTCCTCTCGGCACAATTAAGCTTCACTGAGGACAAAAAATCAACAACTCGTCTTCCTTTCAAACTGATCGTGACTGCACGTGTAGGAGACGCTTGAATGCACGCACAGGGTTATGGGAAGTGGGGTGCCGGAAAAAAAACTAAAGAGGGAGGGGAAGGTAAAAGGAACCCATCTGCTAGCCTGCAAGCACTCGCCCAAATAGGAGAGCTTGCTCGCAGGCTATATCCATCTGCCGAATACCGGGAAAAAGAGGCCTCTGCATCATACAATTTCACTTTCTTGAAACTCCAGATCTCCCTTTCTCTCCTCCGCGTCGGACCATATTTTCGCCCCTCCTGGTATGGAATTAGCTATAAAATGGAGGTAAGGAATCTTTCCTCTTCAGATCTATTTTAATTAAGATCGCACTGTGTTTGAGCTTTCTAACCAGCGCCGGATCCAGACCTTGAGATAAGGTGGGGGCGCGGTGATCCAGACCCTTAGATAAGGGGGGCCCGGTCTCCAAAAAAATTTTTTTCGGCTCCTCGGGCCTCAGTTTGGCTTAACAATAAGGGAGGCCGGCCCTGGCCCCTCCACTATATCTACATCTACTTTATTTTGACTAATTTTTAATAAAGCAGAATCACTGCATCACAACAGTTTCACTCAAAATAACATTGTAATGAATTATATAAATAACATTATTATTAAAAATTAAAACCAGTCCTCCTTGCTTAATAAGATGATCGCGAAAGGCAATCTCAAAATGTCATTATTCTTAATATTCACTAACAGACCATGGGAAGAAACTATTTGCATGCTGGTTACAACTGAAGTGAGGTCTCAGAAACAACATAGAATTATGTCTCTCAGTGCAAACTTTTCTGTTGACAACACGATGAAACATAGTCAATCGAGAGAGCTTCCGTTTACCTTCAAGAGATGGCCATTCTAAGTTCTCCAGCATGTTGTTTACAATACCTGGCTGTCAAAGAAGCATCTAGGAGCAGAACGTTGGACTTTCTGAAGATAAGGATACCATACGGAACTAGCACATTCTAGTCCCCGGGGGGTACTTCCTGGCCGATACGGGAAGGCTCCGCCCGGAAGGGATACATTTTTCAGACTTCAGGTATATGAAAGGGTAGGGATTTTACTCGTTGAAGTGTACGAAAGGGTAGGGAAATCTGTCATTTAGGTCTGTGAAAGGGCCCAAAGGGCTAACAGATGAATTTTATGGCTTTATAAAGTCGAGAAAACGTTCTATTTTTGTGATTGATTCCTATTTATAAAACTACAGTGCATTTACAGCAGTTAAACGGGATTCAAAGTTCTAACCAAGGTATGTGAAAGGGGTACCATTTGTTAATAGAAGGTATACGAAAGGGGTACCTATTTCGTGAAAAATTGTATATAAAAGGGTACGGGGTTGGACCTCGGGGCGGAACCTCCCCGCATAAAAGTTTGTTGAGTACTCCCCGGGATCCTAGTGTAGGTCTTACTACGCTACAGTAAAGTTTAGATTTACATTGTATGGAGGTACATGAAGTCGAATCCCGGTAATTCGAACCTTTAAGGGAAATAGAAAAAAGTTCGAGCTATCGAGGGTAAAATATATAGCAAAAGATCCGAGGGGAACTGAAAATTGCTTCGAGTTAGCGGGAGGTTCGAGTTACCGGGATCGAGTCGACTGTATGTCTAAAATTCCTCCAGATAACGCCAAGAGTCTGTTTAGCACTTGAGGAAACTTCGCAACATGACTTGCCCATTTCAAGCCTAAATATGAATGGTGGTGGTCCCTATCTAATGTATGACCATTAAGAGTATATGGTCCAACATTCTTTTTGGTAGAGAAGCAGATTGTATGGCATTTTTCTATGTCAAATGACATTTGCCAGTCCTTTTCCCACTTGGATAGAGCATTTTACTTTTTTTGTTTAGTCATCCTGAAGGATTTGGTTCTCCATACGACCAGTTATAGCATGATACAGGGAACAATCGTCCGCAAATAACCCTATTGACAGTAGAGGAAATGCATGAAGAAAAGCCATTAATGTATGATGTATGATCAGGAAACGCAGCGGTCACGGTACGGTACCTTGCAGGACACCTGAGATTACATCACACCGATTAGATGCAATTTCCGCCAAGGATAGTTTCTGTTTTCGCTGGGTCAGAAACATCCCAATCCAGGACAGCATTCTACTATTTAAACCATGATGGCATAGCTTATAGAGTAACCTTTGGTGTGGTAGTCGATCGCATGCCTTAGAAAAATCTCTGAGTACGAAGGAATAAACTTGATTACCATTATTCACCGTATCTACTAAACCACCTCATGCGTCAACTTACAAAAGCACGCGTACAAGGTGGCCAAAGAAACGCGCGATTGTTGGTTTCACCACAGGTGGCCCAAGCTCGAAATTACGAAACGCTAGGGATGAGATACATCCAGCTGACCGAGCTGTGAGAGAGCTCCTATCTAGCGGGTGGGACAGGTGATCCCTAGGATTGAGAGCTTTCCCCGCTTATGCCCTCCGACCTGGGCTTGCTTTTTCCTCCGTAACAACCGGAAGGTTAAAAAACAATGTTATTATATAAACACCAATGAAATACCAAGTGAGCTTTCGCGCGAAAACTTGATATCTTCACATGTGAAAATATCACCATTGCTATGGCTTCATAATAAACCACACCTTTCAGACCAAGAAACGTGTCAAGTAAAATGGTTTGGCATTTCATTGTTGTTTATATAATAAATAGAATATTACATGGTCGCTTGGAGATACGAAATTTCTCTTCTCGAGTTGAAAAAAATATTTCACTCGTTCGCTGCGCTCACTCGTGCAACACTCGAAGAGAAATTTCGTATCTCCGCGCGGTTATGTAATATCCTCTATGTATCAAACCAAACACAGAATATCCAACAATACCAGACTTGATTTATGCAACACGACCGTAAAACAAACCGGCTTTCACAAAACCTGCTATGCGCTACTTTCATGGCGTGCATATGATCTAGAGACACTACCAACTCAACAAAATTTACTTTAATCACCATACGTTGGTAGCTTATAAAATAGAAATTACCAGTACTTTATGAAGTTTATCTCGGAGATCAAAAAAGCCTATTCTACAAAAAGCTAGACATCAGTTTCTTTTTTCCGGGGGGGGGGGGGGTGGCTAAATTCCTCTGAGTTACCTAACTGACGAACATTTTGTCGCAGATACAAATGCTCGAATTTGAAAGTCTATTATTTTTCACTACAGTTGACTTTCTTTCCCTTCCCTTATTGGAGAACAGCACTGAGAAAAGACGTCGCGTCAAAAAACAAAAACACGGAAGACCGCGCACACAAAAATGTTACACGACGAAAGCAATAAGAAGCCATTTTTCCTCCAAGACTGTACATATCAAAACTCCGTACACAACCTTTTGATGTAGAACTAACTATACTCTATTACATTGTAAACTTGAGGATTTGAAGATGTTCTATCCCAAAAACCTTTAATCCAATCCCTTAAATTAACGTTAATATAGACTGATAGTCCCAGCACATCTGCTAACTAATTTAACGGTCACCTTTCACTTTTTAAGCCTTCTGTTAGTGTCTTCTCGTCTGCTAAACAGGTAATTATATATTTTTTATATCTTTCCAATGAAAATAAGTTTTAAGTTGACTTTCAATTTCTTTGTTATTAGACTAAATAAAAAAGCTACTTGTTAAGATGAAAACGACTGACAAAGAAGAATAATAATCGGAAGTACTTAAGCTGGAAAGACGTTTCAAACTTGGATTTTAAAAGTGTTGCAACTGGGACCTCATGTGTGACTCGTCAGACTAGCTGCTACAGGCCTCAAGAATAATTTCATTGTAAAAAAAAAAAGCTAACTAATACGCCCTACATTTTTATAACAGGAGAAAATCTCTTTAATCAAAGAAAGACATACTTAAGACACTAGAAATGAAAAGCGAAGTAAACTCAGATAACACAGAGGTGACTGTAATTGTTGCTGGGTGAGTTCGTTGGCGAATCTAAGGTTCAGCATCAGCTTCAGGCGTGGCGTCATCCCCTGCATCGGCCGGCCTATCTCGAGTGGTTTTTCTTCTGGGTTCAGGAGGAGTGGTGAAACCACTACGTCCGCTGGGAGCGCCACGGCCCCTGAAAATACATGAAAACAAATGAGAAACTTCCAAACCACATAGGCTCGATCGGGGGAGAAGCGCGGGCTCATTTCTCGTGCAGCGGCTGGTAATCGAGCCTGCGCACTACAGAGCAGTTTTCATACGAAGCTTTAAGTAAAGCTTTTATTTTCATAATATCATTGAAATCACTGCCTCCAAGTCCCAAGAGTGGCCACATCAGTTTTCTTTTAACAATAACAATACATAACCAAAAGAAAATGTAAGGAGAATAATTAATAAAATGATCACCAAAATGCTTTGATCTGCTATGACATTCTCAACTAATTCTGGCAAGAAATGAAAAGAATTCAACCTGGAGAATTTGTAGGTGGATATTTGGGCGATACTTTGGGTGAATAGGATCGCTGCGATCGTTCAAAACTGTGGATATTGTTCACAAATATTGAGACAGTCAACCGGCTACAAGCAACAGGCTACCGTGAATTGCCGCTTATAAGCCCTCCCCCCCTCCCCGCCAACTATAAGCCCCCGCCGATCAGTAATAGGATCATCAACCTATAACAAAAAAATACATCCGATTAAAAGCCCCCCCGGATATAAGCCCCTTCCTCCCCTGAATTCGATTAATTGTGATGTTTTAAAGCTTAAAAACAAGTAAATGCAAACTGACGTATTTGGATCAGCACTGCTATAACTTGTTTTCGAAGCGCTCTTTCTCTCCAGCTCTGCTTATAAGTCCCACTAACACCTTTCACGAAGATGTATAAACCCAGGGTTTAAAAGCGGTAGTTCACGGCATTTGACTTGCTTCCATACCTTCAAGGTCACTACTGGCTACCCAATTCAGGGTTTACCTCGGTGTAAGAACCTGTGAACTTTCTCTTTGTTTTGCACCTTTTGTTTTCCTAGGTTTTAGTGTGTCCACTTCGCTGTTTCCTTTGCTTTACGTCACTCGTGAGTTTCACAGGCTCGTACACCGAAGATGAGCCCTCATTCACGAGTTGACAACTCACTTTGACTCTGAAGATGACTACCGCACAGGTTGTCGAAACGTCAGTCAATGTCAACAACAGCAGTCCTATTCAGGACTACGTTCACCCGGACGATCAGACTCAACCTACTTTTGAAATGACTCCTTGGTTCAAACTTTTCACAAAAAATTTTGACTGAGAAACACTTTCATCTCAGCGCATTCGTTGTTGGCAAATATCCATTCCAGTTCAACAGTACACAAGTGTATATCAGAAAAGAGTTAAACTATTACCTAAGCCTGTTTCTGAGATTTTGAACTTCGCGGCTCAGTTCCTCGTTCGCCTCGATGTAGTCATCCAGCTCTCGCTGGATTTTGCGTTTCGAAGAATTAAGTCGAGTGTTCTCTTCTTCTGCTTCATCTACAGAACGCTTCAGAGCCTTGACTCGAGCGTTCACTTTATCCATCTAATAAGAGAATTAACCAACGTCAGTTCAACAGTTTCCTAAATTAGAAGTGGGCCCATGCGAAAAAGGTTTACTTTCTAATTACTTCGCAAAATATTGTGGGGAAAAACTAAGTTAAAAATCACTGAGATGGATCTTATTTAGCAAGACATGCCAACGCGTTCCACGTTGGGATGGTAAATAAAAACAGAAGACCCTAGCCTACAGAAGGATGACAGTTAAACAAGGCCTGTAAAATGCAGTAATGATACCTGTTCCTTGTACTGGTCGGCATGGCGCCTTTCCTCCTCTCCTTGCAAGAGTGCCTCTTTGTATTTCTTCTCTAACTTGCGGTTATTCTTGGCCAACATTGCACGCTCCCTGAAAAACGCCAGAAACGTTAAATTTACCGGGGAAAAAAATAAATGATAAAAAAATCACCAAAAAGGGCTCTAGCGACGACCAAACAGCACTAGCTGAGAAAGAGAAGATTGGTAGCTTTAGGTATCCAAGGATAATCAAACTCTAACTTACAAGAGTCAATTAGAATGTTACTTATCGAAAACAAGGAAAACTCAGAAAATTCTGCCCATCATAATGATTAACGCCACGATCGCAAATAAAGGTGAGAGCCTGGAAACTGTAAACACAGTCACAACTCAAGGCGTTAAGACAGCCGACTGGCAGGGCACGACAACAGAGACCATGAGCAACGACGACGGTGACGGCAACGAGAACGGCAAAAAAGCAAAATGTTTAGATTGGCAAAACAACAACTTTGCACGTGCATCACGCTTTTTTGTACACTTCTTTGCCGTCGCTGCACGACTACAACGTGAAAATGCCTAATTTCACGTTCTGTCGAGGAACACAAGACAACGACTTTTTTCTCCGAAACCATTAGGTTTATTGGGCTCAAATTTTCAGAGATAACTGAAACTGTTACGCCCTTTCAATATTCAGAGTTTATATTTTATTTGCGTCATCAGATAGTGATAAGCATATGTTAATGAGGCAAAAAGTGTAAACAAAGATTCGCCTACAACCCCGTTCAAGGTTATAAGCTTCTGCTTTCACTCACTTAGCTTCGGCATCCAACTGATCTTGCAGTGTGGCGAGTTTGCTTTCCAGTGCTTGTACAACCCTTTTGTTCATTGTCTTCGCTTGGCTTTCAAGCTCCGAAAGTTTGGCCTTCATGTCTTTGTTCTAGTGAAAGAAAAAAGGCTGTTAACATTACGGAAGTGATAACAAAACACAAAACAAAAACAAAAACTGTAAAGAAAACAAGATTCCAGAACCAGAAATTAAGGGTACAGCACGCCAATCAACATCAACATGCAAACGAACTACAAGAACTGTACATAAATACATTATTATAATAACAAAAGTATGAGCAAACAAATAGTGACGAGTGACGAGTTAAAAAAACACAAACGCCACTGAATCGTAGTCAACAGTTATCAAGCAAAACTAACTACGAGAGAACAACTGGAGAACTAACAATTTGACTAACAATAGACGACTGCTTAACTGCGACAATAGACGGATCGAAACGCACCAATCACTGATTACGAGTCTTCATAGCCAATAACATCACGGCTTAACTGACAGACGACCAATAACATCGCGACATAATCGACCAATCAGATCAATAACCAGAGTATAATACCATCAACTGACGTGACACAACTCACTTTGACTCTGAAGATGACTACCGCACAGGTTGTCGAAACGTGAGTCACTGTCAACAACAACAGTCCTATTCAGGACTACGTTCACCCGGACGATCAAACTCAACCTTTTGAAATGACTCCTGGGTTCAAACCTTTCACAGTTTGACGAGTTAAAATTAGGATCTTAATTGGCGCGCGTTCGGACTTTGAAACGACGTAGGTGAAATTATTTCGTCTATTTTCAAGAGTATACTATTTGATTTATACCTATCAATATCATGAGTGACAAGTTACGCCTACAATCACGAGTTCTGACTTGTTGTTAATTTCATCGAGAACTCCATGCAATGAAAACTTTACAGCCTACAAATTACAGTTCACAATTTTCTGGATTTTTCGACAAAAACCGTTAGAATCCTTTTTTCTGTAAGAAATGGTGCTCTTTTGTGTCTTCAGGTTTTCTACAGCTTCTGTTTTGAAAGTGCCCTGCCATCTTCACAAGTAACATTTTTAAACCTGGACGCCATCTTGGCAGCTCATTTACCCAGGCCAGGACAAACTTTGGAACGGGACAAAACTTACGTAACCGACACGTATCCGGATTCATTCTAGTACCAAGACTCCTCTGGGAATATTGGCAACAGAGTGTGCGTCGAGGTGGCCATCTTGAATACAGTATTCACGGTAAAGAACCGGGCTCGATCTTGTTACGTCACCGGATAAACAAATATCCGGGTCTAGTGTCCACCCTGGAGAGCGCATTCAAAACGTTGCAGGTTCGTATGCTGGATTCACCGGATACGTGTGGACGGAAGGCGTATCCGGAAAGAAAAAGTTGCAGATTGAAAAATATCTGGATACGTGTGGAGGGGGTTTACGGGATGCCGGTATACTACGCATGCGTACACAGCATTTAAAAGCACGCGGAAACCGTTCGTTCTAAAGTCATCTTTCGACCCAAAAAATTAAAATAGCTATACAAATATTGGAGGAAAAATTTCCTCTGGTGAGAGGATCTTATTTATTTTATAGTTTTTCTCAACTTTCGTACAAACTGTACCTGTTTTTCTAGCGTGAGCTTTGCACTCTCCATCTTTTGAAGCGCTGACCGTTCGCTGTTCAGGTCTGACTGCATTGTCTCCATCTATTCAAAAATATGGCAAAAAAGCCAACAAGAGAGAGAAGAAAGGATGATGAGAAACAAAAGAAAAGTGTCAAATAACCCGCAAAGAACAAGCCTGAAAAAAACAGCCGACATTTCGCGACGCCACCACTGGTTTTCCCGCGAAATGACGTCTGAGAAACGAGCACAGAAATACCACACTGATGACGCGACACTCCCTAGATCTGGGTAGCGCTTCTGATTGGTTAAAGCAAATTTTCAACCAATCAGAAGCACTGCCTAGATCTGGGTAGTATTGCGTCATCAGTGTGGAATTTCTGCAATCATTTCTCAGACGTCATTTCGCGGGGAAACCAGTGGTGGTGTCGTGAAATGTCGGCTGTTTTCTCAGGCTAACAAAGAACGCTCAGTTGGCAGACTAATGAAAAAATTCTTTTTTGTTTTCGTTTTATCCATGTACCTGCATGTTAGCCCTCTTGTACTTCTCCACCAGAAGCTCATTCTGAGTTCTTTCTTCTTCGACTTCCTCTTCCAATTGAGCAATGCGACTATCTAGTCTACGCTTCTCGTCGGCAGCTAAACCCCTAAAATTCAAAAGCAGGCGACCATCAGCAATTCTCTTCAAGTCCACTGTGAGACCTCCATCCATTTCAGCACTACGTCAATTACTGCGGGTCCCCAATAGGTTTTTCAGGATCCGAGATTTCCCTCATTTGAAGCTCGGGATTTGAAGCAAAATCGGGACGAGATTAGGGATTGAATGTGGGATTGGAAGAGGGATGCCAAAAATTACCCACGAGATTACGGCATTGCACGAAACTTTGGGTCGGGATTACGGGATTGAAGAAACCTACTGGGGAACCTCATTATTGTTATCTCTACTTTTAAACTTGTGTCCAAAAGGTCCCGGCACTAATGGCCCCAAACGCAGACGTTCTTAAGGCTTCGTCACGCGCTGTACCTGTTCGTTGGGGAGGATTGCGTGACGAGTCAAAAGAACGTCTGGGTGGGAGACTAGTCCATTAAGTCTTAAATAAGATGTTATTGTATAAATAAATGAAAGTAAATCAATCAATCAATACTATGTTTAAACGAGTTGACCACAAGCTGATCTTACTTCAAATGAGCTGAACTTGATAGTTCCTCGGCCAGTTCGTCTCTCTCGGCCTCCAAACTCTTTCTGGCTCTTTCTGCGGCAGCGAGGTCCTACAAAATGCAGGGCCAACAAGAAGTAAGTAATTTACAGAGAACAAAACAATTATTGAAAATTTTAAGAACAAGCTTCTGCCTTAACATGGCGTCAAGATCATTCAGGGAAGAGTTTATTAAGTAAATAGCTTTTGATTGTTCATTTCCTAAAGACAGTACAGCACCACGAAGGTTTCAGTGGTGGGCAACAAAGAGTGGTCTTACAAAAAACATGGTTGTCGGCCAGAAACATCAGTTTTCAAAATTTCTTAATTTCCCCCAATTTTTCCCAGAACAAATAAACTGATTTCCCTGACTATAAGAAACATTTTCCATTTCCGTTCCTTACGAGTATTAGGTTTTTACCTACCTTGAAAGAGACAGTTAGCCTCTTTCATTAACGAAAGATTCACTTGAGATCACAGTGAAATGAATTAGAGACACTTCTTTCGGCCACAAATCGTATCAAATCAGTGGCGATTTATTTTCACCTTGTTTTTTCCTCAGAATAAAATTAACTGACTTATCATTGAGCTTGGATTTCCTGTAGCAACTATCCAAAGACCTTTATCCAGTCCCTCCTCTGTTCTAACCATCCAAAGACCTTTATCCACCCCCTTCCATGTTCCAACTATTTTAAGACCTATATCCATCCCCTCCTCCGTTCCAACTATCCAAAGACCTTGATCCATCCCCTCTCCTGTTTCAACTATCTAAAGACAATTATCCATCCCCTCCCCTGTTCCAACTATCCAAAGACCTTTATCCATCCCCTCCCCTGTTCCAACTATCCAAAGACCTTGATCCATCCCCTCTCCTGTTTCAACTATCTAAAGACAATTATCCATCCCCTCCCCTGTTCCAACTATCCAAAGACCTTTATCCATCCCCTCCCCTGTTCCAACTATCCAAAGACCTTGATCCATCCCCTCTCCTGTTTCAACTATCTAAAGACAATTATCCATCCCCTCCCCTGTTTCAACTATCCAAAGACCTTTATCCATCCCCTCCCCTGTTTCAACTATCCAAAGACCTTTATCCATCCCCTCCCCTGTTCCAACTATCCAAAGACCTTGATCTATCCCCTCTCCTGTTTCAACTATCTAAAGACAATTATCCATCCCCTCCCCTGTTCCAACTATCCAAAGACCTTTATCCATCCCCTCCCCTGTTTCGACTATCCAAAGACCATTATCCATCCCCTCCCCTCATGTCCCCTGTTCCGACTATCCAAAGACCTATCCGGCATAATGTGAAATAGCCTCAGTGTAAGCCAAGTGACTCACTTCCCTTGAACTGTTTGCTCACCTCCTGCATTTGTACGTAGTCCGCCTCTAGTTGTTTGGCTTTCCTCTCGTTCTCCTTTGCTTGCTCGGATATCTCGTCTCGCGCCTGCCGTGCCTCGTCCAAATCGCGCTGGATATCCTTCACTTGCTGTTGATATTTCTTCAGCTGTCGGAGTCCGTCCTCCTTGACGCGGTTGGCTGCCTCGAGTTGTTCCTCCAGATCTTTCATGTCTGTTTCTATCTTCTTTTTTAGAGTAACAGCGTTCACACGGGCTTTGCGCTCTTCGTCCAGCTCGCTTTCAAGTTCACGAAGCTAAGGAATAAGAAAATCGCCACTTTGAGCACTCACTATTAATACTGATTTATCTACTGTCTTTAACCCTTCCGGCAGTCTACGAAGAAATTCGAGTCTTAAAAAAAATTCATTGTGTAGAAAGCTAAAATAAAATAGTACCTCGTGAAACTGCTGCCAAAGGTTTCATTTGAGTGGTCTTACTACAGGATTTTATCCAGACTCAAAAGTTACAACTACATACTAAATAAATAGTACCATGTGAAAGTACTGGCAAAGAAGTTCATTTGAATGGTCACACGAAACGTTTTCGTCAACAAGACTCAAAAGTTAGAACCGCCTAACAAGACACATCATTCATTCTCGGAGTGAAAGTATTCAGTGAACTATGGAAGAACCCCTAAACAGAAAAATGTGTTTTTCTCTCTTGCTGTTTATCACGCAGTCTCTCTAAATGAATTTGAATTCGGTGGAAAAATCTTTAACAGGTTAAGTAAGAACATACAAATGAAGACTAGTGACTAAAGTTAGCAACACCCGTTTGGGGTTAGCCGAGCGTCCATTACTACGCACCAAGGGGCTCTAACTGTGACCTTTTGAGGAAGCTTCAGTCAGTAAGCTCAGTGCTGGATGGTTGTTGAGCACACAGTTTCATGTTTTTGTTTATTTATACAATGTAATACTTTTTTGAAACTGTGTGTTCAAAAACTATCCAGCACTGAGCTTACTGACCGAAGGTTCCTCAAAAGGTCACAGTTAGAGCCCCTTTGTGCGTCGTAATGGACGCTAACCCTAAACGGGTGTTGCTAACTTTAGTCACTAGTCTTCATTTGCATGTTCTTACTCAACCTGTTAACACTTTTTTCACCCTTAAACTTAACTAATCTCAGGAATGACTAGCGAGTCCTCTCACCTGTTTGAGCAGAGCTTTCCTCTTCTCTTCATTCTGTTCATCTCTAGCCGCCAGCTCTCGTTCAAACTGAGTCTTGGCCGCCTGCATATTGACTTCCATTCTGAGTTTAGCATCCTCTGTGATCTGCAATTCATCCTCCAGTTCTTCTATATTCTGTTTCTTTTCCTCTAGTTGTGCCTCGAGGGATCGCTTTGCCTTCTCCAATTCGTGCACGTTCTTGCCAAAGTCGTCCTTACTCTCCATCATGGCCTCCAATTCGTTCTGCGCGACCTTACGGAGACGCTCAGACTCTGAAAGTTTTTCTTGCAGCTCTTCAAGTTCATGGGAAAGAGAGATGACCTACGAAGGCAAAAAAAAAAAACAGAATTGAAATTTTCCTAGCAGTAAAATCCCTTTTTAAAGAGATCAAGAAAAACCGCCAAATGACAAAATTCCTAACATATACGACATTCTTGTTAAAACTCGTAGTAGAACGACGACGGCTATCGCGTTTTCCCGCCAAAATGACGCTCGTCAATAGTTAGTGTTGAGTACTTCTCCAAGCTGTCGTCGTCTTAGAATCTTAACGTATCTAATAAGAAGCTCAGGTACTATATCTTGTAGCCAGAAATGGTCGATAGATAAAGATAACCAATTTTATCTCAGGAGTTTCCTTTGAAAGATGTTTGAACGCGTCTCGTAACTCACAAAACGTCTTCGTATTAATATTGCAAAACAAACCTTGGTTTCGTTCTGTCTAGCATCGCGTTCAGCATTGTCTCTGTCCATGGCGTTTTTCTCCGATATGGCTTTTTCTTCGGCAAGCAACTGAAATAAACAAACAAAACAACACTCGTAAATGATAACAGAATCGGCTTTTAACGGAGTAACTTATGACATAACATGGGGTTTTGACGGAAGACTTTAAGGTCTAACTATTTGCAGATGTGATACAAGGGCTGTACCCTCTCCACAGTTATCTCAAGGCCTCGGGTATTGGTCTGACCAGCAATCGAAATCTGACCAGCCTACCGCTCCGAAATCCTCAGGATTTCGTAACAAAACAATGTGCTAGCCGATCGGTGGAAAGAACAGCGATCAAAAAAACGGCCACGAAAAGGGTAAGGTGCGATTTATTTACATACCTGGTCGAATTTCTTTTGCTTCTTCTCCAGTGCACTAACTTGCGCTCTTTCTTTTTCCAAATTCAGTTGCACATCGTCGACCTGTTTAAAGAGATCGAAAACATATTATTTCACTTAAGGCCAGAAGCGTAAAAGGAAAAGCACCATAGGCGACAGTGAGAGTGCAGAAAAACAATTGCAAAGGGTAAAATTAACACCGCTTTTTGGCAATTTTCTATACTGTTGCCGTTGACCGCGAAAACAAACCATCAGCAAATACTGTAGACCATTTTCGAGTCGCCCCAAGCCTCTATTTTAAAGCGAGGCTCAATTCAAGTTAGGTTTTTACTCTCATACAAATAAAACTCATTTCACAAGAAAGGTTTTGGACTTAGCCTCGTTTTGAAAGTAATGGGTGTTGGATCTCAGAAAAGGCTTATTGTCATAAAACATATTACAGAATCCTTCACACCTGGAACTAGTATTTGAAAAGGCCAACTGACTAAAAAAAGTATAACAACCTCAACTCTCTCACGACCAGCAGTATTTCAACTTGCGCCACTTTGAAAATAACAGCGCACATTCTGTACTCATACTGTACAAGTTATTTAGTACGGCAAAGAGGGCAATTAAAGGACTAACATACCTCATTTTGAAGCCTTTTTCTGGTCTTTTCAAGCTTGCTGTTGTTGGCGCCAAGTTCATCTACTCGTCCTTGGAGCGTTTCCATGTCACGTGACATTTTCTTCCTGGTCTGTTCAGCTTCTTCCAGTAGAGCAGAGCGCTCATCAGCCATTTTCTTAAGTTCAGCCACCTGTCAAGAAAAAAAGGCAAGTTTCAGTCCCCTATTAGGAATGATTAAGTACAACTCACCAAGCTACACCTTGCTCTGAAGCAGAACTCTAGTTCAGCTTTGATCAAATCAAACCAGAAAGTATCTCAGCCTTCAAGGTGATCAAAGCTTGCGTAGTGGGGATTTTCGCAAAAATTCGTGGCAAAGGCGAAAACGATCGACAAAGCCGAGAAGAGAGAGAGATGAGATGGTCTCTCCCTTTCTCTTGCGGCTTGGACGCGACTTTTCCTTCCGCGCTCCAGAGGAACCACACAGGTAAAGGTGAAATCCACATGAGCTTCACAAGGCAAAAACCTCACTTAAGTGGGCGTCTGTCTGCGGTAGGTCAATCGCGTAGTCGAGCAGGTAAACAAGTCATGTGAAAGTGATCGAGAGGATAAACGACTTTATTGGGAGCTCATATTTAAGTCTCTTTCACTCTTTTTCTTTCCTGGTCCACAGATTTTGCTGACGTGAAGGAAGCATAACGAAAGAACAGTTACGTAAAACAAAAAAGCAAAACACGAAAAGCAATCACCCACTTGCGGTAAAACGCCACCCACCCACCCAACTGCGTTAAAGCAAAAAAGCAAAATGCGAAAAGCAATCATCCACCTGCGTTTGCGCGGCGGAGAGGTTCTTCTGCAGCGCTATCTTTGCATCTTCTTCGTCATCGAGTTGATCTTGCAGTCGACTTATTTCAGACTCGCTTTCTTTCAGTTTGTTACTCAGGGAAAGTTTCTGGTGGGTTTCGTCTGCTAAAGATTCCTAGAAAAAAATACAAAAAGAAAAAATAACAGAAGTGAGGACAGATTCACTGTGTTACAGTGACCTTTGAAGAATAGTCTCCGTTTTTGTCTCGTCACACAACGCTCCTTAGGTACAAGCGTTACGTGACAAGACAAAAACGGCTGCGTGGGAGATCTTTTCTGAGAAGCATTAGGACGACCATTTACTTCCAAAGTGATGTAAACAATAGCGTGCAATGTGGCCAGAATCTTTAACTTCAACAGCTGACTTTTCCCGCCCATAACAAATTGGTTCAGCTTCAACCCCCAACAAAACATCGAGTAAAGATACGGTCGTTACCCCTTAAATGTTTATCATAAAGGACTCAGACTACAGGAGGGGTCTGACTAAACTAACTCGCTGTATTTTAGGCAAGAATTACCTGTGTTTCCGCCAGCTGTGACTCTAGTGAAGCTTTTGCCCTCTCTGCAGCTGAACATTTGGACTCAACTTCTTCCAGTTGAGAATTAGCTGACTCTAACTCTTTCTGCATTTTGACCTTGACGCTGGACAGCTCTGCGACTTGATGCTCGTCATCTGTGAGCCGGGCGTTTGCTTCCGCGATTTGATTCTCTAAAACTTTCAATTTACGTTCACCTTCTGTCTTGCGGCTACTCAGCTCTTGCACCTCGGATTTCAGTTCGGAATTGCTTTCCTCCAGATGCGCTTTGGCCTTCTCAAGTTGGGCTTTACCCTAAAGCACAGGAAAGAGAACGTCAAAAACTACCCTAAAAAAATCTCTAGAGCAGGCCAAAGTTTAACAAGACTTTTCACGCGCGGTTTCCGGTTTCGGTCAAGTCTCTTGAGACTTCGGCTTTAACCCAACGATCTGTCGGCCTTCGGCCAAGACCGGAGCATCAGGTCGTAAACGAGAAGAAAACCTCTGGTACCCAGGGTAAGTCGATAGCAGCCAGGTATCAAGTTAAGTGCAATATCAAAAATAGCCGTTAAAAACTAACAAAGAAAACACTACCAAAAGAAAGCACGGGTGGACAAAACCTGAGAAGACGCTGAGTGGATGGCAATTGAGGTCTTAATGAACTGGTCATATATTCTACAATAGAAAGGAGAAGTCGTTACGTCACGTTGCTGTGGAAGCAAAATATCTGGATCTCAAAAACCCGTGGTCCTCCAAATATGGCAGATTTAAAGCGAAAAATGGACATGTATGACTTTCCTCTGCATAATTGGACTTAGGAACAAAACGGTAGCCCATACAGATACTTTATTCCACCGCTCGAAAATGCAAATGGCTGCCTCTCTCAAGGATTGTTGAGATCCAGACATTTTGCTACCATGGTAACCTGACGTCACACGTCTCATCTCTTTTGGAATCTTAGTACCTTCTTGGTTGTTTCCAGTTGCTCGTTCAATTCCTCCACAAGTTGGGCGTGTTTCTGACGAAGCTGTCCCATGGCAGCCTCATGGGCGGCCGTTTCTTCTTCAACGCTCTTTTTCAGAGCAGCCAGCTCAGACTCTCGTTTGTTTCTCATGTCCTGGGCGGCGGTTGTGGTGTCGATTGATTCTTCCAGCTCTGTCTTCAGAGTCTCCAGTTCCTTTAGAAAAAAGGTTGATAACACAGTCAGACCTCAAGTCAATCAAACATTTAAGGGGTGATCAATGTCAAGTTTCTCCTAACAGTATTAAAACACAGTTAAAAAAGGTTATGAGATTTAATAAAAGGATCAACAAAGGGAAAATGCGTCGACCATTTACCAAATTGTCGCAACTTATTCCTTAAGGAAATGCATGGAGATCAGTTTGGAGAATTGGAAAGTAGATATTGGGGCTCTGACTCTTTGCCTTTCAGTTGCGGTGAGATGATCTGTTACCCTAACTTTTGAACATGTGAACAAAATCTTATGGTGTTATACCATTCCAATGAAACCTCGCTAGCAGACCTTTCGCACTGTACTATCTACTCCGGATTTTACAAAAAGAAATTTGAATTTCTCTGTGATTTTGTTTTGTTTGGCCACTATAAGGAGTGAAAGGAAACAAAACGAAAAAAACCGAGAGTCCACACAACAGTAGTGTCGGTACTATAAAGGATGGAATTGTGATGACTATTGTAATCCTTCAAACCAAACAGAGAACTGCTCGTATTAAAGAGCAGTCTGTAAGCAGACGATCGACTGCAACAGCACAGGGATCAATTTAGATAGTAGTAGCCAATTTTATTTCTACCTATGGATTATACAGAAACGGATAATTCATTAATTAAGAAATAACTAAAGAGAATCACTTTCTAACACAGGAATCTTTGGGACTCGAAATAAATGTCCGTACTAGTGGCAATAGTCGACATAGTGAAGCGCATGTTTGCATCTGAGAAAAAAACCAGGTTTGCAAACCAACGCCAAGTGATAAGCAAATGCTCTACCTGTTGAAACATTTACACTTCAAACTTCTGGAAGTGAACCTGATCCGCGCAGTAGAATGAACAACCTAAGCGGTTGAACCTGAAAAAATTAGGCTTGACCAGAAATCATGTTCAATTCAACCGCAGTTCAATACATGATTCATTTTATATATTCCAATTCACTTCAAACTTCTGGTACACGATCCCAAAATCGATCTCGTCTTGTCCCAGTACACTTGTGCAAGGACAGGACGGGATCGATAGAACATCGACAAGAAAACGTCCAAAACGTCATGCACAATTGGTACCTTTCCTCTTAATCAAAATTAGCTTATTGTCTCAGCAGCGGTGACAGATGCTTTAAGGTGATATTACCTCTCCAAATTCCCTGCGCTGTTTCTCAGCCTTCCCCCTGGCGCTTTTCTCCGCTTCCAAGTCCTCTCTTAATTCCTCAATCTGGTTTTCCATTTCTCGTTTGACTTTCTCAAGATCGCTTCTTTTTGCTGCTTCCTCATCAGCCCTAAAAATAGCGTTTTTACTCCAATCAATCAGTTATAGAGAAACAAAATGTCATCTCACGCATCAATCCGCAAGCGTTAGCAAGAAGACATTCAGCCGTAACAGAAACACCTTACCTGGCATTCAAGTCGTTCAGCTCCATATCTTTCTTGTGAATGGTTGCTTCCAGGTCTTGTATCTTTAAAACATTAAAAGTGCAGACCCACGTCAGTAAATTGAAGGAAATTTCTCGCATAAGGGTTGCTGCGTGGTCAATTATTAGCTTATTTTCGGGTTTTTCCACTTACCGTTTGCTTGGCTTCTGCCAGCTGGTGATGAACATCGGCCAACTCGGCCTCCAATTTGCGGCGGATTTTCTCCAGCTCCTGACAAGCCTAACGTCAAACAAATATGTATTAGTTATCATCAATCAAGAAAGTAAAAAAATAAACAAACAAACAAACAAACAAACAAATCGCCAAAATGACAAACAAGTTGTCACGAAATGTAAAACTTTGGTCTCATCCAACCTAGTTCCCAGGGTCCTCTCTTACTCGTCGAGGCCCCTGAGAACGAGATTGGGTTTTATCAATGTAAAGTGAGTTGTTTCGAGTGGTAACCGTTTTGACAGAAAAATTCCACCGATTGTGTGTGGTCTGCGCAAAAAAATGCGTATTAAATGGTACAAGCTATGCTGCTGGTGGGAACATGGTTACATGAAAAACAGGAATTAAGTAAATGACTGAACAGTGTGCGAGAAAGTTTTCGCTTTATACGGCTTTCTGTATTACGCTGAAGTGAAAAGAGACCGCGGATTGTCATGTACAAATGGAAATGAAATTGACGTATTAGAACTGCGGCACATGTGTTGGATGGAAAGAACGGGAACATCAAATTTTGAGGCACTGGAATCGAAGCATCGGCTTTGTCCAATCAGTCTCAACTGAAATGTCATAACTTCACCCAGTAACCTATTAATTGAACAGCGCTTGTACAAAGGTTGGAAAAAAAGCCTCTCGTGTTTGCTATTTCGTTACTGATCAAAGAAGCCTGCTTATTATCTTGTTCTTTATATTCCGTTTTTAGCAGAAGTAATTCAGACTTACTCGTTCTGAATTTCTCAGACGTTCCTCAAGGTCTGCAATAAGAGCCTCATTTTTGGTTTTCGTCTTGGCCAGGCTTTTCGCTTTCTCCTCTTCATCTGCAAGTTGCTGGCTTGTTTCCTGCAGTTTGTCTTCCAAGGATTTCTTCTCTTTGGTGAGCTACAACAAAGAAAAAAAACTTATCAACTTATAGTGCAATTAAAAGTGGAAGAACAGCCCTGGAGGACTTGCGAAAAAATGCTAGAGTTTCCTTCCAATTGCATGCTTGATTGTAGAGTAATAGAAGAATTTACAGGTCACGTTGGACTTTGCCCACACATACTTCCAATAATTAGCGGCCAAATGAATACAGACAAGACTAAATATGTAACAAACCATGCCTTTTTACTCCTGCTCCTGCGAAATTCTGAGATCCAGGGGATAAAAGGAGATCTTGAAGGTTTTTTTTACTTCGGTGTTGCATAGAGGCAAGGGAAAGAAGTTATAAAGAATTTTAAACGTGTCGTCAGAAACTTGGTCAACAATAGTGCTTGAAAGAGCTGGCTATAACTCTTCACTGGCGGTAGTCACATTGATTCTGTTAATCTACACATGCTGATTTATAACGTATAGCCTTCATCTGCGACCGGAGCCTGCATCAATTATTACAAACAGAGAATTACACCATGGCGGTTGACCCTTGCCGACTTCTCATACGTGTTCTCGGGATGCCCGCGGGTTATGTCTGGTGGGGCGATTACTCTGGGACATCACTTGTCAGTTTTGATTGAGTATAAAACTAGTACAATTCTAAACAGGTCAAACCTTTGAATTCGAGTCCTCCACTAATGTTAAGTCCTCTTCCTGTTTCTTCAGTTTTGCTTCAATACTGACTTTTTCCAGTTGAAGTTTCTGACGGGCTGATTCCTCTTCTTCTAAGCTATAAAGGAGGAAAAAAAAGTATTTGTAAGTCGTTAAAAGGCTGCACTAACAAAATAGCCTGCGAGCAAGCTTTCTGTAAGAGAGTTGTGAAGGTGGTGGCGGGGGGGTGGGGGGGCTTTTTTCCATATCCAGTAGGTAAAACACCGATCACATGGCTACCTTAAACTAAAACATCGATAGCTTGACTTAAAGTTGTTGGAGCTTTAATTTGAGAGGATACTGTGACAATTTCCTGAGAGCTCCACGGCTGGACATCTTCATCAAGACAAGCGTTATGAGTAATTTGTATTGACTTTTTGGATGTAGAAATTCAAAATCCTGAGACGCACTTGCAAGCACTCATTCTTCCCCCACCCAAGTCCCATGCTCAAGGATACTAGAAGAACGGCTACAAGGATCCCCTAAAGCGATACATACTTGCGAAATCGAGGGTACCCAACAGACTTACATAGCATTGCTAGTTTTTACTATGGTAAACTCTTTGAGCCCCAATGGTGACCAGCAACAAATTTCCCCTAACAAAATCACTGCCACAACGGTGTACATACCTATCCTCCAAGTCCTGAATGTCTTTCAAAAGTTTCTTCTTCTCCTCCGTTAGACTTATAACCTTCTCTTCTTCTTCATCAAATCGCTCCATCTGATCATTCAGTAACTCCTCCAGTTCTTGCTTCCTGGTCTGCAATCTCTGACGCATGTCATCAGCCTCCTGGAAAGCGTCCCGTTCTCGATCAAGCTGCTCTTGCAGAATGGACTTTTCCTCTGAAGTCTGGCGGAAGTTCTTCTCCATCTCCACAAAAGCCTGTTCTGTCTTTTCAAGCTTCTCTTCGTTAGCCTTCTTCAGATCCAATGCCTCGCGCAAAGCCTCATCTGTCCTTGTCACGTTCAGAAGAGGCTTGACCTTGGTGAAGAGCCTCCACCACTGCCAGTTGCGAAGTTTAAGGTAGCTCAGACAGTTCCGCTGGATAACACGGATGGCACTCAGCTGTTGGACTCTCTTGTTGTAGTGTTTTCGTGCAATGTTGCCACGGCAGAAAGCTTGAAAAATGGTGATGATCTCTGTCAGTTTGAGGTCACGTTCTTCTTCCAAATGCGCCAGAACACCAGCTCTAAAGAAAATCTTTGACTGCCCAATGCGGTAAGAATTTGTGTCCAGTTCTAGAACCTCCAACTGTTGGAAAGTAAGCAAACAGCAGACACTTAAAGCCCTGTTTTCCTTTAATCCATAAAAATAAACAAAACCTTTGGTGTGAGAAACAATGGGTAGATAAAACTTAAAGTTCACTCTCTAACAGCCAATTCTCTACCATAAGATTAGGATACAAACAGGGATCTATAATGAAGTGATGCCTTAAGCACAAGACAGTGGTGCGTTTACAAAGAGGGGTGACAGATTATATTGACTGAGGTAAGACACATTATGTCATAGTGCTAACGTGCTGTAGTAAAGTATGTTATAGTACACATACCATTTTCTGGCAGGCCTTTCTTCCATCCATGAATCCTTTTGGGATAACATTGGGTGTCAACAGTTCATACCTAGCAAGAGAAGTCAGCAATTCAAAGACCGGAGCCAAATGCCAAAGGTGTGATATGGCAGAGTGTCAACACAAATTCACAATACGCTTTCTTATTGAAATTCCAATGTTGTAACCATCTATGTACTTCATTCCAACTGTGCAAAGACCCCACACCTTGCCACACAAATAGTTTCAAATTATTTGCTTAACATAAATCATAAAGTGTATAAAATAACGATAACCATCTAGCAAGTGTGAGCATGGGCAATGCAAAACGATATTGGAGAGAACAGCAACCAACCATGCATCTATTCTACTTTTTAAAAGTTTTGGAAAAGGTGAAGGTCAACAGTAATAAAATACCACATCCCTGGACAAACCTTTGATAACAAAATGCCACGCAAAGAGAATTCACAATAATTATGACAAATGCCCAACAAATAGCTAGAAGGAATGGGCACGATTGGAATTGACTGTGCAACAAGTAAGTAAATAGGAATTGACTGTGCAATAAGTAAATTGGAATTGACTGTGCAGTAAATAAGTACATTGGAATTGATTGTGCAATAAGTACATTGGAATTGACTGTGCAATAAGTAAATTGGAATTGACTGTGCAATAAGTATAATAAGTATATTGGAATTGACTGTGTAATAAGTATATTGGAATTGACTGTGCAATAAGTAAATTGTTATTCTTACTGATCTGATGCCTACATAACAATCACCATCTTTACCACAATTCTGGAACAAAGACTTTTACCTCTGTTTGAATTCCTGAAAAAGCATCCTGTTGGGAAAGCCCTGTCGGCAAATTCTGATACCCTCCAATACACCATTGCACCTCAACTGGTCCAGCACTAGGTGAGCACTGATTTTACCAGCCTTTTGGAGAAAGAAAAAAAAACACAATACATTAGGTTAATAGATTACAATGATGTTGAAAAACAAGTTTTGTTTGGCAATCAAAATTCAGTAACTTTAAAAACAGTTAGTGGAGGAGACTGGTTATGAAAATCAGCAAACATCAAATTCAAAAACAACAGTGCTGTGGTTTATGTTGGAACCTCCCTGACAGTGCACAATCCTTTGTTATGTCTGATAGCAAACTGTTACAGAATAAAATAATTTATGGTATTTTTTTATTGGCCAATACCATCAAAATGCCCCAAGTGTGACCAACACCAATTTTCTCCCAACAGTATCTAAACATAATCATAGGTCATGAGAATTAATGAAATGATCATCCAAAGCAAAATGCTTTAATCTTTAAACAAATTCTCTCAACTCATTCTTTAAGAAATGTATGGATATCTGTGTGGAGAATTTTTATGTGGATATTGGGGCTTGAAGGGTTATGTAATAGTAGTGCACGTCCTTCTTGTCTAACAATGACAACTATTGATCATTTCTCTTTTTCTCACAACCTCCATGTTTGATGATAAGGGTTAACATGGAAAATCTTATACTTACTCTCTTTTCATGATTTGGAATGATACATCGGACAAAGTTAGGGTTGGTGTTGTTCAGGACCAACATGAGTTTTGAAAGTTGTTCCTAGAGACGCACAAAAGAAGAAGATGATAATATTAAGAAGCTACAAAAGGATATAAAATGTCTCTGTGAAATTTTTAAATGCATGGAAGAAACTCAGTTACCTTATACAACTGGCTGACAGTGCGGAACATTCCCTTTCGCACTTTGCTTCCAAATGGAGTTTCACTTTGTGCTGCATTCATGCTGACAATGTTTTCTATTAAAACAGCAAATGTCATTGACACATTGTTAACAATTTAGCATATGGGGAGGAGCAGCAATAAACAAGGAAAAATCAACTCTTTCACGGCTCAAAATGGCAGCCTGCCAATAGCCAAATGGCCAGCCAAATTTTAGGTTTGGCAGGGGAAAATAATAATGACTTGCCAAATGAATAAAAATGGCAGGCAAAGTTAATTGCTTGGTCTTGTGACATTTGCTTCGCCTCATACCATGCTTTTTTATCCTTCATTTCTTTCCATGAATCAATCTACTCCAATGAAAGGTCACTACACTATAGCTCCCCCATGACGATTGCAGGGACATAATGGTTTGCATTTTGTTATGTAATTTAACCCAGCATTTTAGACTCCCAAGCAAGGTTTTAGGGATGTGATTTCAGCATTTTCAACCACAGACAGGACATTAAGTCTGATTGAAAAGGTATAACCACTCTGACCCTGTCCAAACTAAGTTGTCTCAAAGGTACATTACAGGGCTCAAAATAACAGCTGGTCAATGGACAATGTCCGGCCAAAATGACCATATGTCTAGAGAATCTTTCAGTTGACCGCTCGTTTTGACTGGCCAAGTGCACAGCTTTTAAATAAATAACTAGAAAAATATATCTATTTGCATTTATTCGGGAGATTAAAAAAACTATTACATCATAAAATATTTTAGCTGCTTGTAATCAAAAATTCAGAAAATACAAATGAGCCTTTCTACAGCATTGTGAATACCACTAAGCAGTAACTGCAGTCTGTGTTTATTTTATTTTAGTTAACTGTTAACTAAAATAAAATAAACACAGACTTCTCCATCTGTAAGTACCAGGCGACATTTTTGACCAAATTGGCTATTTCCTTAAAATAAATATTTTCTATATTTTGTCCGGGCAGAAACGAGCCATGACCGACCTAAAAATTTGCTCGTTTTGAGCCCTGACTTTAACAACTTTAGGATTTTGGCTTCATGCAAGTAGAAAACTGTTGAAAACCACATAATTATTGCCCTTGCTGTGCCAGCCAACACAGCTACAGCTGTACAGAGTGTTTTTGTAGATAATTACATAGCAACATACCTAAATCTTTCCACAGGAGACCAACAAATGGGTCTGAGGAATTTTGTAACAAAGCTATGATGTTGTCATTGAGTGGATCCATGTTTTTAGTCAGCCATTGTCCACAGTTGTAATCAACCTACAGTGAGCAAAAAAAGTGTTTAGTTTCAATCAGTCAATTAAATAAAGAGGGCAGGTCTTTTTAGCCACAGAATTTATCACAAAAATTTTAGTTTCCTAGACAGGGTGAGGCAAAATATACATAATACAAAAATCAGCTTCCGTGAGTTCTTCATAATCAATATAGGCCACAGTTGGTTGTGGTAAACATCTTATTTGGCACCATAATTATAACAGATATTATATCCACCAACCGTATTTCCTTGTATAAGCACCCATGCTCCATTAAGTGCCCTCCCTCATGCCAAATAAGTGCTCACCCTCTACCCCAAAATATCAAACAAGCACCCCTCAAAAATAAGCACCCCCTCTCCTCCCCCACCACTTTCTTAAATAGCAGGGATACAAGGAAAACGTGTTTCTATTGGTACGCTTGATTATCCCTTTGATTAAGAAGCCTCCATCCCATGAAGGCCCCTCCTTTTAGCTGAAATTTTATTGTATCTCTTATACAGCTAAAAGCCACTTGAGAGGATCACTCCCATTAGTGGCAAGCTAAAGTAACATGCACTTTTTCAGTTACTCAAGGACGTCCTCATACATCAGCTTTCAAGTCTCATGCTGAATTTCAGAGCCTTATCAACTGGATTTGTGAAACAGATGCAATGTAATGCATTAAAATATTGAAACAGCCACAAAACAATGCAGCGGGATACATCGGCACTACCATGAATCGGTTTTGAATACTCAATAAAATCCCTTCTTAAATCAAGCCACTCCAAAAAAATACTTGCCAAATTTTCCAATCCCCCCAAAATCCTTGCATTGAACATTTCAAACCCAAAAAACTCCTTCAATCATCCAGTCACTAAAAATCCAGAGTAAAGACCCCCCCCCCCCCCCCCCAATGCCCCCACCAGCTCAACACATTTTCAAATTTAAAACAACTTACTTTGCCTGCATAGTGAATAACAGTGAAGTCTGCTTCTGAGCGGAACTCTGGGATTTTGAACTTTGCATGTTTACTGTGTTCTTTGATGATTTTTTCGACAAAAGTTTTGTCTGTGGCCTTAGGAAACCAGCATTCCTCATCCAGGAGGGCAAACAAACCCATGGGCTACAAAATAAAATGATTAAAAAGTAATTTAACTAAGTTAACTACCACAAGCATCAATGCATAACAGTATTTTGTGATGTTAGTATTTACAGGTAACCTTGATATGTCATTTACATTTACTGTAAGTGCATTGTATTTTTGTGCTGTGCACAGTTTTTCAGAATTGCTCCTTTTCAGGTTATTCTTAGTCTATACTGCTGGGAAATTGGTTTTAGTCTATGGTATCTATTTTCATTATTGATATTATAGTATTTCACCGAATTGAGCCTACAATCTGTGTGATTGGCCACAAGAATGGTTAAGGTAAAGAGGGCTTGTGACTTTGGCTGTGGCATACTAGTGCAGTCTGGGGTGTTCTACTAGCTTCAACTTGAGCAGGCAGTTGGACCCTACATATTTTCCACTTCAATACAGGAGATCAATACCATAAAGCCTTATACCAACTGTAGGAGCCATGTCACGAAATTTATCAAAATTCAAACAGTGACAGCTGCCACCAAATTGAGTGAAACATAAAAATAACCTCTTAAAACTCTAAAAGAAGGTATAAATAATGTATGTTGTGGTTTACTTTTATCCTTGGTTCAATTTTTATTTTCCTTTGTTCTTGGGTATGTTAATGTGTGATAATGAGTTTGAAACAAAAGAAAGTAAAATTTAAACCGGGATAAAATTGAACCACAACACTTAAGTGTAGCAAATCCTCTTGTGAAGGTTAGAGAAGGCAGGCAATCCTAAAGATTTTATTTCTGGTCGGGACAATCCACTACAAACATTTTCTCAAAAAAGAATAATACTGACCTTTTCTAGCAGATCAATGCATGGTTGTAAATCCAGTCCAAAGTCAATGAACTTCCATTCAATTCCTTCTTTTCTGTACTCTTCCTAAAAAGAGTGGAAAAAAATCTACTTTATGGAAGACTGGTGATTTATGCACAACACAATACAAAAAAACACCATATCTATATAGATTATTCCAATTTATTTATCTTAGAGTTCCAGGAGTTGCTTCAAATATTATGAGAAATGGGTTATTTCAATTCACGGGAATTTTATAAACTTCAAATGTTTTCAAACTCTTCACTCATGAAAGCATGGTAGGATTTCTCCACGTTAAGGTTTCATATCCCACAACCCACTTAATCAACAGTCTCATGCTCTATAGAATACAGAATTTACTTTTGCCTTCCAAAAATAAAATCAATTGCCTATGAAGCAATACATTTATACATTTAATTATAAATATTTACAATCGAGAAATCTCAAAACCTACTGGCTTCAAGAACACGCAACTCAGGCCAGTCTCATACACAGCCTGAAATAGCATGCTGCGATGTTGGCTTTGCAACGATCATTCTCCTGTGACTGTGGCGAAAGTGATGCTCAAGGTAGTTATCTAACCTCTTCTTATGTAGCCCTTCCTTAACAACTGATCAAAGTCTTATCATAACCATGATACATCAAATATAGCAATAGACAGTACCTGTTCCAAAATGAACATAGTGTGGTTGAAGAGTTGTTGCAGTTTTTCGTTGGTGTAATTGATGCACAGCTGTTCAAAGGAGTTCATCTGAAATAGACCAATGCAAAGAAATTTTAACTCAACTCATTTCATTGATTCTCAATACTATTTCCTATTTGAAATCAACCAGGAGAATCTGAAAACATTTCAAACATCTGCACACATTTGCCACTGGGACCAACTACAATGGTCTTGAGACCCTTCTATGAATAATCAGTGACCAATGCAGGGTGTTCATTTGGCATCAGAGATCAGAAAATTCTCCATATACTACCACAATATTCTAAGGCTAACAACAGTCAGTAGCCTATGACCATTTTTATTCACACATGGAGCCTCTTTTAATAACATATTCTCCTGTAAGGTTTCACCTTTCTCCCGCTACTACGATTCTTAATGAAAGCCCTGCCAATGCATTGTTACTTATCATTTTAAAAGACAGGGTGTTACCTGAAAGATTTCAAATCCTGCAATATCCAGGATACCAATGAAAGACGCTCCTTCTCTCTTGGTCCTGTCAAGTGACTTGTTGATTCTCATGACAATCCACTTGAACATTCGCTCGTACAGAGATTTGGAGACAGCTTCAATGGCAAATTCCGCCTAAGATGAATAAAAGCATGCCATCAGCAGGTGGGTAATATTATTTTCAGGACATCAACATCATACATTTATTCAAACCCTGTGGCTGATGTGCCACAAATCCTGATCAGCTAACAAGCTGGCAAGCTCTTACTGAGACTTTACCTCAGCATGTTCATTAACCCTTTAAGTCCCAATAGTGACCAACAGCAATTTTCTCCTAGCGATATCCATACATTATAATGAGATTAGGTTACGAGAATTAATAAAATGATCACCTAAGAGAAAATACTTTGATCTTTTATCAAATTGTCTGAACTAATTCTTAAAGGAAATGTATAGAGATCAGTTTGGAGAATTTGTATGTGGATATTGGGGCTTAAAGGGTTAAAATACTTAGGAATGCCTTAGAAGGCAATCCATAATCTTGCATGCCATGAGTCAGTTCCCACACTATCATTTTGATGGTGGGCTGTTTAGGGTACAGACTGTAATACCCTGCCAGCCACAGATGAGGTTTCTTCAACTTCTTATGCATGTGTCCTTTTAAACCATTTGAAAGGACAGTGACATGCAAAACCTGCTACAGTGATGCATGCATATTAGGACTAATACATGGATGTTTTTTTTGTTTTCAATTTTCCTCAAAGGAGAGTCCTTCACTGCAATGCAATTTTTTTACCATGGAATTTACCTTTTAATGTTTTTGAAATCAACTTGGGGACTTTAGCAAGTTACTAAGACAGTCGAAACATCAATTAAGTGCTAATAATTACGTCCAAACATATTGCAACATTAGAGGGACACTTTCAAAATTTGGATTGGACAATGCCCAATGTTTGACAGTAATTTCCAGCACTGTAATCATATCTTTTTTCCAGCGGACATTCTCCCAATTTGCAGCAATCTGGCATGGCACCCATCTGAGCACTTCGTCATCACTTAAAGGACTGAGTTTAGCCAAATTCAGCCATAACGAACTAGCCTCATTGGTAACTTTCCTGGTCAATGCATACCTGTGCTTTTGTCTGAGCTTTCTGTACATAATCACGGCCAACTTTCACTCTGGGCCTGAGCACTGCCTTTGAGAACTCAGTCACAGGAATGCCCAGCAGATGACAAACTTTCTGAGCAACTGCAAGTGAAGCACAAGAAAAGACATATGATCAGTTGACGACAAGGAATTGCTCAAATGTCGAATGCAGTCTGTGTACTGGCCAAGAAATAATTCAACACCCCTTAACCCTGATGGTGCCCAGCATCTTCAGTGTGTAAAGAAAGTCAGTTTTACAGTTTTACAAATCCTCACATGCCCATCAGGTAAGTTGAGAACAGAATTCACTAGCAAATTCCACTAGCAAATTCCACTAGCCCAGGGCTATCGGACACAACTTTCTTTGTACACTGATCTTTACTCTACCAGTAATATCACTGCTTTAATCAAATATACATGTAAAGTAAACAAGAGTAAATGAAATAATTAATAAAGATGAAAGGTTGTGATTATTCAATTAAATACTACTCTCATGTTTTTATGCAAATGGACCAATAACATTCATAAATATCCTGAGACTTCAGGTAAGTTCAAACGGTTTTAAAGTTTTGAACGGTTGCATCGTTAAAACTTGAATATTGTTGGTCTGTCTGCAAAAAACCTTCAGAATCTTTTGTTTTCAAAAAGCGTTGTGATTGGATGATCTTCTCCCAAGTGCCTCAGTTTGAGTAGTCGCACTGTAACAACAGTAAAAGTTAATTTACAAAGACTACAGCAGACATACAGAGAATCACAAGAGGTAGCAGACGTTATACTAACCTTCATTACTAGGCATTATAGCCTGCTCACTGCTTCTCTCTTGTTTGAAAACCATGTTACCAAACTGAAGTACTGCAGACACCACCCTAAACAGGGCTAAGCAACAAGATGACAAAATAACAACCATGTTAGCTACATTAAATCTCTATGAAGAAAAACATTCTACATAAATTTTGACAGTTGCCAGGGCAGGTTTCTCAGTAGGATTTGAAGTAGGTGTTTGCCCAACCTTAAGAAGGTGGCTGTGACAAACGCAGGGGCTGTAATCTGGGGATGGAGAAGCAGCAAATAGAATTGCAAAGTTACTGGGTATAAATTCCAAAGTAGTTGGTGATCAATATTATTGATGCTGGCTTCTATTGAGAATGCTGCAGGGTTGAGCTATGAGCCCTGGAAACTTACTTTCACCCTTTGGTGCAACAAGAACCACAGATTTAGCACATGTTTACATACAGAAATTTTACAATGAAAAAAATCCAACAGCCTCTAGTCTTCCATTGTTTCCCAATGCAAAATTTGAAATTCAGGAGCTGTTTCAGTACAGTGCTGGGAAAAAAATTTTATTTTCAAAATTCCAAAAGTTTTCAAGAACTTCCACCTGTGTGTGCCCCGAGCAACTGACACAGTTGAATGCTTCCCATGTTTGTACTCAAAGTTATTCAAACACAGTGATTGTTACTGAAGTTTGACCACAATTCTTACCATTAATGTCATCATCAGAAATTCCCATGTCTCTCATGCAGGTCTGTAAAACAAAATAAAACACTTTGAGAACAAAACTCACCCATAAATCATTGCAGAAGGTTTAGACTGACGACTTCAAGATAGTTTGAGTACAGAAGTACAATGTATTTACCTGATTGCACTAACATACTTAATGAACTTTGACTTCATTTTGGAAAAAAATTGAGACAGAAGAAAGAGACCATCCACACAAAAATCTTGATGATCATCATCATCTTTGCCATCAGTATTTACTTATTACTGCATCTCAAGATGATAAGAGTAGCAACAAAGAAGCACTCTGAACGCATACTGAATAGCAAATTTGACAGACATTAATTTTAGTTACGTTGCTAGTTACCTTTTCTACTTGGTAACAAAGCAAGTTTTATTGAGCACATGGTTCTACAAGGGGGGGGAATACTTTGAACACTTGTAAATATACAAATACAATGCAGATGAAAACAGAAACCTTAACTTGTACATAGCCCCTGTAATAAAACAGCTTGTGCAGTGTGATCACTAATCTGTGGAACTACTTCATAGTGGTAGTGACCTTTCTCTGTCAAGGCCCTGTTAGGCTCACCGGTAAATTCGAACAAGGGACAAATGAAATGGCAAAAAATAACCCTTTAAGTCTCAATATCCACATACAAATTCTCTAAACTGATCTCCATACATTTCCTTGAAGAATTAGTTGAGAGAATTTGGTAAAAGATCAAATATTTTTCTCTTTGTGATCATTTTGTTAATTCTCGTAGACTTTGCTCATGATAGTCTATGAATATCGTTAGGAGAAAATTGATTTTGAGCACTATTGGGACTAAAAGGGATAACATGGAGATGGGTTGAAACTGCAAAAGCGACGAGTAAACACAAAATCAATGGTAAAATACTGACTGCAACATGGGCTCCAATTCAAAATGCAAAATCACTTGCTTTTGAAAATCAGATTACAGACATGTATATGTACAGTTGCACCCACCCTAAGATAACCTCTCTAATATTACAACAACTTCCCTACAACACATAACTTTGACTCACCAGAGAATCCTGCAGATCAGAAGCATCATCCACACCACTCACTGGTAACATTCCATTACTCAAATAATTATATGTGCTGGCATCCTGGAATAACATTTCAGCTACAAAACAAAATACCACATTGATTGTGTTTTCACAAGCCTAATCTTGTCTTTGGCATCCTGTCTCATCAGTGGCTGAATTGAATTCAGCTTTACTCTGTATTTTTTGTTTATGTTACAGGTCAAAATTAAATTCCGGTTAAAATTTTTTAACCTAGTTTGATTCTCAATTTCCTTTGTCTCCTAGCCCTAATTCGTGAACAGTTATTAGGCCTAGGAGACAAAGGAAATAAAAAATCAACCTAGGTTAAAAAATTTTAAATGTGGCTAAATATCATTTAGGCAAAGTTAAACTAGAGCAAGAGCGGTCTTCTCCTACTTCAGTATGTGACCTATGGGGCGGCCCGCAGGGAATTGCCGGTTAGTGGCCGCTCTTTGGGTGGTTCCAGCCTCCAGGGTTGCCATGGATACCTCCTCTCTGCTTATTGCATTTGGCCCCCGACTAACCTTTAAGCCACCTGCTCCCAAGCTCATCATTAGTGATGAGTTAAACCTGAATTTAATCTTGACCTATAACATTTATAGACACTGTTTACAGGCAACCATTACGACACCGGAAGGAGGATCATGAGATTATCCACACCATAAATCCTCTACTAAGCCCTCCCTCTCAAATAAGCCCCCCTCCTCTCTAATAAGCCCCCCCCTCCTTTTCAGGGGAAGAAAGTTTATAAGCCTCCCCTTCCCTCCCCCTTATTATTCTTCACTAATAAATGATGTAAAGTATTTATCAATCACACATGACAAATGGCCTCACTGTAATGTATCAAATGATTAGTCATGTAACTGAGTGTTTCTTGATCCGTAGTTACAGGCCTACAAATACTTTAGTAGAGTTTATCTCTTCCACCTTGATGGAAGGTTTGAAAAACTGAAAACAGGCTCTTCATTCTTTAGCAGATATTTCCGCTAGTCAAATTGAGGATACTGCGCATTAACTAATCAAAATATGCCCAAGCCAGCTATCATTGTCTATGAAAATACCAGAAGAAAAGCATAAACGCTTTTTAAAGTGATACAGTATAAAATATATTGAACCATAATACCTTTGCTGTTTTTGTCGAGGCCACTCAGAACTTGGTAGAAAATGTGAAAGCACCTTTCATTTGGTGCTTGTCGGACTGCACGGGACTTTTCAAGCAGGTCTTTCATAAGGTCAAGGATAATAAAATTGGGCCTCATTGGGGTGATTAAACTCCCAACTCCTTCTCCTCCACAAATGTTGGAGTCAATTTTGAACAAGTGAGGTTACTTCCTACTAAATAAAAGAAGTTCCTAACATGCCCTACTAAGGGAACCAATGACAAGAGAAGTTAACGATCAAAATGGCAAGTATACTTTTGAGCAGTACTGTAGAACATGAACGTGACACAAGAAAACAAAACATCAACAGACAAACTTCATCTCACAAATGAACTTTTTTACAAAACTGCAATTTCATATCCTTTCACTCGGATTCTAACAGTTTTAATTACTTTGGCTGGCAGAAAATATAATTCTACTGAATATTTTTAGATCTCATAAGCTCCAGCCAAAATGTCTCCCTAAATGAATGAATATTTTTAATGTATTTTTAGCATTTGTTGTGTTCTTTGTGACCAAGACATAGTTAAAGGTACACTGCTTTTTTTTTGAACGACAAAAAGATCAGATATCTAATTTTAAAATCACTGAGAGATGTTCAAGAAAGGCTGCGATTGTGGGTCAGGAGCCAGGAATGTTGTCTGGCTGAAGAAATGTGGGCCCTGGCTCCTTTGGTACTGAAACAGAGAAAAAACCTATGACTTGCAGGAGTGTAATTTCACAAGATACCATCAACCAGTTTACTCAAGGATACAAGATTCAATGTTGGCACCTGAGATAAATCCTGAATTATCAAAATTGATTCTGATGAACTTTCCCTGGAGAGAAAAAATAAAACAAATGACTAAAGGTAGAGCTTCTTGATCTTTTTAGTCTGAGAGCTCAAAAGCGGCCCCATCCAGTTGTTTGGGGCAAGAAGATTGTCCTGCTGATCAGGTAACTTTTCATGTCGACCAGTGTAGTGCAGATCAAAAATGCAGATTATAGTACATCACTCATCAAAACCTTAAGCAATGTGATAATCTATAAATGGAAAATGTTCAATTGACTATTGTGGAAAAATAAAAAAAGAGTAAATAATTGTTGGCAAATAAAAGCATCAAAACTTATGGGCAATTTGTGTTTTTGATGGAATCATAATGCAGCTATGGTCCACTGATGGCCCTTTTCTGATTAAATACATTTAAATATCTTTTTAGTGTGTTCTAAAACATGGCACAACAGCTGTGCTTAAATCTATGTACCTTGAGGGTTTTGTTTCATTCCTAATTGTGATTGATAAAAGCGATCAACAGTCTGTATTACTCTGACTTCCACACAGGTGAAAAATACATAAAATTCTCATAAAGATATTTTTTTCAACTATAGTAGATGATTTTAAAAAAACTATAATAGATGATTGATCAGTTAAGTCAATCAGATTATTTCTGTTTACCTAAGATGAAATCTCAGCCGACACCCAACACTACTACTCACTTGAAAGTGTGATGGGCAGAGGCCAGGTAAGACATCTTCTAAATGATGTACTCAAACAAGGATGCTATGATACTCAATAAACAAATCAGAGAGCTGGAAATTATTCCCGGTCTCTCCAACCTTTGAGTCTTAGGGGCTGTTTACATGGAGGGAGGAAGATCCTAGCACCAGGAAGATCCCAGAAGGCAGATCATCCTCAGGCCATATGTTTTCTGTATTCAGGTAGACATACATGTACAAAAGTTGTACTTGTCCCTAGTAATAGGATCCTCCAAGCTGAGAGCTACGAAGATCTAGTACTAGGAAGATCCTATCACCATGTAAACTGCCTTCACTAGGTAGATCCCAGTACTAGGGAGAAACAGAACAAAATGGCGGTGGGTTATTCAGTACTTAGGTAATCTTCAATCTTAAATTCCTTCTCTACTGTTAACCACAAATACCAAAATTTCTGCATGTAAACCCAATGAAAAGATGTTCCACCTTCTAGGATCTTCAGCCCCTTAATCAATGTACACTAGTGATCACTTCTTTTGGACATGACCTTAGTGGAAGACAAGCAGGATTACTACAACTTACAAAACGTGATGAGTTGTCATTTTTAACAGTCTTGGCATTTCCAAAAGCTTCCAAGATGGGGTTCGCAGCGAGCAGTTGCTTCTCCAACTCAGCCTACACAAACAGGAAAATTCATAACTGAGTTAGAACAATAGAGATTCCAAGTATTCACACACTGGTTTTAAGTGTAACACAGGTCTGTGACAGAAGCACTAGAGGCACAATTTAGCAACCAGGGGTTCTATAATGTCTGCATTACATTTGTACATGTGGGCAGCTGTTTTTGTTAGAGTAACTATCGGTTAACAAGGTTTGAAAGAATCCAACTTGAGTGAGTGAAGCTGCCAGTTCCTTTCATTAGACGTTGCTGCTTATTAAAAGCATGGAGTACCATTTGAAAAGCCACCAGAAGTATTTGTAACAATAGTATTCCACTAGTGGCAGCCTAATCTTGGTGCAAGTTACTATACTATATTATGTGTGCTGCAATTGGCTTAGAGGTGTGTTTACCTGAGCATATGTAAGTTATTCAGTTCTGATGTGACTATCTTTGGCTGGGCATACATGTATCATGCACAGGTTGACAAAGATTTTGAGCTTAAAACTCTCAAGTTTGCTTACTTACTTTGCCTATTTTTTATTTAGGAGAATTCTTATGATGCCACCCCTTTCCTTCTGTGATAACAAACCCCCATCTGACCGCTGACATAAAGCAAATGTTACAATAAAATACCTGGCCATGAGACATGCCAACCTTGGCACTGACTGGAGCAGCAGGACCACCTTTCTTTGGAGTTTGTGCTGCCTTGGAATGGGAGTGACCTGCTACGGATGCCAAGTACTGAATAACCTTCTTGGTATTTTCTGTCTTACCAGCACCGGACTCTCCCCTGCAAAAAAAATTATCATCATCATTCTTCAAATATGGAGTGGACAGCACATTCTTGGAGATTTCTTCCCAAACACCATGATTCACTCAGGTCCCTCATATCAAGACGCCCTGAATCCCTAACAATCACTTTGGTGTATTTTAGCTTATGTGAATGCTCTTTACCCATTGGGCACCCAAGATGAGAGATGAGATTATTATTTTCTTGATAGCAATGACCAGCAAACTGGAGATGCTTTTGCTTGATTCTCAAAGATAGAGTTGTTAGTCCCCCATAGACCCTCTCAAGCATAGCATGGTCTCTCCGGCTGAAGTTTTGTGCTCTTCTCAGAGGGTTTTTATAGCAACGGTCAACCCGCTTTTCCAATCTTGTTGAGAATGACCAAGTTTTTGAGCCATACAGAAGGACAGTCTCTACAAGTGTTCTCAATGTTTGAACTTTCAATAAATTTGGTAGATTTGGTAGAAATTATAAATATCTCTTATTAGCTGTCCACAGAAAGGGACATAAAACTACCAGTTACGAAATCAAGGCCAGATTACATCAATTGAAAACAAAAACACTTGACACAATACCAGTAATGCTCTTTGCTTATCTATGAGCTTGGACAAGGGTCCCTAACTGGTATCACCAAAAGAGATTCAAACACCTTATTTACTCAAATAAGCACCATCCCTGATTAAGCGCAGCCCTCGAATAAGTGGGATTTGGAAGAAATAAGTTAATCAAAATCAAAAGATGTTAATTCTGTTTGTTTAATATGGAAAATAATAATACCAAAGTTCTTTATCACGTGTTCAACTTTCAAATAAACATCGCCCTCAAATAAGCACTGAATTTGAGACGTGAAAACTTTAATAACTGCCACAGTGCTTATTCAAGTAAATACCCCATGTACAGTCATGTGGCAATGCATAAGTGAAAAACTTAGAAACATAAAGAGGCACGCCTTGATGGAAACAACTGAAGATCATCTCCAAGGAATGCAAAAATATGGGAAGGGGGACCAACCTGGCTCAAGATTAACATTTATCCTAAATTATACATGTACATGTAGTTAGCAAAATCCAACCTGTTCATTGAGCCTTTTCACTCAAATACCCAGCTTGAGCTATGCAAATTTATTGGAACAAAAGGAAATTTTTTACATAAGAAAAAGGATCAACCTGTAGACACAAACAATGCCACCATTTATTGTTTTGGGAAACCAATACAGCAGACATAACATCATAAGAAAACAGTCTATATAACTTACGTGCAGAGAATTGACTGGTTTTCTCGATCTACAACAAAATAACAAGAATTTATTATTAGGAGATAGGGTATTTAAAAAAAACCTTCAGAAGTAAAAACAAAGAATGGTTTTGACTTCAGTATCAAAAGAAAGTTTGTGAGCTATTCCAAATATTATTCACAGCATGCTTCGTGTGGCACCCTGCAAGCAGAGCCTTGTGTTTGCAAGGCTGTGCTCTAGCAGAGCCTGGTGGCCCGTGGGGCCTAACTTTTGTTCTCGGGTGACTAGAAAATCTTTGCTTTTTCATAGAAATCATGTGCTGGGCACACTGGATTTCACAACTTCAGAGCACTGGGCTACCTTTGATTCTTCTTGGAACACAGCCTTGGTTTGTCTTCTTGATCAAGGAGGAGAAAAGGAGGTTCTACCTGAATTGTGTTAAGCTTTTAAGGTCGCCGCAGCCCAAACTTCCGGACTAATAAATCTTGTTTTCTCTCGTTAAACTGGACTTTTTGAGTGCGAGCATCGATTTATCGATAAACGGTTGGTCATAACTGGACCCACTGTAGCAGGCACCTGCTAACAGACCTGGATTCAAAACTATATCCTAGCAAAATGCTGTGCATGCTCAACAAAGATGTTACTCAATTCATGCAGAGTCTTTCCTGAGAGCACCAACTTCAAAAGGTAAGAAATAGATACAATTTCTCATACAAAGTTGTCATAGGTTAAAATGGCCAAAGCAGAAAAGTAAATATATACTTTTTCATGACAAAATAAACAATAATGAAAATTCTTAGTATAGTAAAGAAAACCTTACAAACATAAAGACCATGTTAGTTGTGCATGCATAGTTAACTGGATATAGAGTATACATAACTTAGGTGCTATTGATAAAAAATGCTTTAGATTAGAATTATTTTAAAACAAATTAGTCATCATGGGAGATGAAAATTGAACAGTTAGATGACAACTTTTTTCCATAAACAAAATTCACGACTTAACTTTCACATTTTTACTTTGTGAGATGTTTTCTTGGTCCTTTCCTAATCAATTGACCTCACGAGAAAACCACAAATTTGTCTAGGTTTATAAATAATCATTCTGCTAATAAATAACATATTTGAAATATGACTTAGTGCTATTAATGTCAGTTTTTATCATGACAAGAAAAAAAAGGTTTACTCAGGACAACAAAACCCCTGTTTTGTATTACAAAACCAAAATATGACCACACAATAAGGATATCTGTTAACTGGAGATAAACTGCGTCTTTTTCACTTTTTGTTAATAGTCCGCATCCTTTAGGTACGCCATAACAGGTCAAAGAGAGTTTAAACCATAAACATTATACATGAACCATTCTGACCTTGACTTCAGTTTAACAAAATCAATGCATCCCTGGATGAGATCAGTTCTTGAGTGATGAGTTATTTTAAGTAGATAACTGATTTTCTAGAATGTACTTTTTGCCTTCTGACTTTGTTCACAGTTACAATAGATGGTTGGGATGGCCAAATTGAAAATACCTCAGAGCATGGTTTGGTTTAACAAATTAACTTCGGTCTTTTAACAGGCCCTACATGACATTTACACAAAACAAGTCCTTCAAAGCATAACCGTGCATTGTTCTTGGATAAAGCAAACAAAGCATGGGATGATTTACATTTCACCTACAAAAATTGAAGTGCCCTTGACAAAGTTGCTCTTATAAGCCAGACACCTACCGTATTAAAATGCCATAATTTTTCACGGTAAAAAAAAACTTAAATTCTACATTTTATCGCCTAAGATCTAATTGTTATGCATGGAGAGGAGCATACAACAGAATGCTATTTTTATTTTTTTCTGGATTATTTTGAATTAGGCCCTCAGTCCACCAGAAACAGTAATGATGATATAGCAAGTTGTTCCCAGCAAATGCCTTCACTTTAACTACAAGATAATCGACTAGAGATCATCTTCTTACCAAAAACAGCGCATGTTCATCAAATAGGGAGCAATGTAAACACATTTATCAACAAGAGTGGGAGGGTAAAGTAAGCTATTGAGGAAAGGAATATCCCACTGATAATTTAAATGGTCTAACCAAGGGTGCAGAATTAAATTAAGAGATGTTTTCTATAACCACACAAGTTAGCCTACAGCACCACAATGAAACGTGCCTATTAATCTTCTGAATATCACGACAACCAAGAACACAAAGAGGATCTCTTCAAACGAAAGAATTAGCATTTTCCTATCTGGATTGCAATGTTTTGCTACACGACTTCGATTCCGGCAAGAAGCACGTACAGTGAACAATAAGCTTAATAGCGAATCATTAAGCCAGCTTCAGACGCTACATTAATAACAGCTTAGGAAGCTTTGCATACTTTTCTGGGGGCGATAAAAGGGAACATTTTAGATACGTGAACGTGCAAAGCTTCTCTGAATATAAACGTATGCCTTCCAAGAGCTGAGAAGATAATGATAGGTTTAATATAGCTTAATGGTTTACCAATATTTTAGCACTGGAGTGTTGCGTGGACCAAATCAGCGAGCCCGTTAACTTGAGAGGGCGCGATTTTTTCTATTCGCAAACTTATTTTAGCGTTAATAACAAAAAAACTCAGAAACCAACCTTGAAGCATACTACGATAAGCATTGTCTGTTATGGCATAGATGTGAGGCGGTACTTCGTGACGCTTCTTGCCTCGGTACATGTCCACGACTTTTTCAGTATAAATAGGCAAGCGTTTGTATGGATTAACAACCACACAGAAGAGGCCTGAGTAAGTCTGCGGATGAAAATCAGACGGGAGACATACAACAGTGTTAACAACTAAAGAGATACAAAGTTGGTTAAAGCGCTCTGGAATTATTTCTATGCTAACTTCCGGTGGCACCTTGAACTGCAACACAAATCATGGAACAGAACCTCAAACAACTACGAGATGAAAGAGCACTTTTAAAAATAAGAAATCGCTTACATAGATCAGGCCAGAGTAGTATCTATCCTTCAGGTTATGTAGCACGCTAGCTTCGTTCAAACAGGTCAAATCGGCCATGTCTTCCACCTTCTCAAATTTGGGTGGGTTCATTCTTTGGATGTCATCTTTGTTCACAGTCTTTCGTTTTCCACCTTCTAATTCGACCACGACCTGGTCTTTCTTGTCATCTTTTACGCTCGCAGCAACAAATCCGTGTTCGTCGTCTGGGATCCAAACTAACTTCTTCGCTGACCACTTGGCCTGGGCCGCAGGATCAGCAATGGTTGCTCGATCCACGGCCAAATATTTCATCTCCTCCATGTTTGATGGACGCTTTACAGTGCGAGCCAAGCTCAGCAAGCCACACTAAAGACTTCTTTCTTCGATAAACACGAAACCGTGTTCCCTAAACCAGTCTCCAGAAAGGAAAAATTAAGGAAAGCCGAACAGATTAGAATATGTTCTCCAACAGTCCACCGAGAAACTCGACGATGTGATAGCCTCACCCCCGTGACATGACGTCATAGCTCACTCCTGATTGGCGGAAAAGTCATGCAACATTTTATTCTTTGCGTGAAGGAAAATAAAATATGTATTCCGTATTCTTAAGTTCTGTTTTGAACTTAAAAGTCACAAACTTCACCGTGGCTTTTGAACTAGTGATAATAAAACTAAAAGGACTAAAAAGAAGATGTGGAATCTTGGGCTGGACCCTAATTTGTGAAAGATCATTATTGCGTTACGCTTACTGAAACGAGTTACGGTCCACTTGCTTCAAATGAACCTTTTGAAGAACTATTGAACCGCAGCTTTCGATGACACACCTCCGACAGACTGCTGGAAGGTTTTTCTGTAAATCATGAAGGAAAGAGGAATCTTTTCAATTCAAATTTCGATTATAGCAAGCGAAAGAACCCATCATGAGAAATTTTCTTAAGGAAAAACGCAAAAGAATATGGTTTTATTTGTATTGTGTTATAGTTAGTTGGAATTTAAACTATTCCAGTTTGTATCGATGCTTCCGTTTTATGGCAAATATTTAAATCACGAAAGAAATTTTTCGATCCATATTCATGACATTTTAGCCTGTTCTGTGACATCAGCTGGATCTTGAAACGTATCAGCCAGACATATTTGCCATATATGGCAATTGCGGTGCGACTCTATGTGCATCGCACACGTAACAAGTACATTGCGTCCGGTACGATCCTTGTCGACGATTAATAACACAGTCATGCTTTGGTTTGAAACAAAGAGAATAAGGAAACTATATGCCAAAGGAAGGATATTTTTAAATTTTGATGTCTCTTGAAAGAAAATTGTCGTGTCATGGTGTGTCACCTTAAAAGGATTAAGGATTATCCTTGTAAATGTATGAAGAACTGAATGCACCTCTGTCAGTAACGACTTAAACTTTGCACACGCTAAGCCTGCCGGCAAGTATGAAGGTCCCTCATCGGAATCCGGGATTTCCCTTATTCAAAGCTCGGGATTCGCGGTAGACTGCGAGCAGTCCCTCTTTTTCTTCAGTTTAGTAAGAGGAGTGCACATGCGCGCGAGCGGCGAAGCCGCGAGACGCGGGCGCGTGGCCATTTGCGTGTCTTGCGTTTTGCTCGACGGACTGCAGAAAAAAGAGAGACTGCTCGTAGTCTAGATTCGCGGATTTTAAAGCAAAATCGGGACAAGATTCGGAATTGAAACCTTTCATAGTTTTAAATGGACTCTTCTAGACACTCACGATCTTCTACTAAGCAAAACTGATTTTAGCAGGGCAAATGACACTTTAGCCCGGATCCATGACAAGGTAATCGCATACCTTTCGCCCTTCTTTGTAGCAACTAGCTCGGCAAGCCTACTATGGCCATCATTTGCATTCCACCGCCATTCCTCCTTTCGTGCTGAAAACTAATGGCGTGAATGTAGCTTGCTCTACTCCTAACACTGTGCTAGCGTACTGGCGCTTCTTCTCTGTTTCTTGTTGCCTGAATGTCTGGTCTGGATCCATATCTCTATAGGAGTCTGCATTCGGGTAGCAAACCCTCACATCAAAGAAAACCGATCTCTGCTTCTCCCACAATCCCCTAGCAACTATAATCAGCCGTGCATCCGGGGCCTTGGCTGCTACATTCAACTCTTCTCCTGTGATGCCTTGCAAAAACTGCTTCGACATACCGTACTAAGCAGTTCCGCCTCCAGATCCCTCAGTTCATTATGGCGTTAGATGACAAATATGACCCGTTTGCATATCATAGCGTGATCCACATGTCCCCGCAAACACAGACAGAGGGTGTCTCAGGAACTTCCCAGTCGTACCTGAGTTTCAGAGCATCTCAAAACTCACTCTTGTTTAAACTAGACGCACCTTTCTGGGTTGCAAGGTCAACAGCAGTGAGCTCTCAAAGTTTTTCCAGAAATCGCGCTCTCCACCTCATCAAGGTTTTCCTTCCTTCCTTCATTCTCTCTTGTTCTTCACTTGGAGCATCTCATGTTGCACAACACCTGCAAAGTGCGTATTTCATTGTAGTCTAACCTGTGCCAGGCTCTCATATAGTATAGTGGGAACGTATTAAAACGAGCAAAACGAAAATAAGACGCGCCCGACTTTGGAAAGGGGGCGGTGGCGCTGTCTCTTCCCCGCCCCCGCGCGTTTTTCGCATTTCTTATTGCTGAACGACTTTCCACCACCATCTCGCGATCGGAGGCTGGAACAGGCTAATTGTCGTCTGGCCGTTATGTATTTGTGAAATAGTGTGAAATACGCACTGTGCAGTGTTGTGCAACATGACATGCTCCAAGTGAAGAACAAGAGAGAATGAGCTAGATCATTCTTCTCCTCTTTCAATGTTAGAAGAAGAAATTCCTGGATAACCATTCTGAGTCGTCTAGGATATACCAAGGTTCTCCCCCTAAATTATATTACCTACGATTTTTGGAGGTTTTGTTTTTTACATGAAAACCCAAGATATTGCGATTATTGTTTAAAAGAAGTCTCTTGAAAGACATAACGTCCCCTGGAGTCTTCTAATGAAAGAACGTCTACAGTTACATGTCTTCGAACTTTCGACTGGATCCATCAAGCAAACCCGTTTGCGCTGCAAGAAAATGCTGTAGGTAGTGGCCCAGCTGCAGTTTTTATTCTTCAACCATAGGGTGGTGGTGAGGCAAACTTAACAAAAGCAACTGATACGTGTACACCAGCCTACGGCCTGGCCAGCGTTCAGTCCCAAACGCGCATGGGGCAGTGGCAGCCCTAGACAGCTGTTTCACCCTCGTTAGGGTCAAACAGCTGGCATGGCATAGCCGTCAGACTTATGCTGAGACTAGTGCAAAGCACTACTTTAAGCGTCAACTCCACCCAACACTTGTGGAAGCTGCTGACTGGGAACCACACGGCACAGTCTTCGGAGACTCAGGGGAGGTCAGTCGGGTCGGGAAAAACGGCGACAAAAGTTTTCAAGAACGGGCGAGAGTGAGTCCAGTCAAACAATAGACACTGCAAAATGTAACTTTGATTAGTTCTTTATTATTGGTTTCACTTTTCCGGTATAACCTTGTTAAACTCAGAAGCTAAAGAGTAATTTAGAGGCTCCCTATCCCATGTACTGCGCGTGAAGGTAGGTAGGGGGCAATATCTGTTTTTGTTAAACAAGCATTGGCCAGCAACATAAATTTCTGTTTGGAATGCCGTATGCCAGTATGTGGTCTGTGGGAGGTATGTGGGCTGTTGAAGGTGTGCGGTCTGTTGAAGGTGTGTGGTCTGTGGGAGGTGTGCAGTCTGTTCGGGCTGTGGGAGATGTGTGGTCTGTTGAGGTGTCTGGTCTGTGGGAGGTGCGCGCACTGTGGGAGGTGTGCGAGCTGTGGAAGGTGTGCCGTCTGTTGAAGGTGTGTGGTCTGTGGGAGGTGTGCGGTCTGTTGTAGGTGTGCGGTCTGTTGGAGGTGTGCGGTCTGTGGGAGGTGCGCGCACTGTGGGAGGTGTGCGAGCTGTGGAAGGTGTGCCGTCTGTTGAAGGTGTGTGGTCTGTGGGAGGTGTGCGGTCTGTTGTAGGTGTGCGGTCTGTTGGAGGTGTGCGGTCTGTGGGAGGTGCGCGCACTGTGGGAGGTGTGCGAGCTGTGGAAGGTGTGCCGTCTGTTGAAGGTGTGCGGTCTGTGGGAGGTGTGTGGTCTGTGGGAGCTGTGCGGTCTGTTGGAGGTGTGCGGTCTGTTGGAGGTGCGCGGTCTGTTGAAGGTGTGCAGGCTGTGGGAGGTGTGTGGGCTGTTGAAGGTGTGCAGGCTGTGGGAGGTGTGTGGGCTGTTGAAGGTGTGCGGGCTGTGGGAGGTGTGTGGGCTGTTGGAGGTGTGCAGGCTGTGGGAGGTGTGTGGGCTGTTGAAGGTGTGCAGGCTGTGGGAGGTGTGTGGGCTGTTGAAGGTGTGCAGGCTGTGGAAGGTGTGTAGTCTGTTGAAGGTGTGCGGGCTGTGGGAGGTGTGTGGGCTGTTGGAGGTGTGCAGGCTGTGGGAGTTATGCTGATTGTGGAAGATGTGCTGATCTTTGAAGTTATGCCGGTTGGCAAAGTTGCGCTGTGTGGGGTTGTGTTGGTTGAGACAGTT
>OZ037780.1:23647335-23689835 GCA_964035525.1 Porites cylindrica
CTGTATAAAGTGACATACCCGACCCCCCACCCGCCCCAACTGCCAATACAAGCAAAAGAAATCATGTTTGAGTTCAATAAGAGTCAAAATAATTTTGGAGTTAATAATTGTACATAACAGAAAATGCAAGGTTGAAAACCCAATAATAGCAAACTATGGATGGAGGTGATCTTTGTGTCTTCTTTGGATGCAATAATGAATGCATAATCATCATTGAAAGCAATAATGGTGTAAAACTCAATAGAGCACGATCTGCACAAGTTGCATGAACAGGGCCTGCTGCTACACAGTTTAGCACCTAATCAATTTATTGCACTAATCACAGGGCGGATCTAGGGGAAGGAAGCAGGGGGTGCACCCCCCCCCCCCGCCCCCTGAGATGACCTGCAGTTTTCTAATACAACTGGTATTCTGCAAAAAAAAAAAATATGTGGTTTATTGGTGTTGAAGTAGAGTAAGAGACGAGTGCACCCCCTCCTAAAAAAAATCCTGGATCTGCCCCTGAATCAGTCCCTTGAATGACATATTAATGTTTGCACCTCAAAATATCAAAATCCTTGTAGCCACCCTTCACGCCATAGTCACCAATGCTCCTAGTGTTCTCCTGATTTCCAATCCTACGATTTCGCAGAATTTGTTGAATGTCCAAGCCAAGTTTTGCCAGACGTTCAAGCTCTTCTTTGTTATTTGTGACATGGTCGACACTTAACTACACATGAAAAATATTAAAACAGGTGAGTTGTTGTAGACTATGGGTAGTCCCTGAAACTTTCAATTTGCCCATTTTGCAGGGTTGTTTTCCAAAGGAAAGCAACAATTATGTGCAGAAATGTGTAAAACTGATGCACATGTAGAGTGATTGTCTCTCAGGATGAGATGAAATTGCCCTTTGCGCAAGCTGCAATTGAATTTTACTTGCCTGGAGTACATTTCTCGAAATGCCCAGTAACTTTTCGGGCCCGAAGGCAAATTTTAAAATCAAAACCTATTTAGCAGCACAGTTCCTAGCTCACAAACCGGTCAATTTTGCTGTGTTAATTGATAATCACTTTCACGCTTATTGAAACTTTGATCTTAAATGCAAACACAACAAAGTTTAACATAAAAGTAAACAGCTTTCCAGGCTGGAAAAGTTACCCCGACGTTTGAGAAACCGGCACCTGGACAGTTGTGCAGGTTTACTAACCCACTTTTTCACTAATATTTCCTTTTATATTGGCAAAAGTTGCTTGCCTGTCCAACAGCTAGTCAGTAAAACACGCTGGCCCTAGGCAATTGAACAGCACTTCTGTCCAGGTGCCCCCTTAAGTTTAAACCCATTTGATGAAGCTTTTTATTTCCCTGCCACTAATGACTTCATTTCTCACTATTATAAACAAAGTTACTATATTATTGCTTATTTTCAACCGTGTGACAAGGTGGCCGTGCTGTTGGACAAAACAATAAAATTTTTCTTCACAGAACTTGCACGAAATCAGAGTTTAGTTCCCAGTGGAGAGAAACTGTTTTGTTTTCGTCCACCAGCATGGCCACTGTGACGTCAGCTGAAAACCAGAGATATGTAATTGCCCAGGATGAGCTGAGATGAGCTAGCAACCGTAATCGGGAGGTTCCTGTTACACAAGTCATACACAGCACATAAGTATGTAGCTAGCATTTGTTTAGACTTCTACTAAGAACGAATGGAAAACTTAAAACACAATCTGATCACATGTTTGGACCTCCTGTTACTCGTAATATGATCACACGCGTTTCGAACATCTATCACGTTAAAGTTGCGCAAAGCTCGCCCTAACCTTTGATCATTACAAGTTATTAAAAGGTCTTGGCGATTACCTGTTGAACAGAGAGGTTGCCTTCTGGTGTCACCCTACAAAGAAGTGCTCTGGAGTCACCCACATTAGCTACAAAGAGTTTATTCTGGAATATAAGAGCCAACACTGCTGTAGTGCCACCACTGATCTCATCTTGTAAAGCTTGGATCCTCGCAACATGGTCTGGAAACTTTTGATAAGCTTCATAGGAACTCAAACCCTGAAAAAATTACAAACTTTGATATGTGTTCCCCTGGCCTTTAACCAGGGGCTGATATTGTTTGGCAAGGAAACCAAAACAGTTACACCTAGTACAGTAACTGTGTTTCCTCAGACAGCACTCCCTCTGAAACAATCAAAGAAAGTGAGCAATCACAGCAGGATATAAATTCCTACTCTTTTATTCAAATTGTCAAGAATGGATCACATAGACAGGGCTGATGGCCCACCTTCGCTGTTCAAAAAATGTGATAACCTACTGTCAACTGAAACAAGGTCTCATAGCTCACATAATCATAGCCACAGCAAACTCACCAACATTTTAAGAGCTGGACTTATATGGGCTCAAACCTATAACATTTTGCCTGACAGGCTTACCAGAGCTTTTCCAAGGCCGGGTTCAGAAGCCATAGTTCACATAAGCCCAACTGAATTCGAATTTAGGCAGACTCCAATTACTTAGATTCAGATGTCGATCTTTCTTCGAACTGAACTTAATTCAAAAGGGAAAAAAGTGCATTTCCATAAACTACCTTATAAAAATTTATGCATTTGGTTTGGCTTATGTGAAGTTTGACATCTAAATCAATGACAGTCCACAGCCATTATTCCCCGCTGAGCCAGGTGTGAAGAATGGCTGAGCCAATCTCAATTCAATTCACCGTACAGTAATGTGATTAAAATTTCACTGTACTTCACATGAGTTCAAATAATTCAGTGAATTTGATTCAGCTCATATGAAGTACAGCATCTGCACTAAGCACAACTGACCTAACCAGGTTGTGGTAATTTGCAGAAATTGTATTAAACATTCTCCAAGGTGGAGGCTAGGTGTTCAGGCAACCAACATGTCAAACTCTTTAGGGCAAGGTTCAATCCTTGACATCTGTTGCTTCCATTAGGCCTGCTTATATGCAGGTAAGGCAGCCTGGTTAAAAAGGCTGGCCTGGAAGGCAGGTCAATTTTTGTCTCCTGCAGTGGTTTCAATAATAATTAAAGTAGACAGCAGGTTTGAATAGAGTATCTGACTGTAACAACAAGGAGTTCCCACATTACTTCCTCTTTTCTATGGGGGTCTGGGAGTATGCTCACACAGAAAATTTTGAAATTGAAAAGTCTTCAAATGCAATTGCTGGCATTCTGTGGACTAAAATTGAGTACAATTGAGCACATTCAGGAAAATGTGTTTTGATTTATCAGCCGCTCAATCAATGATATATTATTTGTTTACAATGTTATTAAAAGTAGTTGCTTCTTCTTTCGGGAATTAAAAATTAGCTGACTTCTCTGAGTAAAGTAGCTGACACATTCCGTTATTCATTGGTGCTTATTGAAACCCCTGCTTCTGTATGGAAACTAACCCCAACTGGGCTCATGTGATCATTTTGGTGATAAATTGAAAAAAATTGCAAAAGAAGGCTGGTTAGTTTGCATCTCACAACCACTGTTCTTTTTTTTACATTTTACAGCTTTCCTGGATAATTTTGACTTCGAAAACTGATGTTCATGTAGTAAGGTACAACACTGTGATATCCTGTGCAAGCAAGAGTGCCTTTCAACCTTGCAATAGAAGCTAGAGCATTTTATACCACATTTTTACAGCCCATTTTTAGTCAACTGCACCTTCAATTTTACCCAGTGCTTTGATTTCCAGAGCAATTTGAGACAGTGGTAACCTCTCTTTCAGCTGTTGAAATTAGCTCTGTTACTAGCCAGCTCTCAGCAATATCTGTGAAAAAAAGCCTCTTATACCACATCTATCACAATGTAGGTTTGTCCATTGGTAGAAATTCCTACCTCTGGCAGTTGTAGCTGAAGTTCCCATTTCTCAGCAAGGGCGTCATCTAAAGACTGGAAAAAACCTTTTTCAACAGCAATAAAGGCTTGTCTGATAGCTCCCTTGATCTGTTCATCATTCATCGTAACTGTGGAAGCGACGGAGGGATAATACAATAATTCTATTTCTTACACTATTCATCAGCAGTATTTACTGTCTCCTGTGAAACAAAGCTTTTACTTACTGCGCTTTTCACAAACACGCGAACTCTAAAGTTCAAAAGCCGCCTTCACAATTGTGTTTTTCGCTGCCGTCAATCATAATTACGATCACAAGTAACGAACTTTGAAACAAAGAGACACACAAAACGGATCGAAATCCACCAATCACAGATCTCAAACCTTGACCTTTTGAACCCCTTTTAAGGAAAGTTCTGTTTCCTAGGAGGTCCGTTAACATGATTGACGGCAGCAAAACACGCAAACGTCAGTTGGCTTTTGAGCTTCAGAGTTCGTGTGTTCTTGAAAAGCGCAGTAAGGAAACGACATGACAGCAGAGGCCCTCACAGTTATAAGCCTACCATATATTCATTATCCCTCACTAAAACATCAAGCTGAGACTCGATGACATGAGTAAACAGCCTTCGTATAGGTATCTTCCATGCTCATGTGCTTGTAGTTAGCAAACAGGGTCTTTTAAACACTTTGCATCTTTCACACAACGGACTAGTAACAGCAGTATTTTCATTGACATAGGAAAACTCAAGACCACTATTTTTTAGGGAGAAAAGTACTATGTATGGCATTCTGTTGCAGACAAAATCATACCAGTGCTAAAAACATGTTGAAAACATAATACGTAAATCAAAAATATCATTGTGAAATACATTGAATGCAAAACGAAATAAGATTCAAGATTTACAAAATATATTTTCGTAAACACAAAAATAATTAGCAAATAGTGGGACCACAAACACAAGTCGAAATTTTGAAATTTGAGTCCAAAAAAAATGCGAGTCAAGAAAGAGACAATGCTGACCAGTTGTGTTGTCAATCCATGTCTTCACTTCACCAAGACAAGGCTTTGATCCAAAGTAGCGGTTCATTGGCTACCAAATATCGCAGATTTTTTCAACTCGACTCGCATTTTTTTGAGAATCAAATTTCAAAATTTTGACTCATGTTTGTAGTCACAACATTAATTTGCTTAATATTTAATTTTTCATTGGTGAACATATTATATTTTGCAAATCTCGAATCATAGATAGATAGATAGATAGATAGATAAAATTTATGTACACATACTTGGAATAAAAGTGTTCTTAAAACGATTTGTATGTGTACGGGGCATGGCATAAGCCCTGGACTGTCTTAGATTATGTCTGTGTTCTCTCTTAGGAGGTAAGACAGGCACGAATTTGTGATCCGGGCATGACGTGATAGACTCGAAAAGCTTGCTACACAGAGCCACGCGTCTAGCGTGCAAGGTTACTAAATCGAACCTGACCAAACATTCTGAATACGACGCATAAGGATAAATGATGGAGAGCGCTCTCTTTTGCACTTGTTAGATGTCGTCACTAAGATACTGTGGAAGCGCACGATGGAAAACTGGCGCACAGTACTCTAAAACAGGTCTTATCACGGTGCAATAAAAATTCACAATGTCACTCAGTGGAACGTTGGCGCGCTTTAGAAGAACAATAAAATAAAGGCGCTTGTTCGCTTTCTTAATGCACTCTGAGATGCGTTCTTTCCATTTTAAATCTGAGCTAATAGTGACTCCTAGGATTTTTACACTGTTTGATACTGATAGTTCCTTGCCATTTATCGCAATTGGTGGAAAATTGTGAGTGTTCCTTTTAAAGTCAATGCGCATCTCCTTACATTTGTCAGCGTTCAGTTCCATCCTATTTTCAATCGACCATGCCTCAACAGCGGAAACTGCGCTTTGTACATCACTAGTCAAACCTCGCGGTATCGTTTGAGCGATAGTCGTGTCGTCTACATACTTCCAAGTGAGCACGTCGACCTCAAGATCGTTGATCATTAATAAGAACAACCAGGGACCAAGCTTGGTCCCCTGTGGCACCCCGGCGGGGACTAGGCCCCACTCTGACCTGCAGTCTGATGACAGCTTGACACATTGTTTCCTGTCTGACAGAAAATCCAGCACCCAAACACGAACCCACCGTGGCATGTCCAAGGCTTCGATCTTTCTGGCCAACAGATTGTGATCAATAAGATCAAAAGCCTTACGATAGTCAAATGTATATGTTGCATTCGATGTATATGTTGTAGTTTATTTTTCAGCATTGGTATGATTTTTTCCACGATAGATGCCATAACTATGCTAGCAGACTTTTTTTTTCCAGAATGTTTTATAGCATTTACAAAGTCATTCACATGTCTGGTGTTTGTATTGTTTGACTTGTTTAAGTTTGCAAGAAGGTAAACAAGCCAACCCACATGTGAGTACTGACCAGTGTTGTGAACGGCTGTCTAAATGCTAAGAACCATGCCAGGAGGAAACCTCTACTCACAGGTTAGGTGAAAATGGAGGGATTCCAGAACCCTTTAGTGTACCCCTAGGTACACCCCTGGTTTAAAGAGGGCTTTTTAAGCCATCAAGGTTTTATTTGAAAGGTAACAACATAAGATTTTTCCACACATAAAAAAGTTTATAGAGCGACAACTAATCTCGTAGTAACTTAGTCTAGGAGTGAATAAAGAGCAAAGACATTTCACTGTATGGACAAACCTGTCAACTGGCCGAGCAAGAGCTCTGCAGGAAGACGTTGCACAGTAAAATCTGAAGCACGCGTGCCATCATGTCCATCAAACACACCATACAGATATTTGTCATCTACATTGAAATGAAAATTCCTGTCCTCAAACTCATGTTCTTCCCTTCTTCCACCATCTTCTCTGTATCTCTGATTGGTCAAAAAACCAACACCAGATAGCCTGCACACTGGAAGATCATCTGTCCAATTTTCCACTGGGCTCTGAGACTAAACAAAAGAAGGAAGAAGTTTGATGTATCATTTCAACAAGAAAAGAAGACTGCTAGCAGGGAAATTTAAATAGAAGTAAAACAGTATAAAACAATATATCGATGTCAACTTCCAATTCCACACGAATACTTACAATAGTCGATGATCGTTTCGTTGCCATAAATTGCTAACAGATGAAAGAGGTTTGTTTATATCTGAACATTTCCGATTGCCTCTGCACCCGTAGCTCCATCAAAGATGGAAGACTCTATTTTTTGATGGAACTGGCGAACTGGCACTAGTTTCAGTTTGTTTTCGTACTCAGGCCCTCCTCCTCCTCTCGAGTCCACAAGGAAAATTCTTTGCCACAATATTTGCTATCTCTTTTTCAAAAAAAGCTATAATGTTTGCATCAATTGGATTCCAAAAATAATGGCCAAGTTTTGTTACTTAAGACTTTATTTAGGTATTGAAACTGTCTCCTGTCGTCTGTTGCAAGGTATGGTAACGATTGTCATGGATTGAAACTTGAAAAAATTGGGCCAATTTCTGCTCCCTTCAGCGCCCCGTCCCAGGAGCCCCTGCCCGTCCCCACTATCTGAACTCCTGGAACAGGCTATTCGTCCCTTGAAATAAGCTCTTACTCCATTTATTTGAGGGGCAACAGTTTTCATTGTAAGGAACTTATGAAATTACCGAATTCAAATAAAAGTGAATCAATCAATGTCTTGAACATATGGAGAATTGAAAACGTTACAGTCAAGAAGACTTTTGCAGGGACTGATCAAACAACGTGAGATAGAGTTGAACTGCGATATTTCGACTGGCCTATACCAGTCTTCATCAGGTTTATTGAGACATCACGAATTTACAGAAATATATATGAAGTAAAATAATGACCGGAAATTACATAACATGACGTGGTATGGTGTACCTACTTAGGAAGACAAGATAACAAAAAAATAAAAGATATACTACGTATATATATAAACCTGATGAAGACTGGTATTGGCCAGTCGAAATATCGCAACTTAACTCTATTTCACGTTGTTTGATCAGTCCCTGCAAAATTCTTCTTGACTGTAACGTTCTCAATTTTATCTATTTTGACTGATCACGATCTTTTTGGATCCGACGTTGAGCAAGATTGTTCGTACACGGTTTTTCTGCAATGGTTTTTTCCCCTTAACTAAACATCATATGGAGAATCTCAACACCTCCTCATTTAATAGTAGTAAATGTTAAGGAATGGGACAAGATAAAAGAAAAAGTAGTTTTACCCGGGTCTGTGCATGAAGCTGACCAGTGCCACTTCGTTTTATTGAAAGTGGGAAACTGAAAACAAGACAAAAATCAACTCCCTCCTTCAATTCATGGAGCCGGAAAAAAGAACTGACGCGCGCTTCTCTTTTCACTCTAAACCGGAAGTTACCGCGCAGTTTAGATATCCGGTCACGTGGTATCTAGCGCAAGAAAAGTTTTTCATCTTTTGCCTTCGGCCGTTCACGACATCATCGGTTTGTTTTTATGAGAATTTTTCCCGCTGGAAGTCGACATTTGAGCGTCAGAGCACAAAAATAGCGGGCCGTGGTTATGGGTAAGTGCTGTTCAGTTTGTGTTTCTGGCTCAACTAGTGATACGCTTCATCGAAAGCCTTCGCAGCAAACCACAAACACAGTTACTAGCAGCACGTTAAACCATTCATATCCACCACACGACAGTGTAGTACACGAACCATTCAAGACCAAAGCGGCTGATAAAAACGTAATGGCTGGTAAATACAGTTCACACGATGGTATGAGAACGTTTTCGTATTCAAAGCAAGAGGCTGACTTAACAAAAATCAACTCTTTATTTGCTAAATACAAGGACGACACTGAAGATGCCATTCTCGCTGATGGAATGGAGAAATTTTGTCAAGACTTGGGAGTTGATCCGACAGAATTTATCGTTCTAGTCATTGCTTGGAAATTCAATGCTTCGCAGATGTGTCGTTTTACCAGAACAGAATTCGTAGAGGGTTTTAAAGCCCTCAAAGTAGACTCGATTAGAAGCCTTCAGAATAAATTTCAAGAACTGGAGACAGAAGTGACAAACGATGTTGAGAAATTCAAGGATTTATATCGCTTTACGTTCAAGTTTGGACTGGATGTCGATGAAGGCCAGCGCGCCTTGCCGAAGAACATCGCACTTCCTCTTTGGAAGCTGGTTTTTTCAAAGAACGTACCAGCTGTTCTTGATCGTTGGTTTGCCTACTTGGAAAACAGGCAACTGCGGGGGATTTCACGGGACACATGGTATATGTTTCTAAACTTCACTGAGGCGATCGAGCCAGATTTCGAAAATTATGACGACTCTGAGGCTTGGCCAAGTCTCTTTGATGACTTTGTGGAATCAGAAAGGGAGAAGGCTAAACAACAGGGTAATGGAGACGCGGAATTACGCGAAGAAAAGCAAGAAAACGGAATTATCAAAGAGCAGAGTTCGTATTCCTTCTAAACCATTTACGTTCAGTCTCTAATTTCTAATCCTTTAGCTCTAATCCTCACAAGTTGCGAGCTTGTACGTGACCTGACAAAAAACTGTGCCCAATCTTATCTTTGAAACAACACAACGAAGTTAACAATTGCCTCCAAACGAAAGGCTAAGAAAATTCGCAAATATTAATCGAATGTGCGAATTACAGGAATGCCTAGCCTCTCCACTTTACATACTTTTAATGAAGTCAACATTTCGGGATGCACGCCTAACCGTGTTGCGGAGACATTTTTGTTGACAAAGGGGCTGCGCTTTATTTTGGAAAAGGCTTCATTAAACTAAATTTTATTGCCAATATGTTTTATTTTCATTTTCCTATTGCTCAAAGATCACTAAGCCCAGACCAAGCCACGCCAAGGATTTTTCACAGATTTGAAACAGGAGCTGTAAACTAATTTATTATTTTAAGATTATTATAAGCGAACTGCTTTTAGTGTTTAGAAGTCGAGAAAGATCATCATAAGGTTAATGTCAAAAGTGATAACCAGGGAATGTACAGATAGGAATTTTTTATGAGTGTATCTGCTAAGTTGTGATAGCTTTTGTTCAAATGGACTTCTTGATCAGTTTACAAGCTTACGCCTCTGTGTCAAAACTCCCTTTAATGTATAAGTGTAATCAACACACTTTCTCTCGTAACAATCAGCCAAATAACAGGTGATAAAAAATAATTTTGTTTAAAGAGTTGGGCAGAATGAGCGACTCCATTAACATTAACCAAATACCAAATACCCTTGAAAAGGCCTGCACAGTAAGCATTTCCGCATGAGTTCGTCCAGGAAGTTTGAACAAAGACAGAAAGGGGGTCACACAATAGCTTAATGGAAATGCTTGCTATGTAGGCCATTCTTGAAAGAACATAGGCTAGAAGATAATAATGTGTTTCAATTTCCAGGGCAAATGAAAGTTTATGTTTATTTAATATTCTTGTCTTTCTGGACATAGCGCTTTTATAAGGAGAATTTTATTGTCTGATATTACAGTGTTGATAACAGTCATGATGTGTACATTGTGTGCATTGAGAGAAATAAAATGCTTGCTTTGCAAGTTTTGTTTAGTCTCCTTCCAAAAATACAGTAAAATTCCGAAAATAAGCCTCTCCATGTATGAGTCCCTCCAAATATAAGCCCCCCAAAATCGTAATGCAAAAAACCCTCCGTTAAATCGCCCCCCTGAATATAAGCCCCTCAAAAGGGCCTTCGAAAAATTTAAGCCCTGGGGCTTAACTTCGGAATTTTATGGTATGTATTTCAGACTTCTCACACATTTCCTCCCAGTATAGAAAGAACTTATGTTTAAAAGGCTTGCTTTTTATTTATGGTATTGTGGGAAAAAACAGAGCACCAGGTTGCCTGATGGGCATTTTTCTATCCTGAAGCTCTTTGTAGCTAGCGCAAAATTTAGTTGAAAAAAAAACATTGGTCCTCAGAAGATGGAACAAAATTGTGTGATAACTTGTGATGAAAACTCAATTAGAGTAATGGAAAGAACTTTTGTTGCACCCTGACTGTGCCCAAAATTAAGCTCTTTTTGAGTGAAACAAATGAAACAAATTTCAAAGAATCAATGGTAATCACTGAAATCAATAATTTATATATATAAGTATTGGGGAGTGAATAACACAGTTGTCCCCTGGTGACAACTCATCTTTTGTATTGCACCCAACTGACTTAACACATGAACCACTTCATATTATCCACAAAAAGCTGGTTCATTACAAGATAACTCTAAAGCAAAACAACTAAGTTGTTTCCAGCCCAGTGGTGAATCCTGCCCTTCTCTAGCCTGCGCACAGCTGCCTTCTCTCAGGAGAGAAATGATTTTTTTCTTCAGGGGAGGGAGCAGCAGGCATAAACTAGCTAGACCTTGTCAGGGGGGAGCCTTCATCCTGACCTTAAGATAAGGAGAGAGGTCAAGGGCAAGATACATTGATTATTCATTGGAGGGGTCTAAACAGACCCATAGGAACAAATTTGCAAGTGAGATGGTCTGTATGGCAGATGCGAAAAGGGGAGTGGAGGGGGAGAGAAAAAAGAGAAAGGTTAAGTATAACAAAAATATTTTTCAGGAAGAAACTGTCTTTTGAGGGGTTTGGCCTAAGGAGTCGTAGGGTAAACCTTTCTCAATCCCACCCCCCACCCCCCAAAGTGTTGGGAGAGAAAAAAAAGTGGGGGAGCCTGTAGAATTTGTTTTGATGCTGCCCATCCACCCACTTGCAATCATCCTGTAACCCATATAAGATTCTTGGTTAAAAAATCAGAAAGTTGTTGTTTATTAAATTTAACAATAAGCTCGCATTGACCACATTACATTCCGCCTCTTGAAACCACATTGATAAGGCCAGGATGCATAAATAGAAAGTGACTAAGTTGGGATCACGAAAATTACATTTTCCAAAAAGTGACTAAGATGGGGTCCATAACTGGCCAAAAAACAGACTATAATGGGGTAGGGGCTCTGAGAGGCCAGCGGCACATACCCAGCAAACATTAACCCAAGTACCCCCGGGCTCTTTTCTTGGTCCTAAAAGCCTTGGTATGGTGCCCAGCGGGGTACTCCGCATTTCAAGTGAGCGCAATGACCGAATGGAGGCAAAAATCAAAACCAAAAATAAATCCCTAAGGCCTCCAACAAAACCAAAAAAATCCCTGGACCAAAAGTTAAGCCCCCAAAAAATCCCAGGCCGAATTTACACCCCAACTATATTTGCAGACTATTGTTTGATCAAGCCACCCAAGGAAAATACTTACCAAATTTTCCTACCTCAAAAAAAATTCTTCAATCATCCCTGTCACTTGAATTCCGGAGTAAGGAAATCAGTTGTAGTGTTGCTTAGGTAGCCTGGCTGAGTAAGCAAAATTATTGCAAGCTGATTGGGAACTAGACTCAATTTTCTGCCACTCCCTCGGGTACAGTCTTGTTGATGGGCCAAAGGGGAAGTGGGTAGTTGGCCTCTCCTTTGGTTCCCTCTTGGTTTATTAGCTGTCTCCAGTCTTCATAGTCTGAAATGTCAGTGGTCTCTATCCCCTAACCCCGGAGGGGGGGGGGCACTTGGGTATTTTTTGGGTGGGTATGTGCTGCCCGGGACTCCAAATTGGCACCCCGTTCTGGAAAAAATTTCCCCTAAAATTGATACCCCTTTCTAGAAATGGGCCAATTTTTTATACCCCGTTCTAGAATTCGCCCTAAAACTGATACCCCGTTCTAGAAATGGGCCAATTTTTTATACTCCGTTCTAAGGTGCAACAAGAGTACAACGGTTTGCTTGTTAACGCATTGAACCGTATGTTTAAAAGCAATCTGTCCTTGAATAATTTCAAATGTCTGCTTACAAAAGTGGAGCTTTCGTGCGTTCGAAATATTATACCCCGTTCTAAAAAACGCCTCTGAAATGGATACCCCGTTCTAAATCAGGAGCTTCAAAATCACGACCCCTTTGGGCGGCACATACCCGTATAGGCAATGTATGGGAGTACCCCCCCCCCCCGGGCCCCTAACCCACAGGGGCACCTCCCATAGGTTAGTGGGTGGAGATGGCTGAAATTTCATGAGGTTACAGTCCCCAAATATGAGTTTTCCCATTCAACTTGCACAATGTATAAGACTCCTAGAAGCCTGTTACACTTAACACTTGCGAAAATATTATTTTGTGATTGTTTGAATCTAGAAATAAGAAGATGAATGTTAGCGTGGGAAATAAGGGTAAGATGGCAGCTAATAATCAGCTACTTTGTTTCCAGTGTTTTGCAGCAACTTTTTGGTCAGCTCAGCAAAGGCTGCTTGGGAATAGTCCATGAGAAAGTTGACAACTTGGGAGAGGGGACAATGTTCCATTTTTTAGTTTCTTGTCATTTCCAAATCATAACCTCTACAAACACACTCTCTACCAAAAAGAATGATCCTTCCCAGTCACCCCTGGGACAAATTTGATGAGAATTCATAGTATAAGGGGAAGTGTGCTCTTTTTGGTGCCAAGGATGCCTAAACTTTATGCTCTGGTCTCCTAATTCCTCGATTTTTCTTTTAATGTCCACCATCTCCTGGTCAAGGACCTTGACCCCTTCCCCACTCATTCACATAACAATAAAATATACAGAATTAGTGTTGTTAAAATGCAGTACAGAAGGAGGCAAAGTAAAATTTTGCATGGTGGAATTGGCCGAAGAATACATAGCCACTATTTTTCTTTTTTCTTCTAAAACTCATTGTAATACTGTTGTATGTTTAAAGACCAAAAAAAAGATAGATTGGACTCATACAGGGATAAATCTGAAACACAAATAGAGTAACCTGCAATCAGATGGTCCTTCTTCCTTTTTTCTTTGGAAGGCTGGTCTGCCAAATATTGCACTTTCCCGAAAAAAAAAAAAAAACACCTGATGATGATCGCAGGTTACAACAAGAGAGTTAAAGACATTCAACTGATCTGATAATCCAAGTACACCAAATTCAGATGGTCACTACAATACAGTGTTCAAGAACACCCACGAGCCAAGACCAATGGTTTTGTTGTCGTTGTTTTTTAGTTGACTTATGCTACCAGCCTCTTGCAAGGGAAAAGTTCCTTTGCTCTTGCGCTATTCTCCCCTTGTTTTTCCTCCTCATTCCCCCACGCACAATTTGACTCTCTCCCCACCATCTGATCATGGCACTCTACTATCTGAACGTCTGAAACAGGCCAAGTTATAAGTGACAGAAAGCATAGCAACACAAGATTATGCAACAAAAAACTTTTTAATAGATCTGATTTGAAAGGCTTAACCTTCTTCTACAAAGGATCACATTGTAACATCAATAGCCAACACTTTCTTAAAAATTAAAGTCAGTACGCTGGCATAATTCTGACAGAGTGAATGATTAATACACCATTTACATGGAAGTTATTGGTGGCACTGCCAGTGAAGTCAGTCTGTTTAGAAATATTAAATTGTTTTCAGAAAATCACAAACCCTGCCAGAATCTACCATCTTTACCAATATTATTTATTAATGGCAATACCCTGCCGTGGAACAACAGTTTATTCATCAAAACAAATAGAAAATATTGGTGTGGTGATTAGCCACAAGTATAGCATGAAATAAAACTAATATTAAATTCCATTTTGTTGTTTAGGTTTATGCTGCCTATTCCAAGAGTAATTTTGTCTGCTGTCTGCAAAATGCACAAGGATTTCTGATACAAAAAAAAAATTGGAGGACTGACTCTTGCCTGCTTAATGCCTATAATGTCCTTATAGGAACTTGCTTCTGTTTTTTTTTTCTGTACAATATTATACCACAATAGACAGATGTTAACATCTATTAATATCTCTATAGTAAAACCATTAGAGTAATCAATAAAATAAATTTACTGATTGTTCTAACAATTAATAATTTTAATATTATTAACAAGTTGTTTACTATTATTTACACAAATAATGTATGATCACTTATAGTGATACTGGTATTATGTTAATTATTATACACAAACTAATGCAATACAACCTAGATGCAGTAATCCATTGCTTCACCAAAGTCACTCGGAGGATGAAGTGCAGTAGGTGTTTCCAAGTCAAACAGTGACAATGGCGTATGTTCATGGTCGTCATACAAATTTAATGGCGGAGTCCCTTTATAATTGTTGTTATGTATTGATGTAAGTTCAACATTGGCATGTGGAATACTCTGCTGAGCTGTGGGTGACATGCTTAAGTCGAGCCAGCTCAAAGTGTCTGTCTTTCCAACAATACCATTCGAAGATGGGATGGGTATGGAGTTTGATGAGTTAAACAGTAAACCTGGGCTATCATCTGTGTCACAAGAGTCAATTTTCATGGGCGACAATGGACTTGTAAGAAAGTTATCAAAGTCATACATTGCACCATTTTCTGCTTGAAAAGGAAATTTGTTGTTAACCGACAACTGGCTTACATCATCACAGCTTCGTGACATCCTTCCCGGGGAGTTTTGACTTGGAGGAACAAAGCGTTGGCTTAGGTAAGATCCATAGCTTGGCGACTTGCTCATTGGTGGTTGATTTCCAGATGTTGTTAGTGAAGAAGTCATTATTCCAGCAAAAGAATTTGTTACTGTAGTTGTTGGGAACTGACTACAAGGCTCTATGAAGAATTTTAAGGACATGAATGTAAGCTTCAACTAGGTCACCCTACAGAGTCTGTTCACTTTGTTGCAGTAGCCATGTTAGAGGGGCAAACAAAGGGATAGTAGACATGTTAGAGGGGCAAAGTGCTCCACTGGGAACTGAACTCTATTTTTTTGCATACTGTTTCCTTTTTTCAATTACGCCTTTAACTGCTGATACTTGTAGTTGTCATAAACAATAATAAATGCTTAGAATTGCCCAAAAAAGTAGGCAGCAAAGAAATTAAGGGGCTCCTGTGTCCAGTGTCAAACAATAACTTCTAAAAAGGTGACACAGGGTGAAAAAGAAGTCAGTCTTACAAGCTGTAGCTAGAATGTACTAGCTAAAGAGCCATTTTAACTAACATGAAAATTTTTTTAGATGAGCAGGATAATGATTACAAATTTTCTGTAATTTGAATTTCCGAAAAACTTCGCTTGTTGATCAGGCAAGTTAAGATAGCCTGAAAGCAAAGTCCACTAGCCTCGGGCTATCAGACGAGACTTTCTTTGCATGCTGTGACTTACGCCAAAAAAGTATTGATAACTGAGAAACATGCTGCAATAACCATCCACGGCACTTACAGACCAACATTTATCAAAAAAGTTGGGGACAGTAAGCATCTATGTTAAATTTGAGGCCTTCTTGTCTCTTGGTTTGAAATTGCTTGGACCTTCAAATCACTCCAACCATTTTCACAGAGACCATAATGCACCTTGTTTACCCCCACCCCCCCCCCCCCCCCAAAAAATACTACATAACGACTTCTCCTCTCTATTGAAAGCAATGGTTATGTCATGTTGCCATGGTAGCAAATTTTTCAATGACAACAAACCGCAAACATCACTTAAAAAGGGAATTCGCACTGTTTCAAACTTTATCTGTCTTATTTAATTTCATTTGATTTGTGGAAATGTTCGCAAAATTTTCTGGGGTTGAGTCTGAAAGAAAAATTTTTTTGCCTTGTGTTCACCTACTCCAAAAAGAGGGCGCGTGACATTAGGAATCATGCAATGACAACTAGGAAGTGTACAAAAAACCGTGATGCATGTTCAAAGTTTTTGTTTTGCTAATATAAACCTATTGCTCTCTTGATGTTCTTCTTGCCGTCACCGTCGATGTTGCTTAAACACCATATTGTTGTGATCCAGAAATTTTGCTACCATGGTAACCTGACATCACATTTCCCCTCTCTATTTCTCTGAGGTATTTACAGTCGTCTCAAGGGAAATTGAAGACAATGTTTGCAAAATTTTGGAGGGGTTACTAAACAAGAAGCATTATAGTCTATGTGAAAATAGTGAATAGTTCGGAGCATTTTCATTCACCACTATCTAAAAGGCAGTTAAGAATCTTGCCGGAAAGGGCCAGAGGTCTCCCAAGATACTATATTACCACACATCAATATCAGTGGGTTAAAAATATCATGTAGAGGCTTGCTACATTATCTAAAAGAATGAAATAGGTTCTATAACCAGGGACATGACACCAGTTCATTGATACTTACCTCCAAGTATTTCCAGTATGTCATCATGATTAAGTGAAGCAAAATTCTTCATCATAGCCTGCAAGAAACAAATCAACTTAAAACTACAAAAGTGTAAAGTTCTGTGAGTTCTGAGGTGCTTAACATTTTACACAAACCACCTGAGTGGAAATCTTGTGCATAAACATAAAACTATAAAATTTTATATGGTGGGAGGACAAACCACTACAAAGTATATCCAAATTTGTTGAACAGACTAAACAGACTAAGAAAATTACATCGTCTCAAATCACAGCCCACATTTTCTGAACCTTCAAAAACAGAATGTCATGAACTATTTGATTTTCCAACCAGAATTTCCGGGTTTACAATGTAAGTGGTAAGTAACCCATATTCTTGAAGCACGTTTGCCTCTGATTTCCCCCAGCTACTTTCATAGGAAGCTAACGGAAAACACAACCAAAAGAACTTCCTAGCTGTTCACTTCCCCACCTAGTAATAGCAGTATAATCTGAGTACCATCCCTGCTTAAAGTGTCGATAACAATATTGTCCCTTATTGCTTCTCGGAGTTGTACCGTGCTAAATGACATTCTGTTTGTACTCTTTCTCAATAGCAACACATTGCTTTAACATCAATCAAACATAGTTACTGAGAGTCAAATCAATGAAATTTGTCACCCCCCAAGCCTCAAGCTTCTGCCTTTACTCATAGAAATGACGGAACAGTCTATTCATAAAAGTCAAATCACTTTTTGTGTACGACTAAATGAGGTTCACTGAACAGCTCTCAATCTAAGATACCTTCTGTAGTTCTTGACTTAATTCCTTGTCCTGAATAACAGAATCAAGATGCAAGTCCATGTCATCCTGCTTTGGACTCACACTGTTCATGATGGGAAAGCCACCAACCATCTGGTTTCCAAAACCGACATTCTGAAACTGCTTTTGTGACTGGGCCGCCACAGCGGCTTCATAACTTGGTGGTGGGGTAGCAAAAGGGATTGATGGAAATGATGAGGTCCGCCTGTGAGTGGAAACAGGAAATTGAGGCTCAGACAAGGACCTGGGTTTTCTTTGTGGAACCATTGAAAGGTATTCATCAGAAGACCTCTCAGGATAGGATCCTGGAATGAACTGATTGTCAGGCTTTGCATTTCCATGGAAAACACTGCTGCTGTGTAATGAATCCATGCTATGAGAAAGGTTATCTGCTGGCAAGGGGGATAAATTTGACATGTCTGAAAGCTGAGAACCAGGTGATGGATATGATTCACTCTCTCCATCAAACAGTGGATGCTGCTGGTCCCACGACAGAACCTGGCTCTCAACACTGCTTGCGTTTGAGTCTATACTATCCAGTGACTGAGCTTGTTCGTGCAAATGTACCAAAGCCTGATTAACTTGGTCAACCTGTTGTTGCTTAACTTGTGTTTGCGTTTTAGCCAGCTGTTGCTGATGAGGATTTCTGGGTGACATCTGCACAGTCTGGCATTCTTGCTTTACAGCAAATGGCACTGGCTTCTGCTCTGAAGTTTGGCTCTGATTGACAGGACTACCCTGAAATGTACAGGTGTTGTTGGTAAGAGTCTCTGTTTTCACACTTGCAGTCTGACAAGTAACTGGAGTATCCATCGGCTTTGGCTGGATATTCTGTTGCTGCTGGATGTTCAAGTGCTGCAGCTGTAGCTGCAAGTTCAGATACTGGAGCTGCTGCAGTTGCTGCTGGACCTCAGGCGGGACTTTCAGTTGTTGTAAACTCTGGTTATTTGCTAAGATCTGCATCTGCAGCTGCTGCACGGTATTCAAATTTGGACTCTGTAATGGTAGAGAATTTGATCTATGCAAGGATGGATGGACTACATTTGTTGGAAGAGCTTGAGCACTGGAAGAACTTGGGGCTGATGTTGTTACTTGCGCCTGTGTAGACACTACAGGAGGTGATATTGTGATGCTTGCGTTTGGCTCAGGAGGTGGAAAGGCCCCAATCTCTTGAAGCCGCTTAATTAAATCAGTTTTTGAGCCAAACACTGGAAGTCCACGTTCCTTTAGAGCCCTTCTCATATCAACAACTCTCATCTCCTCAATTTTTACAGGTTTCTCTGCATTTGAATTATTGTTCTTACCACCATTTGAGCTAACTTTTGCATTCTCTGGAATAGAAGGCAACATGCAATGATGCGGATAATTTTGAAACAACACCTGAAGCTGAAGGTAAAGCTGTTGTTGTTGTAAAAGTAAACCATATGGTGAGTCTGATGGTAATTCAGATTTCTGCACCTCACCATTGGGGGGCCTATACTCATGATATTTGTACTTCTTAACTTTTGGTTTGGCAGTTTTCTTGCGAGACCTGGCTTCCTTTTTTGTTCCAGTGGAAGACATTGGAAGCTGTGAAGGCAACACTTGCTGCTGGCCATTTTGCTGTTGTAAAAACATCTGATGTTGCTGCTGCTGCTGTTCTTGTTGTTCCAGAGAATGCTTGCGGGTTTGCGCTTGCAGTGAAGCAAGAGCCTGCACTGTGGACGTTATACATGTCGATCCTGGAGACGATGCAAAACTATGTGATGATGAAACGCTTGGTGGTGATGCAATGTTGCTTGGGTCAGGAGATGGTTCAGGTGAGTCAACACTTTCCGGTGAGATAGGTTCTCTATAATTTGAAGTGGTTTCAGTAAAAGGCACTGTTCCTTCTTGCACGGCATGGCTCATTTCAGTGCCTGCTTCTAAAATATTCTGTTTCACAAGTTCTAGTGGTCCAGGTCTAAATGATAACTTGTCATTGAGGTTATCTTCCAACTTTTTCCTTTTCAATCTCATCTGTTTGTCAACCAAAGATGGATCCACAGCACCAGGTGTTTCTGAAGAAAAATGGCATATTTTTATGTACTGGTGGTACAAGTATATTCTAAAGGCTAGTTTTCATTAGCGACAGAGTCGGAGTCGTAATCAGAAGTGTAGAGCATATGATCTAGTGAAAACAACGTTCCGATTCTGCTTATGACTCCATCACTTACGTTCCGCTTATGATCTAATGAAAACCAGATTGTCAGAGTCGGAAGCAGAAAAAGAAGAACTAAACCAATCACAAAGCGTGGGAACGTGCATTGCGATTGGTTTATCTTTTTGCTTCTGCTTCCGACTCTGACAATGTGGTTGTCACTAGATCATAAACAGAACATAAACGGCGGAGATGTAAGTGAAGTTGGAAGAAATGGAAACGTTCTGATTCTTCTGACTCTGATTCCGTCACACTTACGATATCCCCATATCAAAATCTCTCCCTACACTGAGCTTATATCAGGAAAGAGCATACCTCTCACTTGGATTCAGCAGAAATGGGAGGAAGAATACCTTATTAAAAGTAACAAATTCAAAGAGGACAGATGGCAAATTGTTGTTGCTACATGAACACCTGATGAATGCATTAAAAGGTCTCAAATGTACCAACTAGCTTCTAAGTACAGTGAAACCTGTATTAAGCGGACACCCTCGGGGAATGCTGTAGTGTCCGCTTAATACAGGGTGTCCGCCTAATACAGGTTTCGATATATAACGTCATATGAGGTGTCAAATGCCATTCAAATGAACAGTGGAAGCGTTTATAATACTCCCAGAGACTATGACGACAGAAGTTTGCATTAATTTCTTCATCAAAGTGAACCAGTTGATCATAGTACAATAAACATGGATTGCAACTCAAATTTGAAGAAATCAGATGAGTGAAACAAGCCCTATACAAACAAAATGAAATAGAAAACAATCCTGTACTGTGAAACTAATCAAATAAGTTCGTCAAGTCATGTTTTTTAATGTAAAAATCGAAAAATTTGTGGGTGGCAATTCGAGGCAATCTTTCGCATTTCCAGTGTCTGGTGTGTTGGGTGGTGGAATTTAATTTTAAGTGTTCGTTTAATACAGGTTGGCAACAATAGAAATGACCATTTCAGGTACTCTTTAGGTGTCCACCTCCGCTTAATAGAGGTGTCTGCTTAATAAAGATTTCATTTAAAGTAAATAAGGGAAATAAATTTGGGGACTTCGGCTACTGTCCGCTTAATAGAGGGTGTCCGCTTAATACGGTATCTGCTTAATACAGGTTTCACTGCATCACAAACACAAGGCTTGTTAACTGGGCTACCTGTGGCCAGCCCAGTTTATAAAACACATTCATTTTCTTCGCTGGGAGGGGGGGGGGGGGTATTTGTGGGAAGTCGTAGTGGGGGTGCGTCGTCCGGCTCTCCTAATCTTGACACGATTTCAGAGAAATATCTATAGGGTTAATGCAAGAGAGTACTCCCCCCCTGGTTTTATGTCGTCAAAATAAACACTCTTGAAATTATTAACGTAGTAACGATAAAGCATATTAAGTGAAGGCAGCCATTAAATAAAGAGGTGTTTGAAGCTAGCGTACTACACTTTTCCATCGTCTCCTTCAAAAGATGCTATGATGGGTACCTTTTGGGGTTTTTCTTCACTTTTTGTTGAAGTTTCAACCTTTTGATGAGTTTTTTCCCTTCCAAAATGTGATTGCAAATCTCTTTCTCTGTGTAGCTAGTGTGTGTCTGTATATCCATTGAATAAAGATGTCTCTCAAGCTATCATAGGCACTTTTTTCAGTGCCTTCTTCAAAAGATGGTAGGATGGGTCGCTTTTGAGGTTTCTCTTCAGTTTTTGTTGAAGTTTAAACCATTTAAAATGTGACGGCCAACATCACAAACCAATCCAAACAGGTCACCCAATTACATCCAGCTTTGCTGAAACTACTTTCTTCTTAAAGTTCACTTTTTTATCACAGTTGCATTGGTCAACAATAATATCATTAAGAGGTTGTAATTTAATAAAGGGTCACATGTAGATAAACTGCAACTGAATGAATGGAACAATAATTGTGAAATTAAAAGGTGGGTTGTATAATTATGCCTTTTGATAAAGACTAAGAGTCAAAAGGCATAACTGACATAATCAAAAATTGAAATATGACCAACAAAAAACAGTCATAATAAATCTTTTGCCTTTGTTTTATATATAAATGGATTGGTCTTTTAGCTATCTTTAATACATTCTGTCTCTCAAACAAGATAATCCATAGGTTTAACAGAGCTCATACTTGGAAAAACGACAACAGAGAGAAAGTCAGAGAAGAACAAAAGATTCGCACGTACTTAGAATGTGGTAAGATCAATAAAAGATACTTTCTCGGATTAACTCTATTAATTTGGAATTCGTGGAAGTAAAAGTTGCGCAAATACTCTGCAAAGGTCAATGAAAAAGGGTGAGTTTATATAATCTCTTTCTGCTTCAAAAAACTTTGGTTTTCTTTACAGACAAATTTACCACAAAAAAATAAAAATTCCAACGCGCTGAATGATATCGACAGTAAAGGTGTCAATTTCTTACTCTTGCTTTCAAGCACGTCAAAGAAACAGTGAAGCCGAAAAAGACACCAAATCCTATCCGTGTTTTCTTTGATGCAGCAAACTAGAGTGAGCAGATGTAACAGAAACAATTATGACAGCTAAAACACTAGTACTGATGGGTATCGTGAGGTGAAAAAACAGAAAGCGAAAGTTGCACAACGCACATAGCACCCGATCGAAACATTTTTTATGAACCGTTACCCGAGAAATTAAATCTACCTCACAGAACAAAGTTCTTTAGATACAGCAACACATGGAAGTTATCAAGCTATGTTCTTTTTTGTGAGTGGACACACTTATTGTGAAAAAATAAATATGAACTGAAGGAATTCTCGACACAAACAAACAGTTGTTCTGAACAAGCCGACCGTTTAAAACTGACAATACGACAAGATATTCAGCTTGTGACAACTTTAAATTTGCTGAAAGAGTCGAAAACATTTGCCATACAATACTCTGTATGAATCCTTAGTTTCAGTTCACACTGTCAAATCACGCGAACATAACTCCACTCCTGAAAGGTGATCGAGCTTGACCGGACAATAATAATATTAAAAGTACATACCATATAGAATATGCTTTTGAATCAGCTGAGCGCGGTTTGGTCTTGCCCGTATTTTCTTTTGTAGAATATCACCAGTCTGAAAGACAAATTAATAAAAACAAATGGCATGTTATAAATGTTTTCTGCCTATCTTTTCATTTATTTATTCGCTCTCCCAACTATATTGAAGGGACCCCAATTGAATTCAAGGACCAACAAACACAACACGAGTCCGAAACTTGCCTTGGCTCTTTCGAGTTTTGTCCTCTGGGAGAGTATTGCCGGTGCAGCACTAACCGCTAAAAATACAAAATAAAAAAAGATGTTACAAGAAGGATCGAGGATGGATCACTTAATGGCAAGACCCCAGATACAAACCTGGCATTATTCCTATGCTCACAAGTTCTTGTCGAGGTCTTCTTTGCGAAAGCTTTCTCTCTAGAGCTACAATACAAGAAAAATTCACTCGCTCACTACTTCACGAAACAATAACTCGGAGATTTAACTCTACAGATAAGCCATTAACATCTCGCTGGCCCGAAGAAAAGAAGAAAGGTCATCTTGAACCAAAAAAATCTTCAAGACGATGCAAGCTTAGCTTACCGTCTCTGTTACTCAAAAGCTGTTCGTGGCTCATATACGGTTGGGCCTCGGAAGGCGCCATTGCTTGGAAACCTCCAGAACTCGGAGTGTTCCAGGACATGTTACAGAGGCAGTGATTTTTGCATGAAACTCGAATAACATTCAGTCTTCTAGTATTTCTGCTGTCGTGAGTTTCCTTGTAGAAAACTCTCCGCTGAACCCTAGGGTAGGGGCAAGGCATGACATAAAGAACCCGGATGTTGAGGTGATGTCAGAGATAAAATTGGATTGTCAAGAAAGCACTGTCTCCTGTGTTCTGATTGGTCAATTTTGTTCACTGCGTGACAGTCTGCGTGACAGATTACTCCACGTGTGACTTTTGAAGACTCAAGAAATAGAAATGATTAACTATCGTTATCAGTTCGATAAATTGATAAAGAGATGGAAAAAATCGAATTCCAAAGACAAAAAACTTTGACTAGATTTTCTTACCATTTCCTATGTGGAAATTTGTGGTAGTCAGCAAATGCTCTAGGAAAGTCATCACTTCCTCTCAATCTCTTTAAATGTCAGCACAAGTGCTCAGTTAGTTTCGTTTCGTTTTCCTGTCTTGCCGAGACGAAACTCTTCTCTTGTTATTATATTTCTAACAACCAAAGAACAACGCTAACACTATGTTGTAAGTTTTGCTTCGTACAAGAAAGGCTGTTCTCTTTATATCAAGCCCGTAGACCTATATTAGGTCATGTCAGTTTATTATTTCAAGCAGACGCCTCGCTTGGCTTCGATTACAAAGTCTTTTCTTATTCATGTGACTTCCGAGGGACTTCCCAGTCTGAATAGGTAGGACGTAGTATTATAATGCTATTATTTCATTTGCATAACTCAAGGGGGATTAAACTATTCATCTATTTTACACAGAATGGCCATGGTCACTGGCAATTCTGTCAGTTCAATTACTTTGAATTTTTTCGAAGTATAAAGAAATACTGAAATATATTTTAAAACGGCGATCGCACGCAAATTGTCGATCTCGAATGACCGTCGCAGGCAAGCAGGTTATGTGTAAAACTTGTCTTACCTTTTTGGACATGCATAGTTGTCTAAAACCGCTCAGCAAAGCTTTTCGATCGAAGCTTGGTCGTTTCATTCAATGGAATCCACCCCAGTGCAGCTTGCTTATTCATTGAAGTGGAAGTGACACAGAAACGTAATCAGGCACACTACGTCAAAGATCAGACGATTTTTGGAGGTCGACCGGTCTTGAAATTCAACACCCAAGGTCTGTTATTCGAAAACTGAAAGTCACGCAAATAAATTATCTACTTTACAGCGCGTTAATGTTGTTTTTAAATCATAAATCCGAATTTTGTGGAGAAGATCATCCTTCTGGAAAGTATAGAGACAATTTCCTGACATACTTAGTGAGATTATTTTTGAAACTAAAGCAATATTTGAACGCTGTGGCTATATGGCCGGTAACCGGTCAAGGTTTTCAAAATACTAAATGGCCGGCAGTTCTATATTCTCAGTAAATTTCACAAAATCGAAAGATTCCAGCTAATCTTAACTATCATATGTCGATTTAGAAAAGTCAAACGATCCTGAAATGCTTTACAGATCTCAAGTCTAGTGTTTGGTTTGCGTTGCGCTCAGAGGAGGAAATCGTGTTTTGAGACACTTAGAAATTTTTTCAGCTCGACTGCCGGTCAAGGTTTTCAAAACACTAAATGGCCGGCAGTCCTATATTCTTAGTAAATTTCACAAAATCGAAAGATTCCAGCTAATGTAAACTATCATACGTCGATTTAGAAAAGTAAAGCGATCCTGAAATGCTTTACAGATCTCAAGTCTGATGTTTGGTTTACGCTGAACCATGTTTTGTGACACTTTTCAGCTCGACTGCCGGTCAAGGTTTTCAAAACACTAAATGGCCGGCAGTCCGTTATTCTCAGTAAATTTCCAAAAATGGAAAGGTTCCAGCTAATGTTAACTATCATATGTCGATTTAGAAAAGTCAAGCGATCCTAAAATGCTTTACAGATCTTAAGTCTAGGGTTTGGTTTGCGCTGGGCTCAGAGGAGGAAATCATGTTTTGTGACACACGAACATCCAAAGACTCGCGACCAACAAAAATATGATATAGAAATCCCACAAAACCGGCTGGTTTGATCAGGATCACGACATGTTATAGTTTAGATTAGCTGGAATTTTTCGATTTTCTTGAAATTTTGTGAAATTTACTGAGAATAACGGACTGCCGGCCATTTAGTGTTTTGAAAACCTTGACCGGCAGTCGAGCTGAAAAGTGTCACAAAACTTAGTTCAGCGTAAACCAAACACTAGACTGGAGATCTGTAAAGCATTTCAGGATCGCTTGACTTTTCTAAATCGACGTATGATAGTTTATATTAGCTGGAATCTTTCGATTTTGTGAAATTTACTAAGAATATAGAACTGCCGGCCATTTAGTGTTTTGAAAACCTTGACCGGCAGTCGAGCTGAAAAAAATTCTAAGTGTCACAAAACATGATTTCCTCTTCTGAGCCCAGCGCAAACCAAACACTAGACTTGAGATCTGTAAAGCATTTCAGGATCGCTTGACTTTTCTAAATCGACATATGATAGTTAAGATTAGCTGGAATCTTTCGATTTTGTGAAATTTACTGAGAATATAGAACTGCCGGCCATTTAGTATTTTGAAAACCTTAACCGGTTACCGGCCATATAGCCACAGCGATATTTGAAACCGCGATTTTTTGTAAATGTTTTGTTTTCTGTCACACAAAGCCTCGCAGATAACGATAGCAACAAATATTTTAAACAGAACACAGATATAAGGGTGGTGAGTGAAAGTAACCATGACTGTTAACAATATAAAAAAGCATGTATTATTATTACTACTATTATTTAAAAAGAATAAAAAAAATATTAGGTACCTCTTTCTCTCGCGCGCGTTTGCCTCGTTCGGTCGCACCTCACCAATTTTGCAATTTCATTCTCACTAGAGTATTCCTGGTAAGGTTGTGCTCTGGCGAAAACTTTGAAATGAGTCAAGAAGAGAGAAATGGAGAGTTTTAAAAGTTGAATGCTTGTTGTCGCTGACGAATTAACATGGTGTCTGCGAACCAACACATCGAAACACGGCGAACTGCGCAGGCACCGTGTGATCATCAAGACAAACCGGACGTATCTTGTGCCATATGGCTGCACTTCTAGTCCTCAAACTCTTTTTTTTTTTTTTCGCGGAAAATTACAGTTTGATCCCAAGTATCATATTATAATCAGGGCGAGTTTAATCAAGTTTGTCAAGTTTATACCTGAAAAGACCGATGCAAATCGAAGGATTCACTGAGCTATAATTTCCGCCGTCATACAAATCAGACAATCTGATTTTGAAAGTTCAACGGAACAAATAGTGGTCGTAGTTTCAACTAGTTGACGTGAAAAGAGTTTTAAATAACCTGAGTTTATGGCCACGGAATTAAAGTCATTTAAACACAGACGTGCACAAATTAATAATAAGCTAATCATATAAACCAGCGAAATAAAATTATAACTGATAACTAGCCTTTGAATAAGATCATCAAAACCTGTCCAAAACGTTGAACTTGTTGTGCACCTTTCATGGGCAAAAGTAATAATATTCCGCGTAAAAATTCAACGCAGTGACGCAAACTGAGTCGGCAGGGTGCTAAAAGGGTGATTCCCCTACTTTTGGCCGATTTTATCCTGATGTGCGTCAGTGCCAACACGGAAAATTCAGAACAATTACTATCGCATAACCTTCAATATAGTCAGTGCTGTATCGGATTATACATATACCAACTGATTATACACCCACAGATACGAAAACACTGGAAGGTATAGAAGCAGTGGGATGGAAAGTCTTTGTAGTGTTCAGTTTCCCGTAACAATTGATGGTTTGAATTTTAAAATTTCTGACAACCAGGAATGGTGCTCACGGGCTTCTTTAAGACGGTCATTAGTTTTATAAAGTAGTGACAGTTGCAATCTATTCTTGTATCATCGATCTATTTCTGGTTATAATGAATACTAGGAGGATTTCATCCCTGCAAAGGCTGCAAAATTACTACTTTTCGTATCACCGTAATTGACTCAAAACGCCGGTGCAAGTTTAAAGAGAGAGAAATTGTTAAGATTGCTAAAAAAAACATTGGTTGAGCTCCATCCATCATATTTGTCCCAAATAGGACTACAGTTACGGTTCACCTGAATAAGGGTCGACGTGTAACGACTTTCCGTTTCTTCATTAAATACCCGTAAAGAAACTCAGCTTTTCCGTCCGAGTTATCGGGAAAACTCGGTTCGCTTTTGTCTACTGTTTTGTTGACATAATTCATTCATGTTCCTGAAAGCAGGAAGTGATTAGGGAGTGACTTCCTCGCCGTTATATTCGCTTCAGACGTGCAGGAAACACAATATAACGTTGGTCGTCTCACGAGTCTAAAAAACGCCCCGCCTAGAAACAGGCTAAACAGCCTCTGAAGTTTAAATGTCTCATTTTACTGCTGAAATAAGTTCATATTTCGAGAAGTTTCACCCAAAAAAGAATTAAAGTTTGTACTGATATTTAAAAAGGCAAATTTATAATAGAAACACGACTCAGCGGGAAGATTAAATAACGTGATTAATAATAATAGCAATAATAATAATAATAATAATAATAAGTAATAATGATTTAAATGGAATCAAAAATACTGAAAAAACCATCATTGCCTTTGTTTGAAACCATAACTTAATAACGAAAGCACGCTAAAGAAGGTTGAACTGAAAAACCGTTCTTTTTACCAGAAAATATCAAATATTTTTTACCTATCTTTTTATTGTTTTTTTAGCTGGTTTATTTCTTTTCCTCTATGTCCTTATCCGTTCTTATTATGTCGCCTCTCATTGTGTTTCTAGCCTCTAAATATCGTGGACAAGAAAGCAACTGTTATGATTTCACAACCGGTTTTGGCCCAACGTTTTGGTATTAATTTAAAAACCCTAAAAACACATCGAAATTTTTAAAAAAAACTTGAAATCATGGTTCAGTTTTATTGAAAATTACTCTACTACTGTGCCTTTACTATAAGTGTTTGTCTTTGGCTTTCAATGGCCAAGATTGAAACAAAAAATTGCAATTTGAAAACATTGGGCCCTTTTTCTCAAGTTAAACTCCTGCGTGAAAAATGAAGCTGGACTAAACTGATGACTGTCTTCTTCGCCCCTTGTTAGAAACATTTGATATCTTTCTTTTCTTTTTCTAAAGAGTTACAATCATGATTAATGATGACTGCCGAGAATACTTAGCGATTATTTCAGCTCCGTTTCAAAAAATGTGCAACCCATCATGTCGTAGCCCTAAAATTAGAAACCCAAACCACAAATAGCCTCCTGGTGCACGTGGTGTTTAATCGGAGGGGCGTAAAACCTTACTGGAGTTAGTTAACATTTGTTTAAATTAGTTTAGTTACGTTGTGGTGTAATACGAAATTTTATGGCTATTCAAATTAGATCTCTTTGGCACTATTCACTTTTCCCCTATAGCATTTCATAAAATTTAAAAATTTAGGCATTTGACCCTCTTGGAAGTATAAGGCTTAAAAACGCAAAGCTGGCGGATCTGCTTTAACACATCTCGAGGACTCTTTTATTTCGTACATCTAGTCATAGTAACTATGATCTAGTGGGCTTTCGTATTCTATGAAAACAGGTCGTTCTCGTGGGAAAAGTAATGCCCATCTGTTCTCACTAGAATTTCTTAGGGAGAACTGAACAGGAGTTATACCCTTAGAGTTATTAATTAATAATTTTGTGCTGATTGGAAGCTTACAATTAAAGAGAGTGGGCACAAATTAAAATTCTCACCGGTTTTTGCCGAAAGTAATACAAATAGAAAAGTCACGTACACACTTGTCCTAAAGAAATTGTACTGTTTCATTACAAGAGAGTTCAAGTCTCTTGTGCATAAAGATCACCCATTTTTCCATTCTTAAGGATTTAGCTTCTTCTATCGGCTCCTGTCTTCTTTAATACTTTTTTACGTAACCTGGAGTTGTTGTTATGCGCATAAATCCTTCTAAACTAAGTTCCTTTTGATTGCGTGACGGTCAACTGAAGAGTAAGCTATTTTGTGACCACGTTTATAATATTTTTAGAAAATAGAGCAAAGATTTCTAATATTAGCAAGGTTAAAGAAATAGAGGTGATATAAAAACATAACACGAGCTTAAACAGAACAAAATTTAAGTCACTAAGGTGTGACACATCAGGTGATAGTCTCTTCATGAAGTGTTCAACTGACGTAGATGATGCCAAGCCAAGCCCATGATATTTTAGTAGACACCCAAAGCTACCCCAGCTATAGTTATCCGACAGCTCTCCCATTAAAATGAGACCTAAACTTTCTCTGGTGGCATGGATGTGCGCATGCGTAAGTCACTGGGGCAATACCGTTTGTTAATACCGTTTGATAAGAGTAAAACAGAGAACACAACACTTTTTGAAAAAACCACGAGACGGACTAATCTATTCTCGTACAGAAGCTACACACTTGTAATTCCCGGCGCGGCTCAGACCGGTTTTTTAGAAATATCTACTTCATATATAACAGCATGAACTGTCCCACTACACGTGGAGGGGAGGGGGAGGGATCGGAGAGGGTGAGGGGATAGTAAACCGTGGGGTCCGTGGGGCTGTTGTTGAAGGGTGTCACCCGTCACTTGTTGTTTTCTTTCGCCAATTAGCTACATTTATGATTAATCCCGGTTTGATCAGTCTCTCAATATCGAAGTGCCTTTTTTAAACCATGGTGCTCGTCTCTTCCCGTCTCGCTGTTACACTTTTAGTGAGTTCACCCGGCTCTACTTTCTCTAACCAAAGGGTCTCAAAGGTGCTCATTTTCAAAGGCTAATAGATATAAGTAAATATCAATGATCAGTGATAAACATCGTTGCCTCTGGCCAATCCAAAAACTCCTCTATAATACGTTTTCAAGGCCATAAATTTTCGGGGTCCACACTGAAACGCTGCCTTGGCTCCAAACTCGTTCCCAGAACATGCCAGAAGCTGCAAACATTTTGGTCAGCCCACGTTGCAGGGGCACCCAACGAACATTTTTTTGAAAATGAGCCGTTAACTACAGAAAACGAAAATTTAGATGCTTTTAAGGCATTTTCAAGCGCTTTTCTGTGTTGCTGGAAAGAATTTATCTGTTCCTCACTCCCAGCAGGTTAGATGGCTATTCTCCCAGCCAGCAGAGCGGCCTTCTCCATGTTTACCAGCCAGCAGAAAAATAAGCGCCGCAGGGCTGCTTGGAAATTGCGGCGCTGATTCGAGTATATACGGTCAAAATAAATAACACACAGCCTTATCTCTCACTTGTCAACCAAGAATAACAACAACTACAATGGTAATGAAAAGGGAACGTCACTAAGCCTTCCCTAGATGTACCTTTTGTGAATCCTATTCAGTCCGACTTGAATATAATACATCAGGCTGTTTAATAGTCCTTACCTTTTGCATAAACATGAATCTCATGAATCGTCCTAACCGCCAGTGAATCGTTGCCAGTTATCCAGTGGCGGAGCGTAGTCTGATTTCGAATTTCTAACAACGGTGCCCACGTGCAGATTTTTTGATCAGCGGTAAATAAATAATCAGCGCGCGACTCAGCGCGCACAATTCGCGTACATAGAGGAGCCACCTGAGAGGAGCCGATTACTCCTGATACCCAGCTGGATATACACCCAAGAAAAATTTCTAACAAATTAGAGGGATAAAATATCTCCAGCAAGAATTTTTGATACATTTGATAAATTCTTGACCGCAGATTTAAGACTTTACTTCCCAGCAGAACAGCCGAAACCTCAGTTCCCAGCCAGCAAAATTTTCTCTGTAGAACAGATATTGTGAGGAACAGATCCGTTGGGTGCCCCTGACGTTGCCCGTCCCACTGGCAGTGTTGTCAACTCTCCCGAATAATCCGGGAGACTCCAGATCTTGAACCGTATCTCCCGGTCTCCAGATTAGAGTCTGAAATCTCCCGAATGATCACCAAAGTTTGCCATTTCTTGTAGATAGACTCGACTCTCTGACGATGAAATCTCAAATATTTTGCGTTGTTTAAAAACGTTTCCTTATAAACTCCGGTATGCCATTGAAATATAAGCACTAACGTGATTGGTGGCAAGTAAACCAATCAGGTCAAATGTTACAATTCCAACAACATCTTTTTCGCGCGTTTTTTGGAGAAATGACGTCATGGGCTGTGCTTTATGACGTCATCTACCATTTCTCAATATTTGAAGACTTAAGGAATTGACAACCCTCCATTGGACAAAGGTAACACTAACTGCATGGTATAGTATGAGTGACGCAGACATCCCGCCAGTGTTTTACGCATGCCCATAAGCATATAGCCTGGGTAGTGGCTTTCTCGTGCCCAGAGTCTTCCGGGTTTTTTGTCAGCGCCGTCGGGCGGCGGTCGTACCGGCGGTAGGTTCGCTGAACAAAAAGCCAGAAGACTCTAGGTAAGAGATTGGGTCAGTGGCGACAGTTGCAGCAATCTGGTTTCCAGAACTGTGATATCGAGGGCTCCAGAGGGTTCCAAGCAAGACAGGGTAAAGAACCTTTATCCTCTCTTGTTCCAGGATAACACGTAAAAGTAGCTGCCATGTTTTGTAACTGCAGCTGTTGGTAACGGGTACTGAATCCAATTTCTGAGGCTGCGTAGAAATCCCAGAAGTCAGCGAATCTCAGACATACTGTTCCAGAACCAGCCAGAGATCTCGAACCGTGGTGCTGGCTAAAAGTGTGGCGGCCCTGGGTACGAGAATGCTGAGACAACCGGCTCTGCCATGATGATGAGCCCACATGAGAGCGAAACAACTGTCCATGGTATGACAGTGCGCATGCGTAAGTTACTGGCCAGGCCGTGAGCTGGTGTCCGAGTGTGTCACTTGCATTTACGTTTCTATGGATTACTGAGTATGTGCACAGTACGTTAAAGGGCAGTGTAACAGAAATAACTGTACTTGGCCGTTGTTAATTAAGTCACTGAGCGTATTCGCTTAAAAGTAACCATTGTTCCTCTAATCATCGTCCACTAGGCGCCTTTTTTTTGGCGTAAACGAGAAAGAGTGCACATCTGAGTGAGTCTGTCACATTAGCATTGGTTTATCAAGTCCTATTGTTTTATATCCGAAGGGTCATCTTTCGTTAAAACGTCATAATCCTGAAGAAAATATGACGGAACGTAACCCTCTTTCAATTCCACCAACAGTTTGTTAAGCAGCCCTAATACACGAATCCCGACAGTGCTCCATTCCCAGTCACTTCCTTGCCTAAGTTTTGCTTTCTCTCGAAAGAAAATCATCTTCAAAAGGTACGAATTGATGAGTGCATCGTACGACTTTAAACGGTGAAGAATAACCAGCAGGAGTTGAAGGTCTTGGCTCGCAAAATCCATAGAATGGGAAAATAACCGAACTGGATTGGAACTGTGCATAAGCAGTTTGCATATTGTGTAACAAGCAAGAGCTGGAGCGCTCATTGTTTTGAATAAGCTTTTTTCGGCCAGGGATGTGGATATGCGCCAGTATAATCCAGCGGATGGGTTATTTTGTAGAGAAGGAGAAACTTTTGGAATGACGTGATAAAGAGAACAGCCCTCTTGAGGGGAAACAATCGCAGTCTGCGGCCATCCGAGTATTTCTACAGCAGGAATGAGATCCACCTCGACTATCAATCGCTTAAGATTGGCATCCACGCCACAGGAAGTACAACTTTGATCCGGGTTTGGTCTTAGACATGTCCACAGTCACACCAAGTTCCGGCCTTTCCCTATAGTCGCGCATTTTGTGAAGACAATTGCTCATCGCGGTGAGATCAGAATTCTCGGAGTGTAGATCAAACATGGAATGAAAATGTTGGTGGACCTTCTCGGCAATTAAAAAACCGTCTCTATCCACGCAGTCTTTCCACTGATTCAAACCTTGGGTTTGAACCTTAATTCTCAGGTATCCATGTGGATCACAGCTAGTTTGGTGCGGATAATATACTTTGGACAACTCAGTTAAACAGCACATGTAGTCGATCTCATCAGGCTCACCAACTTTGGTGTTTTCCGAAGTGCTTCCAGATTTTAGCAGGGAGTAACTAAACCTCGGTTCTGCTTGTATCATGCCTTGCAGAGCAACTTCGATATAACGGCCGATGTCTTGTTCGATTCTTTCGACTTCTGCGATTCGCTTTACGCACCCTACACCTTCTGTTCCATTTAATTGAAGAAGCATCAAACTGAGAGATGCCTCTTCACTCAAAAGCAGTTCTTTACTCCCTTCGCTTTCAGCAGGCTCCACATTCTCAAGATGCTCTAATTTTGCAAATTCTTCTTTTTCAGAGTCAAAGTGTTCACCATTGCTTGAAGTTATGCCGCTTATGTCTCTATGGACGTGTGCTAGTGGTTGCAGTTCTCTTTCAGATGATGCAATGTCGTGCTTGACAAATGACATTCTGTTTTGTTTTGCGACACAATCGCCTGAAAAACCGCCGTGGGAGAAAAGAATTTTTGCTATATTTTTATGACCCTGATAAGCAGCGTACTGGAGGGGAGTTGCTGCGTACTGGTCACATGCGTTTACCTGAGCCCTACCCTCTTCAAGCAAATGAATACAGATTTGACTGTTGCCAAGTTCAGCAGCCAGATGGAGAGGAGTAACACCACTTTTATCAGGGATATCAGCATCAGCACCAGCTGATATTAAAATCAATATAGTGTAACGCACAACGGTGTCAAGCATTTCAGTTGCTAGTACTCTTGTATCACTCCCGTGAATGCTGTGACCTGCATAGTCACGCATTCCAGTGTAACAGACGTCACTGTCACGCAATACAGTGTCACAAACTCCTACCTCGTCATTCATCCACTTTGCCGACGCCGCCACCGCATGGTATAATGGAGTCTGTTTGTCTACATCCTGTTTATTTGGATCAGCTCCGTTATCAATAAGAGCCTGGATACAATCTAATCGGTGTTTACTGGCAGCATAATGTAACGCTGTTCTTCCCCACTTGTTTGGTAAGTCGACTTGAGCCCCCAATCCCAACAGGATCCCAACTATCTCTCTGTGCCCATTTTCGGCAGCGTAATGAAGTGCTGTGCGGCCACGCCTTGTCTGAATGTCTGGCCTTGCTCCACAGGAGATAAGTTTCTTTACATTGTACTTCTTCCACGGATCCTACAATAGCCGCCTGGTGAAGCGGAGTTTTTCCACCGGCTTCCATATGTATATTCATCAAAAGGTTTTTGCCAATGATAGGAAAAACCGACTTTTATCGTTTTTATTTTCAGCTATGATGACAGAAGAGAGATAATACGGGTTCACAGGAAATCGTAGCGGGTATAAGGCTCATGTAGAACAAGGATTCCCAAAAGGCAATGGTGACCTAGAATTGAAACAAGATCCATGACAAAGGAATACATAGCTAATCCTATTTACACAAACACGCTTACGTTTTTCAATTGTCACTGAAAGCTTGCTTGTGTGAACTGGAAAAACTTGACAAATTTTTCTTTCACTGACAAAAGAAAACATCGGAAAACAGTTGTTGAGTTTTCCCATTCAGACGACTAAGAGCAGTTGTCGAGGAAAACTTGCTCGTGTAAACAGAACTTAGGACCCCTGAGGTCTCCCAAATGACAGTGACGGGCCGGGATTCTCGTCGGTTTGCTTAGAGGTAGAGATTGCAAATTTTTGTTCCACTTAGACCCTACTACGACACAGAATAATGGGCATTTTTTTACATATAGGTACTCCTACGGGATTCCTCAATAGGTAAAAATATTGACTTTCTATCCATAACACTCTAAAAGTATACGGTAAGGTAAGGTAAAAAAGGCGCACACTTGCCAAAGGCCCAAACGGTGGGAGCTTATCCCGGTTTCATTAGCATGAAACATCTAGGAGTATTGCTACTCCCCCCTGGACGGGATGCTAGTCTATAACATGGTTATCCTTCAGCAGTATGTCGCCGGTACCCATTTATACACCTGGGTGAAGAGAGACAAAGTGGAGTAAAGTTCCTTGTCTAAGGAAACAACGCGACCGGCGAGGCTTGAACCCCAGACCTCCCGTTCAGCAGACCGCCAAACACTTTCAATTACCCTACTGCTGATATATGTCAGGCGCCAAAAAAAGTCGTTGATATCGTTTGATTGGCCCCGTCCACACGATTTGGGATATTTTCTAAACCTGGAGTGTTTACCATCTACACAAATCACTAGAGTACGAGCAGTCTGTCCTTTTTGTTAGACCGTCGAGCGAAACGCGCGAGACACGCAAATGACCACGCGCGCCGCCCTCGTTTCTCGCGTCTCAAGACGCCCTCGCGCGCTTGCACTCCCCTCATCACTAAATCTGAAGAAAAAGAGACTTGTGGAAATCTTGTCCATAAACATAAAACTATACGATTTGACGAGGTGGGAGAACGGCCGCTTCAAAGTATATTAAAATCAGCTGAACAGGTTAAAAAAAGAGCGGATTCACCTTAAATCAAACGGAATGCCGCGAACCACTCGATTTTCCAACCAGAACAACCGGAATTTCCGGCTTTTCCATGTAGATGATAAGCGACCGATCATTATTTATCGCCGGGGGCGGGGGGTCAGAGGATTTGGGGCTAAACAAGGTGAAATTTAGCTGATCCCTCCTTTGAATGTTACTTCACTAAAGTGATCCCCCCCTTTTGTTCTCCTAAAAATCAAGTGATCCCCTCTAAAATCCTCCGCCGCCCCGCCCCGCCCCCCCTTCAGGCGATAAATAATGACCGGTCCCTAAGTACCCTCCATATTTTTTTTCTATACCAATCAGCCTTTAGCCTCCCTCGCAGGCATTTTTAGGGGAGCTCCTCTGGAGGGATGAAAGACGAGCTCCTCGAAAAACGCCTGAGTGGGAGGCTAATCGGCCTTCCTGTCAACAAGTGAATCCACTCATTCAACGCTCATTTATTTATTTTTTATTTATTTATTCTTGCCTGCGTGCAGACTTCTCCTATTTCCTTTTCCTCGTGCAACAAAGGAAATAGTAGACGTCTGCAAGCAGGCAACGCTCATTCTCTCATTGATCTTGCAACCGCGTTCCCAGGGAACGAGGTTGCGTTCTTGCGTGTAGAAAATGTAAAACAGACGCTTTCAAAGATATCTTATGGATTTCTTTATTTCAGCAATCTGCCCCATAGGTCCTGTTCATTAAGTTTAGCAAGTCTTCCGAGAAATGTTTCGATCTATGGATAAATTTTCACAGGATTTTTTTCCCTAAATTTCCGGAGACTGAAAAAAGCAAACAACTAAGTAACTTCATGGAAATTCAGGAAGGTTTATATTTATTGAAATGTAATTGCCTTGTAAGTTTTCTAGCCCCAAACTGAAAGCTCCATAAATTGTCACTTTGTATTGAACACATTGTTCAAAATCAGGTTCAAAATCCTAGAGTATACACTGAGTACAGGTCACGAATCGAAATTGCTACAGAAAGAAAGGGAACACATGTTTGAATTAATGCAGTAGACTGAATAAGACATAGCTTACCCTATTAACGACAATCCCCAATTGATCTAGGCTGTTGACTGTCCCCTATTTTCCCGTGAAATCGTCGAGATATAGCGCGTCTTACCGGCTGCCATCTTGCATGAGTGTCAAAACTACTTAGGGGGAAGGGGCGGTTTGGGAGGAAGCGATAAAAATAGAGGGACTGTAATAACATTTCAGGAGGCGTGACAGGAATTTCACGCCTTTTGCCATTCACTAATTAAGAAACTCCGCTGGCGATGAAAAACATGGCAGACAAAATTTAGCATCGATTTCGGGCTTTTACTTCGAGCAGAAGAGCATAGAACGCGTCATCAGAATGGAATGGGCAAAAGAGTAACATCATCGTTGATTTGTGACAAGTGCATGTCGCAGTAGTCGTAATAGAGACAAATGTATGCATTGACATGAAAGCACTATAATGTCCTGTAAACGTAGAATCGAGTACTTTTCGTTGCTAACTTTGGAAGTGTGGAAATGTGTCTCCATTGTCTCTTTCTATTAACTCTGGAAGTGTGGAAATTTGGAATGTGGAAATGTGTCTTGATCAGGTTGTCTTTATCTAGTAACTATATGTAACTCTGGAAGTGTGGAAGAGGGTCTGAATGGGGGGGTCCACTTGCCGGTTGTCGGTTAAAATTCAGTAACTTTGTCGGTAGTCGGTTGAAATTTTCGATCTTTGTCGGTAGTCGGTTAAACGTTTCGATTCTTATTGATCGTCGGAAAATCTCAGTGAATAAGTAAAAACGCTTGTTGATTATTAATTTTTTTATAAGTATTTCACCCACTTTTTGAGACTTTGATCCCTAAGGAAAAAGTAAAACTTGTAAGAATACATCATTTGATTGCACTTTAACTTTATTAACCGTCTTGTTTGTTTATGCTACATGATCGTTTATTTCACTATTGTTTGCCAAATGAATATGATGAATTTTGATAAAATCACCAAAGCTTTTATTGTAAATGCGAACTTGGTTTCCCGGTAGACTACAGGGCACAGTAAAAAGTAATTAATTAATCAATGGACTCTAGCCTTTTGGATACTTTTTAGTGAAAAACTGCAAGGGGTGACAGGCTGCACATCTATTCCTCTTATGTTTTGGCTCTAACAAGCATGTCCTTTGCCATCATAATTTTCCTTTCTCAGAGATATAGCACTTTAGGTGGTTCTTTAAAATTTTGTCAAGGTAGTGGTTGGTTTTGTATGAGATTCCACTTTTTCATTAAAGCTTCTTTTATAATAGACACTAAGGGCTGGTATTGTGTCACGAAAGGCAATATTTCTTTTTCTTTCTTGTTGTTCTGTTTCAGGAGAGCTGGCTTTCTTTCTGTGAGTTTTACTTCTAATAGCAATTTTTCTTTCCCTGAAAATTGTGTTGCTAACCTCTGTCCATCAAGCGCTTTTGAAATCTGAAATACTTAGTCCTCAGAGGAGTTTGTTCGTAGGATTCTCAAGGCTTCTCGTTTGTGCAACAAGCGCTTTTAATTAACAGTTGGTGGATGATAAGAGGTGAAAATGTATATACTCTAAGGTTTCCGTGTAAAACGCGTCTTTACATCAAGGATAGCTTTTTCTCATTTTTCGTTGAATGTTGTGCCTTGTTATACAACTGTTTCTGAAAAGAATGTCTCATTTTCAGATATTACGGCCGTGAATTTCATAGTAGGGTGATGTAAGTTTACTTGTTCCGCGAAGAAAGCTACGATGTCTGGTTTACTTATGTCCCATATAGGGAAAAAATGTCATTGTCATATATGTAGCGTTTTCAAACAGTTGGTTTAATGGTTTAAAGACGGTTTTTGCTTAATTAAACTTTGTATTTCAATATATGCCATGAAAATGTTGGAAAGGAAACTGCTGTCTTTGTGCCCATCGCGGTACCGTGGGTCTGTACTGATAGTGCTTTCCATTAAACGGGAAAGAATTTTCTTTGAGGATCAATCTAAGCATTTCTCGGACCGAAACAAGAAACGTTCGGTTTTTTCACCTTTGTCGTTTCAATATAAAATTCATAAAGTCAGTAGCATCTGTACAGTACCGCAAATGATCCCCAACCGCAAATGATCCCGAGACCGCAAATGATCCCCAAAATGGACCGCAAATGATCCTCGACCGCAAGTGATCCCCAAAGTTGACCGCAAATGATCCCGTGAAAACTTGAGGAATGGAATGGATTTTATGGGACTGATTACAAAAAAGGACTGATTGTAAAAAAAGGAACCTTTTTCTCTCGCCTTCTAAAGAAAAAGGGAAGGAGGACGCTACATCTCAGGTCAATTTATACAAGGCGAAAACAAAATTAGAATAAATCTGAAAAGGATATGGTATCAACCGTATACTTCTTCCTTTGTCAATTGCTTCAATTTTCTTGTAAGAACTGTTTCGTCGCTGAATATTTAAGACAGGCAGGACGTTACGCAGAAAAAACTCTATTATTTTAACGCCCAAGCTCAACTTGTCTACTGAGGAATACAAGGCCGGGCACCCTCTACATAACCAGAGCTTTATTGACTTTACTGATCCTTTAAGAAGCGTCGAATTAATTTTCAGATATTTAGTTTTGATTTTTCTCTGAAGTGTTAATTTTACGTGATAAACAGCAGGACATTGGTTCGTAACTTATGAGTGCCCCAGGCCTGGGAGTGCCCGTTAAAAAACAAGACATGATTTGAAAGAAACACACGTCAAAATGCCACCGAACTTATCAATGTCCACAGTTTTCGGTTTATTTTGAAAGAGCAACTTGCCTACAGCTCATGAACATGTTGTGAATAGTTATATTGACGCTTATATCTATATCCATTTTTTTGCCTTTGCTGTAGACAGTTACCAGGAATCTAAACCTGGTAATGAGGAACGCAAAAGCGAGGCAAGCGGTAGTTATCGCGTGACAAAACATCATAGGAATCGTCACATTCACGGACTAAAAGAAAGTCGCTTATAATTGTTCGGATCCATGAGGCACTTTAAAGAAAATTAAACAACCTAAAACCCTTATTTAGCCGGAATGAGAAGCATTGCATTTCAAAAGAGGTAAAAGAAATGCTCTTCCATTAAAGGACAAATCCAGCAAATCATGCCGACCACAAACACCAATAACCGCAGAAAATGCGTGTCATGACCTCTCAGTATGAAATAAGTGGCAAAAATCACATTTGCTCAGTCAAAACGTTTTCCTTCAGGTATAATCTACCCGCCAGAGAAAAAAATTCATTGGAACAAGCAGCATTTTGGCATGAGCTAAAGGTCGTGTGTTGCCTACCGACTTCGTTTTACACTTGAATGATTTTTTTCATTTAGTTTTTATTCATGAATTTACGTATTTATTTAAGAACTGAAATTTAGCGTTTAATCTTACTTTTTTGTATTAATAATAAAAGTGTCACGACGATCCGCTAACTCGAGTCTAAAGCCTGGTTTTCATATGTCGGGAAAATCCCAGACGATCGGGGATTTTGCTGTTTCCCGACTGTCCCAGATTTTGCCGACTAATGAAAACTCGAAATCGTAGATATCCCCGATCGTCTGGGATGGACGGGGACAAATCTGGAAAATCGGGAGCGTTTCTATTTTCCCGACGCGTCCCAGATTTTTGCGATGGTCGGCGATCATTCCCGATAAATGAAAACTCAAAATTTGTACTTCGGGGACGTCGGCGATGGATTTCGCTCGTTACCAACCCCCCGAATTGCTGGGCTCCAGTCCCCCGTATCACAAATAAACATGGTGTCTCTCGAGCATCTGGGACAGACTTCTGGTGGTTATCCGATATATCCGCAAAATCTGGGATGGTCGGCAAAAAGTAAAATACCCGATCGTCTGGGATTTTCCCGACATATGAAAACCAGGCTTAAGCCATTCCTATTTTTCTTTCGGGATCATTTGCGGTCGACTTTGGGGATCACTTGCGGTCGAGGATCATTTGCGGTCCATTTTGGGGATCATTTGCGGTCTCGGGATCATTTGCGGTTGGGGATCATTTGCGATACTGTACAGCATCTTTAAGGTGTGACTTTGCGATTTGATATTTTTTTGATTGGCTTTAGCAATGTACCTGTATCAAAAAAAAAAGGAAATTCTTTCCGTTAGGCCATCTGATGAGTCATAAATTTAAAGAGGTTACTTTCTTCCTAGAAAAAAATGCAAAATGCTCTTTTTTCTGGAAACAAATATTGATAATATCAGCCATGTCGGTAGTCGGTTATATTTTTCCCGTCGGTAGTCGGTAATTTTTAATCATTTTGTCGGTAGTCAGTAATATTTTTCGCCCGTTGTCGCTAGTCGGTTAACCCCATTCACACCCTCGTGGAAGTGTGGAAATGTCGAAATGTGTCTTGGTTGTCTTTATCTAGTAACTCTGGAAGTGTGGACGTGTGGAAATGTGGAAATACCGTATGTCTTCGTTGTCTTTATCTAATAACGGGGGGCGGGCATCCCAGACACATTTCCTGATTTCCACATTTCCATTCTTGCCGAGTCATTAGATAAAGACAATGAAGACATATTTCCACATTTCCACACTTCCACGCTTCCAGAGTTACTAGATAAAGACGACCAAGACACATGTCAAAGGATACATTTGTCTCTATTACGACTACTGTCGCATACATTTGTCATAAATTAACGATAACGTTACTCTTTGACCCATTTCATTATGATGACGCGCTCTGTGCTCTTCTACCCGAAGTAAAAGCCGACAATTCCCGTTTGCAGTTCCAAATTTGCCGACAACTTTGCTCTAAAAAGCGAAGGGATTGATCGGTTGGATCGATGTAACTGACTAGGGCGCTAGAGGGGAATAAAACCAGACCGGTCCGAAGTCACGTTTCAGTCTTAAAATTTCGGAAATTCTCTTCAAAAATTTTTTGCCAAGAATTTTCTATTGCTTGAATACGGTTAAAAATTTCTAGATGAGCGTTCCATTCAAGTACAATTTTCGAAGCTTATCTAAAAAATTCGGTAAGATTTTTTGAAGTGTAATTTTTCAAATTTTTTTCTTATGTTAGGCTAATTGTCGTAGAAAAAGGGAAACCTAAAATTTTCGGATTCAAAAATTAGATGGAGAGAAGAATAAGAAAAATTCTTACTTTCGTAAAACGTTCAACTGCATCTAAAATTTCGGAAAAATAACACTGGAGCCGGCTTGTAATTTCAAAAAACCTTAAGTTCCCCTACGATGACCAAAGAAATACAAATTTTATAGCGCCACATATAATGCATTTCTAGAGATCTAAAAGTACTCTGGATAGCACAAAAAGACTTTTCAATGCATTAAGGAGGAAACCGTCGTTAGGTGCCCCTAACGTGAGGCAAATTTCTGTAAACCTAATGATAGGGTGATGATGTAGCGGAGGCCCCTTAAAACAGGTTCAACAGAGAATAATCTCCTGTCTAGGGAAGTAGGGAAATCC
>OZ037780.1:23694835-23714835 GCA_964035525.1 Porites cylindrica
TTTTTCATTTCTTCCTTTTCCCATAATTCCTTCCTCTGTTTTACTTTCCTCTTACTCTTTCTCCACTTCCACAATGTGCTTTTATGTACCCTCTATACCTGGGGTGGAAAGTCACCTGAAAATTTGAAATTAGCCATGCATTAAATAAAGCTTCCATTATAATAATTCTTTCAGGAAATAAAGCTGCTACTTTGGCGGTAATTCTCAAAAGCACTGTGTTCCACGATACAGTGCCTTGATTCAGCAAAGAAGCCTTGACCCTTCTGTTTTAAAAGTTGAAGATTTTCTTTTGGTAGGAGAGAAAGGCCCCCAGTTTAGTGCATTACAAATAATTATCACCTACAAAGTTATCTATCATCTAAATTAAAAAGGAACAACCAAATCATTTCCTTGTGGTACCTGCCAAATATCAAAATGAATAACTAAAATACTGATAAATAAATAATAATTATTGAAGTAGGGTATATCCAGGCCGTTTTAGCTTAACAAAACAAAAACACAAGGTAAGTCATTCTCGTTTCTATTTTTGTCAAAAAATGGAATTTAGGACGTATTTTGTTTATTGTCATACATTCTCTTATAAATTCAAAGTCCAACAAACTCCTTCAGGGTCACTTTGGTTTTTATAATCTCATAAAGTACCCATTCTTCTCACACTAAACTAAACAGCAACTTACCACTTAAAAGTGAAAAAAAAATCAACCGTAATATATAAGAAAACAGAAATAGTTTATGTTGAGCCATAAATTCAACAACTGTCCGCTATCCCTTGGGGGGGGGGGGGGGGTACTCCCTTATATGGCCTCCATGGGGATGTGCCGCTGGACAGGGTATGGTTTGCTTCCTCTCTGTCCTGAACAGGGTATATAGTTTGGCACAAGTCTGTCCTAAACAGGGTATACAATTTCCTGCAAGTCTGTCCTAAACAGTGTGCATGATTTGTGCGAGTCTGTTCTAATTATAAACAGGGTGTCTCATGCATGATCGATTTCATCTTAGTGCAAATGTTTGCAGATATTTAGTACGTCATCACCCAAAGCATTTACTGGAATAAATATAAATGTTATTGTTCTTGGCACCCTTGTCTAAATAAGATAAGTACAGGTTGACAAGTGTGCTTGATATAACCTTGTCCCCATCTGAGGGAGTTGTCCTATCTGGGTACTAAAGTTGAGGGTGTTATCCTAAACAGGGTATGGGTTTCAAACCCTCAGCGGCTCACCTACACCCAAATATTGGTCGAGTACCCCTCCCCCCGCCCCCGCCCCCCCACTACACTGGGCTGCTATCCTATAAGCGAGCTTCGAATTAACTGAGCCATAATTACACAATAGTTGACTGTATTATTTTGTACCCTCTTTGTAAACGTAACAATCATTTTTATATTGGGAAGTTCACTAATAATAATCCAGATGGCCAAAACTTACATATTTTGGCCATTCTTATTCTGAAGTATCCACCTTATTCTGAGCTATCCAAACAGATACTTTGCTATGAATAAGCTTTACACGGCACTCGCGGTAGTGGTACTGTAATTAAACAGACATTGTTTGCTCCTTGCACTAAATTCTTACAAAGAACGTGAAAAACAACTAACCTCTATGTAGGCTTTGATCCATATTTTAGAGTAACCATTCTCATCTTAGCCTTCTTATCTCAAAAGTCGGAGCGGTTTGCCCAAAAATAATTTTATTCAGTTCCAGTCTCCGAGCGGATACCTGATTTTGGAGTATCCATTCTAGTCACGACCCTTTTAGTTTGGACCTGGTTTGAAACAAAGGCTGCTGAGTTTCCTGAGGCACTCGCTCTCTCGTCCTTCCGGAGAGACTCCCGCGGTTTATTCCTATAAAAATACTGTTTGAGTTGGTAGGGAATCCGAGTTATTGGAGTAAGTTTCAGTGAAATTGTGATCAAGGTAAAGGAAATTTAGTTCGAGTTAGCGGCGGGGAATTCGAGTTATCAGAGTTTGAGTTATCGAAGTTCTACTGTAATTGTTAAGCACGTCCTTCCCCCGTTCCTATTCCCAGTCGCATTCGATTTCCGATCTGACAATCACTTATTTTTAGATACATTGTTTTGTGCTCATAATATTTCTTATCAGCTTTGATTCCGGTCAAAACAAGATTGGTGGCCACCGCAAAAAGGTCGATAGGATCAATATTTGGCGGTTCCACAGTGACTTTCAGGAAGGTTATCAAGCCCTCAAGGTGTTGACGATAATCCAATAATAACTGTTTGCTCTGGATGTATGTCGCAAAGTAATGACTGTTTACAGATACCACTCTTAGGGCGATGAGGTCGATTGATTACGCGATACCTTTTGTTCTACAGTGGTTGGTTGCGATTGGTGCATTTTTATCATACCACGATGATCATGCGCATGCGCAAGGAGGAGATGTTCCCTCGGCGGTCCGCTGATGTACAATTACGCTCCAGTCATGTTTTATAACCGTAGGTATCTACGCTTTTATAATTTCAATTCTACTTTCCTTGTCGATGATATTATGGTGAAGGCTTATGTGTATATCTTTCTTCACCCTTTGGGCTGGGAGAAGTATTAGTGAGAGTCTCGATCATTAAGGTGACTCGACCCAGTTTTTTTGGGGGGGTACCATCCTACTTTGAAGCTCTCTGGTATCCCCACCTTTACTTTTATCGTAAGTCTAACACATAGAATGGATAACAGATAGATCAATCTACAATATAACATAAAATTTTGGCGATCGGAGTAAATGTCACGTGGTCATAATGCCACGCCCCTTTGAGGTCTGAGTCGAAAATCTGCTGTTGCCGGCATTTTTTCGTGAAAATCTCTCGGCTACACATAGTGCGCATTAGTGCCTTGCGCTGAACAGAGTTTCACCAAAATCGCAAAGACCCAATTCGAGAAATTCAGCGGTTTCTAAATTTAGGTCATAATTTATGCGAAAATGAAAAGCAAACTTTACACGCATTATATCTAATAAACTATGGGATTTATCTCTGTATTTTGGGCATCCTTATAACAGATGGGTCCTTGCAAGTCAGCAAAACGCTTTAGGGCCTTGTAAATGCGCGCGATTTCGAGCAAAGCAAACATATAGAAATTATAGTTTTCGCTATTTGTTGAGGTTTGTAAGCGTTTAAGAGTCCTTCTCACGAAAAAGCGTTTTCTTAAAAATTCGTAGTTTTTTTTCCTTCCACTTTTTTCAGGGCCACAATTAATTAACTAACTACCCGAACTCTGAATTTCATGGTCCTTGAAAAACTGTGACATTACCTTCTATAAGCCCAAACGTGAGTAAACATTGAAGATTTTTAGCGTTTTGGCTGAGTTTGTGCTTTGGGAGTTGTCTATTGTTTCTAGTCTGTCATTATACAGCATTCTTGTTCAGCACGCGTGCAATGACCGGAAGAAAAAGTGGAAGGAAAAAAAACTACGAATTTTTAAGAAAACGCTTTTTCGTGAGAAGGACTCTTAAACGCTTACAAACCTCAACAAATAGCGAAAACTATAATTTCTATATGTTTGCTTTGCTCGAAATCGCGCGCATTTACAAGGCCCTAAACTGTTTTGCTGACTTGCAAGGACCCATCTGTTATAACGATGCCCAAAATAAAGAGATGAATCTCATAGTCTATTAGATATAATCCGTGTAAAGTTTGTTTATCATTTTCGCATAAATTATGACCTAAATTTAGAAACCGCTGAATTTCTCGAATTGGGTCTTTGCGATTTTGGTGAAACTCTGTTCAGCGCAAGACACTAATGCGCACCATGTGTAGCCGAGAGATTTTCACGAAAAAATGCCGGCAACAGCAGATTTTCGACTCAGACCTCAAAGGGGCGTGGCATTATAGCCACGTGACATTTACTCCGATCGCCAAAAATTTTATGTTATATTGTAGATTGATCTATGTGATATCCATTCTATGTGTTAGACTTACGATAAAAGTAAAGGTGGGGATACCAGAGAGCTTCAAAGTAGGATGGTACCCCCCTAAAAAAATTGGGTCGAGTCACCTTAACTTAACAATGCGCACGGATTATGGCTGTCTCGAATACGTGCAGAGGTCTCGGTGCGAGTGAGTCGTAGGTCTTCTTCAGCGCGTAGATCCTTTTGTTTGCCCAATGTCTAGACTTTACAGCATTTGCAAGGAATCCTGTATAGACCACAATACCTTGTTTTTCTAGGCAACGAAATAAAGTCTCGTTTTCCACATCAAATTAGGCACAACTCAGAGTCAAATGTAACAAAATTGACGGCGTAAGGGCGGCGTTTAACGCGTGTAATTTTCTGGAGTTTTCACCCAAGACATAGGCAAAGCCGAAAGGCAAAGGCGATACATCGTACGGTGTGCAAGTGAGTACGAGTGTGGCCAAACAACTGAAAACATCTATTACAATTGTTTATTATCTGCACACTACAGTGGCTTTGCAAGGTTGTTATTCAAAAAACGTTGTTACCAAAATAAAAAAACGAACGCACGTATTCACGTTTGTCTTTGGAAAAAGGGTAGATATAAACCATTTTCTCTGCTGGAAGAAACATCGAGAATCCACTGAAGACTATCCGCTCTGACTCTTCTCTTGCGCAGAAGCTGTTATTTTTAGTCATACGATATTTTTGCACAAGCTGTTATTTTAAGTCATACGATATTTTTGACGAGTTATATGTACAGACTGATCTTAGGTTATAGTGTTTACTTTTATTATGTTTTCCGAGACCAAACATAAAATCGCGTGAAGTTTAATATATTTAACCTTGTCAAATTCAAGATCGAGTTGTCAGTTTCCAGCGGCGTGGATTTATAAAGAAGCACGGCTCGGCAACTAATCTTAGCACAGTTAGAGTGATCTCTGAGCTGGTCAATATTGAAAAACAACTCGGTTTATCTCCCTGTAGACGTTTCCATTTTTTACATTGTCCATGATGACAATTACTGGTGTCTTAGGTTTGATGTTTGTTATTGCGTTATGCCTCAAAAGTGAGGCATTAGCTTCTTTTCCAAACGGCAGCGCTATTGACAGTTCGTCCTTGGCCATGGACTACAAGATGCATTCTGGTTCAGCAGTGCCTCAAGACAAAGTGCCAAGACTCAAGAACATTCCTGAATTTCTGATGAAGATTTACCTGAAAAATGCTAAAGATGGTGTAACTTCCAAAGCCGGAAAGACGACTCCTGGTACTGTTCACGGTTTTGTAGGACGAGGTAATGAGTGGTTGGGGTGGTGGGGCGTAATACCTAATGATATGTCTCATAACTGACCTATGGTATGTGTGATGTGGCCATCCACCTTAAAACATCCTAAATACACCATAGCTTATTATAAGGTTTACCTTATATATAGAGAGAAAACCGTTTACAGTACAAACCCATAAAACGGCCATAAATTGGCCCATGGACCACACAGGAGAGACGTAACACACATTTTATGTAAGGTAAGCTGTTTTTTATTTAAATTCTTTCATTCTCGTAGGTTACAGAAACGGTAGGTTTTTTCGCAAATACTTATATTTCGAATGTTACGCAACAATGCCGATGCTCGCCGATGCTCATATTTCGAGCTTGGGCTACCTGTGCTAGATCCGGCAAATTTTAACGCCATCTCAGACCTGGGAATCAAAAGCAATGGGATTCCATCATCGGCTTTAAAGGACAAAACAAATCAGCTTCATCCAAACAAGTTGAAGTTATAAATTAGTTAACTGTTACTCAAAGTTATACAAGGTCAGCGAAATATCTGTAGAATAAATATAATTATACATGCCGTACAGCAAATAAAACGGGCACCCAGTGACTGTTTTCTGTGAAATATCTGTTCGGAGAAGCAAAAATTGCCTAGAATTTTTTACAACTTGAGGAAGGCTAAAAAGCTCTAGATGACCGTTCCATTCATGTTCAATTGTCGAAACTTATATCTAATAAATTCCCTACGGTTTTATGAAGTTTAATTTCTCCTATTTTTCGTAGACAAAGGAAAACTAAAATTTTCGGAACCGGAAATGCGATGCAGAGAGGAATCAGAAAAATTCTCACTTTCATAAAACTTTAAATTGGAGCTAAAATTTTCTGGAACGTTATTCTGAAGCCCTTGTGATTTCGAAAAGAATTAAGTTTCCCTAGGATGACCGAACAGACACATTTTTTTTAGCACCACTTAGAATGCATTTCTGGAGATCTAAAAGTACTCTGGATAACCTAAAAAGTGTTTCCAATGCATTTAGGAGGAAATAGTCGTTGGGTGCCCGTGATAAAACTGTAGAACCTACGCCGGGTTATATTCTGAGATGAAAGCAAGTAATGTTTTGTCTATCGCATGATCTTTGCGGTATAATCACCAAATGCTCGTTCATGAGATAGCTGCCGTAGAGGAAGCGGATTATGTCGCCAACATCGGTAAACACATGGTAAGCAGGAAAACAACAATTTCACCACTTTGGACCACTAGATCTTACAGGACGCTCTCTTGATTTGGTATACGCACTAATGACGAAAAACATCATGTCCCCAGCAATACGCAATACACCGGGGCAATACATTGGTATAGCAAATCACAATGAGCAGCAGTGGCAATTTAATGGTATTAAGGAAATTTCGAAGAAATATCCACGAACTTCAGAGTACATCGAACGAGCAGAGGAAGTCAAGGCGCCTTGATGTCTGATATGTTCGAAAACACGAACATGAAGTGTGCTTTTGTTTGGCGATGTCTGACAACTAATACAAAATACATTTAACAAATCGCCCACACACAGCTGTCCACTCTTATGCCTACACCCATTTCAACTTTAGTGACAAAACAGAGAAATTTTCAGGTCAAATGTGAGGACTTTCCAAGGGAGAGGGGTGGCGGGGAGGGGGGAGGGGTGGCAGGGTGCCTGTTCATAAAGACTTCGTAGCTTAATCTGAAATAAAACAGAAACAGCAGTGATATAAACATTATTACACTTGGGGCCTGTTTACATGAAGGTAGGGGACCCCAGGTAGGTGAGGTAACATGTGGCAGGTTACCCCACCTAACATGTAAACGTGATCAAATTAAAATGAGAGATTATATGGACAGGCGGGTTACCCCACCTAAGCGGGTTACCTCACCTACCAGGGGTCCCCCACCTCCATGTAAACAGGCCCCAATTAATCATTTTTGTATCCACGCCTGGTAATCAAAATAAAACCCCTATTGTTTTGCTGCATGCCTTATAGATATGGTATGGTGAAGTAGTTAAAAGATGTGCAATGTAGTATTTTCTGAATGATCAAGTATAAGAGATGTTGGTCATTGAAGTTACAAAACCAACATGAATGTAATAGGAGGGAGCCCTATTAGCACTGACAATGACATAAGGCTATAGCTGCCAATCACAACGCACGATACCTATATCCAGAAATGGACACTAGTCCCGGATTGGCTGGGTACTCGATAACTATAAAACTCCAGCGCGTACCATTTAAGGCGTTTCTGTACACTCGAAAAATCGCTTTTTGTAACGGAGGTACATTTTATCCCGGCCCTATTCCATAAAGTTTGATATAACGGGGGCCAAAAATGCCATTCGTTAATCCGGGGTGTTTTTTGGAGAGACGCCACACGAACACGTACTCAACCAGACTCTTTTTCTCTCCTTGACAGTTGCACCACTGAGAAATGTTGTCTCCTTCAACGTAAACGGCTTCAACATTGAAAAAAAAGAGCGTCTCTCATCAGCCAAACTCCGAGTAATGGTTGAAATTGCAAGTGAAGTGCCATCTCTGCCATTGCGTGGGGACATTGTTCTTTATGATAAGTTTTCCCATGAGGCCATTCAGTCGGTTGCATTCCGGAGATCTGGAACTAGATGGGTTATGTTTTCTGTTCGTTCTATGGTACAGAGATGGCTTTTCTCACAGCGTCTCAACTGTGGAGTTTTCGTAAGGGCGAAGTCACACAATCCGGATGTGAATGTGTCGATCAAGGTGAAGGGAGGGCAAACTAGAACCAGACGAAATACGCTACCTCTCTTGATTGTGAAAACGCGTTTTGTCAAACACCATGGAGGAGAAAAACTGTCATCTTTGTTGAGGTAAATAACGCTCTCGCCTACTCTCCAATAGGACACTTTTGGCATACAATTTGAAATGCTAGCTGTCTGGCGATACGCCATTTTCGGCATAGCATGCATTTCTGAACATAAGTGCTCTTAGCTCGATCAATGCCGCACTAAAAAGATATAGTGATGTCCCCCTTTTCCTCTGTCTGTTATACCTATCCTTTCGACGAGATAAAGCCCTTCGAACCTCCTGTATAAGTCGATCAGACTTAGGTAGAAAAATGGAGGGGCCTTTGCTCGCAGGGCGGGTGATACAATCAACTCTTGCCTTACGGACACCCCGCAATAACGGACACCCCAATAATACGAGAACAGCTACATCCCAGGCAAAAATAAATTACAGGCGTTTGACTGAAATGAACTTCCGCTATTACGAACTCTCGCTAAAGAGGACACTAACTCGAGGTCCCTACAATGTCTGCTATAAAGAGAGTTGACTGTATTAGTGTTTAGATCTTCATAATGCTTTCTTTTATATATTCTATAGTCCCAACAGTCACAGGAATGGGCAAAGCAACGGTAGGAAAAAGTGTCCTGACACCCAGGGTCTTTTCGTTTACAAATTTGACAGCGGCAGAAAATTTTTCAGCATTCGATTCCCTCGTCCAGAAAGACAATATTTCCCTCTCAATTACACGAGTTTGATTTTGATTTACATATATAAAGTGACAAAGGTAATGAAAGCTAACCACTTCGACCACTTATTCCAGTGCTTAACCCCAGTCACTATGGTCGGTGCGTTTTCCCCTATATAAGAAATTATTTTGTGTAACCATCATAAGGTGTCCAACGTGGTTCTGGATAATGGGACGATGGAATCTAATAAGAGGAGACCCTTTTCTTTTCTGCCGCCGCCATACTGGAAAAAACGACTCGACCCTGGGGACGAGGTTTTAATTTTGACTTCAGCTTGGGAGTTCGTGGGACTTTATTCACACTAAAGTGGATACACAGCCGCAAACGACCAAACAAACAAATCATTTAATTATTAACGAAGGATGGACCAATGTACGGTCAAACTGGGTCAAGCATACAGCCATAGATTGTATTAGTCAATTGACTAGAGCTGTAGTTGAAATACGGATCCGATTGTTCGTTACTGCTACTAGTGTCGACTAATTCAAGTATGTATCTGTTTTGGCTCAATTTTATCTCTGGTTTAATTTTTACTTTCCTCAAGAGCCATATGGCTCTTGCTTTTCTTTGTTCCAAACTCATTACCACACATTACCAAACCCCAAAAGAAAGAAAATAAAATTTAAGCCAGGGATAGAATTGACTGACGGCCACATATCCGTGGATGTATAATGATCGAATAGTGAATTATAAGAATTTGGTCACACTATACGTCTTTTAAACTTTTGAAGGAATAAAATTACTTCCAAGACCACTACCTACTGCAAGGAGACAGTAGCTTGGACTATTCTCACTTCATGAATAATTACCCCGTAAGGCAGGAAATAGCTAAGAAACTTTTCAAATTCCGTCACGTGAAGCCTATGATTGATGGCATGATGCATCGTGGTCCTCGCTTAGGATAGTGCAATTTTTGTGTCCTCCTTTTTTATAAGCAGTTCCGCGTTCAGTGAAAGTGACTTCAAAGTTTCGCCCCTCTCACACCCTCTGGTGCTGGGTGACAGGGTGACGTTGTATACTGCATGCCTTTGCAGCTATACTAGTCACGTGGTACAAAAGTGCCATGCTGGAAAGCAAAGAACGGACTGAGACATGAAAAACAAAAGACTTACTCGTTCCCAGGGTTCTCAGGCGGGTAGGAGAGAACCCTGGGAACGAGATTGTCACGATTCCACCCCCTAACTTAATTCCCGTGACGGGATAACAGGCAGGTGATGCGAATATTGTACTTCCATATACTTTCAATTTTCAAATAATTTATTTAATAAAATGTATGTGGGTTCGCTTGACCTCGGTTTGACCGTAAGTCTTAAATTTCAGTTATAGAAAATTTCTGTAACAGGTGTTTTTTTAATAGTCAATGACGAAACGGTTTAATAATAGTTTTTTCCAGATCAAAACAAATGTTCGAGCTGCCTCGAAGGTCCAGACGTCATCTAGCAGCCATTCGTGACGAGGGTCCATGTTCTATTCGTCCCATGACAGTAGATGTCAGGCGACATCTTGGTTGGAACGATGTCATCATTCCCCGCGTTTTCGAGTCATTCCGGTGTGGAGGTGAATGTAAATTCCCGTTGGATACAAGTGTAAGTATTTTTTGCTTTCAGCAAAATATTACAAATTGTCCTTTCTTGAACACACTTGTTTAGCACGAAACAAAGCTACTGTCTGCTTGCAGTAGGTAGTGGTCTGAGTGAGTGAAACGCTCGTGCGGGCTTCCTGATTTGTACCTTCGGCATGCAAGTCTTAGAAGTACCTCCTCCGTCTCCTTAACTTGAGTTACAGCATCTCTTGTGGGTGAAGGACTATTATATTTCTCAATGATAAAGAAGAATGTGGTTGATTACTCGGTCCCCAGGGTATGCATACAAGATCAGTAGAGAGATTAAGCATCTCGTTTACGGCAAACGGCAACGTGAATTTGTACCATGTGACCAAGTTTTCAATTTACTTAACGTTTACTTTTCATTCTAACTATACACGAAAATCGGTAGATTCATGCCAGTTCTATCCATGCAATTGTTTTAAGCTGTTTTTATCTCCTCATTTCTCATTTTGAAAATTTCTCAACTTGAATCTCACGTTTGCCGTTTGCCGTAAACGCGATGCTTAATCTCTTTAGTATCTAAGCATAGCATGTTTGTGGGGTCGTGTACCAGTCACCGAACCATATACACCTGACAAGTTTGTTAACCCTTCCCTGTTTTGAAACGTTATTAAAAGATCTTAAAATAGAGCTATCACATTTTTGATGCTTAAGAGAGAGCATTTACCTATTTTCTAGGTAAATCCAAGCGGTCACGCCATTTTGCGATCAATCTTACACTCATCTGGACTGGATCAAGGTGCCGGAGAGCCGTGTTGCGTACCGATAAAACTGCACGGTGTAAGCATGTTCGAAGAGAATTCGCAGGGTCACATTAAGCTGAAAACCCACCAAGGAGCGATTGTTGAGGAATGTGGATGTCGCTAAACATCTGTCCTTCGCGCCCAGAGTTTGGCAAAGCCTTGAACTCTTGTTCCAGACTCATTGTCACTTTAAATGAAACCGTTCGTGATGGAACTATCTTGATTGACAAATTAATCAACCTTTTAATTTAAACCCAAGTATTTTTTTTACTTTTTCTTCAACACTAAGATTTCAGCACAAAAACAGTAACGTAGAAAAAGATAAAATTGAAGGGGAGGAAACAAAGGGTATGTAAAAGATACTAACCAGCACAGTCAGTGTAGTACTCGGATTTATTACAGTTTAGAATGTTTTTATTATAAGAGACACTTACTAGATTGATGAGGTTTTCACCGCAGGGATTTATTAGTCAAAATATATAGGAATAGTGCCTTCCTGTACCTTATAAGACATTTTCATAAAGTTTTTGTAGTCGATACGATATTAATAAAATGTCTTTAAGAGAGAATAGAGAAACTCTGAGCGCCGGACGCAGCTAATTGGGCTCGTCTTCAGTGTCGTCTTAGCAAACATCGAAAACAGAAATGTTCAAGTCTTTAAGGCCTAGATGATAGTGCTCTCCATAAAAAATTTGTCACATAGTTCACTTCAAACATTAAGACTTGTTGTTTTAAAGCCTTGATAAGTCGGTGGCCCAGAACTCATTTCTCCGCCCTTGCGGACCGTTTATCTGTCTTTTCCTATCAGTAAACATGCAACCCCCCACGTCTGTATTAGCTAAAACATCCTGAACTCCAGAGACTTTATTATAAGACATCGTTTCGTTTTGTATACAGAAGTAAGTAACTTTTCAATCTATTTTAGAACTAATTTTTTTTTTTGGAAAAAATTGTTGGTGCCACAAATGTAGACCGCTCATCTGCAGCCTTTTCACTCTTTTTTAAAAAGGCTTCTGATCGAAAGACACCCTGTTAAAGACCCCAAATAGTGAAATTGTAGCCCTGTTTAACACTAAAGACCCTGAAAACCATACCCAGTTCACCGGCACACATCAAATAAGAGAGTGCCCCCCCGGGAAATCGACTAGAATCGACGTTGACCGAAAGAATCTATTACGGGGGTATTTTCGCTTGGCCAACAGGGAAGTAAACTGTCCAGTATCAAGTTCGAATGTCCTCTTTAAGTTTAGACCTGGTTTGGAACAAAGGTTACTGAATTTCCTGAGCCACTCGCTCTCTCCTTTCGGATAGACTCCCGCGCTTTATTCCAATAAAAATACAGTTCGAGTTAGCGGGGAATTCGTGTTATCGGAGTACGAGTTATCGAAGTTCTACTGTAAATGGTATAAAGCACGTCCTTCCCTCGCTCCTATTCCCAGTAGCATGCGATTCCCGATCTAACAATCACTTATTTATAGAAACAGTGTTTTGTGCTCATAATATTTCTTATCAGCTTTGATTCCGGTCAAAACAAGATCGGTGGCTACCGCAAAAAGGTCGATAGGATCAATATTTGGCGGTTCCACGGCGATTTTCAGGAAGGTTATCAAGCCCTCAAGGTGTTGACGATAATCCAACAATACTGGTTTGCTCTAGATGTATGTCGCAACGTTATGACTGTTTTTATACTGATAGCGCTCTTTTGTACCACAGTGGTTGGTTGCGATTGGTGCATTTTGATCATACCACGATCATCATGCAAGGAGGAGATGTTCCTTCGGCGGTCCGCTGATGTACAATTACGCTCCAGTCGTGTTTTATAACCGTAGACATCTACGCTTTTATGATTTCAATTCTACTTTCCTTGTCGATGTTATTAGGGTGAAGGCTTATGTGTATATCTTTCTTCACTCTTTGGGCCGGGAGGAAGAGTCTCGATCATTAACTTAACCTCATTCCAATGCGCACGGATTATGGCTGTCTGGAATGCGTGCGGAAGTCTCGGTGCGAGTGAGTCTCATGTCTTCTTCAGCGCGTAGATCCTTTTGTTTCCCCAATGTATAGACTTTGCAGCATTTGCAAGGAATCCTGTATAGACCACAATACCTTGTTTTTCTAGGCAACGAAATAAAGTCTCGTTTTCCACATCAAATTAGGCACAACTCAGAGTCAAATGTAACAAAATTGACGGCGTAAGGGCGGCGTTTAACACGTGTATAAATTTTCTGGAGTTTTCACCCAAGACCATAGGCAAAGGCGATACATCGTGCTGTGTGCAAGTGAGTACGAGTGTGGCCAGACACCTGAAAACAACTATGACAATTGTTTATTATCTCACGGCACGCTACAGTGGCTTTGCAAGGTTGTTATTCAAAAAAGGTTGTTACCAAAATAAAAGAAACGAACGAACGTATTCACGTTTGTCTTTGGAAAAAGGGTAGATATAAACCATTTTCTCTGCTGGATGAAACATTGAGACTGTCAACTGAAGACTATCCACTTTGATTCTTCTCTTGTGTAGAAGCTGTTATTTTTGGTCATACGATATTTTTGCACAAGCTGTTCCTGATTCAGCTGATTTACAGACTGATCTTAGGTTATATTGTTTACTTTTATTATGTTTTCCGAGACCAAACATAAAGTCGCGTCATGTTTATTACTTTTAACCTTGTCAAATTCAAGAGTTGTCAGTTTCCTTAGACAACGGCGAGGATTTATAAAGACGCAAGGCCCGGAAACTAATTTTAGTGCAGTTAGAGTGATGTCTGAGCTGTGTCGGAACTGCTTCTCCAGACAATAAACTCACGCTCACGATAAAGAACAGAACTGTTTTAATACTTCTAAATCTCTCTCCGTAAAGATCACTAACTCTCGCCATGTGCTTTTTTTTGCTGATCCATCACTTCTTGAAAACGACATCCTATAATATCCGTAATCCTAGCTCCCAGGCCCCGACGACCTTAGGGTGCGCCTGACTAGTTTACAAAGTAAAACAACGCGAACGAAACATTCTTAACATCCGAGTATCAACGTACGAATTCTCACACTCTCCCCTATTTGATACAAGAAATTGGGATCAAATAAACGTAAGTTCAGTGTTCGACTGCAGCTTCTTCCGCAATGCGGCGAATGTTCTCCGCTGCTACAGCTGCAGCCCTCCTAACAGGACGAAACTCCCTTGCTCTGGGATTTAGGGATGGGCCTTCTCTCACACGCTGCTCTTGATCACAGGAAAGCTCTAAAGGAAACAGATGCTGGACTGCCCGTTCAAGGTAAGATTTTCCTGCCCTCAGCCTAACGGCTCGTACCACCCCATCTCGGCCTTGGAAAAGCTTGACTACTATGCCCATGTTCCATTTCCCTCGGTTACGTTCAGCATCCTGGATAAGGACGACATCTCCTAGCTTGACGTTCATCCGTTTGGATTTGTGCTTCATATTGTGTCTTTCCCTCAGGGACTTCAGATACTCCCCACTCCACCGATTCCATAAAACCTCTTTACACCGGCGTAGATACTTCACTCTCTTCCTCAAGTCAGCATCTCCTTCTTCTGTGCTTTCTTCTGGGACAAGTCTTGGTTGACCAAACATCATAGCACATGGAGTCAAAACTGGTAGCTGCACGTCGTCTTCCACGTATGACAGAGGGCGATCATTCACAGCCACTTCTACATCCAACAAGACTTCCTCAAGTTCATTCCATGTAAGGCTAGCTCGACCAATACTTTTGTACAATGCCCGTTTTACAACGCCCACAAGTCTCTCAAATTGTCCCCCCCACCAGGGGGCTCTGCTTAGATTGAATTGCCACCTCATTTCCTGATGAGCGAGGTAGTTCTGCAGCTGTTCATGTTTTACCACCCCTTTCAACCATTTCGCCGCGGCAACAAAAGTTCGCCCGTTATCAGAATAAATCTTCCTGGGACGGCCTCTCCTCGCGATGAACCGTTTCAGATGCTTGATGAACTCGTCAGCTGTTTGGTTTGGCAGCAACTCCAGGTGGACAGCTCTAGTTAAGCTGCAGGCAAACAACAAAATATACGCTTTTCCTTCTTTCTTTGTCTTGAGTTTGTACCCTATCGGTCCTGCAAAATCTAGGCCAACAACTTCGAAAGGGGTTGATCCTTCCGTCCTGTCTGTAGGCAAATTTCCAACTGGTGGGTTTGAGAAGGCGGTTACTTGGAATTTCTTGCACCCATAGCATCCTCTGATAACTCTCTTTGTAAGCTGTCTTAGCCGCGGCACCCAATATTGTTGACGAACAAAACTCATCGTAAGCCCCACTCCCCCATGAAGACTTAGCACATGTTTATCATGGACAATTCTCTCTGTTAACAAGGTATCTGGCGGTAAGTAGATAGGGTAGCTTCCCTGGATTCTCCCTCTACACACGTACAGACCCTCTTCATTCTTCTGCAAATTAAGTTTGAGCTGATCTTCATGGAACGTGTCTGTGTTTAACTTGCTGTTTTGAGCTCTTCCTACCCAGAATTTTACTTGCTTGACAGTCTCACATGTGGTCAATGGACCAGACAACCGGTGCTTCTTGCCTTTCTTACAGTTTTCGATAAATCTTGCTACCCATGACGTGATACGAATCGTCTGCCAGAATCCATGTTTCTCTAAAACCTGGTGTAGGGTGTCCTCCATCTCTGTGGCCCCAGCAAACACTTCCTTTACTAGCTTGGCCTCTGCCTCTGTCTCTTTACTTGGCTTAGTTTGCATCACCGCTGGCCACATTTCTGGTTCAGTCAGCCAGTTTGGTCCCTTCAGCCAGATTTCAAGACGCTCTCTAGACAGGGTGCCTCTGCTCCCCACGTCAGCTGGATTTAGCTCTGTTCCCACATACCTCCACTTTACATAGTCCTTGGCATTAATTTGTGCAACTCTATTGGACACAAATTGTTTGTAGCTCCCTTGACCAGCAATCCAATGCAAGACTACTGTACTGTCTGTCCATCCATACACAGACCTCACTACGTAACCTTCCAAAGCACTTCTTACATTGTCTACAAGATTAGCTGCCATGTGAGCAGAAATGAGCTCCAACCTTGGCATGGTAAGCCCTTTCTTTGCTAACCGTGCCTTTGCTGCCAACAGACCCTGGTGAATACCAGATTCTTGATACACGACTGCGTACACTGCTGCTGCTGACCCTTTCCCACTTGAATCACAGAATGCATGCAGGTCTAGAGCTTGGACCGGTTCCTGAGCTATAGTTAGACTGCGTGGGAATTTCAGCTCACCAGGCCAGTTTCCCTTAAATTTCTCCCATTGTGCTTTCAGTTCCTTGGGTAAAACAGCATCCCAAGGGAGGTGGCGGTCACACGCTTCTCTGAAAACCATTTTCCCTACCAAGGTTACAGGACTTGCTACCCCAAGAGGGTCATATATTGAAGCTAAACACCTTAGCACATCTCTCTTTGTGGCTTCATGTGAATCACCAGAAAAGGTCACAGCCAGAGTGTCCTCCACCTTATCCCAAGGGAGCCCGAGTAGTTTTGCTTCATTAGTTTTCACCCCCAACTGTTCCTTAGCATATGTCTGGCTATCTTCTGTCAACTGATTACCTGCTTCCAGTTCTGGTACATTAGAGTTCCACTTATGCAATTCGAAACCTGCCTGTTTAAAAACCCCTATTGCAGTTCCTTTCAACTCATGCACTTGATCAACTGTATCTTCCCCAGTGATGATGTCATCGACATAAAGACTCCTCATGATTTCCTCAACATGCTTTGGGTATTCAGTTCTTAAAGTTTCTAAATGTTGTTTCAAGGTACCCGCGAGAAGAAACGGCGACTGCACAAGTCCAAATAATGCCCGCGTGAACCTCAAAGTCTCAACTTGTGATGAGTTTTTATCCCTTATCCAGTGAAATCGAAGTGCGTCACGATCTGCTTCTCGAATCCTCACTTGCAAGAAGGCCTGCTTAATGTCTCCACACAAGGCAACTGGTTTAACACGGTTTCGAACCAGCACACTCCAGAGCAAGTTTTGTAGAGGTGGCCCAGTCTCTAAGCAATCGTTCAATGAAGGGCCACCTTGGTTTGCCTTAGCTGATGCATCAAAGACGATACGCATTTTGGTACTCTGTGCTGTTTCTCTTATCACTGCTTTGTGCGGCAGATAACATTCTCTTTCCCCTCGAGTCTCATCGCTCACTCTCTCCACAATACCTTCTTTCAGTTGGTCTTGGATTATTTTGTCATACTCAGCCAAGTGGCTGGGTACCTTCTGCAATTTCTTCACAAGGTTAGACAGTCGTACGAGACTGCCTTTCTGATTGTTAGGGAGGGGTGGGTGTCCAGCTTTCCAAAGTAGACCAGTCTCGTACCACCCCTCAGGGTTGCGTACCAGTTGCTCTTGGAATTCGCTATACACCACCTGTTGATCGCCGGCTGGTCTGTCCTCTAGTCCCAGTACATCAAGGCTGCACAATTGCTCGTAGTCAGACGAAGAACTCCTAGTCAGGTACACACTGCTCAGGTTTGTCTCAGCTCCAGGGGACATTATGGTCCAGCCAAACGATGTAAATTCTGCTATTGGTTCTCCTGGCTCTCCCACCCTTGGTGCTGAATTTGTCTTAATCTTGGCATATTCGCTAGCCCCCAGGATCACGTGTATAGGCAGCTCGGGCTTGATGTCGGTATCATCAATCTCCACGCCCTTGAGGTGTTGGTACTTGGCAATTGTATCCACATATCTCGGGTTCGGGATAGTTAGCAACGTTCCCTTGTCCACTTTGCTCAGGGTAGTGGGTAGGCTGAAAACTCCTTTAATGTTAGAGACTTGGACTTTGTACATTTCTATCTTCTGACTAGTACTCGTCATCATCATTTCGATTGTCTTATACTCTCTTCGATCTGGTTTTCTGTTCAGTTTGCTAATGAGTGCCGCTGATGCATAGGAGCTTCCGGCTCCCGTGTCCAATAAAGCTCTACACCTAATTCCATCCACATCTACCACAACTACCGGATACACCACTTGACCTCCACCTGTTGCTAGCATCAGCTGATTTGAAAGCTTATCACAAATTGAACTATGGTGCTTCCCATTACATCTCTGGCAAGTAGTAGTGCATCTACATTCCGCTGCTCTATGCCTAGCACCAGTACAGTTAAAACACAACTTATGGTGTGACAAGTACCTCCTCCTGTCAGCTACAACTTTAATCTTGTCACAGTCAACTGATTTGTGTTCCTCAGACTTGCAGTAAACACAAACCCTATGCTTTCCACCCTCTTGTTTAGCTTGAAGCAATGGGTCTCTTCCCTTGTCACGTCTCCCATGGTTGCCATCCAGGGGAACTGGGTTCCTTTCACACCACTTCCTTAAGCCTTCTACTAATTGCGGGAACCCCCACTCCTGCCAGTTATCATCCAGCCTCACTAGATCAGCTCTTATGCCTGGTAGTTTATCTAGGGTAAGTCTAACATACCCTCTAATATCTTTCTCCTTACCCATGGACTCTAAGGTTTGGATATTGGTAACCAGTTTCTCATAGAACTCATTAATTCTTGTTGGGTTTGTCCCCGTGATAACTGGCAAAGCCATTATGCACTGGATGTGAGCATTGGCTACTTCACTTGGCTTTCCATATTTGGTCATGAGAATGTTCTTCGCTCGTGTATATCCCTCGCTGTTAAAGGGCCACCCATCGATGACAGCTCTAACTTTTGGTACAAGTAGTTCTTTCAAGTATGAGAATTTGGCAACTTGACCAATGTCAGATTTGTCTATTTCCGCTTCAAACTGCCCCCAAAATCTCTGCCAATCTAGATGCGTCCCCTGGAATTTCGTTATCACAAGTTTGGGTAGTTTAACTTTTGGTTTACCTGCATCACTCTCCTTCTCGACGGTTTTCGCTCCGAATTTCTTCTTGATCTCAAGTCTCGCTTTCTCCTCCTTTTCCTGAGTTTCTCTTGCTTCTCTTTCCCTTAACGTTTGTTCCAGCTCCTCTAATTCTCCGACCACTTTCTCGTACTTGCCCAACTCCGCTTCGATGCCCGAACTCCAAACTTTAATGTCATCTTCTTCGTCACCTCGTCCAATTTTAAGTTCTTGCACAATCGTTTTCACTTCGTGGCATTCTTCAACTTTGCTTTCCATCAGCTTACGATGTCTTTGAATTGGTTTCAGCAAATTGCTGCCAGCAATCTTGTGTGTGTTTTCGTTAGTCAACTGCAGTACTTTCAACTTGTTTTGGATTGCTTTCTCCTGATTTTCCACGGTTGCCGCTGGTGTTGTCATGGCTGTGTCCTGGCAGGGTCGCCACTTTGTCGGAACTGCTTCTCCAGACAATAAACTCACGCTCACGATAAAGAACAGAACTGTTTTAATACTTCTAAATCTCTCTCCGTAAAGATCACTAACTCTCGCCATGTGCTTTTTTTTGCTGATCCATCACTTCTTGAAAACGACATCCTATAATATCCGTAATCCTAGCTCCCAGGCCCCGACGACCTTAGGGTGCGCCTGACTAGTTTACAAAGTAAAACAACGCGAACGAAACATTCTTAACATCCGAGTATCAACGTACGAATTCTCACAGCTGGTCAATATTGAAAAACAACTCGGTTTATCTGCCTGTAGTCGTTTCCATTTTCTACATTGCCCATGATGACAATTACTGGTGTCTTAAGTTTGATATTTGTTATTGCCTTATGTTTGAAAAGTGAGGCATTAGCTTCTTTTCCAAACGGCAGCGCTATTAACAGCTCGTCCTTGGCCATGGACCGCGCGATGCATTCTGGTTCTGCAATATCTGAAGACAAAATGCCAAGTCTCAAGAACATTCCTGAATTTCTGATGAAGATTTATCTCCAAGAAAATGCTAAAGATGGTGTAACATCCAAAGCCGGAAAGACGACTACTGGTACTGTTCACGGTTTTGTAGGACGAGGTAATGAGTGGTTGGGGTAGTGGGGCGTAATACCTAATGATA
>OZ037780.1:23719835-23817335 GCA_964035525.1 Porites cylindrica
TAGTTTGCTAGCGACGGGAACCCTTGACCTGGTTTGACTAAACGGTTTTATAATACTTTTTTCAAGGTCAAAACAAATGTTCAAACTTACTGGAAGGTCCAGACGCCATCTAGTAGCCATTCGTGACGAGGGTCCATGTTCTGTTCGTCCCATGACAGTAGATGTCAGGCGACATCTTGGTTTGAATGATGTCCTCGTTCCCTGCGTCTTCGAGTCATTCCGGTGTGGAGGTGAATGCAAATTCCCGTTGGATACAAGTGTAAGTAATTTTTGCTTTCAGCAAAATATTACAAATTGTCCTTTTTTGAACACACTTGTTTAGAACGAAACAAAGCTACTCTCTCCTTGCAGTAGGTAGTGTGAGTGAAACGCTCGTGCGCGCTTCCTTTTGTACCTTCGGCATGCAAGTCTTAGAAGTACCTCCTCCGTCTCCTTAGCTTGAGTTACAGCATCTCTTGTGGGTGAAGGACTTTTATATATCTCAATGATAAAGGAGAATGTGGTTGAGTACTCGGTCCGCAGGGCTCCACTTAAGGTGGCTCGACTGGATTTTTTTGGGAGGATACCTCCCAAGTTTGAGCATAAACTACGTCGCCGTGAGTAAAGATATGGGAAGAAGATTACCACAACTGTATTATATAAAGATGAAAATTTCTTATGATCTGGGTTTTATTGCAATCGGAGTCACCATGGCAACGTAACGACGCCATTACGTTTTTTTATTTATCTTTGTGTTTCTCTGTACCGGGAGTTTTTTTTAAGAAATCGCTTAAGGGAGTTTGTAACTGCCATAATTACCTCAATTATGTCAAAGTTTGAACAAATTCTATGAGAGCGTTTTCGAAATATTTTGAAACGAAGTTTTAAGCATCATGAAAACAGTGAAATAGCAAGCTATCCACACAATTAGCTAAATTTTTAAGAAAATGATGAGCTTTGGAAACGCGGCTTCATCTTATAATGGTTTGATTCCATTGACAACTGCGTACAAGAAATGAGGGCAATTGCTCTGGGCGATCGCGAGCAAGAAGAATTTTATTAACTTGCATTCAGCTGCTTTTGTTACAGTTTTTGCACGTAATTTTGTCTATGCCTACAATTTTCGCATTTTTCAAAAAACCGCTCGATAAATTTTAATATAAATTTGACAATCCGGAGATCAATTGCCAATAAATATACCCTGCAAGTTTCAAGAACATTGAAAGCAGAGAAGGCTTTTAAATAGGGCCTCAAATATGACCAATTTTCCCCCAGGTTTGGTGTTTTCAAGTGAGCGTCCTCATTATTCACTGGCATTGTTTCCAAGTTTCATATGCACGTGCACATTTAGCAAAAAGAAATAAATTTGCATCAAAAAGAACTCTCGATTACGTTCGGAAGAAATATCCAGAATATGCTAATAATTAGCTTGAGTCACAGATAGCACTGAGAGCCGAGACGGTGAACGTCACGGCTCATCGTGTAGGATCCAATACTTAGTTATCTTACTCGGGTTATAACATCACAAACTCTTACAAAGAGTTGCTGTGATGTTACATTATATCACTGTTTTCTTTACCCGATTATTAGCATACTCGGGAGATTTAACCGAGGGTCCTTTTTGATGCAAATTCTATCTTTTTGCTAAATGTGCAAGTGCATATGAAACTTGGAAACAATGCCAGTGAATAATGAGGACGCTTACTTGTAAACACAAAATCTGGTGGAAAAATTGGTTATAGTTGCGGCCCTATTTAAAAGCCTTCTCTGTTTTCAATGTTCCTAAAACTTGCAGGGTATATTTATAGACAATTGATCTCGGGATTGTCAAATTTATAAGAAAATTTATGGAGCGGTTTTATGAAAAAGGCGAAATTTGTAGGCATGGACCAAATTACGTGCAAAAACTGTAACAAAAGCAGCTGAATGCAAGTTACTAAAATTCTTCTTACTCGCGATCGCCCGGAGTAATTCTCCTCTATTTTTGTACGCAGTTTTCAATGGAGTCAAACCACAATGAGATGAAGCCGCGTTTCCCAAGCTTATCATTGTCTTAAAAATTTAGCTAATTGTGTGGATAGCATGCTATTTCACTGTTTTTATGATGCTTAAAACTTCGTTTAAAAATATATCAAAAACGCTCTCATAGAATTTGTTCAAAATTTGCCGTAATTGAGGCAATTATGGCAGGTACAAACTCCCTTAAGCGATTTCTTAAAAAAACTCTTGGTACAGAGAAACACAAAGATAAATAAAAAACGTAATGGCGTCGTTACGTTGCTATGGCGACTCCGATTGCAATAAAACCCAGATCATAAGAAATTTTCATCTTTATGTAATACAGTTGTGGTAATCTTTTTCCCATATCTTTATTCATGGCGACGTAGTTAGTGCTCAAACTTGGGAGGTATCCCCCCAAAAAAATCCAGTCGAGCCACCTTAAGAAAGCAGTCAAAACCATGGGGAAAATTGACCAATAACAACGCGGGCTCGGGTATTGGAGGTTCATTCTTTGGCCCTCTATTACAATTTTCCCCATGGTAAAGTACCCCTTTTGAACGCTTTTATAGTGAGGGATATGTATACATGATCAGTAGAAAGATTATTTGTACCACGTGACCAAATTTTCAATTTACTTATCGTTTACTGTTCATTATAACTACACGAAAATCGGTAGATTCACGCCAATTCTATCCATACAATTGTTTTAAGCTGTTTTTATCTGTTCATTTCTCATTTTGAAAATCTCACATTTGCCGTTTGCCGTAAACCCGATGCTTAATCTCTTCAGTAGTATCTAAGCATGGCATGTTTGTGGGGTCGTGTACTAGTCACCGATCCATGTGCTTGGACGGGGAAACCTGCAAGTTTGTTAACGCTTCTCTGTTTTGAAACGATATTAAAAGATCTTATTAAAAATAGAACTGTCACATTTTTTTTATGCTTAAGAAGCTTTAAGAGAGAGCATTCAACTATTTTCTAGGTAAATCCAAGCGAACACGCCATTTTGCGAACAATCTTACACTCATCTGGACTGGATCAAGGTGCCGGAGAGCCGTGCTGCGTACCGATAAAACTGCGCGGTGTAAGCATGTTCGAAGAGGATTCGCAGGGTCACATTGAGCTGAAAACCTACCAAGGAGCGATTGTTGAGGAATGTGGATGTCGCTAAACATCTGTCCTTCGCACCCAGAGTTTGGCGAAGCCTTGTACTCCTGTTCCAGACTCATTGTCACTTTAAATGAAACTATTCGTGATGGAACTATCTTGATTGACAAATTAATCAACCCTTTAATTTAAACCCAAGCAGTTTTTTTACTTTTTCTTCAACACTAAGATTTCAGCACAAAAACAGTAACGCAGAAAAGATAAAATAGAAGAGGAGGAAACAAAGCGTATGTAAATGATACTGACCAGCACAGTCGGTGTAGTACTCGCATTTATTACAGTTTAGAATGTTTTTATTATAAGACACACTAGATTGATGATGTTTTCATCGCAGAGATTTATTAGTCAAAATATATAGGAATAGTGCCTTATAAGACATTTTCGTAACGTTTCTGTAGATTGATTACTGTGACACTCACAAAACCGTGAACACCAGAAATATTTGTGGGATGTTATCGTGTTGCGAGAAATAAGCCAATAAGGTGCGAGATAACTAAACCGCAAACAGCAACGGTAACTAATAGGTGGTTTTGAGGTTTGCTGGCGTATCCTGAACTTTATTGTGATTGGGCAGTACACAATCAACATTCCTGAAATTTTACAGGTGTTCATGGTTTTCTGAGTTTGACAGTAAGTGCTTTTCAAGAAGATATCCCTAAGATGATAAAATAATGGGTGATTACATAATAAAAAGCAATTGCACGCATTACCAAGATGATTATATAATATTAAGAGCCATAAGAGGTTCTTGATAATACACTGCCCAAGCTGCGCTGTTCTCAACGCGAACGTTTTCAAGACATTTTTTCAACAACCACAGGATCTTTAGTGGAGAGTACGGCACAAGCGAGAAGCGCGAGAACCGGAGACAAGCGAGAAGAGGGGGATAATGGGAACGAATGTAGAGCGCGAGCAGGGGGTGATGGGAAGGAATAATAAAAATAATAATAAAACATTTATAATGCCCAAATTCCATAAAATGTTCAAATGCGCATGACAAGATTAAAATTACAGTTAAGAGCAAACTTACAACAATGATTTAAAAAGCTAAAATTACAATTAAAAGTAAACTCACAATAATAAAAACAACTATGATAACAATGCATGACGGAAAAGGTGAGTTTTTAGCTTGGCTTTAAAAATACTAACTGTGCTGGCGCTTCTTATATCAAATCGTAACTCATTCCACAGTTTCGATGCAGCACTGGTAAAAGAGTCTAAAAGACTCCTTTTACTCCTTTCACTACCGCTTTCCTTAACTAGTAATAGTTGCCCCGCTCTCGATCGGTTCAGTATTGTCGGGCAATAGTATTCTTGAAACCATACCAATTAACTGCACTGAAGCACACGTACGAACTCCACGGTATAGCCAGTACCTTACCAGTACCTTACGCATGCGCACAACCATATCACACATGTACGGGTGCTTCAGTGCAATTAACAGGTATTGTTAATAGTATTTTTGGTCGTTGTATAGCTCTTTAAAATATACCGATTCATAATTGAGATTTTCGCTCTTATTCCATACAATGGGTGAGATAAAAACAGGAAACGCAAGCTTCTATGCACTGATTGAGTTCGATTTACACAGCTTTCATCAAAACATTCTCAATTTCGAGAATATTTTATTCTAAACCATAAGAAAAGATTTAATTAGAAGCTGGAGTTTTTCGCTTTTACTCTTTCATTTTTTACATACAGTTCATTTTATTTGCCTGAAAGTAAGGTTTGATCAATTCACGCTCGCGCGTTCTAGTCTTTATAGAAGGACATCTGTCAGCAGCAGGGGATAAGTCAGAACAGATTTCTGTAAACGTCCATCGTTCTGCTACTGATAAGCTAGCCGTTGATTCACTCGTCTTGCTTGTTTGTGGGTTGAGTATTATTCCCCCAAAGAGATCGAGAGAGAGAAAGAGAGTGTCTGGCAGATTGTTTCTAATCAAAGATTTGTCAACTCGTGTCTGGCAAACTCTCCAAGTGTTTATATATGTCTGTTGGTCCATAACTTTCAAAAACGCTGCTCCACAGAATGTCACTGATAACACCTAACGCAAAAGAGTATTGAAGTATGTGGTACAATGAATGTCACAAAATCCAGTAGACCTGCACCGTTCTAAACCTCTTATTTCACTGGTCCCCTTTAATCTGCACTTCCATTGTTTTCAGGGATAGGGGCATTGTTATGTGACTATCCCTATTGTTTTCCCAGCTAATCAAAAACAATCTTTCAAATAGGTGCAGGATCCACAAAATCTACCCAAGCGGTCCCTACAGGATTTTATGTTTGTTTTTTTTTTCTGTTATCATAACAAACTCTTACTTGCGGGCGCGAACAATACAAACGTCATCATTACCAAACGATTCCTCAAGGCCCCTGTTCAAGCAAATCGAGATTTTTTCTGCCATACTGACTGTATATTTCAGCTATAAATACTTTCCTTTATATACGCGAGCTACTAGAGTGCCTCCTCTGGATTTCGCTTTCTTGGCGAAATCCCTGCAGGGGCAATCAATACCTCAAATATCCCCCAAAAAGTGATGGCGAACGACTGGGGACGAGGCAGGAATCTCTTGAGTCTTGACCACGTGGTTTATCACGCGCGCTGAGTAAAACGGGGGACCAGAGAAAATCTTCCAGCGAACGTGATGATACACGTGATCGTTGAGCTAATAAAATTGGCTTGTTCCCTTTTCTCGACATCCGTGGAAGACAAAGTTGAAGTATTATGTAGGTAGTAAGCTTCATCAGTATAAAATATCTGAGTAAAAATTGGGGTCGATAAAATCATCGAGACTTAAACAATGCGCGAGCTATGATTGATCAGAATCATCCTCGTTCCCTCTGAGTTCTCTTTCTTCTTTCCTTGAGAGGGACTGTGGGAATAGTTTGGGTCAAATTCCATTTAATAGAACCTCGATTACTCGAACTAGGATGACTCGAATTCCCTGCTAACTCGAACTAAATTTCCTCTCCCTTGATCAGGGACACCCAAAGTCAATTTTTGGAAAATATCTGTTCGGAAAACGATTTGAAATCTAGAATTTTCGGACCATTTGATGTAAATTTCTTGCTTGCCTACCTCTCCTTCGAACATCTGAAAAATAGTACAATTGCTCATGTTAAACGTATTTTTTTCCTGAAAAGCTCACCAGAATTCTCGGGAGCCTTTTTTCTGGCTAAAAATTTTCCCAAAGGTAAGTATTGATCCCTATAATTTTCGGATCACTAGACTTTCAGCTAGGAAATCCGAACAGATGAAAAATTTTTAGGGGACGAAAATATGCCTATATCTACCAAATACTAAAATATGTGTAACAATGCTATGTTTAAGTCGTTTTGAACTATATTCTCGTTGGGTGCCCCTCAGTGCTTGATCAAAATTTCACTGAAATTTACCCCGATTACTCGAATTGTTTTACGTTTCCCTTCAGAGTTCGAGTTACGGGGTTCTCCTGTATGTCCTTAAAGTTCTTGTCAACCTTCTGACATCCTCTGAAATTTTCAGAATTACCGATGCAACCTAAACTTGTAGCAAAAAATATAAGCAGAAATGGACTTGGGCTAAACTCCCAGTTTCCAGCCAGTATATAGAACCAATCACGTGTGAAATGTCTAACAGGCCGATGACGAGGATCTTTTCTCTCGAAATGTCCCTTTGAAGTCTGGTAACGTATTTTATACAACGGTATCCATGTCAAGATTATCCTTGACCAATGTGATGTATGTTTAAATCTAGTTAAAAAACGGGCTCTTCAGTCTAGAACGAAATAATCATATTATGGTTTTTGAAAGCTTTTAAACTTTTTAGGGACAAGTTCTGACAGGGAAGGAAAGTTTAGAATCTTTTCTCATAACTAGTATTTGTCATGCAATGTTTTTGCAGAGTTTCCTGTCTGCCCGACTTAATAGAATTGAACGCACTCAAAGTTTCGTAACGGGTTTATTTCCAGCCACAAGTTCAAAAGTTGTTTCCGCGGGTAGTCCACCATACACAAACAATGTATTGTAAAATCAAAGTCATAACTTTCAACCTGACAATTATCCATTAATCTAGGCGTATAAGAAAACAACTAGCTGGGTTTGTCTCCACGATCAAAACAATTTTTTATTATGTCTGTAATCAAGAGAGTTGTTTTCCTCTCTTGATGTAATAGTATAAAGCCCCGGTGCGTACTTCCTGGAGTAATGTGCCGCTGGATGGGGTGGCATTTTCACGACTGGATTGAATATAATGGAGTAGCATTTTCAATAGCTTTACTAGAATGGGGTCGCACAGTTGGGCATTTTGGGGGTCAGAAAATTCAGGTAGGTAGGGATTAAAAATGGGAAGATTTTTACTACATTAAGTTTAACAAATGTATTAGTTCTTTTCAAGATGACTTACCTACCTTCTAATGGAGTAGTTTCGCAGTGATTTTCTCGTGTTTGCTTTATGAACGCTGATCAAACCGGGAGCCCATAACTTCCTGATAAAACTAACTGAAAATACTTTGGCTTCGCATGGCGTCCGGCTTCCTCTCCATCATTTCTTGCAACAAACAGTGACTTATGTCATCGCAGTCTGTGGTTCGGAGACCCCCCAAAATATGGAAAATCAACCCAAAACGGTTGTTTTGCCAAAAACCTGTCTTTGTTCTTCAATTGTGTCATCTTTGCGGCATAATTTTTGTTCATAAGATAGCTGATAGGAAATGGTTCGGGTTGCCGGCATCCGGTCGGTGCACAGGTAGGGAAACAATTTCGCTTCTTGATACAAAGTTATAAAATGCAATAAAATGCTAGCTATCTTGGTTATCTTGGTTCGGTGTAACAACTTGCTAAGTCCAGGTACGGCGTTTACCCAGGCCTCCTCGGTCAATACATTATCCGAAACGAACCACGTGACCGGAAAAGCATAGCCGGGCCGCACGAATGGGGTTTAGTGTTTCGCGTTATTTGGCCATAATCTTTAGTGTTTGCTGTTAAATTGGTCAATTTTTTTATGTTTACTGTTTCCTAAGAAAATAATGTTAAGTGTTTAGAGGGTTCTTCCGACATCTTAGGCAATAATAAAGGATTAAATTAATTGCAATCTTAGGCAATGGTCGGACTTCTTCGGCAGTCTTTGGGGATCTTCGGTAGCCCTCAGGATTTTTGTGAAATAATCCGGAATTGTCGTAAAATGGCCAAAAACTCCTTGATATACTAAACAAAATGATATTGGCCTTTTTGGAGCCGTTTTTGCTTCTTTCTGGAAAAAAATTACTGTTTCAAAGAATTTTTTACTGTTAGTGTTAAAATGCCTAAAATTTAACTGTTTCATGTTAGAAAGTGAAAAAATGAAGTGTTTAGTGTTATCGAGGTACCCCCATTCACAACCTCCTATCAATTTCCCATGGTTAGGTGCCTACTTTATTAAACCAATCTGATTTTCTTTTACATTAAATGCACAGTTAGTGACCAATAGTCCCACCCAGCTCTACTATTAAAACTCCGAGACTAAACTACACCGTATTGTTGACAATACACGATTGAAAAAGAGGATTTATTAATAGATCAGTAATCTTAGTCGACTCTTTTACAACTTATACGACGCGAACGGTTGTCGACTTCATTTAAAATTGTTTAGAGAAAAAGTATCACACAACAACAGCGACAAACGGATAATCCTATGTTCTTTCATATTGATTTCCACCGATAATTCTTGTCCCGTTTAGCACGGGTTTATCTTCAGTCTTCAGTCATTGTAAATCGAGCCTGTCTCAAATGAGGGCTGCCACTTAAATGAAACGAAAAAAAAACCTCTGACTTTACAGGACCTCTGAACAATTTTCCCGACCTTAGTTCTAAAATGTTCTTCTTCATTATTCTATGTTTAGTTTTTCGTTCTCCTTGTTTTTCACGGAACTATTCTTTGAAAATTTGAGTTTCCAAAGCCCTATAGCAGCCTGAAAACATAGAATTTTCTGACTTTTTACTGACTCAGAGCAAACATTTTCCGTGACATTTTCCAGAACAGGACAATTCTAAGATAATTAAACTCTAAACAAGTACAACAGCAAAAATCACACCAAAAGTCAAAATTAACAATGATAGTCATCCCAATAGGTGAAAGCCTAGTTTCCATATGTGCGTAGCACCAACGCAACGTTGGATTGTTCGCAAAACGTTTGAGAGAGTGACGACTCCAGGTTGGTCCCTCGTTTGCAGGGTCTCTCTTCCCCCTTGATAAGAATAACTCCTATGATATCCATAAGGAAAAAACGCATTTTTGTAAAAGAAAAGAAAAAAAATAAAATAAAATTTTAACGTTACGTTTCGTATATTCCAATATACATCTTCAGGTTTAACTCCTTTCACACTCCAGTTCGTGCTAAACCTACAAAATGTTTCACTGCAAAGCGATATCTATATTTAAATACTATCACATACTGTTAATGTTAGTCGTTCTCGCTTTCCTCCTTTAGAATCACTCTCTTATCGGGGAGGAACTAAGACCGTACGAGACAGAGCGACTGAAATCGCCGAGCCTATAACTAATCGGCGACTGCAGCGAGCACGCTAAGACGTATATATGGAAAAAAAGTTCGGAAGCTCAGAGACGATAGGATGTCAGCCTCATGGCTCTCATCATAAACTTTCTATTTCTCCTTTTTGCGACGTTGCCCTTCGACACGGGGGAGACTCCAATACGAAACGGATGGAGATACTAGTTGGAAAATCAGAATTAGAAGACCAATCTGGGCGTTGCCCAAACTTTTTTGAGACTGTACTAAAACAGAGAGACAAACATATAGAAACCACCATGATTTTAACCGCGCTTAAGATTTTGACATTGAATGCTGTCTTCAACACAGTAATATGGGCTTAGTTTGTTCTATGGATATTTTTATGTGCAACCCTAAGCGATACCTGTATGGCTAAACACCCTAAAAAATAGACCAAACTCTACAGTTTACATGCGTGAGTGAGACGACGAGCATCCCCGTCTTTTTAACGTGAGAATTCCCCCCCCCCCCCCCCCCAAGAGGGTTTTGCAAATGCAGATATGGAAACCAAACTTTAATAGCAATTTTAAACCAGTCCTTTCTTAATCATTGTTTGACCTACTTTGACGAATCACAGGATTTGTTTTCACTTATTCTAAACCAGTCCCTGGTCAATCATTGCTTGAGCAACCTTGACGAAACCACCGATATTGGCTCCTTTTACGTAATCAACAGACCCGTCTGGGAGCTTCCCGTACTTGACACACTGATGGTCAATCGCCTTCATAATCTGCTGCAATTTTTCATCCACTTCCTCTCTTGTCCAAGCCGTTCGCAAGCTGTTTTGGCTCATCTCCAAACCGGATACTGCCACGCCCCCAGCGTTGGATGCTTTTCCAGGAGCGAACAAAACCTTGCTCTCCTGAAACACTCGCACTGCTTCTGGCTTGGTCGGCATGTTAGCACCCTCTGCTACCAAGATGCACCCATTTTTCACCAGCTCTTCAGCGTCCTCCTTGCCAACTTCGTTCTGTGTGGCACAAGGAAGAGCCACGTCGCACTTTATGGACCACGGGTTCTTTCCTTCGAAGTAAGTCACGCCGTATTTCTCAGCGTACTCACGGATGCGCCCTCGTTTGACATTCTTCAGCTCAAGCACGTATGCCAGTTTCTCCGCCGTGATGCCATCAGGATCGTGAATGGTTCCATTTGAATCTGACAGTGTGATTACCTTGGCGCCGAGTTGAGTGGCTTTCTCGCACGCGAACTGGGCAACATTTCCAGAGCCGGAAATGGCGACAAGTTTACCCTTGATGCTGTCTCCACTGGAGTTGAGCATCTCCTGAACTAGATACAGGAGGCCATACCCAGTAGCTTCTGGACGAAGCAAGCTTCCGCCCCAGCCTATTCCTTTTCCTGTCAGCACACCAGTAAATTCGTTTCGGATCCGCTTGTACTGTCCGAAAAGGTATCCAATCTCCCGGCCCCCTACTCCAATGTCCCCAGCAGGAACATCTGTGTTCGGACCAACGTGCCTCTGTAGTTCCGTCATAAATGATTGACAGAAACTCATCACCTCGCTGTCAGTTTTTCCCTTGGGATCAAAATCAGAGCCACCTTTGCCGCCACCCATGGGGAGAGTTGTGAGGCTGTTCTTGAGGATCTGCTCGAAACCTAAGAATTTCAAAATTCCTAGATTCACTGTGGGATGGAAACGAAGACCACCCTTGTAAGGGCCGAGGGCAGAGTTGAACTGCACTCGGAATCCACGGTTGACTTGTATGTTGCCTTTATCATCTCTCCAAGGAACTCTGAAGATTATTACCCTCTCTGGCTCTACCAATCTTTTCAGGATGCTTTGTTGCTTATATACAGGATTCTCTTCAATAAATCCCCACACTGACCTGACAACTTCCTCTACTGCTTGGTGAAATTCGTCTTCTCCAGGATTCTTTTTCTTCACGTAGTACATGAACTCTTCAGGTGACCTGAACTCTTCCATTTTGCTACAGAACAAAATGACACAATTAGTAATATGTTCATAATTTCCGAAAACCGTAAAGCGAGATATGAAGTATTTATCCCAATATTCGGCTAGCTTATTGACTACGAAATAGTCCGTATTTTTGCGTAGGTCAAGGACGCGCGAACAGTCAAAGGATAGTCCAGAGGTCAATTTAATAAAAGATAATAGCCGCTCTTAGAAATTACACATGTAAAAGTTTTATCAAATTGAACCCTCCGCCAGAGCGGTGCTAAAAACGGAGAGTGAGACTGGAGAGAGACGCGCGCGTTTGACGTGTTTGTTTGTTTTTCAAATCGGTTTTTCGAGCGCTTCGAGTCGGTGTGAGGTTTCCGCGCTAAGAGCTGAAAACCGATTTGAAAGGAAGAAAAAACAAACAAACAAACTATCAACAAGATTAAAGTGGAACAAACAGATTAAAGTGGAACAGCAAACCTCCAACGCCCCCAAAATTAAGGATGAAGGCAAGCGAAGGCCGATCTGCGCCATTTGCAATCCATTATATATATTTTTAGCGGAGTTCAAGAATTGTAGCTCAGTGAAATACGAATCTCAACGGAGAAACTTGTGTTCGTTGTGCGCTCTTGGGTTTCATTACGGAAGGAAGGGAGAAAGATTGTTAGCCTTACAGTTTTTCAAAGTTCACTTTTGTCGTTTGTCACGTTTGAACTTTGGAAACATATTTGTTTGACACGAAGTCGTGATTTCGTTAAGTTTATGAGTAAGTGCGTTTTGCGACCCTATTTTCAGAACTAAGCCAAAATTCGTTACCCCACATTTGACCAGCTATCACAGACTGTTGCATGTTGCATTAAAAAAACATCAAATATATAACGTTGTTTACATGTATTGTGGCACGTCCGACAACCAATAATAGTAGTACTTGACTTACTCTTGAAGAGACCGACGCGACCCTAGGTTTCCTTAGGTCACGTAGGAATAAATAGTGTTTACTTTAATAACCTACAAGAAAGTTCTCCACTTGGGGGATATCGCGAAAGGCCACGCGACATCTTTCCCACCCCTCGCGGTTTCGCCGCTCGCTAGTGCGCTTTTTCGCTGTTCGCTTGCGGGCTGGCTAATGTCTACAACAATATCAACACTATACTGCTTTTAAAAATGTAAAATGAGTAATAACACGTGATCTTGTAACTGCCGAAAATACAGGATACACGGTTAACATGAAATACAAGCTGCTGCGCACAACCCCGGCAGGTGCGTGACATTTGGGCGCCTTGGTCTGGTACTCGCAAATTTTGAGCTACCCGAGGGTCGGGCATTTGCCAACCCGGGGCTACCCCGGGCTTTTCACAAGCACAGGGGTACTGACTCGAAATCCAAACATCAAACCACATACGGAGAATTTATAGGAAAAGGCAAGCAGATCAGCTCGTTTGTCAAGGACTAGAAAAACTTTTAAAGGTTTTAATTTTTTGTTTTCTCGATTTTATGGCCATTTCATTTTATTGCTCATCAAGCCAGAAGTGTTATAGCGACATGAATCAATCTTCTGATGAATGATTAAGGATTTGAATAAACTTTAGTGAGGACAATATTCAAAACAGCTGACATTACAACAGACTATGAAATGAGAATCACAAGCTGGTGTTTGCGTTGATGTCTTTGTTAATGGTTAGTGCTATAACGAACATTTAATTAATAGAGGGAGAGGATGACGTACCTAACAACGAAAAATCGCTCACTAAAATGCTGAAAATGGCACTACTTTACCGTGCAATGAAAAAAACTGCTGCAGTGACGTGTTGATTGGACACGACCTGGGGTGGGGCACCTCCTCTTTTCGTCCCCACCCATCACTGCCGCAGGGAATTTGGCATCCAAGAAGAAAACAGTGCTAATGCCCGGGGGATTACGTTTACTCTTTAAGAAAGTTCCGCTAACGAACTGCCAGCAGCCTTTTGTTTTTCTTCAACGGTGGCACTTTTCCGCCCAGGTTAAACGCCACGCTTCTGCCGTTCTTTCGTCGAACTTAATTCTTACTTTGAAATCAAAGCGGCATCAGCAACACATTTGAGGCATGCTTTTCCGCGATTACCTGCGTTTCGCTCGACGGACTAACTGGAGTATAAAGCGGGGCTGCATGTGGTTTATCCGTTTAACGGATGTAATATAATTCAGTTTATGGACGGTGTTTAACAATATTTACATGTTACTAATAAGAAAGTAAACGAAGCATCGTTTCGCTCGACGGACTAACTGGACTAAAGAGGGGCTGCATCTGGTTTATTCGATTGACGGATGTAACAATTCAGTTTATGGAGGGTGTTCAACAATATTTACACGTTGTTGATGAGAATGTAAATGAATAATAAAGAGGAAAAGGACACTTGAACATGCAGCTTGACGTGTATCTTGTCCACGCACAGTTTGCCAGAGAATATTAAAATGGTAAGAATATATAAACTCCTTTACTGTAAAATACAGTATGGCGATATTTCAAAATTGAAATTCATAAATCTTTTGCGGTTGGATTTGTATCAAGCGACACCACAATTAAAACCATTTAATGAGGATCGGTGACTTGGTCGCTAGATCTTAACGCAATTTGCATCGAAAGAGCTAAATTTCAAAATTTACAACAACACATGTTACTAACCTTTTGCAAGGTTCTGTCAAGGTTCTGTCTGGAATAGCAATCAAAGAATCACTGACCCGAAATGGCTCAGCTCTTATTGATTATTCTTTATATTCAGGGAAACACACACGTAAAAGACACGTGGAAAGCAAGAACTTTGGCCTCTCGTAGCGTAGCTTTAATTGTGGACTGGACGCTGGACTCTGGACCTCAGTCACTGTTTCTTAGTTAAACAAAAAAGTGAAACAAAGCAAAATTACGATCACTCGATTATAGATAGGTTTTATGTTCTTTTTTCATACGCGGGGTTAGATGAATTCTCTTAATCTGTCATTGAAAGAACGTACCCATGGGGTCCTAGTAATTGTAATTTGAAGTTATCAGGTTCTTCTTACTTCTAACATATCACTAGCCAAAAACCACCACAATCAATGTTACGATAAAATACTTACATCCTTCGGGAGTCAAAATCTTCATTTGTTATCAACTAAGTGTTAACTTAAACAGACCAGAGTCTAAATTTGAGAGTCAAGAGACCAGGGTCCAGTCCGCTTTTACTTCTCTTACACTATGCAAATTTCAGAGCTGTAAACAACACGTGATGCTCGTTGGTGTGCTTCTTGACTGTCATGTCAGACAGAACTGCTTTCAGTTAGGATTAAACTGTTGTTTTCCAATCTTTGACAATGGCGAGTTACATATACCTTTCCATTTATGGTTGGATTTTAGATTACCCAGCCACTTAACTATGGGGTGTCATTTCTGCCAAAATTGCCACATCCCCATGACACAGCTTTTGTTAATACTAAGACAAAAAGAGCACTATCCCTTATTGTATTTTTTTATACAAAACTCAATGCCACACACACGTACCCCTGACATCGAACCAATCAATGTTGCTTACTTAGGAGCAGCAAGAAGATCATATAATGTCTCTAAAAAAACGGGTGTATTTTCACGCTTTTATAGAGCAAATTTACTTCTCTCTCACAACTGTGGTGGATCGTGATGTTACAGAGGATTAAAAAATCACTGAATGACTATTCACTGTTTTCGTCCGGTGTCAGGTTGTTCAACTTTAATCAAGTCGCATTGCAATTCACCACTCCTGTTTTTCACTGTTTTCAAATTTCTTTTACCAGTACTTTAATATAAGAAAGTTTTTATACCTTTTTAAACTACTGGTCAAGGCATTTAGTAAGCAGGGGCGTATACAGAGGAGGGATCCAGGGGTTCCGTAAGTCACGCAACACCACAGCACGTGCTGAACTCTGCTTCATGAGTTACATAAATTGATTGTTGCAGATTAACGGGAAGTGATTTTATTCTTGAAGGGCGTTCTTAGATTCGTTACGGTGGCAGATTCCGCATAGCAGAGGGCAACTTAACGCCGCGACGAATTTTGCGGTTTGCTGATAAAATACACTAATAGCCATAAAATTGAATTGCAAACATAAAACGATCTGTTGCATAATAAAAATGGGAACTCGTGGCACAACAGGTATCTTTCCTGCGGTTTGCTGGGGAATATTTTGAACATGATATAATAATATATTGCAAAATATAACTCCACTTTTGACAGGAGTATATTCGTAAATTTTCGGGCGCGGTCCGTATCAGACAGCACTGTTCGACACAGCAAGTAGACAAGTAGACAACCGTTGGGCGATGTTGTTTGTAGCCTCTTAACTTTTGTTTGAGCATTTTTGCATCAAGTCCGTAAAAAGAGAAATACCATCGATAATGATCACTGGATGAGAAATTAAATCCGTTAAAGTATAGAATGTATCACGAAGCTGGCAAATTTCTGTCGTCCAAATCGGTGTACTGTGGTGTTCTGCTAGTTGTAACTGTTTTGAAAAACCCCAAACGCCGTTTGCATCGACAGCAAATGTTAAGTGTACTTCGTAACGAAAGTACTTACTGTTTCCAGGACTCTGTTTATAACAATAATCACGTACTCCTCGAGAATCCTTTGTCAAGTGTGCTCGTCAGGAACTTGTGCACGCGAAACGAATGAAATTCAAGAACCCAGTATCATTTTGTGCGTTCGTGACGTAATATTTTTCGCTATTATGTCGTCACGCGATAAACAGAGCGTGACGCCCTTCGAGACAAAAATAGCCTACGACAGGTGCCCAGCCGGCTATGGGTAAAGCCGTCTTCTCTCGCTTCTCGCTGCTAGGGATGTTTCCCGGGAGAGTATTTTTGACAATCTTCGAGGTGTTTCATCTGGTGATGAAACACTGTGTCGAATGCTTGATATTACTTCTCAAACAAAATGAGTCATCCGATTTCCAAACACTTGTTAAACATAATCAACCTTTGTATTTTCTTTATTAAATTATTATTAATGAGTTTGAGAACATTTGATATCAACCACTAAACAGTGCCGGATCCAGATCTTGAGAAAAGGGGGGGGGGGGGGGGTCATCCAAACCCTTAGATAAGTGGGAGGGGGGCAGGCCCCCCACGCCCCTCCCCTGGATCTGCCACTGCTAAATTGCCAAGTTCCCCAACCACAGAGCATGTTCTAACAGAGGGTTCTAGTAATAAAAGCTCTTAGGTGGTTTTTATGCCGCTGTGGCATTTGATTTTAGAGCTTTGCTCATCCACTTTTTTTATTGAATTAGCTTTGCGTGTTTTTACCACTAATGATATTCATTTATGTATTCACACTCTTATCCATTTCTAACAGTTTGTTTGTGATTTCGCTTAGTGCACTGAGGGTTGGTGAGTTGGGAAAAAGGTCCATGAATGATTTTCCTTCCTCTAATGACTGTGCTAGACTTGGATCCAGTGGAATGGAACCTAAAATGTAAAGATAAAGATAAAACAGAAAAAAAAATGATCAGTGGGTCACTAAGACAGCATAAGGGAAGGCCAGTTTGCCATGTAAAACCAGGTGAGGATCTAGAATAAATACTGACTGATTTCTTACTTCTAGGGAGGTCTGCCTGGGGCATGCTCCCCCTGGAAATTTTTTGCATTTTAACTCCCCAAATTCCCCTTTCCTAGGTGCTGACTCATTCAGACAGGATATTTTCTGACTGTCCCAACCATTTTCCAGATTGCCACCTGGAAAGTTTAAAGTTTTCTACTAAAAATACATTTATCATAAAAAATCTGAACGATTTCTGTAATACGATGGAAACCAGTTGGATCTGTGCCTGAAAAGGTATGTAAGTCTATTTTTTTACCAACAAAATACTTAGGATACCTCAAAAGCTCATTTCAAAAGGCTAGTGTGTTCCAGACTGAATTAAAAATTTGGAAATGTTGGGTTTTTTTAGGACAAGGGAAAGCCAGATTATATGGAGAAATATCTTAGAGCAAGGATAAGAACCAACAACAAACTCAACCCACATATGGTGCTGACTTTGGGACCTGAGCTTAGGCCACATTCGTGACCACTTCTCCGGGTTCTGAGGGTGTCCCCTGAATGGAGGTTTGCACTTTACAGTCACCTCTAGAATGGAGGTTCCACTTTAATTTGCATCTTTTGCACTTAGCATTTCCCTCTATTGAGGGGACATCTCCATTCAGGGGACACTTTTCCTGGTCCTGGGGGTGTTCCCTGAATGGAGGTTCCATTTTGCAGTTGCCTCTATTGAGGGGACATCTCCATTCAGGGGACACTTTTCCTGGTCCTGAGGGTGTCCCCTGAATGACGGCTCCACTACATATAATCTTTGCATCATTTAACTCTATTAAAGAGACATCTCCATTCAGGGGACACTCGTCCCAATCCAAAAGTTGTCTCCAGAAAAGAGGCTCCACTCTAATAACATTTTGAAGGTGCTGTTACCTAAGAATGGAACATCACAAGTTTTTGCTAGAGCCTCTCCTCCTCCTTTAGAAAACACATTTGTACATTCCTGCAATAATAAAAAAAGTCAGCTATCTCTATCCTTATCTCGATCTGGAAATTAGAAGGTTCCATAATATTCCATTGTTTTTAATTGCATATAAGCAACTGCTTGATGCATATGGAATGCCAAATGGTACGTCAAAACTTAAGTTCTAAGCAGAATTGGGTTCACTTTCAAAAAGGTTCTTATCAAGGTAATTGATGAGAACCAATATTGGCCAATATTGTGTCTTAAATTTTGCACCATTTGGCCATCCATAGATGTATGGTCTGATCTCTATGCTTGCTCGTGTTTAACTGCAATACTCAGAACATTAAATGAAGTTGGGAACAGCTCTCAGTAAACATGGAGCTATAAAAGAGGTGCACTTAGCAATTAATTTTCTGGCAAAAAGAAGTTGTGTTGGGACATAATCAGAAAAGATCCCAGGCATGTTGTTTGATTATTGTATAAAGCAACAACCTCCCATAAGCAACCACTAAATCTTTAAATGTTGAGTGGTTGCTTATATTATCTATGTACAGTACTGCACTTCATCTCTTGCCATGCTCTACACTGAATTCAATTATGATTTTGTCAACTAATTCTCTGCCTGGGCAACTTACACTACAATGAGGACAGACAAATCCACTCATGTTTTCAACCACGCCCAAGACTGGAATTTTTGTTTTTTTACAGAAGGAAATTTCTCTTCTGACGTCAGACACGGCAACACCCTGGAGATCAAGAATGACAATATTTTGAATGATAAGTGTTTTAAAAGCCACATTAAGTATCAAGTATTAAGTATCTCAGTCTATTAAGGTGATGTTACACGGGACGATTTGGAACGACGATTTTTAGCGTAACACAGCATTACAACATTGGTTCGAATGGTTGCAACATTGTTCCAACATTGCCAGACTGTGTTGCGCTCAAAATCGTCGTTGCCAATCGTCATCTGTAACATCACCTTTAAGTATCTCTATCTAGAATCCCCAGGGGCCCCACTCACATATTTTAATGACGGGGGGGTCCGACAGAGGTTCATTATTTTATACCCCAAAAAATCCCAACTTCAGAATTTGTCTACCCAAAAAAATCCCTACTTTTTTTAGCATACCCAAAAAAATCCCTCAGTGTTTTTGCATCAGCAAATTTTATTATTTATCTTCTGGAAAGCTAAAACATGCCAACTTCAACTTTGGTTTTGGTCAAAAACAAAACTATAAATTGCGCTTATGTTATTTTTGATTTGAGCTGATGAAAAATACAATACCCCAAAAAATCCCTCTGTTGTTTTCGAGACCAAAAAAATCCCGGCGTCTTTCATAGACCCAAAAAAATCCCTTTTGGCCAAAATGTCAGACCCAAAAAAATCCTTCGGACCCCCCCGTCATTGAAATATGTGAGTGGGGCCCCTGTGCTAGAATCTCTATCTAGTATCTAGTGAGTATTAAGTATCTCTATCTAGGCTCAAACAAGTTCGAAAAAAAAAATGATTTTTATAACTTGGATACAAATGTGCATAAAAAATTGACGTTAATATCAACTGCTTTACATGTTGCTTCAAATCAGCTTAAATTAGGTACAAGCTTACTAATTATTTAAATTAGAAGCTGAAAGTTGAACTGAGCAATGTGGAGACCACAGAGATCGCCTAACTGTCAGAAAACTCAGCAATTTCACTTGTTATTATTATTTTTGCCATTTTTAAGACACTGTCAGTGTCTAATTTGAAAACTGAATAAACTGAGTAAGATTTTTTTAAAAAAAATGACTTTATAAGTTGAGACAGCATAGCTAAGCGGTTAGAGTACTGGACATACAATCGGAAGGCCCTGAGTACCTCAAACCCTATCATAACCCTAGCTGAAAGGGTCCTGAGTTCAACTGTTTGATTATAGCTTGTAAATAGCCAACTGGTTTCCCTCCATGCAGTTGTGATTCTTACTTGTACTATTAATTAATATTTAGTTTGTTTCTATCTTTATTTTGTGGGCCATGAAGAAAACCTCTGTATTACAAGAAGTTGTGTTACCATTTCAAGTCAAAATTAATATCTTTTTAGCATTATTTTCATTTGTCATGTACTGCTCATGTTGCTACACAGATGTGCAGTTTAATCACTGCTTGCCACAAATGATCGTAAACTATCAAATCTGGGGGTCACTGGTGTAATGGCATCATGTAAATTTAACTATTTTGTTTATTCTTTGCCATTTAAATTGCCTGTTAAACAACATTCAAGTGATTTTTCTCCTTTGAAACCTGGTAAAACAATGTTAATTAGCCCTGAAAGAATCGCACAATTTCCTATCAGATGGCCTGTGTTTTCAAGTTGATTATTTCAACTAGACTGAAATAAAAACTACAGAAAGAGCTGGCTTATACCTGAGGAGTAGTGACAAGAATGGCTCCATCTGGGTTGTAATGCCTAAGATTTTCCACGACTGTTATGTGCTCATCAGATGTCCCTGGAGTTAAAAACATTAAAAAAGGTCCAGCAACAAACATGGCTCTATGCAGTGGCAGATCCAGGGGAGGGGCCCGAGGCCCCCCTTATTTTCAGACCAAAGTGAGGCTGGAAGGGCCGAAAAAATGTTTGGGGGGATAGCCCCACCCCCCTTTATCTAAGGGTTGGGATGACCACCCCTCCCCCCTTATCTCAAGGTCTGGATCCAGCACCACCGCGGTCAAACGTCTAAATCGTTAGTTTTGTTTTTTATCCCTGGGATTTCATTTATCAGTTAGAGAAAAATGGGCAAAGATGTATAAATCAGTTAGTCAACATAACTATCTTTCCATTTTTCTCAAAATTTTGAGCTTTTTTCGCTGAAAACGCTTCTCGCTAAAAGAGAATCATGTTTTAAAAATGGTGCCGATAATAACGTCAGCATCAGTTTTCAATCACTTAGAACTTTTGTAGGAAACTTTTAAAAAGTTTAGTAAACTAACAGGATGTTGGTAATACCCTAAACTTTCGATAGTGAAAGTAGCAACCTTAACTTTGAAGTACTTCGCTTAACTTTTGCAAATTTCACTCGTTTGACCGCTGTGAAGGATCCAGCACTGCTATATACAATTAAATTGGCATAGTACCAATTACATGTAACAAGAAAAAATAAAATACATGTACACTGCAAGAAGTTTGGTCTCAGTTCTTTCATTCATGTAACTAAAGCTACATTAATTTTGGCAGTTGTTACATGTAGGTAGTTATTCTTTGATTTGCTAGACATATTTTCCTTTACACTGTAAGTTAATTATTGATAAAAAAAAAATCTTACCTGGAGGTGTATCAATAATTAAGTAATCCAGCTCACCCCAACACACATCTGATAAAAACTGCTTGATCATTGCTACACAGTAAAATGATTATAAAAATAATTAACTACAAAACTAAGAAAAGAAAGTGTTTTAGACCCTCATGACCATTATTATCACTGGTTTATCTTTAACATTATGTACACTTTTACATGGACAGTCTGTATGATTCATGAAGGATAAAAAGATCTTTTGAACCATGCCCAAATGTGACTGATTCCTTTAGTTTAAGGGACAGTGCATAATTGCAAAAACTCATGTTGCTTTGACTGGTGAAAGAGAAAACTGATCTAACTTGCTACCCTCTGGTGCTCCCTACATAAATTAAGCCAAGTAAAAGCCCAGCAAAATTAAAAAGAATACAAAAAAGAGGAGAACAGAAAGCCACAAATAGACGTTATAATAATAAAGCTATAAAAAACATATATTTGCAGAGTTTAAAAACCAAGAGAATTCTACTTAAAGCTTGCCCATAGAGTAAAAACAGGTTGAAATATGAGTCAAAGAAAGTTAATAAGAATACAAATTTATACCATTTTTCTTTGGCCCCCTCCACACTACACAATCATCTCTGCTATTTAATAAAAATCCTATTGACATGACGGCTAGTCGTTGATCCTTGTCTGTATAAACTGGAACCCATCTGAAATGAATTTAAAAGAAATTAAGGCCAAATGACATTTATGATGCAACCGAATTAAAGAAAATATGGTCAATCACATCTTCAGCATTTTCTCCTTACAATTTTATTAGCACACATTTGCAAGGAGACAATTTTTCACTCGCTCGCTGTTTCGCTGCTTGCCTGTTTTTTTGCTTCTCTGCACTGACCAAGAGCCTGGTACAGGCTAGTTGATGAACATTAAGCTCAGCCTTGTGATTAGCACATTATTATTAACTTTACAGGTACAGCAAATGGTTTAATTCAAAACACTGGCCAAATGACCACTGACCAAGAGCCTGGTACAGGCTAGGTGATGAATATTAAGCTCAGGCTGGTGATAAGCACATTATTATTTATTTTACAGGTAGAAAATGGTTTAATTCAAAACAATGGCCAAATGATTGTTTGAAAATCCTACAACTTAGAACAGTTAACACAAACATGAAACAAACTTGCCTAACTCATCACAATTTAATACTCCTTACAGATTGCAAGACTGGATGAAATGATTCCCAGATTCACCGTCAATTTTTCTAGTTTTCGTTCACCAAGGCTAGGTTTGTACTTCATTTTTTTTCCGCTACAAAATTACTAGGAAGTTATTTATCACTCACCCAGCAGAACACTGGTGTACATCTTTCTCTTCTACATTCATCATTCTTGGAATGCTTGGTCCACATAAATCAACATCCAAAATACCAACCTGAAAGATGATTAAAGCAAAAAAGGCTTTATGAATTGAACCAGGAATTTAACAAAATTGGTATATGTGACCTTCTCCAGGAAAACGTACACTAACGGTTTACCGTTCAACGGCTTAAAGTGTTAAGAACCTGTTAACTAAGCGCTAAAACGGCTTGGGAAAGCGTTCAAGCCGTTAGCAAAACTGTTATTTTCACCATGTCCTTCAGGCAAGCAGCTATCACATCTTGCTTGCCTGGGATCACTGCTTGCTTGTCCTAGTAAATGCTTTACATGTATTTACAAGATGACTTGCATAAGCCCTTGCCCATTAGGTAAGCAAGCTAACAAAGTTACTTGCCCAGCAAGAATATCTCTACCTATCCCAGATGACTGAATGGGAGAATTTTTTGAACTCTTTGTGTCAACTGGGTAACTTGTACTGCAGATGGATGAGCCATCAAAATGGTCAGATTAACTATCAGTCAAATAGGGATCACCCGGAGAAAGGGAACTCTGGCAACTATTTACAGAGTGGATATATACCACTAAGCCCTACAAAAAATGGATCCCTTTTTTGAGAGGATTTAGGTTCAAAATAACTTCCTATTGAAGAAACATGCTAACTCATTTTAAGTAACCTGTTCAGCAACTTTATCATACCCTGTTCAAGGAAACATCTCAGAAATGAAAACCCCATTCTAGACCTGAAGCCACCAAAAACTGGACCCAACCAGTCAGACAAACTTGTCAGTGGGTATTCTGGGGAGTATCCCACCTGGGTATGGAATAAGAGGTCACAGATAGCCAGGTCAAAGGACCCAGCACAGCAACCCTCCAAGCTGCAACCACTTTTTGTGCCATGGCGACTAAAATTTTGGTACTGGTGACTTGATTCAGTAAATACTCACCAAGTTGGCGACCAGAGAAAACTGATACTAGAGGAAACGACATGGATGTTACTCGACATGGATTATAAGTTACCGTATACACTGGTGAATACGGTAAATGGCATTTAGAAACATTGTTTTGGCTGAACAATACCATTCTTAAGCCCCAATTAATTATTAACCAATTATTAAAACTTTAATTATTGATGTATATTTTGGTGGCTAGAAAAATCCTTTGGCGACTAAACCTAAAAAGGTGGTCGCCAAATGGCCACCAAAGGAAAAATTTAACTTGGAGGGTTCCACAGTATTTTCTTGTTCTCTTTTCCACCTGAACTGCTCTTCTTGCAAGTTTTTACTCATCTTATCAGTAATATCAGGCAAATTATTTGAGACATGGCTTGCAGTCAAGCTTGGTTGTCCTTGTTTATGTTACTACTTTTCCAACAACAATAACAAAAACAAAAACCTTTTTCCCATGATGGTAAAGAGTCCATGCAATCTGGGTAGTGACAGTGCTTTTACCAACTCCCCCTTTGCCAGATAGAACCAGTATCACGTGTTTGATAGATCTTAACACTTCTTCTAAAGATTGTTCCGGCTGACCTGAAATTAGCAAGAAAAATCAAAGAAACCTTAATGCAGCACCTCAAACAGGAACTATTCGTGAAGCCAACGAAACTGGACGCAATTTCGTAATTCTGTGTGGTTAGAAAACATAATAGCAAGTTTTAGAGGCCATATGAGTTTCTATTGGAAGAGAAAACGATCCTATGCTTACTCACCGTCCGCCATCTTTCTTTTGCGGTAAGTACTTCATATATGATGATTTGAATCTTTGAAACTGCTGGACGTACCCTCTTTGCACGATCGGCTCAATAGTTAAATAGTTCACGCCATTCGGTCTTGAAGTGATGGGGGATTTTTCTTCCTCTTTTTAGTTTCTTCAGCTGATTTGCTAACATGCTTGGGCTTCTTCGTGAGTCTAATCAATTTTTATGTCGCCAAATCTCCCATTTTGTGGAGTTAAATAATTATGCAGGTTTTTTCCATGGGGCCCACTCCTACCAAACGTACCTCGACTCCAGAGCTCTGGAGAGGTCCGTTCCCAAAATATCTAGCGTGAGATAAACCGTGCCCTCAGTTTTTTCCTCAGGCGTCGCCCCCGACTGTCTTATTTCCATCAGGAAGTAGGAAATAAAAACCCTTTGGCACCTTGGACTTTCCAAGCGTCGCACATTTGTCGAACGAGAGGGGCAACGTTTTGATTAACAAATATTGCACCTTGTGTTATCGCGGGCTCATAGACCTTAAAGGGCCTGGGGACGGGCGGGGCGGGGGGAGGAGGGGAACTCCTTGATTTATACAAACTATATATTCTACCTACTTTTGACAGGCAAAAGGTAAGAAATTGGTTATCGATTTTTCCCTTTTGTGAAACAAGGTAGGGCTTTGTGCTGTCTGAGAGAGTGGGATTTGCTCTTGTTTTTTTCATCATTTGTCTCCTGAGAATAGCTGTTCAAGTCTGAAATAGGGTGGCTTAGAGACAGATGCATAGGGGTATTTTGATCTGAAATAGGGTAGGGTCTCAGGAAAAATGGAGAAAAGGCCCATCCTTTCCCCGGCCTCTTCTTCCGACTTTTTGTATCTCATTCGTTTCTTTGATCGTATTCGAGAACACTCATTTACAAAGTCACAAAAATTACTTTTATTTAAAATACAATTTATACTCTCTAATATTTCGGAAGTATCAAAATGTTATCTAACGTATGAATGAATACACTTACAAGTATGATTGGCGCACAGCACGCCTCGATAATAATTCCTATAATTTTATTAACTTCCTTCATTGTATATTGTCCGACAAGATTTGTCCAAGAAAGACCAATTACAGTATACAGTTATTTCGAGAAAGGTTGTCGGAAAAATTTGCACGCGACAATCCCGAAAGATAATATGGGATATGATCAATACACTGTTCCTGACACTGCAGCTGTCGAACCTACTTTTTTTGCTTTCCTTTAGCACTCGCAGACATATGTCCATGGCCTCTGCTGCCATTCTTTCAAATTTCTTTGAAATTGGGATTGTCGCGTGCACTTTTTCCAACAACCTTTCTCAAAAAAGCTGTAAACTAAACAAAAACTATCACTCTTCAGTGTAGTAAACATAAACAGTAACGTTGCATGTAAAATTCGGATAAATAACAATTATTCACCGAAGTGGAGGTGGCTAGTGGTGATTATTTACCGAGGCGGCGAGGTAAATAACCGCCCGCCACTAGCCACCGACACTGACGTGAATAATTGTTATTTAGTATATACTAAAACAGAATATAACAGAGTTTTGGAAAAGAAACGTAATGACAAATGGAAACCCAAAGGAAACCTACTGGTCCTTGTCATGGTGCCCTTTTTTTCCTTTGAACTTCGGGATTCTTCGATGTTTATTTATATATTTATTCCTATCTGATTCTTATTTTGTTATCTTGATCGCCAAGCCAATTGTCTTCATTCACAGTTCTCCTGAAAATTAAACAAGCTTTTCGGCGTAACCTGCAGAGCGGCCACCTTGGAATCACTTTTGGGGCGCCCCTATCAGTTTATTCATGCAAGGTGATGGTAGAACAATCGAAGAATTATTCCTCACTCGCCAACAAAATACACCTACAGTGCAGGCTACGAATGACGGGAATTATAATTTTTGTACGGGCGCCGTAAAGAGTTTTCTTGCTGTTTTTATGGCTCTCTATGCTCACGGAGGGGAAGGAACTATGCCATCAAGAAGGGAGAGCGTTCTTTTTAGAGTGAACCTCTGGTAAAACAAAACAGGACATGTTTTTGTCTTTTCAATTCACTCTTCATCGGTTCAGTTTGTAGTATCTCTTCTACTGAAGCCCCTTACGTCTTCAAACATAAAGGACCTTGCTCTTACAGTATACAGATGAATTTGGTATTGCCCTCGTTCCACCTTTCTACATCTCTATGATCCCACAACGTTACCAAAGGGAGCGAATAAGATCCATCACTTGTCAAGTGTGGTTCTGTTAAATCTGTCAGTTCAGTTTGTGAAGCAAATCATTTCGTGTGACCACTGAATAAAATAGAATCCCTTTAGCACTACGGTCACATGGTAATAATTGTTTCACACATATTTTATGATGTGCGTGTTGGGATTTTTCCGGAATTTAGATTTGACATACTCTTAGGAGGGAAATGGAATTGAATAATCACACTGCGCCTCTTAGGCTTTAGGTATGATCACTCCCCCTTCTAAGTCTATACAGAATTATAACTATCCACAAAGTCCTCTGTGTCTAATATACTCCGTGCTGAAGACACTACAGTCCACTGTGCATTTCAGTCATATTTCACACGAAATTTATTACGCGCGTGTCATCGAGCTCGAAGTTTTAGTTGAGCTATGTAACTGCACATCTTAAGAGTCGGTCCCAGCTTCATGCGCGTAAACTGCATAAGAGAGTCACGTGACAAAAGCATCAGTGCTTTTCCGTCAATTTCCTGTGAAAGAACAAGTGACAGATCAGTGAGCTAAAAGAGTGTCAAAGAGCTAAAGGAGTCTCGGAAAGAGACAAGCGAAAATCGCTGGCTTATCATAGAAAACTTTAAAGAGAGAAATATATTTTCGTATTTTTTCTCACCACATCGTTTGATGAAAACAAAGCAAACGTTACTAAATGAAGTTGCCAATTTCATGGCTAAAACTCTTGTCCCTGGTCGATCAAAATGCACTTTGCAGGAGGGACGCCAGAATAAAAATTAAATTTTTCTTGGGGAGGCCCCCAGACTCCTCCAATAAAGGATGGATCTCCGCTTCACACCTACTCCACATGAGCACTCCTTTCAACCTAATATATCTCTGAAGAAGTAGTTCTTAGATGTCCCAAGTTAAACTCTTCCGATCAGTCACGCAAGTCAGTAGCAAGCTGGTCTGCCTCAATTTGAATTATTTGTATGGACAAATCTCTTCAAAAAAGTAACTCAGGAGCCTCCTGGGTAACTTCATTTAGTTTTTATTTCAGTGTACTGCATACAGTACTGCAGTGAAGGCTTAAGTGATTTACGGTCCTTTAAGGTATAAATCAACATAAAAACATGAATCTTCATGAATAATTACCTGATCTAAAAATATATTCGCATAATTTATACAGTCTGTTGAGCGCACGTATCTCACCACCTGTTCCACTGACCACGTAACGGGGTTGGCGGGAAGGTCAGGTGACCTGCCGTTCACGCAGCCTGGAAGTGACGTGTTGGTGCCGACATCAACGCAGAGTGGCTTTGGGTGCGTGGACCGATGACCTGAGGGAGAGTAGGGTGCGTGTGGCGAGGGGGAGGAGGAGTAAGGCGAGTATCGTGATGCAGAGAGAGAGTGATGACCTACAAAGAAACAGATTGTTTGAATTTAGATAAGTTTACTCCCTTGTAGGTGGCCATGCTTTTGATCAGCAAAATTAAAATGTTTTGGTCATGAGCGCTTTGCCACCCAGCAAGCAATTCTGTTGTTAATCTTGCGTAGTCCCTATGCCTCATTATTGCCGCGGCCGTTTCGGGTCACTTAGTCCGAGCAAGTTTTTTAGCATTGACTGAGAAGGCCTGGGAAGACGAGACTTCTGCAATACCTTCTCTGTCTTCATATGTACAAATATTCACCACTTTAGAAACGAGAAAGGGACTGGAACACCCGGATTGTTTCTGGGATGGTTACTGGGGAAGGCGCCGGTCAGCTATTGGCCAATTTATTTTTTTCCCTTACTCCAGTGACAGTCCCAGAAGTCTTTGCGAACGTTAACTCGGTCCAGTTTCCCTCTCGTTTCTTAAGGGAAGACCTTAGATAACAATGACCTCAAGCAGGTTGTGGCGTCCAGCGGTTTTAGTGAAAACAAGGGTTCAGCTGGGGTGCTCAGTCTCGCGGGCTCATAAAACCTGGTCTCGGACATTCTTATTTAAGGACTCTTTCTTAAGTGGCGAATAGCAGCAATAAAGATCAGTTCGACTGTTAATAATAATATTTATTGCTACCGCTAACTTTAAACCTAATTCTTCCTACAGCCTCAGATCAAATAACAAATATCTGCTTTCAAATCCAAACTTCAGGACTCTCCCTACTCTTGGTGACCGAGCCTTGGTAGCCGCCGCACCAAAAAAGTGGAATAAATCTTCTGTTAGATCCTAGATGCACCTCCGATTTTGAAGTTTTTAAACGTAATTTGAAGACTCACCTTTTTAAAAAAGCCTTTTCTGATATTATGTTGCAATTTATAGACTAGATAATTATTCATTCGCGTAATTTTTAATTGCAAGGCGCATTTGAAAACTGTATAGTTGAATTTGCGCGGTATAAATAACTGTTATTATTTATTTATTATTTATTATTGCGCAAATAAACGTAATACTAAAACATGATAAAATGGGTTGGTATTCGACGGGCATTTAATAACAGCGTATAATTCAAAAAGCTAAATGCTAAAAGACAACTATACCTCTGGGATCTGATCCAGAACTCATGCGCACCATTTTAGACACAGAGCCCTTAGGAGAAATAACACGTTTATCGCCAGGGATGCCTGTTCCGTGATAAGCATGTGCACGTTGAAAACTCCGAGGTGAAAATGGGGGTGAACGAGCCAAATGTGATGGGGGACTGGTTCCAGCCTCCTTCACCACGGCACCAGAGAAGCCTGGGATTTGCGATGGTCCAGCCAAGCCTGGAGACTTCAGTTTCGGTGACGTCACTTCAGTAGAATCTAGGGAAGAAGGAATCGAGCATTAACAAGCAATCAATGTCGACTTAACAAATCGTCAACAATTTTCCATACATACATGCTAAGCTAGTCTAGGCGGGTTATGTTCACAGGAAATAAATACAACTAAATACAACTAAAAGTAACAAGAGAACTAAAGAAACTAAAATTGACATCAATGACTAGAGACTACTGATAAACTAACGGAATACTAATGATAAATGACAACACAGTTATGACAAGAGACTAATGATGCACTTCTTCAGATTATTTAGTTGTCTCTCTAAATCATCGTTTTCTTTTCTTAACGCCTTAACTTTGTCTCTCATTAGTCAACGAAAAAAAAAAAGAAAGGATCTAAACTAACCTACCCACAAAGACACATACGCGAGAACGCGGAGCGCTAGCTGAAGCGTCCGGTCACTCACGCGTCCACCACTCTTGTCGACCATAGGAATGACGTCAAAATGTCAGAATGTTCAAAACTCAAGCGGAACCACGATCCGCAGGGGAGTGATTTCACTGCAAAGTTTTGAACGTAAGAGTATAGACCAAGGAGAATTGTTTTCGATTTGCAACGGATTGCAACTTGAAAATTCGGGCCAACTTTTTCAGGTTAAACTCCTGCGTTATCGAAAAATGTCCAAAAACCGATAATACTTTGTTTCCCTTCGTTACAATCATTTGATATCTTTCTTTTAGAGTTCCAAGTGAGAATTACGAGTTATTAAATCAGTTCAGAAATTTAACCAGAAAAGTGGAGTTCACCATGACATAGAAAAAGCAAGTGTTCACATGCTCCCGATACGGCAGTCTATTGGAAAATACTTATAAAGGGAGCTTGGCCCACTTTCCACTGATCGCAAATCATACCAGGCCCCAGTTGTTCGAAAGGTGGATAGCACTATCCACTGGATAAATTACCGATCCACTCGGTATAGCAATTTTGGTTTTCGTAATACTTATTCTCACCGGATAAATCGCTATCCAGGTTTTGAACAACCAGGGCCAGGTTGTTATCAAGCAATTAAATTTCAACCATATACCTTTCTTGACTCTTCCTTTTCTTTTCTTGACCACAGGTTTAACTCGCCTTCTTTCTTCCGACTCGTCCCAGTCGGGATCACTATTCGAAAAGTTTTCAGTCTTGAAACGGAACCCAACACCCTTAGGGGGTCGTCCTCTTTTGGGCCTGTCTCCTAAGGACGACTGAGAGGGACCATCATCCACTTCAAGTTCAGGATCGTCCTCCATATCCATGTGCATCGGAGTTACTTCGGAAGTACTCGGAGCGCCTTCGTCATCTTTGCGACGATACTTCGTTTTAATATAGGTCAGTCGTGGCCGCTTTCTCCGCTTCTTTTTCAGCCACCACAGATTCCTTTTCGGAGGTGATGCAGACTTCTCTTCGTTTTCTCCCTTTTCTTCCTCTTCTTCGTCCACTTTCGTTTCCTCTTCCTTTATCTTTGGTTCGTCGTTTATCTTCACTTCTTGGTTGGTGGCATTCGTCAGAGCTTCCAGATGCTCTATAGAAGACTTGGGCTGTATCGGTGTTGGACCGATACGAGATTTCGTCACCAATTTCGCGTCCACGAAACTTACAGGTGGATTAGATCCCATATTCCGCTGGTGTACTGTTCCCGACACCGTAGGCACGTTAAAGCGCAATTTGAAGCTCTAAAAATAACGTCAATAATCACAACTTCAACCAGGACCGAGTTGTTAAAAGCTGGCTTAAGACAACCCAGGGTTAGTGCGAAATTTAAATTCAGCTATGAAAGCTTAAAAGTAAGTTAAGATTCTAATTTGTTTTAATTCTTTTTGCGGGTCTACATCTTGATGATTCGATGCTCTAAAAAGAACCGAGAGAAAATCAACTGAGAAAATGTTTTTGAACATAAAAGAAACCCAGAATAAAATTTAATCCCGGGTTAGCACTAATCGGCATTCCAACAACTTGGCCCTCAGGTCTCTAAAGAACCAGAAGGTTCGAAAATCCGTCGGATACTAGATCCCTACCGACTACAGTCAAACCCCGCTTTACGTACACCCGCTTAATACGGATACCTTATTATTACGGGCAGTTTGCTTTTTACGTGGGGAAAGAAAGCCCTTACATTTTTCTTAAATTCAATCCGCTTAATACGGACACCCTGTTAATACGGAAACTTTCTATGGCCCCCTTAGTGTCTGTATTAACGGGGTTTGACTGAAATTCGTTTATTTCCGTCATCTTCATGGAATTAACATACGCTAATGTTTGTCTCTGCGAAAATGACAATCTCACCTGCTGTTGTGCTCCTACAGCATTCCCCTGAGGACGCATGGGTAGAGGGTGCCTCGCAAATCCACCCCGTAGGGGGGCCCTGACACTTGAGAACCTCATGTTCGGAGGGGCGTTTTGAGGAGGGTTCCTTGAACGGGGAACGCCATGATAATTCGGCATGATGGGCCTTTGTGAAACGGGAAGGGCTCCAGGCTGCGCTACTCCCCTTGCGACCATGCCAGCTTGAGGGGTTGCACTAGTGACCCCAGAAGATTTACTTAGAAGGGGAGGGGCAGTTCCTTGAGGGTGATGATTAACTACTCCACTCCTGGCAGCTATGGGACTGTAAGGAGATTGATGGGAATGTAATACTGGACGCGGCTGTGAAATGGAGCTACTGCTGCTGCTTTGAGCAGGTACGTACATTCCCTGCGGTCGAACTCCCTGAGGGGTTACGCGAGCATTGGGAACTAGCGGAGGAGGAGGAGGAGTGGTTCCACTGCTTGGCTTTACTTGTATTGGTGAGGCATTCCCTGGGGGATTCGGATGGACTCCAGGATGGCGGATTACACCGCCGGGGTTCGTACTCAACACCTGTCTGGGAAATACCGGGGGGCTCGTCGCAGGTTTGTATCCAGTCCCAACTGGCATCTGCCCTGCGGTGGCGGTACTAAACGAAGGCCTTGAAACTGGGGGCACGTGTAAAGAACCGGAGGAGAAAGGCGCCGGCACTGAAACACTGCTGGCCGTTTGCACTGCGGACACAGCATGAATCGCAAGCTGACTATGCGGTTCCACCGTCACGTTAGTGGTGGTGGTCACATGACTGCTGCTGCCCTCGGTGGCTATCTTGGTCAGCGGAGGTGGGACGCAATTCGATATGGTGACGTTAGGAGGAGCCCGGCCGAATGTGATTGTGGTACCTAAGCTGGTAGCGTTTGTAGCAAACCTTTGGCTAGACACATTGGTCACAATGCGACTAGAGCCGTCAGTCAAAGGAACGTTTGGCGCGCTTCCTGGGTTATGCGACTGCACTCCCTAAAAATAAAAAAAATTGACATCGTGAAATTAAGTCTCACCCTAACGTGCCTATTGAATTGTTGATAGATCTTGCAACATTTTAGCTGCGAGCATTTGCTGTTTTGCTCCTCTGATCCTAGGGTGCACTAACTGCTCTAAGAGTATGCTCACGAAAATTTTTTAGCAAGTTTTTATTGGCATAAAACCTGGATTTCCTCAACTTACTTGAGCCAATAATAAAAAATAACAGTGAAAGAACCGCAACAGAATACAAGTAGAGTTCTACTAATTTAATTGTGATAGATACTCGGATTTATTTAGGTTTATGGGAAACTACCCACCTACCCCTTCTGTAACCCAACATTTTGCCTTAAGTGAGAAGTAAGTGTTAATGTTGACTTAGGAGAGGTAGGGTAGGTGGGCAGTTTCCTAGAAACCTAAATTGATTCAGATACTCTACCTCCTTTGTAACTGGTTTTCCTCCCGGTAAAGCGTTAATCGGCACCGGGGAACGCTGGGGATGGGCCATGGGAACTTTTCCCTGCGGAGCAATCACCGGGATGCCTTTTACTGCGGTAGCTGAACGAGGCACTGTCACATTGCCAGACGTCTGGAATCCCGGAGCTCCTGCACTAACAGTCGTGACTGAAACCCCAGGGGTGGCTCCCTGCGGAGTCACTTGGGGAATCCCTGGGGTTTGAGTGACTACGGAACCATTCTGAACAGGAGCAATGGCGGTTGTCGTAGAAAAGGTGGTCTGTCCCTGAACCACACTAAAAGGCGCCCCAATGGGTAATCCGCTCTCTCCAAGAGCCCTCGTAACAACACTGTTTGGATCGACCGGAAGTAAGTAGTCTGACTTTCGCTTCCGGCCACGTTTCTTTTTCTCAACTCCGAGATGCTTGACTTCAAAGTATTCGCGAGATCTCTTAGCTTTTAGCCCTTTGGGACCTTGTAAGTTTCCTTGATCTGAAACACAAAATAAATTAATCCTTTCGGTCACCAACGAAGTTGAAACTACAGTTACGATATTGTTAAAGATAAGGCGCAGACAAAACGATTCTCAGTTCTTCGTACTCAAAGCACATTGTTGCATGGCCATCAAGACACGGGCGACATTTAGGCGCTCTCCATCTCAATTTACATCAACATTCTGATAGTAATCTAATCTAACTCTCAAATGAAACGCCAAAGATCTAGCTAAATTCAAAGTTGACGATCTGATTACCACAAGGGCGTTATTAATTATTAACCACAACTTTCCTTCATGAGTTTAACGGGTACCCGGAAACAGCAGTTTCCCTTTTTGTTATTCTAATTCGTTTATACTTTTTAATTAAACTTAAGCCTAATCTTCACAATTGGTTTCCAACGTAAATAAAAAAAAAATAGTAATAAGAAAGCGCTCTTATTCTCTTATACTCTTCAGTCTTATACAGTAAAATGTGAAAAAAGGACTTCTAACTGCTCAAATTTATGGGCTTCAATCATAGACTTAAAACTTAGATTTACATTCTCCTTCATGATAACTTACTCAAGTAGTGGAAGATTTTTTTCAAGTGCATCAGAAAACTTACACAGCCCGATAAAGGCGACGTCAAGGAAAACGTCAAAGTCGAGAATTAATTCGTTTGTCCTTTCTCTGCCATTTTTTTAATCAGACTAAATTGCCAGTAAGAAGAATTTGTTGAAATGTATGCAAGTTAAAATAGAGAAAGGAAAATTAACCAGAGCATATTTAAGCTGCCCTTTAAACGTTTCATTCTATCACTTAACGTAGGTTTCTAGTAGCGAAAGACAAAGAATGTACCAACATGTAAAAGGCCAATGACAAGGGATCGTTTTCACTGTCGTCAGCTGTTATCATAATTTAACTACAAAATACGAATTTGACTGCTATTTTTTGTGAAAGGAATATGAGTAATAAAATTTTACAAAAAGAAAGCTGAAAACGGCAAAATCGAAACAAAAATCAATTTGATTTTAAAATCACAAAGTTTTTAAACCGGTCACTTCACATCGGATCAAGGGTCTGACAAGAAGAGCTACATGAAAAATTTGAAGCAAAGGAACGGAAAATCTACCCTCAAAAGAAATGTGTAACGCACTGTTTACAAGGCAGACGTGAACCGTAAAATAAGGGCAGTATGTGTTTTGTAGTCTTTTTTGAGTAGATTTACAGTCGTCAAATTGTGGGTATCCGGCAAAGTGCATTAACGATATAATATTGAAATATTGCGATTGGAATAGCGTTTGCGGACTAACTGTAATCAGGTTCAGATTTGGACACATATTCTGTGAACGCTTAGCTTTAAAGGTTTCTTTCTTTCTTTTCTTTTACTTCTCACTACTGGAATACGATTTCGTTCTTAAATCCCAGCTGATAGAGCTATAGAGTGTCAAAATACTGAAACAATTCCTTTTTATTTTGATTCCGCGTTTGGCCCGGAATTTTTTTGGCTTTGTCGTTGTTGTACGGTAACCCGTTAACTTAATGTACTCACATTCAGATGTCGACAGATATTCCGTGAAAACACAGTTTGAATGGCTTCTTTTTGTTTCATTTATTTTATCTTCACTGCGGGCCTAAAACTTCCTTCTTGAATCCAACGTCAACAAAACCCCACCAGAAGGTGTTAGGCGAGTTGCACCATTGGTTAAAAAATGTCTCGCAAAGTAGAACTTCCGGATGGAAAAAAACGCTCTTACTATTAAAATACAGACCAAATATGCCGGATTACAACCACACACTCTACAGGTAGACATAGCAGCACTTTCATGAATGGTACAAGGGTCGACTGAGGTAATGAAAAGATGAACCCCATTCCCCTACTTACCATCTGCCTGGCACTGATCAGGGCATGGCGTCGGAACAGGCTTCAGACTCAAGAAATACTCACAACAGATGAGACGACGGCAAAACCTCTTTAAGTAACGCTCTAGCTTTGGCCGCGAGTCCACCCGCGAGATCGCCTGTTGATAAAAGCATTCAAATGAGAGGATTTCTAATGGTCGATCTCGGGTAGGGTAGGCCCGAGCCCGCGCCCCGGGCCCCCACCTCATTTTTAGAGCAAACCGAGGCCCGCAGGGCCAAGAAAAATGGTGTCGAGGCCGGCCTCCCTCCTCGTATTTTAGGGACCACATGAGCGAGGACCCAACTTACTTAAAGATCTAGATTAGCCGCCGATGTCTTCTTAATAAAGTTCAGATATAACGAGCACTCTGATTGGTTGAAAAAGCGTTCTTTGTGACAGTACAAAAAACGGAGCTCAAGTTTGTTTTGAAAATTAGAAAGTAATGCGTCGGGAATTTAACGGATTCTTTATCATAAAACAAATAAAGAAGCCTTGACTCTTCTCTGTTCTGTTGTTTGCCGTTGTTCTCTGTTCACATGTTAGCCGTATCTGTCTTTATGTCAGCCTGTCCATCCCGGTCGGCAACACACCTCGTTTTGTGTTCAATACAGTCAAACTCCGCTATTACGGACACTAAGGGGGCTATAGAAAGTGTCCGTATAACGTGCTGTCCACATTAAGCGGGTTGAATGTCGAGAAAATGTAAGGGCTTTCTTTCCACAGGGACAAAGCAAACTGTCTGTAATAATGAGGTGTCCGTATTTAGCAGGTTGAATTTAGAGAAAATATAAGGGCTTTCTTTCCCCAGGGACACAGCAAACTGTTCGTAATAATGAGGTGTCCGTATTAAGCGGGCTGAACTTAGAGAAAATGTAAGGGCTTTCTTTCCCCAGGGACAAAGGAAACTGTCTGTAATAATGAGGTGTCCGTATTAAGTGGGTTGACTTTAGAGAAAATATAAGAGCTTTCTTTCACCAGGGACAAAGCTAACTGTCCGTAATAATGAAGTGTCCGTATTAAGCGGGTTGAATTTAGAGAAAATGTAAGGGCTTTCTTTCACCAGGGACAAAGTAAACTGTCTGTAATAATGAAGTGTCCGTATTAAGCAGGTTGAATTTAGAGAAAATGTTAGGGATTTCTTTCCCCAGGGACAAAGTAAACTGTCTGTAATAATGAGGTGTCCGTATTAAGCGGCCTGAATTTAGAGAAAATGTAAGGGCTTTCTTTCCCCAGGGACAAAGCAAACTGTCTGTAATAATGAGGTGTCCGTATTAAGCGGGTTGAATTTAGAAAAATTGTAAGGGCTTTCTTTCCCCAGGGACACAGCAAACTGTCTGTAATAATGAGGTGTCCGTATTAAGTGGGTTGAATTTAGAGAAAATGTAAGGGCTTTCTTTCCCGAGGAACAAAGCAAACTGTCTGTAATAATGAGGTGTCCGTATTAAGCGGGTTGAATTTAGAGAAAATGTAAGGGCTTTCTTTCCCCAGGGACAAAGCAAACTGTCTGTAATAATGAGGTGTCCGTATTAAGTGGGTTGAATTTAGAGAAAATGTAGGGGCTTTCTTTCCCCAGGGACAAAGCAAACTGTCTGTAATAATGAGGTGATCATATTAAGCGGGTTGAATTTAGAGAAAATGTAAGGGCTTTCTTTCCCCAGGGACAAAGCAAACTGTCTGTAATAATGAGGTGATCATATTAAGCGGGTTGAATTTAGAGAAAATGTAAGGGCTTTCTTTCCCCAGGGACAAAGCAAACTGTCTGTAATAATGAGGTGTCCGTATTAAGCGGGTTGAATTTAGAGAAAATGTAGGGGCTTTCTTTCCCCAGGGACAAAGCAAACTGTGCGTAATAATGAAGTGTCCGTATTAAGCGGGTTTTGACTGTATAAAAACTTTGAAACTGACTTCAAAGTAACAACTTCTTAAAGAACTGTGCATAACTTTTGCAAATTTCTCAAGTTTGCACGTGATGAATCCCTTCGTGTTCTCTCTCACACGATTTTCCGTCTCCCCCCTTCCCCATCCAACGACAACCACGAAAGCTGTGGGTTCTCTTACCTTCTTTAGAATCTTGCCCTTGTGTTTAACCACGACTCGTACTCCGCATCCTTCCTGCATTAGGTCTATCACCTTTTCAGGATCGAAAGCCGCCTTTGCGACCATCTCCAGTCCTGTGCGTATAACACTACTGACCTTCCCAGGAGGGGTGGCCTCAGGCAACTGTGACACCTTGTCCGGGTCCAAAAGGGGACCATAGCAACAGCTTTTGTTGAAGAAGATCTGGTTCTTGTTGTGATAAAAGCGTTCTGAACCTGGCAAAAGAGTCAACGTTTCAATGTTTTGGTAGCATGCCTTTTCATCGTAGAGCAGCATCGCGCATCAAACAAACTACCAGCTAAACGAGTTTCTAATTGACAGCCTGGCTTTCATAAAAGGTTAAATTAATGTGGTATGTTGCAAGGATCCTGATTCCTAATTGGCTGAATCCACAACATGCTAGCAGAACCTGATTGGTCAGACCGTTTCAATACTTTCTGGCTGAGCCAATCGGAAATCTCCGCCTACCTGTGTCATCGTCACTGATGTCGCTCTCCTCTCCGGCCGACTTGTCATCCTTTTCGATTTTACTGCAAGAATTAAATAAATCAAAGGGAAAAAAAATCCCATTTGGTAGGTCCTTGAAATGCCAACACGTAAACACAATCAAAGAAACAGTAAAGTTTGATTGATTTAGCGAATGGAAGCACACTACACTGGTTTTTTGTTGGTGTTAGGGTTAAAAAATATCTCCAAAATATCTGCTCCTCTCTCATGCGGTATTTTTACTCGACGTTTCGTTTGCTAACCTTTTAGCTCGCCTTATTTTATTTATTTTTCATTTCCATCTTAGGTTTCTTCCAATTTCCCGTCCTTATAAGCGTGACACTGAGCGAAGAAATAGCATTAATTTTCTTTTATAAAGGCGAGTTTCAAGGAGCCTTTTGTCAAACTCTAGCAATAAATAATACTCTAACAAAGCAATAGGTAGGACCTATGCCAATGAGTAGGTAAGAAAGCTGAACAACATACCAGGAAACGGTTGTTTGCTGTCAGTAAGCCAATCAGATAAATAGAGGGGTCGAGGTGCTTCGTTGGTGGGAGGGGGTGGGGGGAGGGGGGGGTTTAAAACTGACTCAATCAACTGATTGTTCGATCAATCAATCAATCATCCAGTCAGTATTTCCGTCAGATTCTAAATTATTAATGACAATCTGTTTTTTTATTATTCTTTGCTGACCTACTTCGCACAGCACTAAAGACATTGCTGACTGACTTTGCTAAATACGATAAGACTATAACAGAATACACTGCAGGCTTGTTTCACTTCACAACCGAAACTATTAACACGATGTCATTAGATCTCCCTACCTGATCGATGGTATTCGTTTTGGAAGCATCCCTGAGAAGGTAAAAAGGTTCACATCGTCAATGGTGAATGGAAAAAGGGTATTGGTATCTGCAACTCAGAGCAATTTCAAAGTATACATGCCGAAAAATAGATTGCTTCTTGAATGGAATCTGCGGTCTTGCCTTTTTTATCAGCTATACAGATACTTTTTTTATTTTTTCTGAGAATTCTGTAAAAATGATACAAAATTTCAAAGAAAAAGGGGTGGCCGCGGCCCTCTCGGCTCACCCTTAAATCCGCCCCTGTTTATATAACAGTTCTAACCAATTTTCACTATTTTGGAACGTTTAAAAAAGTTGAAATTCTCCTGTGCTGCCAAAGCCCCGAAGGTTCTTAAAAACCAGGTTCTTAGTCACAGGTTTTTACTGTATATCAAGTGTGATTGGTAACTGCATCGAATCTCCTTCCACGTATTACTAGCAGGCAAATCATATAAAGCCCAGAAAAATGAAATCTGATGCAAAAACTGTTCTTAAAGAATTTTCTTAAACAACGCAATGAGAAGTTGATAGAGCTAAACTTACCAACAGCTTGCTGCCCTGTTTGGGATTGGTTCTGTCTTCCCATGACCTCTAGGAATGACGGCAAGTCTAAAGTCTCTTCTTCATCAGATGAGCTGCAGATTGCAACAAAACATTACATGTACACTGTACTTTATTATCCATCACTCAAATCTTTATCATTGCTGTAGTTTAAAATGTACGTGTATTATCAAAGATCAACTAAAGGATTTTGATTTTGTTTTTCAGTTCACTGCTTTGCTCATATTGTACCGTCCTACTGTAACAGCATTGACGGAATTTTACAACTGTGACTGAAATTATCATTTATGTATAATCAACTCAAAGTCTTGACAAGTCTGTTGTGATTCAAAATTCCATGAATGCTTATTCTTGACCTTGGAATTGAAATTTGAAAAATAAACTCTAGTGACTCAGAAGGTCTCAGATTATTTAACAATTAGTTCATGCGTCAGCGTGCGTATGTCGAGATATTGAGCACGCGGGAAGTTTGGAGAGCACGAAAGAGGCGTAAGAGTTGCACGAGGCGCAGCCGAGTGCAACTCTAGCCTCTTGAGTGCTCTCCAAACTTCCCAAGTGCTCAATATCTCGACATACGCACAGCTGCAGCATGAACTAATTGTTTTATAACATTATCAAAGCGATCAATGCAGCAGTTAACTGAAAATTTTATTATTGAAGGGCGCGCTCAAAGCAGTACGCGTCAATGTTTACGTGAATATATCTTTTTTCCTCACAGTTAATCTTATGTTTTTATCCTGAAACTGAGAGAAAGTGTACTCTAAAATGATTGTAAAATCCATATTTAGGTGCCGGAAAACTATTAATTTACCGAAAAATTGTTATTGAGAGAAAACAACTTTGCAAAGAATGAGCTCACGCCATAGCCCGCACAGCTCGCGGAGATGACAACAACAACAACAACACTCACCTCTTTTCCTTACTATCGGTTAACAAATTCAAACGTTTCCTCTTAAATTTCTTTACAAAACACATGGTAAACGCTTCATTGTCTATTGCTGAGTTATGGATGCACTCAAGAGACTCAGGATTGCTAAGCTCACAACAACTCGAGGAATTACGAATAGTTTATTGACGTCATCAGCGTGCTCAATAGGAATATGAAGCACGCTCGCGCTATTGAATTTGATTAGGCGAATTTTCTAGCTATGTTATAATTAATATTGGAGCCTTTGACAGTACCGCAAAGTGTTCGTCAGCAATGAATGCTCTGTGTTGTTGTCGAATTAGTCACATGGCAAAAAAGATAAAACAACAAATTAAACAATCCACAATCTGGAAACACCAGTCTAACGCCAACCACGAGATCGACTGGAAGGGGATCACGATCCTTGACCAGGAGACGGTGGACATTAAAAGAAAACTCAAATTAAGGCCATCCCTATCAGATGCCAGCATTCAACCCTTAATAGAGATGGGGGTTAAGAACTTCCTGCGGTTCTCTATCATTAGGTGTCACATGACTAATTCATATGACTGTGCGATACAGTTGAAAGCTACAATACTAAAAAATCGGAGACCTTTAAACACTACAACTTATTTTTCAAATAATGGTAATTCACTTTTCCACCAGGGATGGCTACCGAAGATCTGTTTGTTCACTGGCCCAAGAACAAAATTTACTGCACCTGTAAATAACATTAAGTAATGGTCCAGATAAGAAGGAAAGGACCAAAACGCAGTGAACACGTCGGAATGCAAAAAGGTGCTAACTTTACTATTGTCTCTACTAAGGTTCTGATTGGTTTAAACATCAAATTTTACGAAATCTTCGCAAAGCAGCATGTACATCAATCCTTTTTTTTCTATCCAACTTCCTTATAACAAAATCTCGTCTGAGTCTAAGTAACACAGAAATCGTATGTGCGGATCATGTAAAATTGTGAACATTTCTTGGCCATTGTTTGCAACTCTTGTGATTGGTCGAAATGTTTTAACACAAAAATACACCCTTTAAAAGTGGAGTTTAAATACATTTTCTTTCGTAAACAGCCTTTTTGTAGATTTATGCACTCTCTGCGTAAAAATGAAAACATTTCTATGTGAGGAAAGCGTATTGCGCCACAACAATAGAAATTGCTTTCCTTCTTACCTGGATCATTACTTAAAGCTCTCTAAAAAACTGACCAATTACACAGCAAATATTTAAAAAAAGGACAGAGAAATGCTCTTCAAGCAAATTGCAAAAATTTAAGCTGAAAAAAAGTCACGTAGGGAATACCAACCTTACTGCATCTGATGGAACTGTAATGAAATAAAAAAAAAAAAAAAGTAAATGATCAAATAGTCTCCTCAAAGATATGAAAAGATTAACTTCAAAACTCAAACGTTCACTAAAAAAAAACAGACTTATGTCATACTGGGCAGCAATTAAACTTGAAATGTTTACTGTCAATCTGCCACCTTGTTTTAGCAGCCCAGTTTCTTTGAAAAGCTACTGCGTGGGAAGATGAGATCAACACTAACCCGTGTGAGCAAGCTCTCCTTTTCTGTTATGGGCAAGCCACAAACAAGAGAAGATGGGAGAGTGAGGAAAGGGGATTTAAAGCAATCTTTAATAAATTTTCTTTCCACCCCAGAAACCATAAAGCCTAAAAACATTGTACCAGAGACAAGAAATGCGACAGCTGTCAGTCAAAACCTTGACCTCATATGAAAGTTAAGCTACCACTCCAAGCTTTCCACTGTTTCAAAACAATGTTTTTATCACCACAATGATTTTTTCTGAGCATATCTATCTTCCACATATTCACTTTGAGATGAAATCCACTCTACTTCTCGAAATTCATGAATGCCACTACATACAAAAAAGGTGGTCCTACTTAGTAGAAGCTAGATTTCCTGGCGAACTTCCTTACTGCAATCTCTTCTGTTATGCCAGTTTCTATAAAGTGCGGACTAAAGACCAAATTGAACCTTAAGAATCACCCACATGCACAGACAGCCATGCCTGTCATCAGTCAAAATTTATTTGCAACTGTAAGGAGCTATTCATTTTTAAAAAAGCAGAAATAAAAATCCTTCAGAGATCTTTCTAGCTCTCCTCTTCCTCTACCTCTGGTGGCTTAAGCTTTCGTTTTCTTTTGCAGCTTGCTTTGCTCACCACTTCAAATGGAGAGCTTGCCAGCTTGCAGGCTAGATCAACACTGGACACTTATAAACTGATTGGCATGAGGGAACACTATGTAAAGCGTGGCCCAATGGTCACCACGTCAGAATCACAATCTGGCAGTCCTGGGTTTGATTCCTTCTCTGGCCACTAGCTGGGTTTGTTTCTCGGTCGCTCCAAGTTCAAAACCTTGGTCAGGCCTCATTGTGAATAGAGACTGGTTGCCTCCTGCAGTTGGGCATTTTAATCCCCTTACAGTATATTAATTTGTATTTGTGTGGAGTGCCTGTAAACTCAAGCTAGATCAGCAAACTGCACTTAACTTACACTACAAACCAATCATCAACATTTTTTAAACCTGATTACACAATCAAAACTTACTTGGACCAAATGGTGAATGAAGGGGGTGTCCAGTTCTTTTGCACCAGCCAATGGGGTAAATGTCAGGTGACTCAAAATCGACAAACTGAAACTTTTGCTGGCCATCAAAGAACAGCTGTAACATCCGCCCCATACCATTTGTTATAGTGGCAACACGAATGATTTGCGGCTGCTCCAAATCAACTACTTCCAGCTTCATGCCAGGTTTGAATTTATGAGTCTTTATTTTCTGCATTAAAAATATTAGAAACACTGTTTAAGCACTGGAGCATTACAGTTACAATGATTATTATTATACAGTCGAACCTGCCTAAAGAAGCCACCCAAACTGTAAAGATTATTTTAGTGGAGTTGTTAACGGCAGGTGGCTACTTACCAGGATTGAACTACAAGGGGTCTAGAAGAGAAGAAGTCCCAACACAGATCTATGTTTTGGTTCAGAATTTTTTGCAGCTGAAATTTCTTTTCTCACTGGGTTGTACAATTACAGCAGATAAAGAGACTTATATTATACACTGTGCATCAAGTGGTTGCTTAAAAGAGGGTAAAAACAATTCAAGAACTCATTAATAATTCATATATATAAAAAAAAAAAATTAATGCTTAATGAGAGTCTTTATATCAGTCAAAGACACAGCTAAACTTTACGTACAATTTTTAAACCAATAACACCAAATCTAAATATTAATACAAGAATGAGTTGATCTATAACAGAGATTTTGAAGCCGTTCAAAAAACTCTCAGTCATGTACGTACGTATTATCAGGTTTAAAAACTCTCGGCATAATACACTCCTGCTCATCCCTTGTTTACACAATACTGGAAAACTATAAATGGTCAGGACAAAAAGTGCTTCCAGCCACTTACGAGAGGTGATTGCATAATTTACAAGCAGATCTACTTATGGGGCTATGACTGGGAACATGGTGTTTTGGAGAGGACCTGGTCAATATACAACAGGAGGTTGAACATGGAGGTTCAACGGCAATAATAGGGACTTTAAGATACAACGACGCGGACGACAACAAGAATGTCAAAAAAACAATTGGTTTAATTAGCAAAACAACAACTTTGCACGTGCATCACACTTTTTTGCACATTTCTTTCCTGTTTTTACACGACTACGACGTGAAAATGCCTAATTTCGCATTTTATGGAGGACGTAAACAACCGACGAAGAAATTTTATTTCTCTTTCTGAGCTTGAATTTGGTCCCTTGAAATTCAGCTTCAGGAGGGTTCGCCTACAATTGACGAAGTAAGTGGGTAGGAATAATCGCTATAAAGACTTTTTAAGCGACGTTCTTGTCGCCGTCACACCGTTGGATCTTGAAGTCCCTATTGTAATATCTGGGTAGCTTGTCAAGTAGTTCTTATTCAATTTGGCTGATCTGAACCAAATTTCTAATCCGGCTAACAGAAATACTGAGGGGTGAAATGGATTAGTAGAGGTAATAGCATGATTTGTAGGTATATTTGGCATAAATACCACAAGTGATATTTCAAAGTTGTTATACGTAATTTCAAGAGCTGTTAGGCGAGTGAAATTTGAAACAATTTTGAAATATCACGAGTGGTATTTATGCCAAATATCACCTACAAATCATGCTATTATTTGTTTATTCTAGTACCAGCAAAAGGTTTGTAATTTTCACATGTAGGTATTTCAAATTAACCTGAAATACCACTGCATGCTCTAAGCTAATCAAATTGCAGAAAATTTCTCATGTAAGTAGTATAAACACTAAAAAACGATTTAAAAAATATTACTGCAGTTTCCATGCCTTAACTATTCTTGATCTGCCTCTTAATCACACTTACCCTAAACAAGGGAGCAGGTGCAAATGGTGCACGACAAATGGCTAAATATTTTTCCCATGTGAATGTCTTTTTGGTGTAGTCTGAAGATTCAAAGAACTAACATGTTACTACAAAACATATCTCGCAATAACCCTCACAAAACTAGGTTTTTCACTAGCACAACTCAAGTTTAAAGCCATGTCCGGCAGGGTTAATAACTAGATAGGTGATCAGCTGCGAATATAGTCATGAAGGTCACTCTTTCTTTTTTTTCTTCTTCTTCTTTCCGCATTGTCTGGTTTTATGTTTAAAAGTGTATTGAAAAGCATATTTAGCATTATTTTGTCCGCCAGATTGAGAAAAAAAATACAAAAAAGGCAGTACAGTTAGCATGCAAATTACTATACTTTGGGCCAAAGTATGGTGCTGAATCTTTGATCCATCATTGCGAAAAATCGCAAACTAAATTTGACTTTTTCACCATGTAAAATGAATTCCAAATGAGATAATAATTTATTTAATAATTGATTTTGACCTTTTATATTTAGTTTTTTTTCTTTCTTTACGTCCTTATGGTCTTGTTTAAGGTTTTGCCACTTTGGATATAATACCTTTTTTCCTTTTTTTCTTCTCCCACTTTTTATTGCTTTTTTAAAAAGTTTCTACGTAATTATGTATCAGATAATGAAACCCAATAAAGCTATTTTAAAAAAAAGATGACAGGGAAAAAGACTTTTTGCAGGGTTTCGACAGTAAAAAGTCAAATTGAAACACACTTTGGAGAGACATATCGCCAGCCTTAACAAACTCTTTTGCTAAGTGAGTCGCACTGACAATAATTGCATGCCTGACAATAATTGAGATAAAGGAACAATTTATTATTCTTCCTTTATCTCAATTTTCGCTTGTATTTTGAAGCTGCTGGCCCAATTGCCTCTGTCAATGTTTTCTGTAAAATACTTCCGCAGTCAAAATATCCAGCCAGAATCATTTCTTGATCATCAAAAACAGTGAAAATACAAACAACAGACCAAACAACTCAACATCACATATCAATAACAACACTGCAACTACCAACCCAATATATAAAAAGCCAACTTGTGTTTCTGCCCCCCCTTCCCAATCCACACAGTCATTACACGCACGACACAAATTTCGACAAAACTATTGACTCGCTCTGCAAGTGGCCTTACAGTCGTTCACTTCACAAGAAATTACCATAAAAAAATCAAATGAATAATGATATTACTAATTAGCCTGGAGAAATAGCAATTATTAATTATTATTAATTTCTTCTCTGCAAATGTTGCTTGCCATTGGAAAACTCGTAATAAAAAATGCAAGCCTGATGGGCCCAGTTGCCCCGCTAGCCTGGGTTGTCACACAGCACTTTTGTATTTGTTACCAATGAAAATGACTATATCCACCCAAAGAATCACCGGTCAGTATAAAAGACGGACTGCGGACTGCGGACTGCGGACTACAGACTGGGTATAAAATACGGACTAGGCATAAAACGCGGACTGGAAAACACGGACTGGGTATAAAACACGAACAAGGTATAAAACGCGGACTGCCGACTGCGGACTGGGTATAAAATATGGACTACGGACTACTTTGGTAAAAATGGTGCTATTTGGTTCTAGGTAAGGAAAAATAAGATCAAAAGATCGCTCAATAGCAAGACACGTGAGTTAAAGTTGTAAATACTCCTATAAATCAGTCTTGGTGGAGGTGGGCCGCTCGGTTCTCTGAATCATGAGCCGGATCAAAATGCTATTTTCTACACCCATTTTTAGACCTTGTCTCGGTCTCTAACAATCATGAAAGGGGTCAGGATCTGGGGTGGTACTCCCTTATATAACTACTAGTGTCCACTAGTGTGCAATTTGTCTTATGATTCTGAATTATTTGGATAAAGTCAATGTACATAGGACTGTATAAGACTCCAAATAAATAAAGCATTGTCATTGTCATTGTCATTATATAATGAAAGGGTAGGGGCTTGGGGCCTTTTTGGTCTGAAAACACTTTGCCCATTTTGGTGTGGAATCGGGTATGGTTTTCGAGGGAACTTCCGGAGCGTACATGAATGGACGTATTTATCGTTTCAATTCCAAATGAATTGAAGAACAAAATAGAAGTGTGCGAATTCGAAATGCATTTGGAGAACTTTTTTGTTTCCCCTCTTACTTGGTAATGACGACATAATTTCTGCCTAATTAGACCTAAACTGTTCCAGGCTCTGAGATAGTTGGGTCCGCTGAATTGAGAAAGCGAAAACACGAAAATAAAATGGGACAAAACTGGGGAGTTTCCCCAACTATCTGAGAGCCTGAAACAGGCTAAATTAGGCCAGATCCGAAATTGGGTATGGATTTTAGAGATCTGGTCTGAAAACGGATGTGGAAAATGACATTTTTTGGTCTGCAATAAGGTCAGGATTCGGAGAACCGGGTCCCACACCCCCACCAAGAACACCCAGTAGTACCACTGTCCGGGGATCGGGAGAAGGGTGTAAATCATGCCATCATAATCATCGCTTAGAATATAACGTTGGATGACTCATTTCGGTTATTATTCACGCATGAGAGTAATCCCTTCCCCCTAAATACTGCTTTTTGTGCATCGCGGAATGCCCCTACATTGACCTTCTCGTCTGAGTTCCTCATTCAGTCCTCGTATTCCCAAGGCTTTATTTGAAACGGAATTATGGCATCTGATAAGAATTTTACTGATCTGACTAACACCAGCACTATTTTTTCAAATTCGGTGCTTCTTATTGGTTTAAAACTGCAAATTGAAATCTCTTCTAACTCCCTCTTTTTATAAAATTCAGAGTTTAATTTCAGTTGCCTTGAGTACCGGCATGACCTTCCTTCTCCGTGGGAAGAATAGACTAAGTGAACAGCCAAGGGAATGTTAAAGCTGGGACTACTGTTTTTGCTAGTCCGCTTTCCATTTCTCTCAGTTTTACCTTTTTAAAGTCGTCATAGTCCGTAGTCCACGTTTTATACCTAGTCCGTGTTTTATACTCAGTCCGGAATCCGCATTTTATACCTAGTCCATATTTTATACCCAGTCCGCAGTCCATGGTCCGCAGTCCGCAGTCCGTGTTTTATACTGACCGAAAGAATCACTACCAAATTCCCATGCCCAAAAATACTCTTTTTTAACTGCAGCAGGACATGTAGCTCTGTCGGTAGAAAACTTCACTACAGAGCAGGAGGTCATGGGTTCGATTCCCAGGGTCGGACCAATACTCAGGGTCTTTAAGACAACTGAGAAATGAAGGTACTCCCTTTGCACTGCAAGTGGCTTAGACCTTCACGTGGCTCTAATTGTGACCACATGTCAGTGCTGTCTACCGTTGGAAACGTAAAATATAGTGTCCCCAATTAGTACTTTCATGCTAAATACATTGACACTCAAAAAAGTGCATTTTTAAAAGCATAAATCTCAACCAAAACAGGTCTGTGCATTTTCAACACTTTTGTACTTAATGATCATATTTCTCCAGGGAAGTTGGTGATATTCTTTCCACTTACTTGCAGGGACGGCAAGTTCAACCTGATGCCTAGAACACCACCCCGCTGGAAATATCCCTGGAGAGTCACTATGACAACAGAATGTGACAGAAGGGACATCTTCTTGGTAATCAGTGGTGATGGCAAAGTAGTACGGCCCAAGACTCTTAGTCACTGTAGCAGGACAGATGATTGATGGTTTTATTGGGTGAACTACCTCCAACTTCATGCCAACTTCAAAACCATGAACACGCGGCTGGAAGTGCTCTTGAGTCTGCTTGAAAAGAATCAGGTTTATCAGAAAAAACAACAACAGTCAAATGCAGACATGCACAGATCTACCTGCACAGAGATGACTGTGTCAGTTGTTGGGAATTGGCTGAGATTCTTAGAATAATATATTATATCAGCAATAATCAGATTGACCCAGTGGACTGATCACTGTCTTTAAAAAATTAGAAAAATCTCTTCAAAAGTATGGAACTTATTTTTCACGTGTGTGTAAGTCAAAGTAAACATCTAACTTTTGAGCTTTACTTACTGTGGACCATAAGGGGATTCATTTTGTGCTATGTTTGTAAAGAGCGCAACAAAAACAGACAATAGATTTATATAGCTGCATTAATATCTGTCTACTAAAAAACCCGCTATTTTTAACATATTTTCTAATTGCAAAGATTTCATTTTTCATTTTTCCACATATTGATTTAACTTTTTCTATAATTGATTATTATATGGGTCAACTTACATGTAAGCTTTTGATCAATGACTGATTAGTATAGGTAACAGCATGATTTGCAGTGACATTTGGCATAAATACCACGAGTGATAACTCGAAATTGTTACACGTAATTTCACGAGCCATTAGGCGAGTGAAATTTGAGACAATTTTGAAATATCACGAGTGGTATTTATACCAAACAACATGTCCAAATCATGCTATTATTTGTTTATACTACTACCCAAACAAGGTTTGTAATTTTCACATGTAGGTATTTCAAATTAAGCTGAAGTACCACTGCTCTAAGCCAATCAAATTGCAGAAATTTCTCATACAGTAGTATTACACATGTAATTTATCGATGACTGGCACACCAATCACCACATACCTTTCTAAAAAGGTCATGAGGTGCAGCAAGTGCACCAGTAAGCGTCTGAGTTAAGAAAGTTCTCCAGTCCTCTAGAGTGCTATTAATGCCTAAAATGATAATACAGAATAACAAATTATTTACAGTTAAATAAGTTTCAAAAGGGATCAGTCAAATAATACTTTCAAATTTGGGACAGCACTGTGTTTTACAAATCAACGACATCAAAATGATTGAGTCAAGACAGGACACAGAATTATAAAAATGTGACAGGAAATGTGGCACGACAAATCCATTGCAACTTAAGCATGTTAACATTGGTGGTTTTAGTAATAACTACCTTGGGGTTCAACCACCCCTAAGATCCAATTAAATCTTTAGTTCCCAAGACTGGCCAAAATTAATTTTCTCCTAACAATTCCAATACATTATCAAGAGAAAAAGTTAAGAGAACTCATAAAATGATCATCAATGAGAAAAAGCTTTGATCTTGTACCAAATTCTCATAAACAATTCCTTAAGAAATGCATACAGGTCATGCAGTCTAGAGAATTTGTATGTTGATACTGGGATTTAAAGGGTTAAGGAGACACCTATACAAATACATGACTTGTTATTTACCTTTTGGTGGTTGTAGAGGGTATCCATTCTGTGCACACCATCCTATTGGGTGAAGTTCCTCTGCTTGGAAGTTACACCAGTGGTCATTGCTACTATCCTTTCCAAACCCATCATAACGAATGCGCACTCTTTGTCCAACCTTCTGTATAACCGTGGCAACACAGAATGAAGGTGGGTTGTTCCTGTCAACCGCTTCCAGTTTCATGCCAGGTTTTAAGCCAGGAACTTCAACTGTTGTCTGTTGGGTGAATAAGTAAATATTACTTACAAAATTACAATTAAATTCTTCAACTTCCAACAACATTGCAGATAAAAAATTAAATAATAATAGTAGCAATAAATAATAATAATAATAATAATAATAATAATAGTGATAATAGATGTCAAAAACAGTGCTAGCGACGTCAGTGGCACTACAGCTCTCAGTGAAGGTGTTGAGGCCAGCATGTGTCCTGTGGAACAGCAGCACAGGCCAGCTAGCTCATTTTAATCCTGCTACACTGCAGTCAACAACAATGGTAGAGTATAGCTCGAGTGAAAGCTGAGACAATTTAGACTACCCAGAAGTTCATCCAGAACTGGCAAAATATCACAATATAGATTATATAAGACACTCACATGCTTGAAGCAACAATCAGGAGCAGCCTTGCTGAGGGCAGCTTCCATGTAATCAGTCCAAGTGACTTTATGAGGGGCCTCACCCTCGCTCCCTTAAAACACACACAAAATTAACAACTCTCAAGGAAATGACAAAGCCAACATGACCATGATTCAGGAGTGTCAGAAAGTTTTAAAGTAGAAAGTGAGTTGTCAAAGTAAGCGGCCAGTCCAGGGATATTATAATTAAAAACCCCATCCGTAAAGAAAAGTAGCCGGCTGATACTAACCGAGTAGGCAGCGATTTTTGCTGGCAGCCGGCTACTTTTGACAATTCCCTTAATTATCATTACTGTTTTTTATTTAGTGCTCCCACCCACTGCCTGCATTGATCATTTTTTCTCTAGTCGAGCACCCGTTTTAATGCTTGAAATGACAAACTGCCCCCTGTGTATATAGAAGATGTGATATTCATGCACACTTTATTGCTTGAAAGCACCCATTGCTTTTTTTCAAACCTCCCCACAGTTAAACAAAAACATGCCTGCTTAAAACAACAAGAAGTACAGTATAATGGCATTATGCAGGTACAATGGTATCAGCATGCATGTAAATTAGAACAGAATAATAATTGTCTACTAATTGAATGTCCTTAAAATGATGTATGTTCCACTACATCATTACTAATCATTCCACACGTGCAAAAATGTTTTTTTTATACACCATGAATGTGACTAGAGATACCATTAGTTATACTACTACATGAGACATTTCTGCATGTGAGTGGCTAAGAGCAGTGGTATTTCAGGTCAATTTGAAATACCTACCTGTGAAAATTACAAACCTTTTGCGGGTAAACAAATAATAGCATGATTTGTACGTGATATTTGGCATAAATACCACTTGTGATATTTCAAAATTGTCTTGAATTTTACTTTTGAAATATCACTCATGGTATTTATGCCAAACATCACTACAAATTAATCATGCTATTAGCTATACTTATAATAACACAGAGTGGAGAAGTTGTTACGTCATGTTAGCATGGTGGCAAAATTTCTGGATCCCAACAAACCATGGTCCTGCAAACATTGCAGAAAAAAAAGAAACAACACTTTCCTGTGCATGATTGCACTGTACTAAGGATCAGGTACTTCTATCATTCAAAAAAGTAAGTGGCCGTCTCTGTCATGAGAGATTGTTAAGATCAAGAAGTAACATGACATCACACTTTTTCTCTCTATGAATGTACGATTTTTTTTTGACTCACTTACCTGTTACTGTGCAGGTATAAGAGTTCCCTTCATCCACTTCCTGTCCATTGATAATATCCTCAATCTCCTTTTTCTGACATAACATATATAAATAATAATTATTATTATAGGCCCAGCCTATTCATGACAAATGCATAAGCTGTCTACATCACTAAACTTGTGAAGTCAGCAAGGAATAAAAGGCATCTTTGGTTCGAGCAAAGTTATGATTTAACACATTCTATTTTAAGGATAAGGATAGTGGGGTGGGGAGGGCTTTAACAAGGGGGGGGGGAGGGCGACTTCACAACTTTCCTCCACTGAAAAGGGGGGCCTTATCAAAGAGGGGGGCTTTAAATAAAGAATTTTTATTTTATGGTTTTCAAGAAAAAGAAAGTTAAAGCAATGTTGCTACTGGATTAAATTAATTTGCTTTAACACATTAACTATCTGGTGATGAGAGCAGATGCCTTTTCTCGGCAGTTGAAACAAGAACCAATAAAGGTGTGACTGCTCTCACAAACTGCACATTAACAAGCTTTCAATACTTCTCAATAAATACATTTAACAATGTTGGACAATTTGTTAAAAATGTTTTGCCATTAAATGGTTAAGCCAAACATAAATGAACAAATGTTGAGAACATGTAAACAGGCTTTTTTACATGCCTACATCCTAAGCCAAAGCCTTTTGAAGTATAAATGTACAAGCTAACACTTAGTTTCTATTTATAAAGGAAACATTACTTTAGCTTTCCTTGAACTTCTAGAACAACCCTTGGAGCAGAATCTTTTGAGAGGAGAACAAAACCTCCGCCGCTTTACAGGACCACCACAGAATTCACAGCACCCCAAGACATGAGGATCAACAATTTTTCCAAACTTCACAGGCTTTTCCTCTTCTTCCTCTTCTTCTTCCTGTGAATTTTGTTCAGCTTTGTCATCAAAGGAAACTGATGGAGTAGAGACACCCGTTTCTGTAACTTTGGATTCTTTAGTATCTGAATTTGCTGGTTCTGTTTCTGTCATGGCTTCTGGTGCTAGTGTATCTTCCTTTGTGGGATCTGGTTCTTCGCAGCTAGCATCATCTGTTTCTGGATGCAAACCCTACAGTATTTTCATGAAAAATAAATTCTTTGTGGAAAGCATGGCTATTATCACAAATACCTTTAACTTGTAGGATTGAAAATCAATTTAAAAAAATTGAAAAACACCACAACTAAACAGTAAGTGCAAATTGTATGAGGCACATTGCACAAATACAACGTAAATAGAAAACTACATATAAGCTAATGAATAAATCAATATTTAAATGCCTGACTGAATCATTTATTTAATATTACATTAAATGTAATTATTCATTCATTATTCTGCTTAAATATCATGAAAAATATATACCACATCTAATGCTGTTTTCAGGTGGACCTCTAATCATAATAATTTATAATATCATAACTATACAGCTATAGCTACTTGCTTTGAGCCAACAAGCAAAGATTTTACCCACACTCTTTTTTTCATAAGAAAGTTGTTTCTCCAGCCGAGGCTGAACATTCTTATTTTTCTGCCAATTTTAGGCTGAAAATATTCTTGTATTATTCTTCAATGACAATAGCTTATGGCATTTCCGTTTTAAAATATATTGGGGTGATCAATTATAGTTAGTGCAGGTCTTTTTGTTTTGTTGGCAAGTTTTGCCGTTTGGAGAATGGAATAATTAAGTTGAAGGTACTTAAGTTTTTGAACACACAAAATTATATCCCTTTCAAAATCTCAGCCTGGGGTTTATTCTTAAAATATTCCTAAAATTTTGCAAATTTCAGCCTTGATATTCTTATAAAATATATTCTTATAGAAAAAGAGAGTGCATACGTGTGCTGTTCAATTTGTTTAGACATGTAATGAATTACAGTAATTTATGAAAACAGAATGAACTTAATTTGATTGCATAAGTGAAAATTAGCATGAAAATAGTCATAGCAAGAGGTACACAAACACCAACCCACCACCTGGCCAGTACCTCATGCATGCATACAGCCATATCATCCGGTGAGTGGCAGCCATGGACAACTGTTTTGCCCTTACTGGGGCTCATCATCATGGCATAATCATCAGGTCAATGAATGGGGCAAACTTGTGTCTCAAAGACCCTTTACTGCCGGGGCAACTCCTTTGAGTGCAACTCCTTAAACTAGAAGAAGCACACATACACCAACCCACGTCCTGGCCAGTACCTCATGCATGTGCATGCGTACAGCCATATCATGCAGGCAGTGGTAGCCATAGACAGTTGTTCCACCATCGGGTCAAAGAACAGAGGTAACCCCTGTGTCTTATTGCGGTGGGTAGCGCAAAGCATTCCTTTAAGCACCAGCTCCACACAACAGGACCCCGGCACGGCAGTTTTCCCACCACACACAGGGAAGTCGGATCATGGGTTGGTGTATGCGTGCCCCTTGCTTTACGTTTGTCTTATGAAAATGGTGAACTAAAGAGTTCCACTGAGTAAAGAATTTGAAATCCCAACTTTACTACGTACTATTTTGCTTCCAAGACACAATAAATTTTGATGCAAATGAATATATCCACCCAACGATTGGTTGATGAGGGGATGAGCACGGGACTCACAAACACGCACACGGCTCATGGATTTTGTATCACGAGTTTGCTCAAAAACAATGCATTCTCTGTTCTGCATTACATCATAAACGTTGCCTTACATTACGATACGTTTCATTGATTCGAGATTTTTTTCTGCTCCTGGAACTATTGCGCACGGCTCTGATCTATTAGGTTGCTGCGTCGCAGCCTCGCGTCTTCACAAGGCTGCTCCTTGGCAATTAATAATTAAAAATTATTATTAAAGCCACCAGTTAGTGACTTTTGTTCTGTCCCTGCAGGTAGTCACTACTAAACAGAGGCTTATTAATTAGTTAACCCTTTAAGCCCCAATATCCAGATACAAATTCTCCAAACTAAACTCCATACATTTCCTCAAAGAGTGTGTTGAGAGAATTTGAAAAATGATCAAGGCATTTCTCTTAGGTGATCATTCTAGTGCTTCTCATAACCTTATCTCTTGACAATGTATGGATATCATTACGAGAAAATTGATCTTGGTCACTCAGGACTGGGTTAAAAAAATACACACAATATTTTATTTTGTGAAACTTACATCTGATTCCACGGGCATTAATTCCATCTTCATATCTGCATTGGTGGGATTCCCTGTGTCCGGATCGTCTTCAATACTGAGAGACAACTCAGCATCCTCCTCAACAGCCGCATTATCAAACTGCAATGTGTTTTTGCCTACAGCAGGTAGTTCAGAAGTGAGCTGCTCAAAATCCATGTCTATTGCAGACAGATCTGAAGCAGGTGCAGGAGGTTGTTGCTCATTATCCTGATTATTGCCGTTGTCCATCACCCTAGAAACCATATAATGTCAGGTAAAATACCTACAGTCAATGTTCTCTCAATTTTAACCCGCTTAATACGGACACCCCGTACAGACACTTACAATACAGACACTTTTTATGGCCCCTTAGTGTATGTATGAAGGGAGTTTGACTGTATATATTTACAAGTACATCTAATTACTTGATAACGAACTGCCAACTTCATTGACTGTTTGATTCAAAGAATTTAAGGAAATATGTAGGAGACCTTGCCGACAGATTGGAGAAAATGTGTGAGTAGTAATAGTTAAGGCTCTCTTGGGGTAAATTCCAACAAGCATCATCACCTTATAACACACTCAGATAAAGCAGCAATGAACGACACACAGATTGATTTAAATTCCATCAGCAATGAAGACAAGTGCAAATACAATAATAGTAAACAAAATAGTAAACAGGGACTTGGCATCCTCCTCACACATCAATCAAGGGCTTTTAAAATTCAGACTAGGGACATTTTTAACATACAACCTACAAGACAGGTCTCATTTAAGACAATCGCAAAGCATACACACATGTTGAGCAATGGGTCGACTCTATGAAGTCTATCAGCATCAATGGGTCTATTCCAGTGACCAAAATTAAACATTTCTACTTAAGTTAAAGTAATTTGGTTTATCCATGGGTGGATTCATTTGCAACACATTCGCATATTATGACTTAATATTTACCTAATCAAAATTTTCATTGTGTTCGAGCTTTAAAAAGTAAAAATTCCAATGGCAAAAAGCAATGGTTATATGGAAATGGCGCTATTGAATCCACCCTACTATTGAAGGAAACGAAAAAAGATCTTATTGCTAGGGAAAGTCTCCTCATCAGCAAGCTAAGCTTGCAGGCCACTTACCACTGCTGTCTAAGGAAACGTATCATGACTACAACTTTAACTAAAGCATCACAACAGAGAACCAAGTGACTGTCATGGCTGTCTAGTTCATTTTGCTTAATTGCCATTTACACTTCCTTATTTGTAAAGGAAGTTAATGTTAGTGACAAAATTACTTGTATTAAATTACAAAATCACAGCCTCAAGTCAAAGAAATGTGTCTCCCAAGCATTAATAATATTATTATCAAACATTACAGACATCAAAAATAAACTTTGAGAAACTGTTAGTAATTTAGGCCGCCAACATGTTTTCAAAAACCACAATTGCAATCCATTTTAATCTTCTTCAAATTAGTCCACCCGCGCCTTCTTTTAGATTTGCTGTGTTATTTAAACCTTCTTTTAATGTTTTGAGCGGTTCTTTTAGAGTGTCACTCAATTTGGTGGCAGCTGTGTGTTCCCACTTTTTAAATTCCAATGCATTTTGTGACACAGCCTTAAGAAAGAGCCTAGATGGGACTTTCACTACTGTTAAGTTTTTAAGAAGTGTTATTTGTGCAAGTTATCTTTAAAGCCAAAAATAACCATGTTATTACTTCATCATAAGGAATCACATACTTTCAGAGTTACCAACCATCATACAGATCAGACTAAGAATAAAAAGGAAAGTATAAAATAGAACTACAGAAACCAGGCTTGACAAAACATTTCAGTGTCTCTAGAGCATGTAGAGTAATGATAATGACTGTTCAAATTCTGTTGCTGAGATATTTTGGAGAGTTGCATTTTTTTTAGCTGTCATGGTTGTATTTTTAACTTTATCTGTTTTAATTATGGTCTAAAAGTTTAATGTTTGCTTTTTACAGATCCTCTTTTTAGGCTGCCATAAGAATATACCAAAGACAAAGAGGCAAGGATAAATCTTCCAAAAAGTTCAGAGGGAAAGAATAAATTTCCTGTAGTAATGAGTGCTCCTAGGCAGTTTGATTCACCATACAATAAAAACTCTACTGTACAAAAATGAGTTAATTCTTGATATAAAATTACAACAGTATAAAAAGAAAAAAAATCTTCTATCATTCCAAAATTTGACAGACAAAACAGAAGTTTTGGAAAATCACAGACCTTTCAGACTCATTGGCTTAGAAACAATGAAACTATTTAATCTGCATAATTTACATGAAAGAAATAAAAATTTTGACATCTGTTCTCAAAATAAATTTAAACATTTTAATAAAACTTAACATTAATTGATATATAAATCAGTATATAACTTATAAACTGCACAAATGTATCTCACAAAACATAAGGAAGGCTTTCAATTTCTGTGCATCCACTTTCAGCTTATGCCCAATCAAAGTGTGAAAGTACTCTGACGGTCACCTTATTCTTCAGCACAGTATTTGTATTTTTTAATTTTCGGTCACTGTAAAGAAGTTTCGAAGAATACTAACCATAATAAAGCACAATATATTGAAAATTCTCTCCTCTGCGGACACCGACGTTAAATTACTTAAGACCCACCGCACGAAACACTAACCATAAACGATGAATATTAGGCAAACAATTCCATGAATATTAATTAACACAAGCAGTCTACTTCAAAAGAAGCCCATATCTCCATTAACAACACTGAAGCATCAGCCGAAGATACCCACATTGCCTTTAAAGACAGAAACCATTTAAAAACGAAATTTAAAAGTGACTGTTACTTTATGGCGAGAGAAAGCGCTTCAGCTAACCCGAAATCGCATCGGCGATTTGCAAATTTATGCGTTCTTACGTGCTCATTCGAGCGTAGACTTCGAAAACACGCGTTGAAAATGTGCCACTTACGCCGTCAACTAAAACCTCGAGCGCAATTTGCCGGGGCGAAACATTCAATCTTTTGTCGTCAAACACGCAAAAACAGTTCAACAAGCAAAAGGTTCATTCACAAGACTTTACTTTTTGAACGCGTTTTATTCCTTTGAGGCTAATACAAGCAATTTTTGTTCTCGCTGTAGCCAGCCAGGAAATACAATACAATGTGCAAATAGGCTTGAACGCACATGAATTTGGAAGCCGATTACATGTTACGGGCCGTGCTAAACGAAGTTTACATTTTGCAGAATTTCGATAATAGAGGAATGCCTTTTAGTTTTTAAGTTAGAACGCTAAATCTGCTGGTTCTGGTCTCCTCATTTTTCACGTTTCCCTTCATATTTAATGTAATCGTTCATTTTCGATTTTAGCAATACATGCGCCGGAACCGTGTCAGTGCCGATACATAAACTGGTAGATTGCTGCCGATATTTTTCAACGCCTTTCCAAACAACTCTCTACCCTTCTTTATAAGAACGGCTAGCTACTTCGAACTTAAGACAAAACAGATGAGAGACAAGTTATTGCTTACATGGTCTGGGGCCATTTAATATGATGGAATTTGCGAGGTTCATTTCGTCACGTTTCCAATTCAGTTAAACTCAAAAATAGGCGATTAAATCTGGATATAAAAGATGGCCTTAAAAGCCCAGCTAAAAGCGTCATTTACGCAAGAATTTCAACCAAAATATTCGAGTAACAACCGAGTTCATGTTTCCGGATTTTTTGGCCGGCTGAAACCGCCAAGTTTCGCAAGCGAATTCAGTGTCGTCACGTTGTCTTAAACTGTTGCCTTCTCGGGTGACACGCCATAGCCAACCAGCCATCTTTGCAAACTGCACAGAACACTTTCAATAATTTTCAACCGAACTTCGTTCCTGACGCAAAAAATATATAAACATGACACGAAGCAAGAGGTATAGAAGAGAACTATAGAGCAATATTTACCTTCTGAGGCCTTGTTCCGCGAAAGCGGACCAACTTTTGCGGACAAAAAAACACTCCGTCCTATTTTGCTTTCGCAGTGGGACTTCGGTCGAGTACGCGTGCGCAGACAATAATCGACGATATTGAAGAAAGATTCATCCGATGGCGTCTCGTCTGGGCCAAGATTTACATTACAAAACACACTACAATAGTGACAGATCTCGGTTGATTGCTTCCCAGTCAACAAGATGAAAAACTTCTAAGTTAATCTGTTCCTGAGACCGTTTTATATTTATCGTAAAGAAAATAAATTGCTATTTGCCACAGTTGATGTTCGGTCGAGCGAGTCGAAAATAATCATTAACCCACTACACGGAAATTCGATACAACAATACCAACCAGTTTTTCATTTGGGAATTTTAATCGGAAATGCCTCGTCAAATCCGTCGTTGGTTGCTAGAGGGTGTATCTCTTAAGACGAACCGTGCAGTCTATAATATATTTTTTACAAAAATCGGTTCGTTCCTAACATTGTTTTTCATTTTGCATTTTGAATTAACGCTTAATTTTGTTTAGGAACTCACTCATTGGGTGATCTGGTTTAACTCTCCGCGATGTTTTGAAGGAACTGTCACAATTAAACACGGATCAATTTAATTGCTGTGTTAACCTCTTTTCGAGCTATAACTCCGGCACCGATAATGGGGAATAGGAAACCAGAAGAACTACCGTTTGAATTAAAATAAATTTAAAAGCAGCGTTTGGTTATAAATTTTCCTTTTTCGCATGTCATCGCCAATGCTAGGCAACCTTCGGTTATCGCTGGAATCACTTCGCAACCGGAAACGCCAAGTGAAGTCTGTGAATGCGTGCGGTATTTGCGAACTTCTATGTTCTCAAATATGCTTGGCCAGCCAATATTATTCCGCCGTGTAGTACTGTATTAGTGGTCAACTTTGAAACCCCCTTTTAGTTTGGTAGCACCTTGTTTCAGTGATAATATTTCATATATTTCATGTCTGTTATAACGATCGTCCTCGCTGGCGGCCGGGCGCTAAGTTTCTTCTTCTTCTTTTTTTTTTTTTTGCAACTTGCCTTTTGTAAAAGAACATGGGAAGCAATTTATACACTGGAAATCTTTACTCCACACAAAAACCGTTGTAAGGTAACCAGTCTAATTTCGCACTCGAACTCCACTTAAAAAACTGTAATCGTAAATTATTAAGCATAAAAGACCATGCGTGTTAAGTTAAAAGTACCTGAAACATGGAACAATAATCCACTTGAGTCAATGAACACGAGCCAAAAATGGCGGGGTTCAGACACACTTTGAGGGATTGATTTTCGATCTCTCATTAAACGAACAAGACACCTTTGAAACGAATTTCCCCCCCGATATGTCTGAGAAAACAGTCTCTTGTAAATACGCCGCTGTTGGTCGTTCAATGACGCAAACCAAATTCTTTCTGAGACGCCATTTTATGGCAACATATCATTTCAACCCCATTCTTGAGAAGGTCAGTTTCTTAACCAATCAGATAGCAAGAAAACACACGTGAGAAACATCTGTCATATGTCACTAGTCTTGGGTCTGTTCTTTGAAGTCGCACGCAAATTGCTTAAAAAATACAGAATTACTTAAAAATACTCGTTATATCAAAATATAGTTTCAAAAGCAACTCGGCCTCGGTCTAACGAAAAAATAATAAAAAATGAAACAAAGCTATTATAGGAAAAATTCTAAAAGAAGGAACACACATATCTAAGAGGAAATTAGGAAAGTGGTTCGTGCTCCTGAATGATGTGAAAGTAAAATAGATATTTTTTGCTGTTGTTTACATTTCTCTCAGACCCAACAGCACCATAGCTTTTTCAACAGCTTTCAAAACGCCACATAAACTTGCACCTTTGGGAAAGCTTTACTGCGGATGAAATCGTTGAACCATCATGTAATTTTCCGCTGGGGAAAGATAAGGATTACCACTACAAAGGAAATTAAAACTGCTAAACCGAATTATGTTTTTGCTGTTCTTGTATTACCTCCCTCCCACTCCCGCTGAAAACGGACGATCGCGCTTTTTGGAACCAGTAGAACCGGACCTTGTTGTGGGATAAGGTTTACGTAAAAACCTGAAAAACGCGTTTCGCAGCCTTAAAACCGAGACAAGCGACCATTTTAGACTTCTCAAAGTCCTTCAGTAGGAAGTCACGGTGAGAAAAATTTTGCTGTATATGCCGTCGGCCTTTTTATCGCGCTTCGCTAGCCTGAATTTCGCACCCGGCCGTCGGTTTAATTCCGCGCGTTTTCGCTCCCCTCTGCCTAACCTAGCAGTGTGCACACTATAACGTTTAAAAAATCAGATAATCCCTACGCTGTGATCTGTATATCGAAATACTAAAACCTACCTAAAGGCCAAACAAAACCATTGAAAATAAACAATTACCCAACAACTTATGGCTCGTTTTAGTTTACTTACACTGCTCGGTTGCCGTAAGGTTTAGAAAACTATATAGGTCTATATATGTGAGCCGGCACAATAAGCAAAACTGAACATGTGCGAAGTCAAATGATTTCAGACTATATCAGAGTTGTTCCCTCTGAGCTGACAATACCAGGAAAAAACTCACAAGAGGAATATTAAACAAACCGAAAAATAATATAAAATATATTTATTTTCGTCCATAGATTCATGATAGTTCACCTCTGTTCAATTATTTTCATCACGCTAAAGGTCTTCTCTTATCGACCTTTTCCCATTCGTCGACATCCGTATGACCTCCCCGTGATCGTAAGCTTGTTAATTCAATGATGTGTTTCCGTGTTTTCTTATGCTTTCTAAAATGCAGCATACAAAATCATGATTTTCAGAAGGCGACAACGAAAAAAAACTGAGATCTTTGGTTGCTAAGCAGGTAATTTTTAAGACGTAAAATATACAATACAATAATTGCAGACCAGCTTTTATTTACGACTATTTACCACTGATAACTTTGTGTCAATAAACGAGTATCCTAGACGTTCGAGTAGAAGCCTGTAGGAGCTAGGGACATGTGAACGTCAGCGAAAGATTGAGTGACATGCATTATACACCTGTGATCGAGTGTAGCTTTTAGTTGTGGCAAGAAATTTTTCCGTTTTAGTTTAATGATTATTTATCAGCTACTTTGTTCTCCTACTTACGTACACTTGTGTAAATGCCTTATATAGTGTGAAAAAAAAAAGGATTGAAATATTGAAAGATTATGCAAATACATAAATATCACGTTCATCAGCATAAAACGGCTCGCCTACAACCACAATCTCCCGGGGGGAGCACTTTAGGAATTTCTGGGTGGGGATGTGCCGCTGGGAGCCTGGAACCCTTAACCTTTACCAGAGCTAGTTCAGCTGAATTTTGCTACCCTATACTAGAGTAAACTCCCCAAATCCCCCTATCCTAGAGTAGCTGTGTACCTAGTCTTGATAAAATCTTCAACCAACTGATCAGTTTCCTGAAAAATGATACCCTATTCTAGAGCCAAACGCTCTGATTTATATACCCTATCCTAGAGTAAACTGCTTGAAAACCATACCCTTCACAGCGGCACATACCTATATAGCCCATATATGGCAGTACCCCCCCCCCCCCGGGCACAATCTTAATCACCACTTTTTAAGGGTTGAAAATAGCAAGACTTGCTTTCATCAAAGAGAGCCTTTTTAAAAAAACTAAAAACAGGGGCACCCAACGAAGTTTTCCTCCTAAATGCATTGAAGACCCTTGTTGGGCTATCCAGAGTACTCTTAGATCTCAATAAATAGCGGCGCTTTTAAAATTTGTATCGGTTAGGCCAACCTAGGGCACCGAGTCTTTCCGAAATTTTAGATGCAATTTTAAGTTTTACCAAAGTGAGAATTTTTCTGATTCTTCTCTCCATAGCAATAGCATTTTTGAATCCCAAAATTTTTGGTTTCCTGGGTTTCCTCTTTCTTCGAAAAATAGGGTAACCTGGGGAATGAAATGCGAGTAAAACAGGCGCTGGTTCACACCGATTTCCACCGTTTTACGGAAATCGGTCACATTTTTCGTATTAAATATACATTTTTGATAACAAAAACACTTTCCAAGTTGAAATCTGGCCAATATCTTGTCTGAATGACCATAGGCGTACGGGCAATTTTTTGCCAGGGGGGGCGGTAATCCATTTGCCCAAAAAATTCTTGCAAGTTGCCCAAATTTTTACAAAACAGTCAAAGGAAACTAGGGCCATACAACAAAATAGGCCGTACTGGCATATGAAAGTGGCTCGATACAGTTTTTCAGAGTTACCTGCCAAGTTTGAGCATAAACTACGTCGCCACAAACAAGCATTTGGAAAAAATTGCCACCACAGTTGTATTAGATAAAGAGGGAAATTTGTGATGATCAGGATTGCACTGACATCGGAGCTATCATAGCAACGAAATGACGCCATTACCTATTATACTTGCAGCAATATTTCTCACTGGGAACTGTTCTTGCAAAATCGTTCAGGGAAGCTCTTTCCTCTAATAGTCGCCTCAATGTTCGTGAAGTTAAAACGGAACTGTAAGATAACTGTAAGATATTTTGGGATGAAGTTTTTATTGTTAGAAATAAGGTAAAAAAGGAAAATCTTGATGTTTAGAAAACGGAGTTTCAATCTTATTAAAAACGTGTATGAAAGATCATGGAGATAGCTCCTGCCAATTGCTAATAAGGAAGGATTTGATTAGCGCTCGATCTTGTTAGGAGTTTCGTAAACATTTCGGTCTACTTAAACAAATTAGTGAATAATTTTTAAACCCTCGATAAATTTTTTCAAGAAAATTATGATTCTTCTCGTAATTCAAACTGAGAATTAGTCAGCCACCTCACTTTCAGACCCATTGCTGATGCGTGTTCTGCCACACACTGTTCTAGGAGCGGAGGTGATTCTAGAAATTAAAGTTATGCGGAAGTTTATTCTAATCAATTCATGACTGGAAATAGCCCACTCCAGCTAGTACAGTGAAGTACAGTGCCCAACAACAACAACAAAAAAATCAGCATATGATACCCTTCCCTTATAACCAGAAACTCATCACGTGCTAGGCAACCACTCTCTCGTGTGAACGTAACTGAATTATTACGCCGACTTCTGGTTAAAATAGAAAATATTTGTGTCTTCAAAATATAATAATAATAATAAACATGGAAACGTCTTTAAAAACTGGCTTTGCCCAAGTTTTCTGTTGCTGCCCAAAAATTCTGAGTTGCCCAAACTTTGGGGGGGCTGCAGCCCCCCTCGCCCCCCCGGCCCGTACGCCTATGTGAATGACTCGGAAACCCAGGAAAGGGGACTTCAAGGAGTAAAAATCCAAAAAATTTCTTGGGGGAGCCCGCCCCCGGACCCCGCTAAAAGCTTGCGCTTCGACACTCAGTATTTTATCCTAGATTCGCGCCTGTACCCGCTTCAGAATATCTTAGGGAATTTATTAGATAAGCTTCGATTGGTAATTGTACATGAATGCAACGGTCATCTAGAAAAATTTTAGCCTTCCTCAAGCTGTAGAAAATCAGTCTAGGCAATTTGTGATTCTCCGAAAGGATATTTTCAGAGAAAACATATCTGGAAACAAGAGAGAAAATTTCTCTCTTGCTGGGAATGATTATCGGGACCGTCAACTACGCAATGCAAGGCCAAGCGCTAATCCTTGCTCAATATATATTACGGGATTGCAGTTCCATTGAGTTCACTGTCGAATACACGATTATCAGTGCTTTCATCCTTGTTCGGATCAAGTTGATTGCATAAAATCCTAAGATATTCAACTCTATAGGAGGTAGCTAGCGCGGCCAGATGGTCTAGGGTTGGAGTCCCGTTCTGACTACAAGTTTTAAAAGTTTGCCCGGGGATCAGATTTGTTACTCGGTTTCGGTTTCCATAGTCTAAAGGGGCATGCCACGCGAAGATTGCTGGCTTAGGTCAATTCCCCGGGTGGGGGGGGGGGGGGGGGGGTACTTCCTTATAAGAGGCTAATTGGGATGTGCCGCTCGATCGGGTCGCATTTTCAATAGAGTCATTAGAATGGGGTTGCACATTTTCGGATTTTTGGAGGTAAGACAGTTCTTCATATTTACGCTTAGAAAACGTACCAGAACGTTTGTACTGTAGATGAAAAGTAAAGTTTTCTTCATTCAATCTAAAAAATGGGTCAATGCATAAAAATAGAAAGTGACTAAGTTGGGATCGCGAAAAATACATATTTGGGTCTATAATTGGCCGTTTTTCAGTGTCTTTAATTTTTCGGACCAGCTACAATATATACGTAACATTTTCTTCATTTTCTATTTCTTGTAAACACGCTAAAATTTCCTGAAGCGACTGATATCGGATTGAAATATATTTATCCATTCAGTGCCGTTGAACCTGATATTTTCGTTTTCAGTAGATGAGAGTTTTTCACTAACGGCTCCTGAAATTGAGACACATCGGATTTCTAAGGTAACAATCAAGAATCAGCATGACTTTTACGCCATCCGCTCCTATTAAAGAGCAGCATACAAGCCTGTGATGCTCAGCTGCGATGTTTACGGACGCATTTACAACAAAATGATAAAAATTTCCTGCTCAGACACGCAGGAACAATGCTCTGTACATATTTTCCTTATGGGAAGTTATTTGATCTTTGCTTTGGAGAATACGATCAATATAAAGGATTGACCGGAAATCGGAGAAAATCGATAAAGTAACTTGTTCTGTCAAATCGATATTATCGATTTTTCATGATTTTAACGATTGAAAACGGAAGTCCGCCATTGTTGTTTATTTTTAGCATGAGTTTATTGTACAGCTGAGAAAACACATCCACCTGATCCACGAGTGATCAGCAGACAAAATGAGAAATGTGGTAACTATTACACACGCAACGTTCCCTCTAAAACCCTTTATTTTGTACATAACAACAGAAACGGTTCAGTTACATTCAAGTCTCACAGGCAAGTATCACGAGAAATACAACCGTAGATAAAGATTCCCTAGCCTAAATTTAAGACATTTCTTCAAATCGGGATTCAGGCTAATCCCTCGATAAATTTCAACGTTTTCCGTTATCAATCGATAAAAATCACTTAATTGCTAACGATTTTTACCGATTTCGTTTCTTATCTTTTGACTACTTCGGGATGAAACTACATTCCGAACTACACGAACGTTATTTTGAAAGGGTGAGAGATCTAAATCCTGAAAAGCTGAGCGCCTACCTGGCCAATATCAGCCATCACTGAGAAGAAGATTTTAAACCTGGTTTTAAAGAAAAGATATTAAGATTTTTAAAAGATTTATTTAAAAGTGATAAATGTTTGATCCTTTGAATCTCAATCGCAACTCAATTGTCAATAAATTTGCTGTTTTATGAATTCAGTTTTCATTTTCTGATCAACAGATGTATCAGTTGCGATATAAATTGATGAAATCGGTGAAAATAAAAAAAATCGATAAACGAAACGAATGTGTCATCGATTTTTACAAATTGATCGATATTGAATCGATATCAATCAAATCAGATTTACCGATTTTTATCGATTGACCACTCCGGGATGTAAGACCCTAAAGAAGGAAGGCCATGCCTTCCGAAATATTGGTAAAAGAAATAAATATTTTCGACTGTAAAATCAGCCTTGCTTCTTATGTTTCTATATTTCCAATTATACTTTACATATTAGGATCCAGTCCTTCTCTTTTGTCTCTTTTCTCAAAATTGAATTTCCTAAATTTATTGACGTTTCGTTTCCATTCTAAAATCTTTATTAAACTAGAAATACGTGTATCGCAGAACCTCTCGAGGAAGTCGGGCGGGAGGCCCGTAAAATGTCAGGGATGGGAGGGTAGGCCATTTCCGAGTTCCCCCGGGCCTCTGTTTCAAAACGAGGTTAAGTACTCAGCCTTTGATATCCCATTATGGCTCTTGTTTGATATGGAAATGATTTTTCATTCTCATGCAAATAAAACTCATTTTCTCAAGAGAGGCTGTGCACTTAGCCTCAATTTGAAAGTGAGGGCTTTTGGAACTCGGAAGTGGCCTATTGGGAGCTGAGATGTACTCAGGGTACGTCAACCTCGTTCCTCGGTTCTCTCTCCTGTCCGATAGGATATTTGTTTCTCGATTTCCTTCCTACCGTTCGATTGGGAAATCCGAAAAAGGATTTGAAAAACTGTCAGCTTAAGAAAAACGGTCTTGCATACGCAACCTCGTCCCCAGGGCTTTTCCCTTAAATGGGTGGGGCGGGAAAAGGCCCTGGCATCGGCTGGTCACGTGCACAGCCTAAATATTCCTGAGAAGCTAATTTATATGCAACCCGCTGGTTTTGCGCTGACAGAAGTCGAACGGAGCAACAATGGAAAATAATAATATCCTGAATATCGCGAACTGTATGTCGATATTTTCGCGTCTGTGCGATTCAAAAGCTTAAGATCCATTTAATTGCGTATTATTCAAATGCTACAAGAACCGGCTCTACGTTGTCACGTACAAAATTTGTCAAATGCTTCAGAGTTGAGACAAGCTGTTATCGAGTAGTACTTCGACTGAAATTCATCGTGACTGTGGAATTACTGTACGATCAAGCAGAAAGTGATTTTGTCCAATGTCAAACAAAAATGCGGGCCTTTGCCTCTAGGATCTGCAGTGAATTTAAACAAATTGGACTTAATTGAAATAGAATTGTTCATCAAAATACTTTATGATGGAGTCTGGTCTTCTCTACAACCCGACCATGAAACAAACAAATCTCCGCGCCGGATGCAAGTCAGCCCTCCAGCCAGGAACGATGACAGGTCGCCGATCTGAAACATTTTAAGATCTCTTATATCTTTTCTCTTCCGAGGATAAGTACAAAGGATTTTCCTTATATCAAAGGGAAGATTGACCGATCGATTGGAATCAACTACAGCTCTGTCAATTTTAAATGGACCCAAGTCTTTCTTTGTTACCAGTCGTTTGATACCCTGGGTGCCAGAAACTTTTCATGCGCGGTTTCCGGTTTCGGTCAAGTCTCGCAGAGGTCAATGAATTTTTAAAAAGACAGGTCATACAAGATAAGTCTAAACCAACGCGTGACGCTATGATATGGCTGAGAGTTAAGTTGAATAGAACTAGGTTGTGTACGGCGGTCCCCTTCGCAAGAAATAAAATAAAATATCAAAAGAGTCGAGAAAACGGACTTTTGCAGTACAAACTTTATGTACGATAGCTTGTTTGTCATTTATATCGCTCTAGAAAGGAAGTTTTACAAATGTTACCGCTCGCTGTCCCCTTCATAGAAATCGGAGGAAAGCAAAAAATTACCATAGCCAGTATCTGTGACAAAAAAGAAATCTTGTAAAACTTTTCGTTAATCGTCAAGAGATATAAAAGGCCGCCCAAGATCGCGCGCTGTGAGGTTACGCATAATTTTAGCTTTTCACATAGCGCTAATTTATTACACCCAGGATTTTAGGGTGTACGAGGGGACACGTGACCAGCCGATGCCAGGGCCTTTTCCCGCCCCACCCATTTTTTAAGGGAAAAGCACTGGGGACGAGGTTGTTGCATACGCATCCATAATTAGCAAAAACAAGACCGCTGTCCACGAGAATAGTTTTGTAAATTCTTTTTCGGATTTCCCAATCGAACAGTAAAAGGCAAGAGCCAGGAAATCCATGAAATCCGGATTTGAATCCACCCTGTGGACAGATTTCAACCTCGTCCCCAGGGCGCTTCTCCCTTAGAATTCCGGATTTCAAAATCTAAATCCGGATTTCCCAATCGAACGCAACCTCAGATGCACTCAATCTCCAAAAACGAGAAGTCCAAAAAAAACTACTGCAAAGCTGATTCCAGTAACAACGTGTATTGTTTTTTATAACAATATTTCGGCTGGCCATACCAGCCTTCTTCAGATTTACAGATGTTACTGAACTTATGTAGCAATCAATCATTGTTTGAAAGGGAGAGCCGGAAATGACGTCGAAACAACACCAATGCGGAGTCTCCATGAAATAACATCGATGCCCATGATGATTTGATGGAAGCAGGAAAATCGGATTTGTTGAAGACCTACGGCTTAAAATGTCTCAATAATCAAGGATTAGATTAACTGCAAAAACCGTGGACGAAGATCCTGCTAGTTGTAAACGTTGTATCTCGGCATTGGTGTTTTTTCGGCGTCATTTCCGCCTCTCCCTTTTAAACAAGTTTTATTGCGACATTCTCCATCTCTATAATATTCAGGGGCACCCAAAGTCAATTTTCGGAAAATATCTGTTCGGAAGACAATTTTAGATCTAGAATTTTCGGAACATTTGTTGTAAAATTCCTTGCTTGCCTGCCTCTCCTAGGATTTTCGAACATCTAAAAAATGGTATAATTGCCCATTTTTAACGGAATTTTACCCTAAAAAGGTCAACTAGAATTTTCGGGAGCCTTTTTTCTGGCTGTAATTTTCGAAAAGGTAAGTTTTGATCCCTATAATTTTCGGATCACTAGAATTTCAGCTAGGAAATCCGAACAGATAAAAACAATTTAGGGGATAAAAATATGCCTATAGCTATATCTACCGTTTAAAAACTAAAATGCGTTTAAAAATAAAATGTTGAAGTGGTTTTGAACTATATTCTCGTTGGGTGCCCCTGAATATTGTGATTGCTACACGGTTTTCTCAACTCAATCGCGATTGGAACGCAGTGCCCATCTGAAAATCTTCTTCTTTTCCGCAAGAAAGCTGGGACGATTTTGACCCAGGTTCTTACGACTAATACGCGTGCGGTGAACTGGTCAATCTCCGTTTTGATTGGTTAATAGAATAACAAACCAAAAAAACCGTACTCTTTACCAAAATTGACTCCAAACGAACTTTTCCTTTCCGTTTAGTGAACAGTTTTTCAGTCCTTTTTCGTACCTTTTGATCCTAGAAAACTTTGTACCCGATGGCCTCGGTAAGTGTATTGGACTCAGCTTTTCGCCAAGTTGCAATTACATCCTTTGATCATTGTCATTTTTGTGGTTTTCAGACAAGTTCGAACGTCGAAAATCTTCATCCCCAAATCATCAAGCAAGTTTCCAAAGAACTAACCAGTTTAACAAACGATCCTCCAGAAGGGATTAAGGTTTTTGTCAACGAACAGGATATAACAGACATTCAAGCAACGATAGAAGGACCTGGTATGGTTTTTTCGTGACGTTTTTGCTTTTGAAGTCTACGTATTTTCTCTCTTAATAGAGGTGCAATGGTGTATAAACTTACCCTGCGACGGCGGCTATGCATTTACACCAGAAAAGCTTTGTATTCTCTTGATTGATCGCCACCCCCGTTTAAAAAGTCAGCTTGTAAGTAATGTTTTCCGTGTCTCTTTTTTAGCCGGTACACCGTATGAAGGAGGACTTTTCCGTGTGAAACTCGTTTTGGGAAAAGATTATCCAACTGCTCCTCCAAAAGGTGAACTTAAGTTTGTACTTATAAAGATCAATAAATGCTTTTGAGCTTAGTAAATTTACGTTTTGAAGTAGATCTGTTTTGCATGTCAGTTTAACATAGCGTGCACTGCGTGTAACAGTTACATGTACATGCAGTCACATTTTGTATTGGTTGTAGTTTGTTGGTTGTCAGATCATGAATCAGCATTCAAGTCTTTCATTTAAGAATATCCCATACATTTCATTTTATTAACCACAGTTTCTACTATTAAGCATTAAGTATATGAGCTTACATGCGTTGTTGGATGAAAAATTCACTTATCATGTGTAGTAAGTAATTCTTTAGTTAACCATAGTTTGTTTTGTAGAACCAGTTTTTGGCCTTAACAATCTCTAAAAATTTAAGACTTCTGTTGGCTTTGCTACATTATTGTGTGAAAACTCTCCTTTCCAGGTTTTTTCTTGACTAAAATATTCCACCCAAATGTGGCCAGTAATGGAGAAATCTGTGTTAATACACTCAAAAAAGACTGGAAACAAGATCTTGGAGTGAAACATATTTTACTGGTAAGTCTATTACAATACTACATTGTTGTTATATTGGCGTTCTGAGAACTGCAGGACCTTTTTTGTTTGCGTATCATGCAGGCCTATTTATGAGGGCTCAGTCAGCTAGTTTGACTGCCAGTGCTTAAAAAATTTTCTTTGGCAAGCAAAAAATGGTCTTTCTTGCCAGCTTGACCAGCTAGTCACTATGTTATGTCTATTAGTAATAACACTTAGTGAGGCAACCAAAAACTAGGAACAGTCTTATTATGTCCCGTACCTGCAAAAAAAGTATCATTAAAGAAACCAGACACACTATTTATCAAAGATAGCAGTGGGAAGAACAACGAGACTAGCCAGGTATCCCTGTGAATGGGCAGGGCAGAATGACATTGGTAGACGAAAGGTTCACAGAGGCCTGTCAACCTACTAAGTCCCATCTATGCCTGGAGATATTGAACTTTGGGAACTGGAATGTGTATATAATGTATGCAAAAAAAAAAAAATAGGTAAGGCAGTGCAAGGAGATGTGCGAATACAACATCGACATACTAGGAATACATGAGTGTAGATGGACTGGTTCTTGGGTTTGAAAAAAGTCGCATCTGTTAGTCCAGGACAAGTAGATTTTCTTGCTGGGTAAGTAATGTTTAACCCTTTAAACCCTAAGACTTAAGAGTGATCAGTACCAAATTTCTCCTTGTAATATCAATGCTTTATAAAACAGCGTGGTCATGAGAATTATGGACATGATCACACATGATGAATTTGCTTGATATTTTATCAACTTCTACCTACTACTTCTTAGGGTTTAAAGGGTTAAAGCTTACTTGGCCGATGGGCAAGGCTCCAGGCAAGTTATTCTCTAACAAAATCATTTATTAAGACAAGCCAGAAGTGGCTCCAAACACACAAAGTGTGGGACCACCTTGAATTCAATATTTTTCAAGCCCTGGAGAAATGGTTATGTTCTCAGGCAGAGATCCATGGTAGTGGAGATATACAATGATGTCCAAACTAGCAAAGTCATGCTGGAATCGTTGCCATTTGATGAGCACATTAAAAAAGCATGTTTCTATTCCAAATACATGAAGCTAACGTTTATTGAAGTCTTGAGTGCCAACAATGGAAGCTGAGGAAAACGAGATCGATCATTTCTATGAGCAGCTCCAAAATGTCGTGGAAGCTTTTAGAAAGCATGATATGCTCATCTTATGTGGTAATATGAATCCTGCAGTTGGGGCTTCAAACCTTAACAGATTAGGGATAATGGGAGCTCATGAAACAGGCAATATCAGCGACAATGACGGGAAGCTCGTTGAGTTTTGCGAGATGAACAGCTTTGTCATCACTGTTACCATATTCCCTCACAAGAAGACGCTCAAGACCAAAAAAAATGATGGACATTCCCCTATGGCAGATATCACTATCAGGTTGATCATTTTCTCATTGACAAGTTCTACAGGAAGTCTGTCTCATTCTGTGATACCAGGGTTGTGTGGGGTGTATATGGATGCCTATGATCAGCATCCTGTGTGAACCACTATAAATCTCAAGTTAAAGAGGACAAACCAGCCACCCAACTCCAGAACCAGAATTGAGGAGAGAGAGCTGCAAAACCAAGCAGTCAGGAATGTTTGTTCTGTCATGCTAGGAAATGAATTTGCAGTCCTTAAGGTGATAGATGAAAATGCAAGCTATTAATGCACAAGGGAATCATTTCAGTTAGGCATTCAGCAGCACCGCTGAAAACGTCCTTGGTAGGAAGAAGAGGAACTCCAAACCATGGATAATTCCCGGTCGATCTTGGTCAACTGTCAAAGAAAGGGAAAAAAAATGAAGAGCAAGATAGCTATATAATGCAAGATCAATTAGAATCCATCAACAACTGAGCCAGAGGGTGTAGTACGAAGCAAAAGACAAGGATGTGAAATCAAGGTTAAGGACTAATTAGAGGGTTTAGTTGGAAAATCAGGGACAAATTGCAGCGGAGAGCAGAAACATGAACAGGGTTGCCACGGTCAGGGAAAAGTCAGGGAAAACTGAAAATTTTTTAAGGTCAGGGAAAATCTTTGATATTGTCAAAGTCAGTGAAAAGTCAGGGAATTCTGTTTTCCGGTTTACAGTTCATAAGTTTTCTTTCACTTTGAAATGCTTTTTCTTTCGGAAAAAACGAAAAATATGCTGCAAATCAAGCAAAGCAATTGACACTCTATGTCTGACACAGACCACTGAACAGTGTTCCACCAAAGAACCCCACCTTGAGCGACTTCTACCAAATGCAGGAAATCGATCTAGTATCAGCATAGAACCCATCAGTCTGAAGGAATTCCAGGGAGCAACTCTCTCTCTTAGAAATGCAAATCGGATAATGACTTTAATATAGTGGCCCAGCTTTGAAAGGCAGATCTGGATATGTCATTGCACAAGTTACAGTGTAGACAGCATCATCAAGTAAAAAGATAAAGGAAAAGCAACCTCATTTTACGTCGACAACTTGTGACAGTGTAGTAACTGATAAACTTCTCCATCAATGCTCTGTTTTAAGGGTATTTAAAGCTAGTCAAAGCTACACAGAAAGAAGAGAAGTTGAAACAAGGATGTAATGTCACCGGGGATCAAACTCGGGACCTTGCGTACCGAAGGCCGCACTAATCAACTGTGCTACCCTTGCTCAATATGTTTGGTAGGAGGAGGTGATCCTGGGTCAAGCAACTTAACAACTGAGAATGCCAATACCTGAATAAGGTGGAAGTTAATGGAGCCGCTAGATGATCTTCTAAAGCTACACAGCAAATGCAGACTGAGAAAACCACCAACTTTAAGACACAGCGTTAAGGATCGGCTTAAAAAATCAGCAGAAAGAAGAAGGGAGTCCTTAATAAGGTCAATTGCAGAGGAAGAGCTGGTTGACCGATGACAAGGCGAGGTTGTAGACTTTGTTTACTTGGGTGCAGTATTCAGTAATAAGGGAGGAGCAAACAAGGATATGCAGAACTGACTGGTGAAAGCAAAGTCCTCATTTGGCAGGCATCTGAAGTTCCAAACGGCACAGTAAGATCGCAATGTACAACACATTAGTAAAATCAGTCTTACTCTACAGTAGCAAGACATGGAAGATCAACATCACTGACAATGAAAAGTTGGACTTGTTCTAACACAAGTGCCTCGTGAGGATTTTGGGTATCCACTGGCAGTATGTGGTGTCTATTGACGGCCTAAACAAATTATGCAGATGTGAAAGGATAAGTATAGCATTGAAGAGGAGATGCTTTAAATGGTTTGGACATGTCCTGTGTACGTGGACAGGACATCACCGTGTCAAGGCACTTTCTTGGACTCCTGATAAAAGGCAAAAAGTTTTTTTAGATGCCCTAGGATAATGTGGGGCAAAAATGGAGAGAGTGGTGGCAGGATAGTGGTTGTGGCACCAAGCAAGAACTTGTGCCAGGGATGGGGTAGTTTGGCAGGAGGGTGGGGGAAGTGTGGAGGCCTTATGTGCAGCAGAGTGCAAAGAGGCAAGATCAGGTGATTGTTCGAAATCGCACCATTGTGTAAAATCTGAAATACTGTATTGCTGATGTCAATCAGCATAGCCTCTAAAATGTGTAAAGGTAAACTAATTATGTGAAATTAAGTATGTGTAAGTGGACTGGGAGAGTGAGTTTTAACCAGCATAGGATGACTTGGGCCTGCATTAGTTGTACATGGATACACGTAAAGTCATATGCATTATTTCTTTCTTCCTTTTTTTTGTGCAATGAGCCTCACATTAAATTTTACAAACAGGACAATGGTGATCTGAAGATCAGCCATAAAATTGTTTCTGGGCCAGTGAATAATTAAGTAGATCACCTACCAATCTGCCAGTGGCCATAAAGACAAAAGGAGATTGTGAGCATTTTTCATAGACTGTATTATGCTTTCATAAGCTGGTAGTGATCACCAAGTCATTCTCTGTTGTCCTTGGCCTTTGTCCCCTGTACATAATTCATAAGTAATCTACCGTTACTGAACGACATTTCTTATAATTGGCCTATCAATTATTTCCCAAGTTATCTTCACTGATCCCTAATCATTATCTTCGTTTCTAGTCAAAAGCCTGGGGATGCCTGATGGCAAGTGAGAATCAACTAACTTTTGTGTGTTTCTTTGTGATGATTTGGATCAAGGATCACTTGGATCAAGGTTCATGAAAGGAACCGATAAATCCACTCTGGGCAAAGATTCATCAGTTCCTTTGATGAACCATGATCAGAGTGCTGGTCATCGTCACTGATCTTGATCCTGGTTATCCTGAAGGAATACACCCAGAGAGTGTGAATGGTGCAAGTATCTTAAAAATCATCACTCAGAACTAAATTTTACTTGTTATTTCATATTCTAAAAGGCTTAGGATGTCTCCCTTGTTGTTTACATTACCCTGATACGACCTCCCCATTATTATGACCAGGTTTTTGTAGCCCAATGTTGATTGTATTAGTGGCGTTCCACTATAACAGACTATAGCAAATTCTAAGATGTAGTGAATGCCCTAATTCTATGCCAGTTTTTGTAACATGGTGTGAAAACCCAGCTTTAAAGCTCTGCCTTTTATTTTTTCCTACAGACTGTCAAATGCCTTTTAATAGTCCCAAATCCTGAGTCAGCTTTAAATGAGGAAGCTGGCAAGCTCTTACTAGAGAAGTATGACGACTACTCAAAACGAGCACAGTTGTTTACTGATATTCACGCAAAGATCAAGTTAAAAGCGGAAAGCTCAGAGAAGGGAGATGGAGTAGAAGTGATGATGCAAGGAATCAAAAGAGCCAGTGACAAAGCCCTGGATAAGAAGAAAAAAGAGAAAAAGAGGGCACTGAAAAGACTTTAACAGATGCTAAAAGCTACTATGAAAATTGCAAACTGAATTTATCTAGGTTGTCTACTGTACAGTGTAAATAAATGTCAAAGCTGTGTCCTTATAATCAATATGCAAGGAAATTATGCCATATTGATGTTAAAGTGACTTGAACTGTTGGACATAGCCTGTGCAGTCATTTCCTTTCCAGTGCACCTTAAGTGCAAGAAAGAAGAAAAAGTGGGAATTTTACATGGGAGGAAGAGAAGGAAACCTGTGGCAAGCCCAGACATTTTGAAAAACGCCAAGCATTGCGATTGATCACTTACTATATGCATTGTAAATTTATTGTGGTCTATAAAAAGTATAATTTCCTACATAACATCTAGTTTGTCTGGACAATTTTTAGCAGAAAGAACAGGGTGGTTGCAAGTCTTTTTCTCCTTCCTACTGTTTTGTTTTGATTATTATTATTATTATTATTATTATTATTATTATTATTATTATTATTATTATTATTATTATTATTATTATTATTATTATTATTATTATTATTATGAATATGGCTGTCACTAAAGGGCAGGGGATGGGTATTTCCCCAGTCACTACAAGCATGAACCCTGGCTACTTTCATAGGAAACAATAAAGGGAAATATATAAATAAAAAGATCTTCCTAGCTCTTCAATTCTCTTTCTATGCAACTTGATATCTTAGTGACAGCCTTCAGAGGGGAAATGACTCTACCAACATGGGCTATGACTGTACAGGAATCACATTGTTTATTGATGCCGCCTAAAGTGTAACAAGGTTACAAAACATTTTTATCTGTATGCAGTGTTTCTTTCCTTCTTTGCCAATTAGTATTTACTACCTAAGCTAATTGCCTTTAGATACCCGCGATTCATAAATTGTTGACAGTCCTCTATTTTTCAGTATTTGTATTTATAGCCTGCGTAGCTGGTTTTTTTTTTTTGGAGGGGGGATGGGGGGTGTCTGTTTTTTTAATTTTGTGCTTCGTAAAGTAGGAGATACATCCGAGCGAAAGCTGAACCAAGGTCGAAACAGACCATCGTAATGATCGTTTTCGCATTTGACCTCAATCGCGCGCGGCCGTATAAATACGAACCAAAAACGAAAATCACACCAAAAACATCGCCAGCTACGCAGGCTATTCTCTGCTAGCGGGGAACGCAGGCTATTGTATAATTATTATTTGATGAAAGTGCGTACGGATGCAAGTGTCACAGCAGAGGGCAAGGGGTTGGTTTGCTTAAAGAATACAAGGGCTATAGACTGCCTAGTAATTCAGACCATAGCACCCCGGGTATCATCTGTTTCTCTTTCTAAGTAGAATTATGTGATACAACTGAAGTCTCTGCATCAGTACCGGGTTAAAAAACCGACAATATTAAGTTGAAATTGTGGCTACCCTTTGTTTTCTTATTTACCAGACAGCAACTTTTTCTCAGTGAATTTCGATGCAATATTTGGGTAAATCCTCGTGAAGGGGACCTTGAATGGCACACTTGTATTAGAGTAGCCTGTTCCAGGCTCTCAGATAGTGGGGAAGACGCGAAAGTAAAAGGCACGCGAAAGGGGCACGGGGCGGAAAAGAGGAGATAGAGTTTCCTCACGTTCATTAGCCTGTTCCAGGCGTTGAGATAGTAGAGCGCGGGAGAAAAATTCACGAAGAAAAAAAAGAACGAGGGGAGACTAGAAGGGGAAAGGGGGAGAAAACTTCTCTCGCTCTCGCCCCCCCCCCCCCCCCCCCGTTTTCCCGGTGTACAACATAACTCGCTCCCCCACTTACCGCCGCGCTCTACTATCTGAACGCCTGGAACAGGCCACACGTTCATTATTTTCGTGTTGGCGCTTTCTCAATTCAGCGGACCTGACTATCTTGAAGCCTGGAACGGGCTAGTATTAGAGGGGCTGTGTGACGGTAATCGAGATCATTTTGTTAATATTACGGCTTTTCCCGGGGGGGTACTGAACAAAATTTTATAGTTGGGAAGCTCCGCCCCGAGATCCAACCCCTTACCTTTTTATATACCATTTTTGACAGAGAAGGTCCCCCTTCCGTGTACCTTTTTTTGGTCCATTCACAGACCGCAATGACAGATTTCCTTGTCCTTTCATGATAAACCTCAACCTCAACCAGGGTAGCCCCTACCCTTTCACATACCTGAAATCTGAAAGAGGCACCCGGGTGCGGGCGGAGCCCTCCCCTATAGGCCCTTATAGGGAGTACTGCCCCGAGCAGCCATTGCGCTTCCTCGTGCGGTACAGAACTTAAATAAAGTTAACGAAGAAATTAATTGTAAACGACAAAATCGCGGGTTCTTGTCCAAGAAATATACTTTCTGAGCATTGTATCAAACTTTACAAAGAACAAAAGCGAACTTTGAAAAACAGTTATGCTAATTGTAGTTTGCAAAAACACAAAATTTCAGTTCGTTTTAATCTTCAAGAATACAGTTAACCAGGTTCAGGTTGATCAAGATCTTACTTTAACTCACAGGGAGCTTAGTGAGAAACAGCCTGAAAATGTTCGTAAAATTTATTTCACAAATATTGTACATTATTATTCATTCAAAATATATCTTCGTTTCTGATTGGCTCAAATCACGCGGCTAATTCTTCACCCAACCGTTGACGCGTTGACCAAATTGGGTAGCCTGTGAATATACAGCCGTCTAGCCTGTCGGTCAAGATGTTTCGCAGGAGAAAAGAAACTAGCCTGCAGTGCAGGCGTATTTTGGGCGGGCGAAAGCTGCTTGGTTATGTTCGTACTGTTGCCGAACCGCCATCTTGTTATGACGGAGGAAGAGTAGGGAGAGTAAAAATAGTAACCCTAAGGGTAGGTGCTAGGGCGAAAGAAGCAAAGAGGGGAGGGGGAGGGGAGAAAAATATCCCGCTCCTTTTGACTCACCCCATTTTCTACCCTCTTTTCGAGTTTCAACATGCGCTTTCGCGAGCCCGAAGAAAACGCATGCACTGCAGGCTGAAAAGAAACCGTCCCTAGCGGCTAGGGCGAGAAGAGACTCGGCTAGCTGTATTCGCAGACTCAAATTTGGAAAAGGTTTGCGATATGCGAATGCGTTGTACTGTCGCCCGATGGATTGTTCATAAAATTCCTCCACCGGCTGTGATAATAATATAGCTACGCTTAAAACACATTATTTTGCCGTTTCTATATTTTTGGACATTTCCTTTGTTGATCTGAATAGCTATTTTGTTTAGAAGAATTGTGATACACATGTACATACCTCGTTCTTTCAGTCACTGATCAGGCAAAATCAGTTAGGGAACTGATTTTACACGTAAGCGAAACGACCCGAGACATTGGCGAACAGGACGTTGGCGAAACGACTCGTAGGCAAGGAGACTGACCAGGCCTCGCTGGCTCCTAGAAAGCCGATTCTGACTGATATCGCTTATCGCGTAAATAATGTAATCCCATCGTTAAATTCTTTCCCTAAGCAGCACGGCAAGCAACACGATGAAACCCTAATCTAGGAATAAACTGCATTTTCAATTAATGCCACTTATAACGTACTCATATGAGGTCGATTAACTCACTAATCGGCCAAAAATTAAAGTTTGCCAAAACAAACAAAATGGTCTACAAATTATCCTGCGTTGCAGTATATAGGAGCTCCTCGTAACGGGTGTCCTCATTGATACACATCATTGTTTTCATTATTTCCCATTGTTTCACGGTTAGGGTATCGAACCAATTGGCTTTAGGGTTAGGAGAGCTGCGACGTGACACCCAGTTGCAGGCGGACTTGTCATTTGAGACGTATTAGAGAACTCGATATACGTATACATAGTCTATATCGGGGTTTTAGACTGTCTATGGCCCAGGCTCCCGGGGGGTGTACTCGATATATCCCTTGGTGGGGAGGTGCGGCGCGGCCCCTCGTACCCTGACCCTGTTTAAGACAAATATCGCTGATTTTCCTACCCTGTTTAAGACAGAATTCCGATTTTTGATACCCTGTTTAAGACATTTATCCTGTTTAAGACAAAAATTGATAAATCGATACCCTGATTAAGACAAAAAAATGATAAATTCGATACCCTGTTTAAGACAAAAATCCCGAAAAACATACCCTGGCTGGCCGCACGTCCCCATTAAGCACTTCCCGGTCCGATTGTTATGCGCGGGGTACGTTTTTTGGCAGCAGAGGCTCAAACACTCGCCCAAGCTACAATGGTGGACAAAAATCCTTGGAACGGTTATGGAAAACCTTCCTTCCACATCCTTAACTTATCAAATGTTCAGATACCGCGACTGGTCCACCCCTCCCCCTCCAAACAATGTTGGGGTGAAGAAACACTTTTAGGACAGGGTAAAGGGTACAGGGGTGCACAAACTACAACATTGCTTGGGGGAGACGGGGAAAGGGGGAAAAATTAAGGCAGATCGTGTTAATTGTCCTAAGAATTTTAGAAAAAGGGAGAGAAACTTCTCTCTATCCGCTCCCCACTTTGTGCTTTAATCTCCTCCCCCATAGCCCCTAAGCAAGGCCAGCTTTCGCCGTGTATACTCGGGCGGAAACGCGCAACAGCACGAAACTGAGGCTATCAGGATGTTTTGTCCAAGATTTCCATATTAGGCAAGTATCCGTCCCATTCCTGCTCGGAAGTTTGCTCGAAACAGTCGGACATATTTGTTTTTACTTCCCACTGTCTTCATGAAGATCTAGGAGTTGACGTTGGGGCAAACCGGATTGGAAATAGGTTGAAAATGGAGGCAACTGCTAGACACGAATTCAATGCTACTGCAGATGACGAGCTTTCTTTTAAGAAGGGAAGCGTTGTGAAGGTAAAACGGAAGCCAGAAATACCGTCTAATTTGGTTGTCGACATCCTATCATTCGCCCAATACAAAAGAATTGCGTATGTTCCTTGTACGTTTCATTGACTATTTTTGCCACTTTTTAATTTAAGATCATTCGGAAAGGCGAGGATAAAAACTGGTTCACTGCTGAACAAGATGGACGCGAAGGGCTTGTTCCAGCGAACTACATCGAGCTAAAGCCGCACGAGTACGTGAGCAAGTATTTAAACTTAATTACTTAAATTAAGCTTATTAGTCTCTATAAGTTTGGCACCTTAAATTTTCCACAAGGTAACTGATGTTTTTTTGATAGTCACATATTCCCAGGATAGAATCGTAGAAAAACAGAAGGTCAACCCCTTCTTTTTAATCAATAAAGGTGTACCCTTCTTACACCAAATTTATCATGACGAGTGCAATCGGTAAAATCAGAAACTCACCAATCGTAAACTCGATAACTATCGATAATTCCTGATTGATTGATATCGTTTATGTCTGTCAATTTTACCTCGTGAAAAAAAATTGAAAAAAGGGGTACCCTTTATTTGGTGATGGCGTCTTTCACAAAATTTATCCTGACGAGTGCAATTGGTAAAATCCGATCTTAAAATCGATAACTATCGATAATTCCTAATTGATTGATAGGCCATCCCCCCTTTTTTTCGTTTAGCGTCGAATGCGTTTCTTGATATTGGGTCGGTTGGTCGGATTGAGAAAAAAAAAAAAAAAAACTAAAAAAGTCTCAGAATAGGAGGCCTTGGTACCCCAGGACGACGTTAAAAGTTAACATTCACAGATTTGGATTAACAAAATACACAATATACTGTAAAAAATGTTCCTGTTTTTGTTCCTGTTTTTCTTTATGCTGTTACTATGCTCATTTTTCAGATTAAAAGAAATATTTCAAGTGAAAAACGGTTTAACGACGTCATTACTTTTTTTTGGAATGTGCCAAAAATTTGGGTCAGTCAGACGACACTAAACAGAGAAAAAAAATCAATATTTAAAAAAAACTTTGACAAAGATATTGGAGTAATCGATAATAATCTTCCTCTATCGATTTTTATAGATTTTCATTTAATCAATCGATTTTATTGATTACTATCGATTGTTATTGATTGTTGACTTTGTTGATTGCACTTGTCCACACGTGTGGTGTGGATCGATGATTTGTTTAAAGTTTTGTTGGCAGTGTTTGAAAACAACATAAGTTTTACCAGGAATGATGTTCTTTAGCTTGGGCACTGAGTGATCTGATGGTTTCCCGAATGCAATTCTGGTGTCACCCTTTACAGTGGTGTTTGTAGTATTGGGAATTGGTTGAGGTTTCATAAATCATCATCAGAAGTAATCAGAGTGATCATCAGTTATAATTTTTAAGAATTCCTTTTTTTTTCACCTGTGTGCTAGTCAAGGTATTATTTATAAACTTTTTAGTTTTATGATTGTGGACCACTTTCATCAATGCACAATCAAATGTGAACCAAATCAATAGAGAGAATTAAACATCGCTTATGTACCACGTTTTTCAATCCAACAAAAACATGCAAAATGTATCAGAAAAGGCTCATCAATGGATTTTGGTTGCATTACCAGTTTTGTCATTTTATTTATCAACAAGAAATATTTCTATTAAGTTTTTGCAGTAGTCAGTGAGACCCTCTTATGGGGGTTACTTATGTCCCTAGTCTGCGGAATTTCAAAACCTGTTATTTGGTGTATTGAGGAGGAAGTCATGTCGCTGTGGGTGTGTTATTATTGTATTGGTCTTTTCTCTGTTACTGTCACAGTTTCAACTTGACTTTGTGTCGTTTGTCGCCATTTCTGCTGTCCTATGTCACTGCTCCAAGACCATGTATGGCGCTTGTCAGAATTTTACCCTAACAGGGCTTTGTCAATTGATCATTTTCCATAATCAATAATTATTATTCCATTGCTTTGGCCTTTCATTCGATCAATCATATCATCATTGATGATTAGCACACTACTACAGTGGGAGATTCCTGCTCATCCCGAGCTCAAGACAATAGGCAAGTCAGGCCTCATAAATAATTATTGTCTTAGCCTTGTAGGCTCTTTTTGGCACTGGTCTCAAGTGTTTTCTCTTGATCTACCATGGTACTAGGTGTTGGATATGGTAAACCATTCCACTTTGTTTAAACTGAATCACTCTGAGTTAGGAAACTTTTAATGTAATACATCTTTGCCAGAGCAAGGGGTCAACATACCACTAGTGTAACAATATTAATAAGTGAAGTCTTGATTAATTGCTATTGTGACCATTCCACTCGATTAACCATTCTTCACTTCAGCATTTTGATTTTGGCTTGATCATGGTAAAAAGGTTCCTTCAGGAAAAGAGTGTCAAAATTTCTTGTGGTCTTTTTCTCAAATCACCTATTACTTTATGAGATAGTCAGACGTTAATTGGTGTGTTAGACTGAGGAACTAAGACGTTTCTTGTTCACATGTCATTTTGTGCATCGTCGGAGACCCAGGGACAGTCAGTCAGGCAGGGAGAACAGTAGGCGCGATAAAAGTTTTTAAGCACGGGCAGAAGAGCCCCTGGTTACCCACTCTCACTCGACCATTTCCAAATGGTCCAGCGAATGCTACCTCCTGATTGGGCGCAAAAAATGCTTTGCATTATTGTGCCCAATCGGCAAACAGCATCTGGTGAGTTCTTTTCGTGAGTTTGTAGGTGACAGCTTTTGTCTCGCCATACTTGTCTGGCTCGTGCACCAAACAAATGCGGGCAGTCAGGAAACTTTCAGTTTGATAAACTCCTCATTTCAAAATTCAGTCTACCTGAAAACAGAAACATGGGAACATATGTAAGGATCTTTGTAAAGCCGCTTTACCAAAAATACAAGCTTGAGCTTACAACAGGTATTCAAGCCTGCATTGATCACGCTTTGATAAATATTTGTAAGGTTCAGATACCACAACGGCAACAGCCACAAAAACGTCACTTGAAAAGTGAATTCACATTTTTTCACTCGCTATCGTGATTTAATACTCCAACTTGTTTACTTTGTAAAGGCAAGTGAACTCTTCTGGAGCTGAATTCCTATCAACCATTTCCACGGTTAGAAAGAGAAAGAAAATTTTGTCATTGCTTGTTTACTTACTCTACAAAACGTGAAATTAGACTTTTTCACTTGGTAGCATGCAGTGACAGCAAAAAAAATGTGCAAAAAAAGCATGATGCTCATACCAAGTTGTTGGTTTGCGTTGTCAAGCTTATTGCTTTTTTGATACCTTGTGATCAGTAAGAAACATAATTTTCTAGGTGCAAATTTGTGAGGAATGCTCCTGCTGATAGCATCCTAAACGTTTTTCTGACTCATTGGTAGTTCCTTCGTTTCTGGTTAGGAGAGTAGAAAGTTTCCCTTGCACACACAATCTTGATGAACAAACCGGACAAGTATGGCGAGAAAATAGCCGTTGTGTACGAACAGACAAAAAGAACTCAACAGATGCTGTTTGCCGATTGGGCAAGATAATACAAAGAATTTTTGGTGCCCAATCAGATGTTAGCATTTGCTAGACTGTTGGAAATGGTCTGGTGAGAGTTGGTACCCAGGGGCTCTTCCACCTGTGCTTGTAAACTTTTGTCGCACCTACTTTTCTCCTGGCCCGACTGACTGGCCCTGGTTCTCCGAGGATGCATTTTGTGTTGCACGGTTAAAATGTTGCCCTTCTACCACCCCTTGAGAGTTTCTCAAACATGGCCAACCAAGCCAGTGTTAATTCTGCAGCCAGTTTTAGGTCACTGATGTGGTGTGTACGTGTGTGTGTGTTTGTAGTCTGAATGTAACATTCTCCTCAGTCTGCATACATGTGTAGTTATTCATGTCATACCCAGCTTTACCCAACAATATTATTTCGCTTTTCGTCATTATTAAATTTCAGTTGGTTTCAAGGCAGTGTGACCAGGCAACAGGCAGAAGAAAAGCTTATGAAGCAGTCACACGATGGGGCATTCCTTATTAGGGAGAGTGAGAGTGCACCAGGTACAGCGTAACTTTTGACCGAGACTGGGTCGGCTTTGTGTCAAGTTGTACTGTAGGATTGTTTTGGGCAATGCTTCAGGTAGCGTAAGAAAACATCTGATTTCGAAATGGCATCTACAGAACAGGTGCAGGAATTCCAGGACAGAGTTCCAGAGTGCAAATCAGCTCAAAGTCAACCCAGTCTCACATGTAACCTCAAGATGACCAGTAAAAATATTATACCATGCACAGAATACAATTGCCATTTTTGTTTCTTTGCATCATGGAATCGCACTTATTGAAACATGTCAATAGTAAATACAAATTTTTCTGTCAATCAAATGTGTCCTATTATTTGTAGGTGGAAATTGGTGAATTGTCTTGATTGTTTTGGAGACAACAGAAGAACATCTTGTTTTTTCTAAATTTGTCAACTAATCCCATAATTGCACATATTTGAGTTTTTTGTGTGATGTCATGTTTCTTTACTGTATTGAGCCTTGATGAAACAGCTGCTGTACACTCTAAAGGAAATCTTTAGTCTAGAACGCTAGCAGGTTAGTAATTTAGTAGAAAACAGAGCTTCTCTTTACCTTCATAAAAACAATACCGGAATTTTTTTATTGTTTAATTAGTTTTACTGTAAACATTTGGTTGGTGACACTTTTTTGCGTAATGCACAGATCTGGAAAGTTAACACTAGTCAATGTTAAGTAGCATCATTAACTGTATACTAGCGTAAGTAGTGATTAGCTAATGCTTAAAATGCGTAGTAATTTAGTTTTTTTGTTTGTTTTGTAGGAGATTTTTCATTATCTGTGAGGTAAGATTTTGTCATTTTTGGTTAAAGAGAGGGCAAGAGTGTTAGTTTTAGAATAAATTAGTGAATAATTTGGTGGATTCAAGATAAGGAGTAAACAATTTATTGGATATCTCAAGTCTCAAACAATGTTTTGCATCACTGTTCACATGTCCCTCTCCTTCCTACAAGGCAAGTGTTACAGAGTTAATTTGCTCAAGTCAATAAAGCTCCCATCTTTCTGCACCATGTTGGATTATTATTCCAAAGTTTGTGTTACCAAGAGTTTCTTCTTCTGCACTTCTGCATGCTACCTTATGCTCGCTTTATTTTGTAACTTACCCACCCTTTTTCTCATGTTAATAGAACACTGTTGCTAGTGGAGATTGGGACCAATAGTGGACAGGCATTAAAATTTACAAACACTCATAGTTAGTCCCCTCTACGAACTATGAAACACTTTATAGAAAAAGAAATCAGTGAAAACAAGGAACTGCACTGAAAGTCAACGAAAAGTGAAAAATCACAGAAGTCAGCATAAAAAAAAGGCAAATTGACAAATCTCACTCTATTTTTCAGAAGATCTTGTAGTTGGTCAAAATATTAATTTGTACCTTTGTGCTTCGAAGCCAACACAGCAGTTATGGAAACCCTGAAACACTTTTCCTTGCTATAAAAAAACAAATGTTCACAAAAGGAAAAGCTGCTCTGCCCACTAAAATAGAAAAATGCAGATATCAAGCTCAAAAACTGAAAACCAAACCCAGATAGGGCTAATCAGGCCGCAAGTGGCAGCCATTGCTCCCTCTTAGTAGAATGCAAAGCAGTCTCCCAGCTTTTGCTAGAGCTCTTTGCACCATTTCTAGAACAAAATAATGTGTGATTTTGTGGGTGACAGTTTTGCCACCTCTCTCATTTTTTGCTTGGGGATGGGTCATATTTCGTGTACAAAACAATTCACTGAAGGTGATCATTTTCATTTTTTGTCAGTCATTCCAATTTTTTATTTTTATTCTCTCACTTGCCACAAATAGCTAAAGCTAGTCTACTTGATGTAAGTGGACAGTGTCTATAGATACAAAAAATATGCACTCCAAAAATTTTATATTAAATTTACAAGTTAGTAAACGAAAGTTATTTCTGTAAGTGTATGAACATAAAAGAATAAATTAAGTCAGGCTATCTGGAGTACAAAATATAAATCAGACTTTCTTCAGGCAGACCAATATCTCTTGTAACCAGATTAATAAAGCACTAATTATGGTCAGGTTGACAGCTCATTTGTGGGTACTAAACTTGTTGTTTTCTGTGTTGCAGGTTTGGTGGTAATGTGCAACACTTTAAAGTTCTACGTGATGGAGCTGGAAAGTATTTCTTGTGGGTTGTAAAATTTAATTCATTGAATCAGCTGGTGGATTATCATCGCACCTCCTCTGTCAGTAGATCACAAACAATTTATTTAAAAGACATGGTAGAGGAAAGAGAGGTGGGTACCTTAACTATAACTTTTTAGTAATCTTTTTATCAGAGGGTCAGTCGCCTTTTGCACTGTGTGTAACATACCTTATTATAGGAAATTAACGGGAATTTCCAAAATTTGCATTAATTTAGGGTGAATTGATGTTAACTTTAATTTCAGTGCCTTTAATTAAGTGTAGCGTTAATTTCCATGACCTTAATTTCCATTATTTGGACTCCAATTTCTCAATACCTTCTGACATTCTTGACACCTAAGAAAGAGGACTGTTTTTATCAGGTTGGAGTTCTGCCACTAACAGAGAAACTGTGTAGAGCTTGAAGTGGCCTGATTTCTTCCCTTAAACCCTTTGGTTAGAAGAAAGTATCCATTTCGGATTTCAAGTTTAACTTTAATCCTATTGTCTCCACAAGTTTTATTTCTTTGTAAATGTTGCATTTATTTCCTTTATTTTGAAATTTGTTACCTCTCTTTCAAGGTCATTTCCTTTATTTGAAAATTGTTTTCCACTGAATTTACGTTAATTTCCAATACCTTAATTTCATGGAGCATTAATTTCCCATAATGATGTAATCTGGTATCCAAGAAAGTTATGGTTATCACAACACCGCGGCAAAACACACTGGGCATGAGCACAAAATTTAACATCTGGTCAGCTTTTTATTTCGGGTCTAGTATATAAACCAATTGCGTAAGCATGACATTGCCGTCGCACCGAGTTTAAAAGCAAAAAGGGCGAAACAGACAAAAAAGGGGGCGAAAAAATCACTTCATTCGAAAGCTTATATATTTTTCTAGTGTCAAACTTTTGCACCACATGGTTATCTGTTTGCACCAACGGTGAAAATGATGTTTGAAGTTTGCAGGTCGCGAGCTTCTCGACAAGATGAATTTGTTTTTAATGGCTTTCTTGCGTGCTACTGGTTTGGCATAAGTTTTTGGGAGAAGGCAACAACTAAGAAAAGAATGGCAATACTCATGAAAGAAACCAAAATAAAGACGCTATCATTATCGTTAACACTAGAGCCAGAAAATAAAATTTTAGCCCATTCAATAATTTTTTTATGATCAGAGAAAACAAGAACCCAAAACAAAAGATGGGCGGTATTTAATAACAACTTCGACTTTGATGACTGCAGTCATGAACACCCGGAGCTTTCAGTGCCAGGAAACTAAACATGCCTATAAATGACTTTCATTCAAGAAAATGCCTATTTAATTCTTTTAGATGGTTGTTCTTTGGTTGAAGACTTCAGTAATTTCAGACTATGCGGCTCGGCTGCATCTCATGCAAACAAGAAACTTCCAGCTGCTAAATACATGGCATGAAAATTTCAACTTCTAAAAGCCATCGAACCAGCTTTCGCTCTCTGATTCTGAGAATGAAAAAAATAAATAGAGTTGTCAACTTGCTGCCAACCTCAAAAGTGTAATTAAGCTTGTTTCATGGCAATCAACTCGGAAGAGTTTCGTTTCAAAACACGGTAAAACTCACTGGTAAATAAAACTACAAAGCGATTGTGTGTTATCGTTTTCCAAATAAAGCTCAAATCAGTTTTAAGACATGAAGAATGAGAAACTGAAGAACTGAAAATTAGAACTAAAATATACAAGCTTGCAATGATAACTTTTTATGTCTTAGTTTCAGCCAGCTTAAGTGAAAAATAACAGTCAAAAACTTTGTTTTCATAAATGAAAATCAGTTTACCTGTCGCTCTAGCCAAAATTACACACTGAATTATTATCATCTTACCTTTTCTGAATCTAATCGACTAATTGTCTCCGTGATGTGTACCTGGTTATCCATAAAAGCAATTTCAATAACTACAAAATAGTCAAAAACACGAGTAGCATGAAGCAGAACAGCTGAACCACACACTGCACACAGAATGAAGCCGAGAGCGCGCGGGAGACTTTGATCTGAGTGGAAAGTGTGACTGAAAAAGAGACCGGAAATGCTCAACCTGGGGCATGCGTAGACGTTTTGCCGCGGTGTTGGTTATCTATCACTTGACTGTATGACTGCCTGTCTACACCAATCAAAATTTGAAATGTCCCTGTTACTGTACCCAGAAACAATGCTGTCCTTTTTATGAAGTGACATACACAAACCATATCAAAGTCTCTTAATAGCAGCAATAAATTACTGCCTGAGAAGACCACTGACATTATTAAGTGATGCCACGGTTGCAGGTTTCCTTGTGAAAAGATGTCTGAGCAGCAAGTGCTGAAATTTCATACCTTGATGACGTGTCACTACCCTGATCTGGGTAATTGCACTTCATCAGTATGGAATTTCTGTCGGGTCATTCTTCAGACGTCGTTTTGCAGGGAAACCTGCAACAGAGGCATCGCTTAATGTTGGCAGTTTTCTCCGGCTACATTATTATTGCAGCCGCCACAATGATGCATCCTTTAAACTGTATCTCCTCCTACTATTGTGGTCTCAGGTTTACTACCAATCAGAGTCACAAATGCTTTGAAGTTACAGTGTATCTAGAAACAAATTGAGCCATTCAACAAATTTTCACAGTTTGTGTGTAAAAACTGCTCAGCTGCACCTGATATTTTGCAAAGTAGATTTTTTTGTTTGTAAAATGATAGTTCCAGTTAGCTTTATTCATTAGTCCTAAAATGGTCTAAAGCAGTTTCTCCAATTAATGACACTGCAGGAAGTTTATGTCGCAGCTTATGAATTTACACCTGAAGAGGAAGGAGAGCTATACTTTAAACGTGGAGATAAAATACAAGTATTGGATAAAGAAGATGAAAACTGGTGGAAGGGCAGAAATCTTTCATCTAACCAAGAAGGCTTGTTTCCTTCCACCTATGTGCAGAAGAAACCATTGTAGGGATCCAAAATCATTATGGAAAAAATACACTTTGGTCAGTATTTGTCATAAGAAAGCAAAGAAAAAGAATAAATAGTGCAAGAAGAAAGTATGTAACTTGTTTATCAATACCACAACCTACCACTTATTAGCCCTGGGCTGGTACATTTTTGTAAGCAGGTTTAGGAGGGCCTTTAAATTGGGGGAGACGGGGGGAGGGGGGCTTATATCTAAGTGGGCTCCTAGCAGGAAGAGAAAAAGCACTTCAAAACATGCTACAGCAGTGCTGATCAAAATATATTTTGCACGTATTTGCTTTTAATAGACCTTTCCACAGTTATATTTCTGACATGAGCAAGTTAGGGAAAATTTGTCTACTCCACTGGAATGAGCAACGTTAAATTAGCAAAATTGCGAACTATAAAGGTGATTCATTGAAAACTAATGAAGATACCGCTCCTCAATGCCGCAACATTTTAGAGACGTTTGTACGGTAGTGGCGGGGGGGGACTTTTCTTCTGCCATAAAACGTCTACAAATTTTCGCAATTTTGCAGAGCTATATCTATGCTAGTTTAAGTGTACTTGCCAAATGTACTTATTTAAAGGCGCTTTTACCAGTGAAGGAGACAGATTTTCCCTAAGAAGGGTTTATTAACCTTAAAAACATCATAATTAATCAAATTCATTTCAATACTTTTGGAGGGGGGCTTATATCCAAGGAGCTTGTAAGTGGCAGTTTATGGTAATAATATTGTTTTGCTAAATATTATTAATCCTGGTTACATGAGACCATTAGGAACTCATACTGGAGGACTCAGATGTACATGTGCATTGTCAGAGACCAAAGATTATGGGATAGTGTACATGACAAATCATTGAAAGCATTGTTTGTGCGCTACCCACTTTTAACCCTTTGAGATCAAAATTCTAAATGATCAAATCATTTTTTTGTTCAGGACGGTCCAGACAATTATTTTGGTGATCACAATCCGGTCAATTTTCCCATAACATGTTTGGTATTAGGGTTGGGTGCTTAGATGCTCACCTGTTCTTGTTGTAAACATTGCAATGATTCACCTTTCAGTGTTCTGTACTGATAAGTTGCCCTTGCATTTCTGGGGATAGTTCATCTGAGACTATTATTTGAAAGGTCAGAACTGATTACTTGGGATAAGTATGAACTCATAAGAGCTTCAAGTTCATTAGTCTCCATGACAATAGTATTCTTTTAAATTTACTTCCTTTCACATTAAACTGTTTTGAAAAATGATCAATCTCAGACGTGTTTGGCACATTTCAGTAGCATTCATGCATGTGACTTGTATGAGTTGATTTTTCAGATGACTGTCTTTGTGTTAACAGAACATCAATCTGAAATTACTTTTCCGAGTTCGTACTGGCCTTATGTCTTCAGGGCCTTAGAATTACTGCTAAGTTCTTACTGTAAGTAAGCATGTTAGGCCTATTAATTGCCTCTAGTGAAAATTGTATTCTGTAATTAATGTTATGCTGTAGAGTTTTAAAAGTGGCAATCCCCCATACATATTACCTTTTGATTTTATGTATTTACTTATATATTTTTATATTTAGCTTAATTAGATAATTAGATTTTGATTTCTGCTTAGACTTGACTTTCCCCATGGTGTTTATTGGACTGTACACAGGACAAGCCTTTTTTTAAAGCAAAAATTTGATTCAAGAGTATAACTGCATGTCAATCCTATTACAGTATACCCGCTAATAAGAAACTACATTTTTTGAGGTCTGGCTAAAAAGGTTCTTTTACTTTGGGGTAGTTATTGGCAATTTAGGTTTAGTAGGTATATTATATTATGTTCTTAACATTGTCGTTGGCTACCAGAAAAATAAAGAAACTTGAGTTTACTCCTTAAATATTCGGAATTTATTCTCAACAGTTCATTGCAAACCTCCTTTAAAAGACAATTGCCATCTGTACTCTTGGTAAATCTTTTTCCGTTGTAGGAATTACAATAACACTTCTATTTGTAATTCCAGTTTGGTTCCTATCAATTGGCAAACTTGAAGTCAAACTCCTTAGTTAAAATTTTTATCTTAGTCAATTTACCTGTAACCCACATATTATCACCTGCTTGATAAGAGGTTCTTGTTATTTTTGGATATTAAAGTGCCAAATTTCTGCCAGATGTTTTTTAATCCACAGGTTCTTATTAGCGGGTGTTTACTGTATCACTGTTAGCATGGATAATCTCCACTCTCTTCTCCACATATTTCTTATTGTACTGATGAGGAATATCTTTTGAACAAAAATTTTCTTGCAGAATTTTTAAATTGGTGTGATGGCTGATGCGATGCGCTAGAAAAAGGAAATTTGTAAACAAAAACTGAAAGGACCAGTTAAAAAAACGCGTTTTTCATAAGGGCGAGAATGTCTTTTCCTTAATTTTTTCACTTGACAGAACCGATCCAATCAGCTTTAGACCGAAGTTATTCAACAGTTACTGGATGAGGTTGAGCATGATATCATGAATTATCAAAACCGAGGTCTGTGTTCGGCTGAGGCAGATAATACAGACACGAAGTTTTGATAATTCATGATATCATGCGAAAACCGAATTCAATAATTGTTTTATTATACATTTTTTAAACAATAGGCAAAAGAAGACATTCAGCCATTCTGTTTCTGAGGAGAACACTCCAAGGGGCTTGGTAACCAGGCAGACGTTGAACTTGACATGATAAATGCAATATCTGCAGCAGATATTGCATTTATCATGTCAAGTTCACAAGCTATTGTGAATTGATTGAATGCTCTCGACCAATCAGATTTTTCATAGTGAGTCTGATGTATAATAATACTTAGTCATGTTCCCTTTGTTCGCGAGAGATTTTTGGCTTACACCCTAGTAAGATTGATAGGTAATTAAAATGCTATAGCTTTTAGTGTAATTAATCATTTATTTACTATCTATAGACCATATTAGCCATAAATACAAATATAAATAAAGAACGTGATATTTTACACTTGTAATTTTGTTATTGTTTATGGAAGATAACATTCCATAAATGCTTTCCCTGCTTTTATGATCGGTCCGTTATATGACAGGTCTTTTTAGGTTTAGTTTAGCTCTATTTAAGGTAGACACCCCTGTATTTATAACGTGGACCCCACCCTTCAACCGATGTCGTCATACGCCTTCGGTCTATTGGACGCCCATTATGATTGTTTTCGTGTTTTGTTCTTTTCAAAAGCCATAGTCTCAGTCCAAATTGTTGGGACACTTTGCTGTCTTCTTGCCCTCCCAATGTTGGTGAGTTCACTGCGATAACCAACTTTGGGAGGACGAGGACACTGTTCCACCAACACTGTTCCACTGTTCCAGACGGGCCAGAAGCGAAAAAAAACAGCGTTGGGTGCAAGCATCCCAACTATTTTTGTCTTAGACTGCAAGTCTATCTAACGTATTAGGAAATGAAAGTTCTAAAATGGGTTTTGCCCAGCTGACAACAGTGCACTTGCTTTTTTATTAAACAAACAAACTGAAAATGAGAACGAAAATAGAAAAAACACCTTTGCAGGTCACACGTCTCCACCCCCTAGCCCATGGTAGTGCGTATGCATCATTGTTAAGATATAATTGGCCAATTATGACTCATACTTTCACCTAATGGGAACTCGACTTCCGTAAATGATCTGATAGACACGCCCAGGGCCTTTAGTTATATTAGGGGATTCAAGAGGGGGTGCTTAATTGGGGGACTACTCGTAGTCTATGCTTCATAGATAGGAGGTGTTTACCCTCAGCTAAAACGAGCTCAACAAAGCCGATATGCTTTCGGCGAAAATATGAATAGAGTTTAACAAAGGCAGAATGTCCCCGGAGAAAAGCCTCTCGGATCAAAGGAGAGAGTCATCAACAAACTCAATTCACATATTGCGTTGACAACGAGATTTGAACCCGGGCCACATTGTTGGGAGGGGAGTGCTCTCACCGCTTTGCCACCTTTGTTTCTCAATTGGTAACTTGCTTTAGCTTTGCTCATGTACGCTTTTGTTGGGTTGGAAACAATGGTGCCACTTACTCGTCTGGTAGGCAAAAATGATCGAAACCGATATCAACTTTATTATGATTTGCTTTGAAGTAGGACTAGTTCCTTTCAGGGGCGTGGCTATGGGGGTGTTGGGGTGCCCGTGAGCCCCTCTCTTTGTGCACTCTTTGTACATACCTGTAACTTCGGCGGAGTGTGAAAGGTAATTTAGCACGTTAAAACGCCTGAACACCTGCTTAACATGTACCATGACCACGGAAAGACACTAGGGTCTGGCAATGATAAACATCCGCTATGGTTTCGTAGAGCGATCGACATTGATGGGATCGTTAACATATTTGCCACTCAGCATCCACGTCCGGGGGTGGTACCGCCATATACGGACTATATGGGTACTATATGCAGCTGTGAAGGGTATGGTTTTCAAGCAGTTTACTCTGGGATACCGTATATAAATCAGAGAGTTTGGGTCTAGAATAGGGTATTATTTTCCAGGAAACTGATCATTTGGTTGAAGATTTTAGTCTAGAGTAGGAAAACCAGGAATTGCCACTAAAAATACAAAAAAAGTCAAATCAGCAAGTTTGAATTTACACAACTCAGCCCTAAAGTTACTTTAGGATAGGGGGAATTTGGGGAGTTTAGTCTAGTATAGGGTAGCAAAATTCAACTGATCTAGCTCTGGTACAGCGAAGGGTTCCAGGTTTCCAGCGGCACATCCTCACCCCAAAATTTCTAAAATACCCTCCTCGGGCATCCACGCCGCTTCTTACTAAAGGTATTTTGACGGATGAACAGTGAGACTAAAATAGAGTAGTTTATGTTACGTGAAAAAAGATTCATCTATTTTGTAGGCTTGTCCCTTCCCCCACGCTCACTGCTCATCCGAAAAAAATGTCACCTGTAGGAGGTTGTAGTAAAACACAGCCTTGATGTCGACATACCCGATCTGGTAAGTACCCTGTGTGTGACACAGTTCGACCCCCTCCCCTTGAACAAGATTCTGGCACCCTCTACCTTCTGGTACAACTTGCTCGAGTTTTTTCAAAACGTTTCCCGGAATTTCTCAAAAAATTGCTCAAAAGTTGCTCGAAAAAACTTTTTCGGTCTGATGCAAGCAAATTGTACAACAAACGTAGGATTTCTAAACATTTTTGTACAATTTTGCTGCGTAACCAACGTTGCTAAAAAACTTTGTCCTCAATCAAACCCAAAAAATGTAATGAGCCAATAAAATTGTTCAATGACTTCTTCACCCGAGGCACTCCGAGTTAGTCGAGTGTGAATCTTCGTCCACCATTTTGAATTTTCTCTAAAAACCGCTGTCCGAGCCCGGCTACTTTTATCTTGCACGCAAGATCTGCCCCAGGAGGAGGATTTCGCTTTTTTTTCTACAGGAAACATTGTGAAATATGGAAGAAAGGCCAACTTCAGCACTAAAAGCTGCTCCAACATTTCAGAATAAGAAGATAACTGGAGAAATTGCTCAGAATGCAAAAAGTTGCTGGAAATACGAGAAGTTGCCAAAAGTTGCCTAGCAACTTGTAGTGAAGGGGTGGGGACAAAACATGGACCAGGGGTCCATGGACCCCTACTTTGGACCGGGTCCATGGACCACTTTCATGGACCAGGTCCATGGACCCCCTGTCATGGACTGGGTCCATGGACACTTTTTTTTTAAATAATGAGAAATTAACAAAAACAGAAATAGTGCAAAAATAAGATTAAAAATAACAACAACAACAACAAACAACGCTCAATTGATCAGTAATAATTAATTGTGCTTTATGGTGTATAAGAAGTGGGGTTAGGCAAGACACGACTTTTACTTCATGTCAAAATGCTGCTTGTTCCAATAAATTGTTTTCGCTGACGGGTTGATTATGCTTTGGAGAAAAACGTTTTGACAGAGCAAATATGAATTTCATACTGAGAGGTCGTGACATGTGTATTGATTTTCTACCTCTTTTGAAATGTAAAGCACTTCATTGCGGCTGACTGAAGGGTGTTAGGTTGTGTACTTTCTCCAAAGTGCCTCCAGGATCTGAATAATTCTAAGCCATTTTCTTTTTGTCCATGAATCTCACTTTTTCCTGCAATGTTTTGTCATGCTGGGCCCAGCCCGTTAGCGTTTTTAGCAGGATGATTAATTCTCACAGATAGTGATTCACAGATCCAAATCTCAAGCGGATTGTAGCTTAAACTGTAGCCACATCAATTATAGAGAATTTCGATTGCTCTAAAAGCAATGAATTCCAAACTCCAGCTTGTTTTTCTGAGGATAATGCGAGTCTTTGTACTGGAGCCCGTAATTCCTCCCTTGCTGATAACTTTTGAATTAGCTTAACAGTCTTGCGACTGCACATTTGCAAGCAGAGTGTACGTCATGTAAGCACAACTAAATATTTGTGAACAATCACGAGCATCGGTCGACAGCTTCTTGTCAAATCTAATATTTTTGCAATATTTCTGTTTTTATTCATTTCTCATTATTTGAAAAAAGTGTCCATGGACCCAGTCCATGACAGGGGGTCCATGGACCCGGTCCATGAAAGTGGTCTATGGACCCGGTTCAAAGTAGGGGTCCATGGACCCCTGGTCCATGTTTTGTCCTCACCCGTAGTGAAGCCCTACTTAATTTTCTGACGAGCACCCCCGTCACTTTTATAGGGGAGTACCCCACCCGGGCGACAGTCCCCCTCTTATTTTTGACTTTCATTTCGATTTCACAGAATTCCGCTCCCGTTCTCTGTTAACACACCATTTGCCCATCAACTGTTTGCTCTAAAATGATTCCCCGACGGTAGGTTAACAACATCACTTTATTGGCACATTCCTAGAATACAGTGATACAACGTTATTATCTTATTAGACTACAGTGGCTGGGTAGTTGAATATATAAGCACACTATTATTTTTTATTATAGATTGCGCTCTGTGTCATTGGCTAAGAGCCTACAGTTAATTTTAGAAATCAGCACAACCAGCAGATCAGGTTTGCGCGCGCAAAGCATGATTTCCATGTGTAATGTCAAACTGTGTACCCTGGTTCCAGAGGTTTTTCTTGAAAATTTTCTTCACGAAAGATCGAGCGAGCTGCGAAGTAAAAAGAAACCTCTGGGACCAGGGTACAAACTGTGTTCCGTGCGGTGGTGAGTTTGGTGTTATTTTAAAAAAAAACAATGTATAATAAAACGATTATTAGACTCGGTTTTATGATATCCGGAATAATCAAGGTCATAGTAAGTGTTATCAGCCTCGGCCTTCGGCAAGGCTAACTACAGTTACCTTGGCCTTGATTATTCCGGATGTCACAAAAACCTCACACAATAATTGTTTAAAATCGGCGCCTCATCCGATTACGTGGACATCTGGTGGTGGTCCAGAAAGTTTACCCTGCCCACCTTTTCCTCCTCCTTTACCGTGATATTCACCACCTTTTCCTGAGCCCTTTCCAGCTTCCCCTTTGCCTTGAACTGTTTTTTCGCTGGCCTCAATGAACATTAGCGGTGCGCCAGGGATTGTGTATAAGATATTCGCCGGCTCCTCGCCTTTCAAAGGAAAATTGGTCTTGCTACTTAGACATTGCAGATAATTATTGCAAAATGAGCAAGTTGGCAGAAGGATCATGTACTTGATGTCATCGTCGGACTTCTGAAACGTACCGTAGACATGAGCTGTGGCACCTGCCTTTTGGGCATGATCGGGA